>BSBN01000530.1:8390000-9015000 GCA_027924645.1 Cunninghamia lanceolata
TTCACTCAGCTCTTCGCTGTGAGTGATGAGGTCATTTTTTAAGTGATCACCATTTCAAGAACATTCAACGCAATATCTCCACATAGAACGGAACCTTGATTTAGAGGTTCGGTCTCTGATTAAAGGTGATCCACTCCACACTGCAATCTTAAGGATGAGGCTTAGTCATAAAAGAAACATAGCACGCATCCAAGGAAAGAAGAGACTCCAAAAAGAAACACAGATGCAACATCACAGGAACCATTGGATAGAAATAGATCAATGGTTCAGGTTGCAATTTAAATGAAAGCTTCAGAGTGATCCATGTGTCAGACAAGGACAAAAAAGAGAAACTCAAGAATGATACGGAGTCAAGCATGTGGAGGCACCCGCAAAATTTTAAGAAGTAGCTCAAGACCCTCAGAGGTGGACAAGTGGAAACTGTGGTAAATAGAGTCAAAAGCAAGCCGTGGAGAAGGACACATGTCAACTACGGAGCAAAAGGGGAAAGCAAAAGAGACTCTCAGAATGCACCACGTGGGGGCTGCGGTGAAAAGAACCAAAACCAAGCAAAGGAGAGTACCACATGGCTCAAGCCGAGCATAGAAAATAGGAATGAATTCTTTTCATTTTAATAAGTACATCATATGAGTTCCATGGGTTTTCTTAAAGATGAGTAAATACTTTAGAGTTTTTTTATTATGAAATGTGGTGGGCCCTTAAGATGGGTTTCATTTTAATAAAATAAGAGTCTCATAAGATATAAAAGTCATGGGAGCTTTTAAAAGGGCTGATTTAAATAAAGAATAAAGTCTATTTTGTGAAACCGGTGGGTCCCTCCAAAGGGCAAAGTGAAACTTTATTAAATAGACACTTTTTGGCTCTCTCCTCACACGAAACAATATAGATGCTGCCCTAAATTTATACAGCCACTTTTTTTTTAACGGCAAGAAAGGAGAGATGAGCGGCAGGGGGCTTTTCTCGTGCTAGTAAATAGAGGTAGAGATGCATTTTCTAGCCATAGTTCAGTTGTCATTTTAGTTACAATATACAGCCAGATTTTGTGCTAGATTTTGGGGGAAAATTTTAGTTTAAATATTTTGTGTAGTTACAAAGATTGTCAGTTGTGAAAGATCTTTAGAGGGTTTATTTTTTTCAGTTATAAATGCAGATCCGAGAGACTGAGTTAGGGAGTTCTCCATAGAGTTACACACATAGATTAGAGATTTTTAGAGCAGCTAGCAATAGATGTTTTTCTTTTGCCTTTGCAGTGGTTCTTTCATGAGGATGTAATTTTTTACTTTGTACAAATTCTTGCCTCTGTAATTATTTTTTATTCAAATAAAGAAGTGGTGTTCTATGCATATATGAATGTCTCTATTTCTGGTTTCTTTAATTCTTTGTTTCTTTTGCCTCTGTCAAATCTATTTATCAAACTAGTAATTGATCATGCATGATGCTCTTTAATTTCCATTTAAATCTTTCAATGTTTGACACCATGCTTATTCGAGTTAGATTTCAAATCTGGTGCATCGCCATAGGGTTAGATTTATTTCTATTGTATCTATAATGTTATTTTTTTCCCTTTTCTCAAACCCCCATTACATAACAGAAGAGCCAGCTTCCCTAAAACTTGGAGGTTGTTTTTGGGATCAATCCCACATCTCAAAAACTTCCCATTTTGTTGCTAGATTAGACCCAAAAATTTATGCATCAATAATTTTTGGGATGCCCACTGGGGCTGGATTCAAAGACTTCGGTCTTTGTTTTTAGTGAATCTTTGCCCTACATTTTGTGGTTTTGATGGGAAATCACAGAAATATCTGCTCATACGAGAATGAATCATCCATCTGGCAACTCTATTTGTGAATCTTTCTCAAATCTTTTCTCCTGTAGATCATGGCAGCCCCTGGTATTTATGTGCATCTAAATATTGAAAGAGATCTACCTTTTGTGACTTGGGATTCAAGTCCTCTTGTTCTTCAGCAATAGGGTCAAGTTCCTAACACAGCCTGGAAGGCACTACCTCACTTTCTTGGAGATGACTCAGTTTCTCCTATAGATCACATTCAAGATGTTGCAAGTTTATGCTCCATTCACAATGTCACAATTGAGAATCATTCTCTCTTGTTGTTGGCATCTTCTCTCAAAGGCAAGGCAAAAGAATGGTGCAGAAGTTTGCAGCCTGGTTGAATCATTAGATGGGATTAGCTTGGTGGGCTCATCTACAATCAGTTCAGAGATAGGATAGATGTCAGCACTCTCACCCAGAATCTCATCTCCATCAAAAGACATCCAATGGATCCCATACATGATTTCAATTCAAGATTTGACAAGGTATGGAAAAAAATCTCTGTTGATATCAGGCCATCTCCAGTATTTGCATTCTTGTATTGTTTAAAGGCTTTAGGTCCTGAGATTTCTGTCATGATACAAGCCCTAGGAGGTGAAACTTTGCCCCAATCATATGATATTTCCATTAAGGCTGAAAGTAACCTCATGGTGGCTGGTAAGTTGTCTCCTCTACCCTTAAAATCACTAATGCCTCATACAAATATCTCATCTTAGACTCTTTCTGGTAACCAAATACATACAAATTTTAGTCCACCCACCCTCCCTACTAATTTGCCAAATCATGAGGAGATGATGGAGATAAAAGAACTTATAAAAACCATCACCCATGAGCTGAATGAGTTAAAATATCAAAACATGTTCCATGTTGATCCATGTTTAATGCCTCAAGATCCTTATGAACAACAATATCAATATGGTTAGTATAGAGAAGAAATCCTCCCTCAAGAATAGAAGAGACCCCATTTTCTTGATAATCATGTATTACAAGGGTCTGTAGCTACAAATCGGTCCATAGAAGACATAGATCAGGTTCTCTGCCATTTTGATATTCAAGAAGAATCAAGTTTCAAGAATCAAAATGCAAGCAAGGAGGTGACTCCCGTTCATTCGGTGTGTCCCTATGTTCTTGAACATCATGTATTCATAGCAATGAGTGAATCAGAAACTTAGATAATAGATGAATCAAATTCAGAAGATGCTTATGAGGTGACACTTCTAGAAGCTGAAAAGTACTTCATAAGGGGCTTTGAAGCTGAAAAGTACTGGGTCTGCAGTGATGCACAGTCTGTGCCTAATCTTAAGGAAGAAGTTGCAAATCAAATTTCTGCACACACAAATACAAAGTGTCTTTATTTCTGCAATGAAGTTTCACATCTGGAGGAAGATATCACAGAGGTGCATGGGTAGCAATTGGAACAACGAGATGAGGATTTGTTCTCACTTTTTTAACAAGGCTATCAGTTGCTAGATGGAGAAGATCCTAACATTGAACATATGAATGGCTACTTTGAAAGACTTCTTGAGGATGATCATAAAGAAAATTTTGAAACAGAGGTAGATGCTTGTGCTGATTAGTTTTCTATTTTTGAAGATGGTTATTATCTTCTTCTTGATGAAGACCCACAGATGAAACAAAAGATTCATAAGGATGAGAATCAGAGGGATATTTGCAAGATCCAAGAGTCATGCACTGAGCCACACTATACACCTTTCTTCTTGCAAGAAGGAATCCCAGTTAGATTCAAGAATATTCTAGGCTGTTTTGTCACTTGCATGCCTATTTTTGATACTATCCTAGGTTATGAACCTATTACAAGGCCAACAAAAGAGGTCACTGATGGAGTATTATTGGCAGAATCTTTCGAATGCAACCAAAAGAATGAGCTCTGACATTTTATTTTCCCTCTCCACCCTCTACAGAAGCAAGAGCAATATTCACACCAGCTTGACTGGTGTTTTCATACCAAAGATGAGCCTTCGAAGAAAAGGAAATTGAAAAGGTACAAGTTTCTATTATACCTTTTCATGTATTTCATCTAGTCAATTATTAGTGGAATACAGATTCAGTGGAACAACATCATCAGATATGGTAGTTACTTTGCTATCCCAGTGAATGGGCATGTTCCTGTATGTTTCAGTTGTCAGTAATTAGTTTCAGAAATTCAGAATAAGCTACATCAGTAGCACTAGTTTTTAGTTTCAGTTTGTTTGCTTTCAATAAATGTCATTTGTTGCTAAGAGGATGTGTACTCAATCTCTGTAGTTCATCATGCTTCAGTCTCAATGATTCAGCCATATCTTAGGTTTCAATGGTCAATTTCAGTGATATCAATTGTGGTTTCAGTTTTGGGATGTATCTAGTTCAACAGTGCATGGTTTCAACTTCATGCATCTTCACATTCAGATGTGTCTTTAGTTTCATGACTGTTTCAGTTTTAGTGTGCTGTTTGACTCTATTGCCCAATAGATATGGCACTAATCTACAAAACCAAAATTATGGGTTCTTAAGTGAGCAGGCCCACTTACCAAACAAGTTGACAAGAACTAGTGATCAATATTTTCATACCATTTCAAAACTTTCAATAGGTGTCAATTTCCTAGCTATTTAGTTCTATTCAGTGAGATAATACTCAAAGCCACTATCATCTAGAGAGGAAAAGATAGGCATCTTTGTGTTTGATATTCGAGATGGTGCAAATTTAATACCAAATGGTTGTTGTCTTGTGAAGAGTAAAAGCAGGTTTTGAACTGTAACTGGTTCAAACATGGGAGGTTATCAACTTTTATTAGGCGATGTTCAACTTTGAGCTTGCTTGACCTCGTGTCAGAGACATAGCATAGAAGAAGATATCAAGAGCTTGATCGCCTATACCATTTTCAAATCATGGCGTTCGGCATATCATCAAAGTTCAACTATTCTCAGAGGAATCAAATCATTGTATGATGGTGCATCAAATGTGGTTTGGGCATATAATAATCAACACACCTATATAGAATGATGGCGGCTAACATCAAGTAGATGACATTGTATGATAATAAAGGCACTTGGCCATATTGAAGGTGCTCAGCATGTAAATCCACAACTCCCATGTGTAGGTAAGCCTATCATCATGGCAGGAAAGCAAACTTAAGAGCCTCAGATTAGAGGATATCGCTGCAGAAATAAGGTAACAACACCATTTAAAGGTAGAGTGGCAACAAAGTGAAGAATCACTAAATCAATGGAGCCACCATTCAAAGATTTAGCGAATCCAAAGGGAAAGGCATTAGCTACTACAAGGCTCAATTACTGATTCATGGTGCAACTATTAAATAAGTCTCAACAAGCAACGAAGATATCAATCAAGGCATGATTCACTCAGCTCTTCGCTGTGAGTGATGAGGTCATTTTTTAAGTGATCACCATTTCAAGAACATTCAATGCAGCATCTCCACATAGAACGTAACCTAGATTTAGAGGTTTGGTCTCTGATTAAAGGTGATCCACTCCACACTGCCATCTCAAGGATGAGGCTTAGTCATACAAGAAACATAGCACACATCCAAGGTAGGAAGAGACTCGAAAATGAAACATAGATGCAACATCACAGGAACCATTAGATAGAAATAGATCAATGGTTCAGGTTGCAATTTAAATGAAAGCTTTGATGATCCATGTGTCAGACAGGAAGAAAAAAGAGAAGCTCAAGAATGATGTGGAGTCAAGCATATGGAGGCACCCACAGAAGTTTGAGAAGCAGCTCAAGACCCTCAGAGGTGGACAAGTGGAAACTGTGGTAAATAGAGTCAAAAGCAAGCTGCGGAGAAGGACACATGTCAACTACAAAGCAGAAGGGGAAAGCAAAAGAGACTCTCGGAATGCACCACATGGGGGTTGCAGTGAAAAGAACCAAAACCAAGCAAAGGAGAGTACCATGTGGTTCAAGCCGAGCATAGAAAATAAGAATGAATTATTTTCATTTTAATAAGTACATCATATGAGTTCCATGGGTTTTCTTAAAGCTGAGTAAATATTTTAGAGTTTTTTTATTATGAAATGTGGTGGGCCCTTAAGCTGGGTTTCATTTTAATAAAATAAGAGTCTCATAAGATATAAAAGTCATGGGAGCTTTTAAAAGGGCAGATTTAAATGAAGAATAAAGTCTATTTTATGAAATTGGTGGGTCCCTCCAAAGGGCAAAGTGAAACTTTTTGGCTCTCTCCTCACGTGAAACAATATAGATGCTGCCCTAAATGTATACAGCCACTTTATTTTTAATGGAAATAAAGGAGAGATGAGCAATAGGGGTTTTTGCTCATGCTGGTAAATAGAGGCAGAGATGCATTTTCTAGCCACAGTTTAGTTGTCATTTCAGTTACAGTTGCAGTTATACAGCCAGATTTTGTGCCAAATTTTGGGGGAAAATTTTAGTTCAAATATTTTGTGCAGTTACAAAGATTGTTAGTTGCAAAAGATCTTCAGAGGGTTTTATTTTTTGGGTTATAAATGCAGATCCGAGAGATTGAGTTAGGGAGTTCTCCACAGAGTTACACACATAGATCAGAGATTTTTAGAGCAGCCAGCAACAAATGTTTTTCTTTTGCCTTTGCAGTAGTTCTTTCATGAGGATGTAATTTTTTACTTTGTGCAAATTCCTGCCTATATAATTATTCTTCATTCAAATAAAGAAGCGGTGTTCTATGCATATCTAAGTGTCTCTATTTCTGGTTTTTTTAATTCTTCATTTATTTTGTCTCTGTTAGATCTATTTATCAAACTGGTAATTGATCATGCATGATGCTCTTTAATTTCCATTTAAATCTTTCAAGTTTTGACACCGTGCTAATTCGAGTTAGATTTCAAATCTGGCACATCGCCATACGGTTAGATTTATTTCTATTGTATCTGTAATCTTGTTTCTTCCCCTTTTCTCAAACCCCCATTGTAGAATAGAAGAACCATCTTTCCTAAAATCTAGAGGTTGTTTCTAGGATCAATCCCACATCTCAGAAACTTCCCATGTTGTTGCTGGATTAGAACCACAGATTTACATGCATCAACACGTATACTAGCTATTATGGAATAGAGAGAAAGCCTAGAAAATATGTTGTTTGCCTTTTCTTTGTCACTAATAATAGCTGTTTGCTTTAAAGTTCATTCTACCATCTATTCTTTTCCATCTTCTTATTTGAATTCGTTCTCTTAGTGGCATTGAAGTTACTTCTCAAGGTCATTCAAGATGTGTCAAGATAGGATAGTTCCCACACTTTAACATGGTTGGGGAACCCAAAATCTTGCTTTACATTTGACCTTGTAGCTAGTGAAAAGATAACTCAGGTCAATACTTAGTTCTTAGCTAGAATGAAAGATAACCTATTGTATGTTGTTATCTTATTACTCTAATTTTTGTACCATCTAAAACTATGAATGAATGCAGGACAAACTATCCAGAGTTGTTGGATTGCCCATGCTTGAGAATTGCATGAGAGAATATAATAGTTGCATGTTTGCATATGGCCAAGCAAGACCATTCTTTGTTAATTGTTCTTACTTATCTCATCCCTATTGTTCTTTTGGTTTTTCTTTATAATTGACATTACACTATCCATTCCACTAGTTTGTTATCATGTTATTTTAAACATGTTTTATATTGGATTCTATCTAATTATATTGTTTTAAATTCTTGCTTATTCCTTATGACAATTTCTTTTTGCTTCCATAAAATTGACTTGTTTCTGACTCATTTAGATAGGTAGTGGGAAAACACATACTATGATTGGTGACATTGAGGATGCAGAGAAAAAATTGAGTGCAAATCATGGAATGACACCGTGTGTTTTTGAGCATTTATTCACAATAATTCATAAGGTTTGTAAATTTGTGTTTGGGTTTTGGGTTTACTCTTCAGTTTCATTAGCAACCTACTTGTTGACATCTCACTCATTTCATGTATCCCACATGAAGAGGATACTAGAAGAGAAGAAAAATTAAAGTTTGTTTGCAAGTGCTCCTTTCTAGAGATATACAACGAGCAGGTTGTTGATCTCCTAGAGCCATCATCAACAAATTTGTAGGCAAGAAAGTGGCATCTTTCTTTCAATTTATTGTAGACAACTACTCTAAGCATTGTGTTGATTACTTATAATGCAATGTTACCTAATATCTTCTGATGCAAAGATGAGGGAAGATGTTAAGAAGGGAGTATATGTTGAAAATCTTTCAGAAATTGAGGTGAAAGGTGTCAACAATGTTATTAAGCTTCTCCTTCAGGTCATATATTGCAATAGCTTCCTATTTCTAATTTTCCGCATGATGAGAATTGTTGATTGTTAAGAAAGACATATTTTGCAAAGCTAATTTTATTTTTTCACTTAAGGGTGCTACAAATAGAAAAGTTATAGCAACAAATATGAACCGTGCTAGCAGTCGCTCTCATAGTGTATTTACTTGTATCATTGAAAGCAAGGTAAAGCAAATTTCTATTTTCCCAATATTTTTTGTCAGTCATGCCACTTTTTGGCTATAGTCCACCCTTGAAACCAAAATTTTTAAAGGTTTGCAAATCATGTTTAACTTCAAATTGATCAGAATTAAAATTTAAAATCCTATCTCTTCTTGAGAAAATAAAATTCCTCTTGTTGAAACTTTTGTTTATATTTATAATGGTAAATATAAGGCTTGTAGGGCATTCCTATTTTAGTTGGATATCTTTGTTACATACATTGAAAAAAATGATCTATATGCTTTAATTTACCATTTTGATGAATATATTTGTTATTGTTTTCTAGTGGAAATGTCAATCTATGACTCATCATAGATTTGGACGTTTGAATATAGTTGACTTGGTAGGTTCAAAAAGATTTTTACCTTGCTACTATCAAAATAATGATTTTGCATTGAAATTTCTAGTGTGCATTTCTTTTATCTAACCTGATGTTGTTATCTTATTATTTTGATAGTAGCAAGGTAGAAATAGGTTTACTATTTTTGTTTCTGCTTCTGGCTTATTGAATCTTTTCCCAGGCATATTGGGAAATCATGTGAAGTGGGCAGTTATGTTATCAGGTTTTATGTAATTATATATCACTTTGTCATTACCTTCAAAACAACAATTAAGGCTCTGCTACAAACCATGAACATTTGTGATTTTCATTTTTGGCTGATAAAACAACTTTTTAATGTCTAAAATGGAATATTCTTCTTAGTTTTTAAGGATGATTTGTCCAGTGATGATTGGAAACTCATGGTGAAATCAATTGAAAAAGCTGTTAAAAATTCCTTGAGCATTGTGCAATGGAACTTTAGATTGGAGAAAAACCTTCTGATGAAAATGGGAAAATGCACCCTACAACATTACAAACACCACAATCAGGATAACAAATGGTGAACTTTGTTGATACTAGAACAATAGCTTATGCATCATAAGCTTCTTCTATATGTTTTTCTATGTGGTGTATGCGCTGCACCTTTGGCTACAATAAGATAGTAGTGAACTTCAGATCCTATCTATGTAGGAGGTCATTTGAATGTCTATTGTTTAGCTCATTTTCTAAAATTTAATAGTCTGAATGGGAAAGTGTGGTATTGCCATGTGAGAAAGGGAAGAGATTGATTCCAAGAGTAGAGATTTTGTGTAATGATCTATTTTATGATTTCTTAAGGTAATGAAGAAAATATCATGAAAACGTTGTTTTAAATAAATTCATATTTTACTGCAATTGTACGAAACCAAAAACATTTCCATGTTGATGAGATGCCATACCAAATGGTGTCAATATTTATTGCCACTTTGCTTTGTCTTGTTTCATTTTCTTATTGGCCGATTCTCAAATAGAAAGTGTTGGCTCAAATTTATCAATCATTACTTGGCAACATCATAAAATATATAGTTTTCCAAATTTATTTGCTTTTATGTTTTAATTCAAATTTAATAATATGTTTTTCTGCATTATAAAATTTATGGTATTTAATAAATTATTCATATCATGACTAAATTTACTACCAATTAATGGAAACCAGTAAATAAAAATGACTAGCATGACTAAATAAATGACTAGGTAACAACAATCAATGAATAAATTATTTACTACATATATGACCATTTGACAGAAAAATAATGATTAAAATGACCAAATATACTACCAATGGATGGAAATTAGTTAATACAAATGACTAAATATACTACCAATGGACAGAAAGTAGTGACTAAATAAATGACTAAATATACTACCAATTGATGGCAATTAATGATTACGATGACTAAATAAATGACCATTTAACAACAATCAATGACTAAATTAATGACTAAATATACTACCAAATTGATGACTAAATATACTACCAAATTAATGACTAAATCAATGACTAAAATTTGTTTAGTCATAAATTTGGTCACGAGATAAATGACCGACAATAAACTACCAATGGTCACGTGACCAAACTAATGGTCACATGACCAATTTTTGGTAGTTTTTTTAGTCATTTATTTCAATTTTTCTACTAGTGTGACAACTAGTTATTCTTAGCTTAGTGACAGTCTTTGGAGTCAAGATGATGAGTTGGGTTTGGTTGTCCAATATTTTTAGTTGTTCAACTAGATTGAACTCAATACCTTTTCAGGTATACCCCTTGGAATATCCCTCCAGAGTGTAAGCTAAGCTCGAAGTGCAGAAGAGTCTACCCACTCCTGTTAGTTGGCCAAAATTTTCCAAAACTTGTTGATAAACCTCTTCCTATCAGCCTAATGAAAATCCCTGGCCTAGTTGTTTTAGGAATGTTTTAAAGTTTTGTGTTGCCGTTATTTTGGGTCCCAATAGCGGGAAAGAGAGATTTGGATGGAGGGTGGGGACTCAAGCATTTGTTTCCAACAGGTAGTGATAACGCCCCATTTTGGATGTATGCGACACATAGAACATGTCAAGTGTTATTACGTGCATGGTTGTTGGTATATAATTGGATGATATGGATATGGAGTGGATTATGATGTGGATTATGGATGGATGGAGGATACTGGATTATGGATGGTTGGAGGATAGTGGATTATGATGTTGATTATGGATGGATGGAGGATAGTGGGTTATGATTTGGATTATGGATGTAGATGGATGGACAAATGGATGATGGATGAAAGAATTATGTAAGAGCATGGATCATAGGTAGATATGTGGGATAGCAGAGATAAGATGTGGGGATAGAGTTATATGGAGATGTCATGGGGTGGAGGGGAACGAAGACTAATGATTGTGCACACCATAATGGTTTTTGAATCTATTTATGTGGAGGGGGTGTGGGGATTAATGGGGATTGTTTAATTTTTCAATTTGGGGACATAGGGACCCAAATAAACTTAGGATTTGTAGAATTTTTAGATGGGGAGTAGGATTCTTGGGATTTTTGAGATTTAGGACTTTTAATATAGTGGGATTTGGATGCTTCAATTGGATTGATTTCTTTGTTCTTGGGTACCCAACCATTTTTATTTTTTTCTTTTGGGGTTGTGGGCATACGTAGCCTTTTAGATTCTTGATTGTGCTTATATTTTGTGCATCGATGCCCTTCAGCATGATAATCATGAGGCTTTTGTGGATTCTTTTCTTTATGTAAGGAGGTATACAAATTTGTATTTTTGAATCCCATCCAATTGTTGGTAGCTTCATATTTGGGTGATGTGTGCATTCATTGATCTTGATTAGGAATTTTAGGGGAGAAGATGTGTGGATGGATGGATTAGCTAATTTAAGGGGATATTAGGAGTTCAAAGAAGGGGAGGTAGAGTGGATGGACAGAGGTGTATGATCACATGCTTTTGAGAATGATATGAAAATGGAGGAGGGATAGTGACATATGATTTGGAGGTACAATGAGATGCACCAGATTTGGGATTGGAAGAAGATGACATGTGAGGTGTATGGGTGGTACCAACATTTTTGGATTGTAGTCCTGTGGATGTGTAGCCAAGGCCATACAATTGTTGGTTGGTGTTGATATGGATGGGCTCCAAGATACCTTGTTCATGAAGGCCTACACCTTTTCCTTCATAGTTCATGTTTTGGAGCATGTGATGTGAAATATGATGTTTGGTGCTTTGGAAAAAAGATGTGATTCCATTATTAGATGGGGAAGTTGAGGTGGTTGATTGAGTTTGTTTATCTCTTATGAGAGAACAACCACAAATGAAGGTAGAGAGACCAAGGGGTTAGGATGGTTGATTGTGCATAGGGTTGATATGGGATGATGGGGGATCACTAGGAGATGGTGTGGGAAGAAATGGACTGGATTAGGATGCTTGGAGCTTGATTTCTATTAGGCTCATTAAGATGTTGTGTGATAGGATCCAAGTTATTTGTTTGATTATCTATGTTTGCTGGGGACCAACTGTCTCATCAAGGGAAGTGGATGTTGTTGGATCAGAGATAGGGCTAGATGGTAGATGGATAGGTGTAGTTTGGATAGCTTGATCATGGTTAGGAACTTGATGATGGATAATATCTTGATCATAGAATATATATAGGTTATGGATGAGTTCAATGGAGATATTTTGATCTTGATTTGGATGAGGGGTTGATGTGTGCCCAAGCTTTAGATTATACTCTTGACATAGCTCTTGAGTTTCTTAAATAGGAGTGGAAGACTCTTGGATAGGCTTGATAGGCTCTTGATAATCAACAACATGGCTATATGATAAATCTTGACTTGGACCCATGGTAGGGGGATCTTCAAGAGGTTTGATGGGTTGTGGACTACATGATGGGATTAGAGGAATAGGCATAGTGTTTGAAGGCTCTTTGACTATCTCAAGGATAGGTGTTTGAGGACATGGAGATGGTTGATTCCATGCTAATAATCCTTGGATAAAGATGATGGCTGGATTAGGAATCACAATCTTACTATTGTCCTATTTGTCTTCCCACCCAAATAGTCCATATCCAAGAAATCTCTAAGTGTTTTCCCCTTTAAAAATGCAAGGAAAAACATCCAAAATTGACTAAGTCCAAAAAAAGTGAGTTTTCCTTGTGTTTTCTAGATTTTCAGAGTTTTAGACTTCAGAATTCTACCCTTTGTCCTTCCATCCTACACCATCTCCGACCTCCACCCTTTCCTTTGTAAAATATTCTAAGTATGGAACACCTTTTAGACCTCAGAAGTTAGACCTTCTTTCTTACTCCTTCCTTCCGTTTTGGAAGGAGAAAGGCAGAAAGTCTGAAGCCCAATCTCTAATTCTTCCCCTTTGAAAATATATCTAAGTATCGTAACCTTTTCAGAGTTTCAGACTTTAGACTTTCTTTCTTTCCCCTTCTCTCTTGGAAGGCATAAGGTGGAAGATCCGAAGCCTGACCCCTGATGAGTGTTAAATTTTCTAAGGCATTCTGTCATTCTATGGAAAGTATTTTAATAGAACAAAAGGTGATGGCAGAACCACAGAATGCTGCCACATGGACAAAGGGAAAGAAAAAGGAAAAAATAGTGGGGCCTGGGCTCCGACTCTTTCTTTGAGAAATAATGTTAAGTGTTTCAGGCTTCAGGGAACGAACCTTTTTTCTTCTTCTTTCTCATTGAAGACAGAAAATGGAAGGTCTGAGCTGATCCGAACTCTGCTAAAACTTTCAAAAGATTATCCAAGTCTTTAATTTTCAAGGCTCAAGCTTTCTTTCTTCCTCTTTCTTTGGGAAGATGGAAGATGGAAAGCCTAAGGCTCGAAGTTCACTGATACTGTAATTCTTCTAAGTGTAAAGTAGAGCTCAGACTGCAGACTTTTCTCCTTTCTCCTTCCTTCTTGGAAGGTGAAATGCAGAAGGCTTGAGGTCTAACCTCTTGTGATCAAAAGTTTCTAAGTGTAAAGCGAAGCTCAAATTGTAGACTTTTCTCCTTTCTCCTTCCTTCTAGGAAGGTGAAATGCCAACGGCCCAAGGCCTGAACTCCGACGACTTCCATGATCTTGAGAAATCAAGGAAAGGAAGCCAAATTAAGGGTCCACCATGATCATACATGATGAAATCTTACTTCCAAGGTAGGAATCAAGTCCATATGAAATTCAAACATCTAACTCCATTTGGGAAATTGTGGTGAACATTTATGATTATAAAAAGAAGTTTCAAGTGCAAGTGTTCAAATGTAGATATTTGTTCAACCACTTCTTAGAGATATTTTATCTACATTTATGTCCAGATAATCAGATTTTCTTATGTTATTCCTTTTATAAAATATCTCTAACAAGCCCATGGGCACATTCATTATAGTAGGTAATGGTGCTTCATTGTAAATGTTATATAAGGTATGAAATGTAATGTATTTTGGTTGGCTTTCTGGTCTAAAAAACAATATATCTTTTCAATTGTAACCATGCCTCTTTGAGAATAAACATCAAATTTTCCTTTTCATGAATCCTTCTTTGCTCTATGTATTTTCTATTTGATCTCCATCTGTGAATGTTATTTTCCTCTTAGATTTCTTTTAGTTTCCTTTACCTCTGCAAGTAGTTCATGATTTGTGCATGTTGGTCTATTGTTTATTGTTATTGTATGCATACATGGTTGTTTTGAGGGCCTACCTATATTCAAACTTAGTGTATCACCCCCTTTCATTTTTAGTTCATCCTCCTTTCCCTTTTCCTCAATGGATCATAGATTAGCTTTAGACTTACGAATAGCTAAATCTCCCATTCAACGAAGGAACCAGCCTCTCTGTGAGGCCTACACTTTTTCATTTCCATACATGTGACTATTTAGCTTACTGTTGTTGGTAGTTTTATATTTATGGGACTGTTGTTTCCAGATTTTCAAACTATTAAAATCTTATTATGTTAAAGGAAAACTAATTGGGTGATGTTAGATAGAAAATTGTCATATGATTTCATTATGTTTATAAGAACTGTGGTATGCTTTAGAAATGCATATATTAAATTTGCTTTGGCTATGATATTTATATGTGGAATTAAATTTGAAATTGAGTGTGTAGGTATTTCTAACAAAACCACATATACATGAGATCATCCCATACCTATGTTGTATCCCTTGTGAGCCGATCTAGTTCCATGAGGAACTAAGATCAACCTCGTGTTTTAGAAAAATGTTGTAATGTTGTAATGTATTAATGTTGCATGAGGTTAAGGGAATAAGGGCTATCTTCTGATTTACTTTTATTATGATAAATGTTGTAAGAAATGTTGTTTTTAATCTTGGTTTAACTTTATTTCTTTTTGACCCTCTTCATGTGTTTTTACTTGACTCTGGGAGTCCTAACTAGGTTCAAATCAACCCTAGGTTATACCCTATGGGTCTAGGGACCTTTTTGACTAGGATAACCTTGGGATAACCTCCATATGGTCACTTCAACTTCAGGGTGAAGTTAAGTGACGAATTTGGAAGCATGGGGACAATGGGATGAGTGGAATCCACACTTAGACCCACTTCCAAGTCATGGAGCAACTCCATGATCCCCTAATAATGGAGTGCTTGTCTCCTTGTGCCTCTCTTTTGGTGGGGTTCCCCTTAATGAAGGTGGTGTGTCACCCACTCTCTCTTATTTTAGTTTACTTATTGTATTTTATTTCTATATGTGGTCTATAATGGGGGACATTTTGAGTGGGGTTAATTGTTTTAAGTCCATTAGGGATAATGGATAATTAGTGGGTTTATTTTATTAATTCCACTTGGGATAGTGGGGATATTTTATTAATTCCACTTGGGATAGTGGGGTTATTTAAATATTACAATCTTAAAACAATAAATTTTTAATTCATCCACTATGAATTTAAAATTCATAGATAATGTGAGCCCTTGATCTCAACTCTTGATCCTTACCTTCCATTCACTTCTCAAAAAATCTATAAATGAGACCCTTCTCTAAGCAATTGGGGAGACAAGATTTTGCAGGGGAACTTTATTTTTTGTGCAGGGGAACTTCATTCTTGCAGGAGGGGACTTCATTCTTGTAGGAGGACTTCATTCTTGCATTCTTATCATGCCTAATTTCCTCTAAGAAATCTTCTTCTGGCATCCTCATAATGCCCAATTCTTTCTCTATTCTTCTCTTCATAGCCTCATAATGCCAAAATTATTCTAGCCATCCTATATCCTCCATTCATTATCCCTTGCTTGTGATCATAGAGAGATTATTTTTAGGGTTGGATTATTGAGGAAAGAAGGAGAATTTTGGAGAAGGAGGCTAGAGTGGAGCTCTTCATCAACTTTCATTCCATAATTGGGCTTTGGAAGGTTGGTGAATCAAGTCTACTCTCTTGTGTATCTATTGTTTTATATGTGTGTTTGTTTCTTGCTTGTTGAATGAGTTTGCAAATGTCTTCTATGAGTATTTTGTTATTGTTTTGGGGTTTTATGTGTTGGGTGTAGAAAGAGCTCCTTCCAGTTGGAAGGCAATGCTCATCTTGTATAGGGAAGGGAAGGTGTGACCCTCCTCAGGTGTCATCTTGGTTCTTGTTGTAAGAAATGCCTTGAGGGCATGTTGGTATTTTTTTAGGCTAGAGGGCTTATGACTTTGAGAGCCTATTGGGAAATCCCGGGTAATTTGATTAATTGGAAGGCTTGAGGCCTTGTGGAAAGATAAATTGTTGGCTTGAGGCCTTGTGATAAAATGTGATAAAATGTGTAAAGGATGACACCTAGAGGTAGAGATGTCTACTTCCCTACTCTCCCTGAACTCACCTAAGCTGAGTCTTTGAATTGTGAGTCAAACTTTGAGGGTGTGTGTATTATTTGATTTGTTGTTGTTCAATGTTGTGATGTGTTTAAGTCTATTCTACCCTGGGTATATGGATGGTCTCCCTAGCTCAGGGGTGACCCTCTTACGGGTCTACGGTAGGGAGGAGAGCAGCTTGTGTGGTGTTTCTTTCCTTGTGTGTTATGCAGGTATTCTTGGAGCTTATTGTGAAGCTTGGAGAAGATTATTGGATCTTAGAAAATATTTTATTTTCCTTAAGTCTTAAGGAGAGCCTAATCTTTTAATAGCTCCTTCCTTATCATTTTTCCAAAAGGAGAAAATTATCTCCCTATTATTGTATAAATTGTTATTTTTGGAGTTGTGAGGAAATCCTCTCTGTTCTTGGGCTGATAGTTGTAATTTTCTTGTTCATTAAGTTTTACCATTTAGAAATAAGAAAAGGAAAAGAAAATTTGTTTTTAAAAAGATATTAAAATTATCTAGTTCCTTCTTCTTCTACTTGCAACGTTGTGAGTTAGTTGATTTTTTAATTAAGTTTGTAAAAGTATTAAAAAATATCCCCACCATGAAATAAATGAAATTTGGGTTGTAGTATTGCTTTTGAAATTACTGCCACTTTGAGGATCTCTTTCTAGGATGGGAACCTTTTTACTTTTACTATGCACTTTTACTATTCACTTTCACTTTTACTATTCACTATTCACTTTTACTATTCACTATTCACTATTTACTATTCACTATTCACTATTCACTTTTACTATTCACTATGTACTTTTATTATTCACTTTTCACTATTCATTTGAAGGCAAACTATATGTAGTTTAAAATATTTGACTTGAAATAGAAATCTTAAATCAAGGAAAGTGGGATTTATTTATGCATATTTTATAATACGAATTGAATAGATGCTTAAACTCAGAGTTGCAATTCAGAAATACATTGTTTATATTTGCAAAAAAAAAAAAATTAACTCATTGCTCTGTTTTTAATGAATTATTCTATACTTTCTAGTTAAGGAACTTATTAATGAAATTGAGAGTTAAAGTGAACTGAGATAATGGTGGTATATATATATATATAAATTAAATTTAAAAGGATAAATATAATTATAATATAAAAAGAGCATAGGAAAATATATTTTAATTTTAAGTAAGAGTTTCTTGGAAGTTTCAACAATTATCACAAATTACTTAACAGGAAAATGAAGAGGAAAATATGATCCTTTCATTTACAAAGGACACTGAAAATAAACACAAACAAGCCCTCATAGGCATTCCATGAGTGGCCATTTTAAACTCAGCTGTTGATTTAGAGAATAATCGTCTAATTAAAAAAAAAGATAGAGAAAGAGAAAGAATAGCTAATCTTGGAAAACAAAGAGGAGAAAATACGCGGCATTTCCGAACAGGGCTAAGAGAACTAAGTAAGTTTAACCTACCGTTAATCCTGTTTAGGAATAGGTTGATTATTCAAATTAATTCAAACGTTGAACTAAAACCTAGAACAGAACCCTAGGGGGACTGAGTCAAGTGAAGTTAACCAATCCTATGTAAGTGATCTAGTTTATCAAGAAATTAGGAATAATGTAAAGGATGTAGTGTTATTGTTGTTTGATAAAGAACGTGAAGAAAAACAATAGTATAAAAAAAATATCTTGCACAATGCGAAGGGAAATGATATAGAAATACAATCAAAACTAAATTCCAAGAAAAGGAAGAGAGGGCAAATGAACAGATGATCGTGCTTTGTTAAAAAATGATCTATCACCTAAAACAACTTTGTTCAAATATAATTCGTGAGATTAACCTAAGTCAGGGAACCATGCATTTCCTTTTCAAGGGTGTGCACACATTTATTTGGTACGCCGCCGTCAACTGTATTTCTTTCACCTTAAGCGTGCACCGCCAAGCATGCTTATGCATGCGAGGGGGTCATCAGAGTAGTAAGGAAAATTTTTTGATAGTTCGTATCATGACCACATGGCACATGTGGACATGACACGTGTGTAATGCGTGTTATAACCGCATGGAAAAAGTGGGCATGACACTCTCTTTGGAGATTTGATTTCCCTATAGGGTCCCACACCTGGAAATCATCTCAATGTTTCACTAGATCGTTGGAGCCCTAAAAGCCTTCAACACAAGGTGCAAATCCATTTGACAACAATTTCTAGCACACCTGGTGGGACTGTGAGCAATCTAAATCAAAGAATCAAATTGAGAATCTAGTTTTCTTCTTAGTACTCTACATTTTGGTAGACTTTTCATGCATCTGGTGACTCTACAAGCTTTTGGTTTTGATCAGTGCCATCTTTTATGCATGTGCAAACAAGGGTGTCTTCAAGAGGTAACTTTCAATTTATTGAATTGCCTATTACTACTTCAAGGAGAAGGTCTAGTCTATCTAGGTATCTTGTGAGAGCGAATAGCAACCCTGCTTTACCTCATCCAAGACCTCAATCTACACCCCCTCCTATTAGGTTTCAACACACAAGTAGAGGCTTACATATTCCTATCTTAAATTTGTATATCCCCATTATGGCAAGGAATTTTCCTTTTGTGACCTTTAATGTCCAAGTAGTCCTTTGGATTTGGCTGCATATAATGATATACGGGGTATATCCCTAAAGAGTGTTTCACCCTTTACGGGTGATGGTTCTACAACCCTTGATGAACACATCAAAGACATATCCAATGTGTGCTTAGTCCATCATATACAACATGAAGATGTTGTAGTCTGACTAATGGTCTCATCTTTTAAAGGGATAGCTCTTAAATGGTTTAGGAGCTTGACCAATACTTCAATACTTGGGATGAGTTAGGAGAATCTCTCTACAAGTAGTTTAGAGAGAGGGCAGATAATATTTCATTACTTGAGCAACTGACAACTATCAAAAGAGCCCCAAGTGAGATGCTAGTAGATTTCAATTTCAGATTCTAGAGGACATGGGAGAGAATTCCAGCTACCCTCATGCCATCTCCACAAGGTGCTTTTTTGTAGTTTTTAAGAGCTTTAAATTTTGATATTGAAGTGATGATGCAATCCATGGGTGTTGAAATCCTATCTATTGGTGATGAGACAACTTGGAAAGCTAAAAATTGTTTAATACTGGTTTGGAAAATTGCTCCCAGACCTCCTGTACCCCTTTTTCTAGAGCTTCCCTCATTATCCCAACAGCCTATTATTGCTCCCATCCTAGAACCTAAATCTTCAGCGTTGTCTCTTTCTCAAGAAGAGAGTAATCTTAAAACCCTAATGGCCAATTTTACCAATAAGCTAAATAGCATTGCTATTCAAACTACCCCCAAACCCCATCAAAATTACAATCAGGGGTAGTCATCCAATCAAAGTTGGAATCAGGGTTACAATCCCAACAAAAACCAAAATTGGAATTAGGGTTATCAGCAAAATAGATATCAAAACCCTAACCCTACTCAACCTTTACAAATAGTTAGACCTATCCAATAGATCCTAGTTGTGAATCCAGTTAGGCCCCTAGTCCCTACTCAAAATAATCTATCCCAAAAGGTTGATTTGCGCTACCCCTACAACCAACCTCATAATCTATCCACTTGTGCTTTTGGAGCATAAGAAAGGACTTTAATTGTGTAGAACTTTCATACCTGGTAGACATCATTATCAGAGGTAGACAATAACAACCCTGAGGTATCAAATGAGGCTACCTCTTATGCCAATATGATGCTACGGACTGCAGAGGACTTTTGTGCTATCAATCAACCCATGGATAGTGTGATCATGCATGTAATTAGTATTACAGACAATAGTAGGTCCAAAAAGAGGTAGTTGGAGGCTAGCCCCATGCCTACTATGTCAGAAAAAAACCTTGTTTCAAAGGCAAAAGTGGCCAGTTCCACAATTCCAATTCAGAGCAACAAATCTACTGTTACAAAAGAAATTCCATCAGGACCACAAGTGTCTGAACAAGCTACCATAAGGCAGCCATTGTTCCACTAAATATTGTAAACAAATGAAGGAAACAAATTTATCAACATCTCAATGTGGGAAGTAATGTCAATCCCTTCTCAAATGGATTTGTTACAAGAAGAACTAAGGTAATTCCCATAAGCTAGATCAGCAGTAACAGACTCATCAACAAAATAGAATGAAAAGAGCTCTGTCATCTTGTGTAGCTAAGGGAAGAACAAGTAAGTGCCACTAAAAATCCACCCCCTTTCTACTTGTCCTTAAGTATTGGCAAGTTTTTAGTGAACAACTATATGATTAACTCATGGGCTAGTGTTTCAATCATGCCCAAGAAGATAGTAGATGCATTGGGCATCAAATATACCCCTATTTCAATAGGAGTATTACAATTGGATGGAACCTCTGTAAACACTATAGGAGTGATCAAGGGACTGGACTTGACTCTACATGCATGTCCAAACTTATATTTTAGTCAAGACATTTTAGTCATTGATCTTCCTCCCTTCTTTGTTATTTGTCTGTCAAGAGACTTCATAGCCAAAATAGGTGGTTACTACCTTTCTTTTGGCTGGTCTCATATGCTTTTGAGAGCTAGATATGGTACAAGGTTCACCATCAAGGCTGAATGAATTTCAAATTAACATGTGGAGAACTATGACCACAGCCTAGTGAACTTGCATATTATGATTCAAGGTGGGGAAGTGTATGACTCAGAGTCTATTGAGCTAGAATCTTCACCTCTTCCTACTCGTGATCTTTTTCCTGATGAGTGGGTAAGGGATCACTATAATTTTGATCCTTATGAAACCACTGAGGCAACTGATTTGGGAAACTATTGTTAGATTTAGGGTAGACAACTGAGAGGGGGGTGAATCAGTTGTCCAAAACTTTCTTCCAATTTAAACACTTAAATCCACTTTGTAATTCAGCAGCATAATGATAAATCAATCATGGAAACATAATGCATTAAATCAAGAGAAGAAACACATTAACACATACAACACCAAGATTTTGACGTGGAAAACCTGGTTAAGGGAAAAACCACAAGGTGATTAACCCAAGATTGTATTCTCTGTTAGAAGAATAGAAAGAACAAAATGTCACATGCCAATTAGGGCTCACTTCCTGAGCACACTGCTCACAAGAGGCTCACTACCTACAAGAGACACTGTCTACAAAATGATAATTATCACATACTTGAACTAGAGAATAGCATCTTCACCATGCTTGAATTAGTTCCATTTAAGCCCAATACTTCTATTCTGCCTTTCGCTCTCTCCTCGCTACCACACTCTCATCTTTTCAAGACACACTTTGAAATGACTTCACAATTCCTTATTTATACAAGACATCAGCTTAGGAATAATCATCTAAGTCAACAAACATCTACAAGAACATCCGCAGGAGGTGTAATACATCTGATCGGCCAGTCTTCAAGAAGAACACCATCATCCGGAAGTTATTCTTCAGTTGCGAGCTCGAACTCCAATGCAGACCACCAACACAAACTAGACACGATCTGAAGACCTCCACAAGATTGCCTGAATCACCAAGAACATTCACACTTCATTTGCTTATTGAAATCCTTCTCTCCTTCATCTGGAACCTCAAGAACACAATCTGTCATCACTGTCACAAAGGAATAGATACTTGCAGACCTTCAAACCACACACCAATCAAGTTTAAAATTCACAAAGACTTCCTAAACACTCCCTCAAATCTGCAGAATAGGATAATGCATTTCCAGATCTCACCAGACCTATCTATGTCACTCTATCACCTCTGAACACCTGTTAGAACCAGTTTTACTTGAGCGACCATAACTCCTTCAGATCTTCATGTGGAGATCTGAAATCTTTACTAGATCATATTAAGACTCATATCTACAAACCCTTTGAACCGTATCCTCTGATAGTCATCTTATCTTGGATCTTTACCTTCATGTCTTCACTATTCTTCTTTGTTCCTGATTAGGACTAATTTTCTCAATATCCTCAGCACACAGCTCATCCAATCCTTATCATTAATGCAACAAGAGTATATTGACATCAATGACAACACCGGTTAGGCCCATACTTGCAACAATCTCCCCCTTTGTCATTGATGGCAACATATGATGTGAAAAATTGTTTTAACCAACAAGACAAGAACTTCTCTTTACTGCCACAACTCGCCCTATCAGCAACACCCATTCACATGTCTTCTCTTCCTTTCCTGCTCCCCCTTTGATCAGAAACCACTTGTTTTTCACATGTCTTCTCTTCCCCTTTGACATCAATGGCAAAGGGCACATACTTACAATTTCACCACTTCAGAATCATACCAGCTACTCCCCCTGAGTAGCAGCTCCCCATCATCAATCTGGACCACAAGATATGACTGTGATATTCACCAGATTGATGCACATCAGTACACCTTAGTTCATCACTAGAGGGGCAATAACCCCTAACTTCTCCCTGAGATACTCAAAAGAGTCCTTAGGTAGAGGTTTAGAAAAGATATCTGCAATCTGATCCTTAGAAGGCACAAACTCCAATCTGACTTCATTCTTGTTCACTTGTTCTCTCAAAAAATGAAACTTGATGGATATATGTTTAGTCTTTGAATGCAACACCAAATTCTTAGATATATTTATTGCACTTGAATTATCACAGAAAATTGTGATAGGCTCCTCATACTCCACTCTTATGTCTCTTAGCATTTGCTTCATCCACAAAACTTGAGTACAACTACCTGCTACTACAATATATTCTTCTTTTGTAGTGGACAGAGATATTGCCTCTTGTTTCTTGCTTAGCCAAGAAACCAATCTCTTTTCTAAAAAGAATGCTCCACCACTGGTACTCTTCCGGTCATCCACATCTCCTACCCAATTCGCATCTGTATATGCAAGAAGAGAGAAATTATGATCTCTGGGATACGACAATCCATACTCAACTATTCCTTTTAGATATCTAAAAATCCTCTTGATTGCCATGACATGAGATTCTCTAGGATCAGCTTGAAATCTAGCAACAAGACCAACAACATTCATAATATCAGGTCTAGTTTGAGTGAGATACAACAATCCTCCAATCATTGACTTGTACTTTTTCTGATCAGCCTTAGGAGAGTCATCATCTTGGTTTTGATTCTTCCATCCCAAACTTATTCAACAATTCTTTCACATATTTGGTCTGAGAAATGAAGATTCCTTTCTTAGTTTGAATGATTTGTAGACCCAAGAAGAAATTCATTTCCCCAAGCATGGACATCTCAAACTCACTTTTCATTTGATTTGCAAAAGTTTTGCACATACTATCTCTTCCTCCAAAAATGATATCATCAACAAACACTTCAACAATCAAGATGTTTTCATGATCAATTTTGAAATATAGATTACTGTCAGTAGTACCTTTGTTAAAACCAATCTTCAAAAGATGCTTATCCAATCTTTTATACCAGGCTCTTAGAGCTTGCTTTAGTCCATACAGTGCTTTCTTCAACTTGCAGACCTTATCACCATGATCAGACAATTGAAATCCATCCTTTTGCTCAATGTATACTTCTTCTTCCAAGTCACCATTCAGAAAGGTGGACTTGACATCCATCTGATATACTTTGAAGTCCTTGAAGGTAGCAAAAGCATGAAATAATCTGACTGCTTCAATTCTTTCCACCGGAGCAAAAGTTTCTTCAAAATCAACTCTTTCTATTTGAGAGTAAACCTTGCAGACCAATCTGGCTTTATTTCTGATTACTTCCCCAACTTCATTCAGTTTGTTTCGGAAGACCTATTTTGTTCCAATCACATTCTTGTTTCTAGGTCTAGATACAAGATCCCAAGTATGATTTTTCTCAATTTGCATAAGCTCTTCCTTCATTGCTTTAGTCTAGTTTTCATCATTGCAAGCTTCATTTACTATCTTAGGTTCAATCTTTGAAATCAGACAATACTCATCTGAATCTTGAGCAATTCTCCTCCTTGTTTGTACACCTTTGCTTTTATCACCTATGATCTAATATTCAGAGTGGTTTAGTCTTACATACCTAGGAACTTTGGGAGGTTCTTGCACTTCTGATTCTTGATCATGCTCATCAAAACTTATCTCTTCTTCCTGATTTACTGGATCAGTTTGAATCTATCTTTCAGAAGTTGCTTGGGCTCCTTGAGTTAGAACACCATTCTGATCATCTTCATCATATTCATAAAACCTTGAGGGTGTTTCAATTCCTTCATCAACCTTTACATTTGTACTTTCTATTATCTTTCTCAGTCTCTTGTTATAACACCAGTATGCTTTGCTTTGAGTAGAGTAACCCAAGAATATTCCTTCATCACTTCTAGCATCAAACTTTCCTAGATCTTCATCTCTTTTAATGTAACATTTGCTACCAAAAACACTGAAATACCTCACAGTAGGAGTGATGCCAAACCAAAGTTCATAAGGAGTCTTACCAGTATTGCTTCTGGTTTGTACTTGATTAAGAGTATAGATTGCAATGTTGATAGCTTCTCTCCAATAGATCTAAGGAACATTTGCTTCCATCATCATTTCCTAGATGCTTCCTGGATGGTCTGGTTCTTTCTCTCAACTACTCCATTCTACTATGGAGTCCTAGGAGCAGACAACTGTCTCTTTATTCCATGTTTCTCACAGAATTCTTTGAATTCACCGGATGTGAATTCTCCATGTCTATCAGACCTCATACATTTTAACTTTAATCTGGTTTCATTCTCTACCATAGCCTTGAATATTTTGAATTTCTCAAGAGCTTTTGATTTCTCTTTTAGAAAAGTAACCCACATCATCCGGGAGTAGTCATTAATTAACAACATGAAGTATCTATCACCTTGTACACTCCTAATTCTTGCCGAACCACATAGATCAGTATGAACTAAGTCCAATAATCTGGTAGAAGATTGTTCCTTGCTTTTGAATGAGACTCTACTTTGTTTCCCCAACTGACATTCTTTGCACAAACTATTTGCAGGTTTCACCAGTTTTGGAAGATCTCTTACAGCCTGAGTGTTGCTTATCTTGATGATATTATCAAAATTCACATGACACATCCTCCTATTCCATAGCCAACGTTGATCAATTTGCACAAATAGATAACTTTTACCACTACCAAGTAAATGGAAGATATTACCTTTTGTCTGAGTACCGGATGCAATCTCTATTCTAAAACTTTCAAAGATCTTGCATTTTCCATTCTTGAATTGGAGATCATAGCCTTTGTCCACCAACTGTCCAACACTGAGAAGATTGTGTTTCAATCCTTCAACATACAGTACATTACCGGTTTTGTTTTTTCCATCAAAAGAAATAGTTCCTCTACCTCTGATTCTACCAGCAGAATTATCTCCAAACTTTACCACTCCTCCTTCATACCTTTCCAAATCTAAGAACTTATTTTTGTCACCTGTCATATGGTGAGAGCATCCACTGTTAATGACCTAATCATCCTTTTCTTCAACTTGGACAGCCAAAGCTCTTTCTACAACTTTATGATTGACAGATTTGGAGGGCATAGGATCTTCTTCCTTGATGGAAATAAACACCCAATCACTTCCATATTTGTTTCTTGTTTTTGACTCATCATCTGTTACTCCTTCATTATCATCTTCTTCATGAATATAGTAACAATTCTTTTGGAACCTTGATCTATTAGGATTTGGCCTTGAAAATCTTTCCGGACACTTGGAGGCAAAATGACCAATCTTATTGTAGTTAAAACACTTGAAAGACAATTTTCCTTCATACTTACCGGATCCTCTTGGCAGTCTTTTTGCAATAAGGGCTTCAAGATGAGCAGTTTTAGCTTCTTCTTCTTCCAGGTTTTTTCTTTCTTTTTCATACCATGATAGTTTCCTTGAAGAGTTCTCTCCCGGATTAAAACCTTTGTTTACCTTTTACTGAGGCACTGGCTTTGAATGTTGATTTAGTCTTGGGGGATCATCTCCAAACTCAGTCATTTCAAAAGTAGCCAATTTACCAGCCAATTGATCTCTTGTGATAGCTGTATTGGCTCTGAATTCTTCAATGGCAGCAACCTTGATTTTATAAGAAGCAGGAAGGGATCTGAGAATTTTACCAATAATCTCATCTTCATCCAAGACTCCACTAGCACATCTAATGCCACAAATGAGATCATTTACTCTTAGCATAAAAGTAGTGATATTTTCATCTTTTCTCATCTTTAGATTTTCAAATTTCCCTTTTAGACTCTGTAGCCTTGCACATTTAACATACTTGTCTCCTTCATGCAGAAGATGCAGTTTTTCCTAAATCTCAAAAGCAGTTGGTAGGTCAACAACATTTGAAAGCTCTGAATTAGATAATGCGCTTAGAAGAGCTTCTATAGTCCGCAGATTATTTTCAGCATCTGTGATTTCATTTAGGGCTTTCGGACCACCCTGAGGAGGTGTATACTTTGTTGTAGCCATGGTCCAATACTGTATTCCCATACATTGCAAGTGACATTTCATGCGACTTTTCCAAAGATTAAAATTGGTTGCATCAAACTTTGAGCTATCCTTTTTGTAGGACAACATCCTGGATCTCCTCAAGTGGTTAAGCTTCTTTTAGAGGAACTCAGCTCTGATACCAATTATTAGATTTAGGAAAGACAACTGAGGAGGGGTGAATCAGTTGTCCAAAACTTTCTTCCAATTTAAACACTTAAATCCACTTTGTAATTCAGCAGCATAATGATAAATAAATCATGGCAACATAATGCATTAAATCAAGAGCAGAAACACATTAACACATATGACACCAAGATTTTGACGTGGAAAACTTGGTTAAGGGAAAAACCATGGGGTGATTAACCCAAGATTGTATTCTCTGTTAGAAGAATAGAAAGAACAAAATGGCACATGCCAATTAGGGCTCACTGCCCAAGCACACTGCTCACAAGGGGCTCACTGCCTACAAGAGACACACCGTCTACAAAATGATAAGTATCACATACTTGAATTGGAGAATAGCATCTTCCCCATGCTTGAATCAGTTCCATTTAAGCCCAATACTTCTGCTCTGCCTTTCGCTCTCTCTCACTACCACACTCTCATCTTTTCAAGACACACTTTGAAATGACTTCACAATTCCTTATTTATACAAGACATCGACTTAGGAATGATCATCTAAGTCAGAAAACATCTACAAGAACATCTGTAGGATGTGTAATACATCAGGTTGACCAGTCTTTAAGAAGAACACAATCATCCAGAAGTTATTCTTCAGTTGCAAGCTCGAACTCCAATGCAGACCACCAACACGAATTGGACATGATCTGAAGACCTCCACAAGATTACCTGAATCACCAAGAACATCCACACTTCATCTGCTTATTGAAATCCTTCTCTCCTTCATCTAGAACCTCAAGAACACAGTCTGTCATCACTGTCACAAAGGAATAGATATTTGCAGACCTTCAAACCATGCACCAATCAAGTTTATACTTCACAAAGACTTCCTAAACACTCCCTCAAATCCGCAAAATAGGATAATGCATTTCTGGATCTCATCGGACCTATCTGTGTCACTCTGTCACCTCTAAACACCTGCGAGAACCAATTTTACTTAAGCGGCCATAACTCCTTCAGATCTTCATGCGGACCTCTAAAATCTTTACTAGATCATATTAAGACTCATATCTACAAACCCTTTGACCCGCATCCTCTGATAGTCATTTTATCTTGGATCTTTACCTTCATGTCTTCACTGTTCTTCTCTGTTCCTAATTAGGACTAATTTTCTCAATATCCTCAACACACAGCTCATCCAATCCTTCTCATTAATGCAACAGGAGTATGTTGACATCAATGACAACACTGATTAGGCCCATACTTGCAACAACTACATGATCTATGAAGGGGATTCTTTAGTCCTTTCTGTACCTAGGCCAAATGATGACTCCAATGACCCATGCAAAATGTTCTTTGATGGTGCAAAGAGCATAAATGGAGTTGGTGCAGGGGTTTTTCTAGTCTCTCTGATTGGTAAGAAATTGCATTTTGCCCATGTAGATTACATTTTTCTTGTACCAATAATGTACAAGATTATGAGGCATTGGTTCATGGTTTGCTAATTGTTGAGAAGAAGATTATCAAGCATTTGGAGATCTTTGGGGACACTGAGTTGGTAGTCCAACAAGTCAAAGAAAGATGTGCAACAAAATACTAGCTTCTAAGAGCTTACAGACATAGAGTTTGGGGCCTGTTTGAGAGTTTTGATGCTCTCAACGTACGGGTAATCCCAAGAAAATTAAATTTAGAGGCTGATCAGTTGGCAATAGTGGGGGCCCAATTTTATCCACCTACAGATTTGTTTCAAGGCCCTGATCAGCATGTGAAAATAGTTGTCAGGCACTCTATTCCTAACAATGATATACATTGGCAAATATTTGACAGCAATGAATAGATTGCAAGCTTCATCCAGAATGAAGCTAAGCTCTAACTAATGACACAACCCAGGCTACAAGAGGGATATAATGACCAAGTCATTCAATTAAAAAGGAACAAGTTGCCCAAGGGTTTAGTTACCCTTGAGGCTATTTTTACCTGTGATGATGAGTTCAGGGGCAAAAGAAAGAATATGACATTCCCAAAGGAAGATTAGCAAAAGGTTACTTTCACCCAAGACAAAGAGTTATTGCTGGGAAAGGTATGTGGTGATGCTGAGAAACAAGATTTTATATGGCTTTCTCATAAATACAATGACATCCTGGCATGGACATATGAAGATTTGAAAGGCTTCAATCTAGACATTTCTCAGCATGCCATCGATCTGGATCCCAACTGCAAGCCAATCCATCAGAAACACTGCCCCATAAACCATAAAATTGAACCGCTTATGAGAAAAGAGTTGGCAAAGCTCATCCAGGCAAGGATCATCTGCCCTATTAAATATTCTACTTGGGTCACCAATCTAGTGCTAGTGAGGAAGAAAAATGGTGAAATAAGGATATGTGTAGACTTTAGAGACCTGAATTGGGCCTCTTTGAAGGATCATTACCCTCTACCCTCTATGGATCAAATTTTACAAATTGTTGCAGAGGCAAAGAGGTTTTCATTATTAGATGGCTTTTCTAGCAATAACCAGATTTTTGTCAAATAGGAGGATAGATTTAAAACATAATTCACAACCAAATGGAGACCCATGACATATGCAAAAATGCCATTTGGTTTGTCTAATGTTGGTTCCACATTCCAAAAAGCAATGGACATTGCCTTCAATAGTTTTATAAACAAGTTCATCTTGATGTATTTGGATGACATTACAATTTTCTCTAAGAAGGGAGAAAATCATATGGAGCATCTAGAGAAAGTTTTCCAAAGGTGTAGAGAGTTTGGGGTATCTTTAAACCCTAAAAAATGTATTTTTTTATTTCTCAGGGTAGGCTTTTGGGCCATCTAAGGTCTAAGGATGGGGTCTCCATAGATCCCAAAAGGACATCAACTCTTCTTTCTCTTCTATTGCCTACTCATAAAAAGGCCTTCCATGTTAGGGATTGCATGCAAAAGATATCAATTAAATGCAAATAAAGATTAAATAGAGGAATGAAAATACACATAAATAATAACAACGAGAGACAACTTTTAACGTGGTTCACCCAAACCTGGGCTACATCCACCAATAGAGAGTCCAATATTATTATCCAGTGAATCAAACTAATTACAACCAGCAATCCTTGCAACTCAATACCACTGTAAAATGCTACAATACTTCAACAGAAACCCTAACCCTTAGCCGCTTTTATCATGCCTTATGTCGGTTACAAAAATAGGGTTTTTTTATGTCAGCTAATAGAAAAATAACTCCTATCACCTTCTTAAAATAATAAAGAATCGTTGGACTCGCAAGGGGTGCTACCCCTTGACCTCATCTTGTGGGCATTGCTCCCAAACCCCTGCAAGGGGCACTGCCCCTTGACCCTGTTAATAATTTGGGGGGAAACTGAACCGATAAAAGTGGGGTAAATTTAACCTCTAAGTCTGATTAGACTCCATCTAACAACAATCTCCCACTTGGAGACTAATCATAACACCGCTGACCCAGTAGCTCCTACTAGAAATAAGCACCTTGGACTCTGTTGTTGTAATTTTTTTTATTTTCAGTCTTGAAGACTAGCGAAAGCTGAAGAGGAGCTCAACTTCTCCCTTCTCACTGTCTTCATAAACATATCCACTAGATTTTCATCTATATGTATCTTTTCCAGCCTTAACTATCCATCATCTAACACTGACTAGATGAAGTGATACCTGAGCTGTATGTGTTTGGTCTTTGAATGCATGGCAGAATTTTTTAAAAGATGTATGCCACTCTCACTATCTATATACAAATAACTGTTAGCCTATTGTTTGTCCAATTCTTCCATGAAAGATTGCAGCTATATCATCTCCTTGCTTGCCTCTATTATAGCTACATACTCTGCCTCCGTGGTGGATAAAGCAACCACCTTTTGTAACCTGGAGATCCAACTCACCGCTATCCCACCTATAGTAAAGACATAACCTGTAGTACTCTGCCTGGTATCAATATCCCCTACCAAATCTGAGTCTACATAACATGCTAAATCAATATTAGAGCCCCCAAAATATAAGTGTTTATTGGATGTACCTCTCAAATATCTAAGAATCTTTTTTATCGCATTCCAATGCTCTAATCCAAGATGACTCATATACCCGCTTACGACTCCTACAACATGTGTAATATCTGGTCTCGTGCATACCATGGCATACATTAAACTTCCTATAGCTAAAGCATATGGTACCTTGGGCATTTTGTCTTCCTCCTCTTGTGTCTTTGGACACATCTCTTTAGTCAATTTCAAATGACTAGGTAAAGGTGTGCTCACGGCTTTTGTATTCTCCATATGGAATCTCTGCAACACCCTTTCAACATAATCAGCCTGAGATAGAGTCAATTTTATATTTTTCCTATCTCTACAAATTTTCATACCAAGGATTTATTTTGCTACCCCCAAATCCTTCATAGCAAATGATTGTGCTAACTGTTGTTTTAACTCTCTTATGTGATCCATGTTAGACTCTTCTACAAGCATGTCATCAACAAATAAACATAAAATAATGTAGCTATCATTATCCAACCTCTTAAAATAAGCACAATGGTCAAAATTACACCGGCTGTAGCCTTGCTTAGCCATAAAACTATCAAATTTTAAATACCATTGCCGAGGTGCTTGTTTCAAGCCATATAAACTCTTCTTCAATCTGCACATGAGTTTCTCCTTAGCTTTGACCTCAAATCCCTGTGGTTGTTCCATATAGATCTCCTCCTCCAAATCACCACGAAGAAAGGCAGTTTTCACATCTAGTTGTTCCAAATGTAAATCTTTAGTAGCCACAATACTTAAAATAGTAGGAATAGAAGTCATCTTGACAACCAGAGAAAAAATCTCATCAAAATCAATACCTTTTTTCTATGCAAATCCTTTTACAACTAACCTAGCTTTAAATATTTTCTTACCTCCATCTTCCTCTTTCAACCTATAAACCCATTTGTTTGGTAAAGCTTTTTTACCTGCTGGCAACTTACATAATTCCCAAGTCTGATTTTCAACAAGGAATCCATTTCTTCTTTCATTGCAAGCTCCCACTAAACCTTTGTATCCACCTACATAGATTCATCATACCCTTCCGGTTCACCAACATCTGTTAACAAAATAGAATACAAAGAGGGTGAAAACATTTCAAGAGGTCTACTTAGCCTTGTTGGCCATCTAACATTCACTGGAGTTTGTGGTATTCCTTGTTGCTATTGCAGAACATGAAGAACCACTGGAATATCATTATCTAGAGTATCATCGAGCACCACGTTATCCTTTTCTTTCTTCTCATGCTATTGTAACTAATCTTTGTACAACACCTTCTCATTGAATACAACATCCCTACTTCTCACAATTTTCTGATTTTTAAAATCTCAAAGCCTATAACCAAATTCATCAGTGCCATATCCAACAAAGGTATAATGTTTTGATTTTGCATCCATCTTAGTTCTACTTTCAAAATCTACATGTGCAAATGCTTCACATCCGAAGGTTTTGAGAAAAGAATAACTCACCTTCTTACCTGTCCATGCTTCCTCTAGAATAGCACAACTGAAATGAATGGAAAGACATCTATTAATTAAATATATTGTGGTATTGATAGCCTCTGTCCACATGTTTAAAGGTAGCCAACTTGCAATCTCATGCTCCTTGTACGCTCCATTATTGTCCTGTTCATGCGCTCAACCACTCCATTCTCCTGTGGAGTCCCTAGAGCCATTTTCTGCCTACGAATTCCATTAAAGCAACAATAATCCTCAAATTCTTTGCTACAATACTCACCACCATTATCAGATCTAAGATATTTTAATCTTTTACCTGCCTCATTCTCAACCAAGCTTCTCCATTTCTTAAATGTTTCAAATACATCAAATTTCTGTCTAAGGAAATAAATCTAAACCTTCTTAATTGCATCATCTATGAATGTAACATACTACCGAGAGCCACCGAGAGAAGATACTTGAGCTGGTCCCCATACATCTATATGTACAAGCTCCAACTTTTCATCTTTCTTTTGCTTCCCATCCTTGAGAAAACTGACTCTCTTTTGTTTACCATACACACAACTTTCATAGAAATCCATATTAATACATTTCAGACCTGATAAAACTTTCTTAGGATGAAGTACCTTCATACCTTTTTAACTCATATGCCCAAGTCTATTATGCCATAGTGTTGTCTCAGAACCTACAGCAACTGTTTCAGTCTCTTCCTGTGAACCTGCAGCAACTGTTCCTAAACCTATTTATTTTTTTCTCTGCAATAGCTAAAGTAGAAGGAATAGTATGACCTGTACAAAGATATAAGGTGCCTACTTTCACACCTTTTTCTACTATTAAGGAACCTCTTGAAACCTTCCAATTTTTATTAGTATATGTAACAATACAACCTTCATCAGTTAGCTGCCCTGCTGAAATTAAATTCCTACTCAACCTTGAAACATGCCTTACCTTTTGTAGTAGCCAATGATTCCCATTCTGCAACTTAATCTTGATTCTTCCCTTTCCAACAATCTGATAGGGTTCGTTATCTCCCAAATAAACCAGCCCAAAATCTCCTTAGATATAATCAAGAAAATAACTTCTATGGGGCGTAGCATGAAATGAGGCCCCTAAATCTATTACCCATGAATCATCAGCATTATCTAGGGAAAGAATCAAAGCATCATCTTCAGATTTATTACTTACCACATTTGCCTCCTTATTACCTTCTTGTTTGTCTCCTTCATTATTCTTTCGAGACCAGCAATCTTTCTTTAGATGACCTGATTTCCCACAGTACCAGCAATCCTTCTATCCTCTGGATTGGGACCTCTTGTCCTTTGATTTTCCTTGTGATTTCCTATGACATCTAGAACCTTTTCCTCTCTCCTTTGATCTGCCCCTGCTTTCTGCATTCAAAACACTACCTGATGTGGACCCTCCAGAGCTTTTTCATTGTATTTCTTCGCTAAGGATAACATCAACAACATCATCAAATTTCAAAGTATTTGAACCAGAGACAGAGTTACTTACAACCATTACCAAGCTATTCCAGCTTTCTGGGAAAGAACATAAAACCAAGAGAGCCCTTACCTCTTCATCAAATTTCACTTTTACAGAAGTTAATTGACTGGTAATCATATTCAACTCATTTAAATGATCTATCATAGGTCCACCTTTAATCATTTTCAGATTAAACATACGCTTCATGAGAAATACCTTATTTGAGGCTGAGAATTTTTCATATAATTTAGCCAAAGCTTTCATCAGTTCATTTGTTGTCTTTGCTTCCATTATATTGAATGCCATTGATTGTGCCAGGCACAACTAAATGGTTCCTATTGCCTTTCTATCTAGAACATTCCAATCCTCAAACCTTACTTCTAAGGTTGGTCTCAGATTTTGTACATATTGTTTTAGTTTGTTTCTACTTTAGTTTTCCCTTCAATAAGTTCCTTGCATAGGCTGTACTGTAATTAGGAGAATGTAGGCCTTGTTTCTTTTTGTGGTGTTGTTTTGAGGTAGGTTTTAGTTGTTCCTAAGTATTTCAGACCCTTGAATCTATGCCCAATGAATGCTTAAGGCCACTGGTTTGCTTTTGTTTAGAAGAAAAACACCCCTAAGAAGTTGCCAGAATGTTGTCCTATTTTGCTTCCCATCCATATAGTCCAATTCCATGAAATCTCTAAGTGTTTTATCCTTTAGAAATGTAAGGAAAAACATCCAAATTTGACTAAGCCCAAAAACATGAGTTTTCCTTCTATTTTCTGGCTTTTTAGAGTTTTGGAGTTCATTGTTCTACCCACCATCTCCAAAATTTTCCCTTTCCTTTGTAAAATATTCTAAGTATAGAACACCTTTTAGACCTCCTAACTCAGACCTTCTTTCTTCCTCCTTCCTTCCCTTTTAGAAGGAGAAAGGTAGAAAGTCTAAAGCCCGAGCTCCAATCCTTCCCCTTTGAAAATAGCTAAGTATTGTAACCTTTTCAAAGTCTCAGACTTTAGACTTTCTTCCTTTCTCCTTCTCTCTTAGAAGGCGTAAGGTAAAAGACCTGAAGCCTGACCCTTGATGAGTGTTAAATTTTCTAAGGCATTCTGCCATTTTGTGGAGAATATTTTAATAGAACAAAAGGTGATGGTGGAACCATAGAATGTTGCCACATGGACAAAGGGAAAGCAAAAGGTGAAATGAGCAGGGCCTGAGCTCCGACTCTTTCTTTGAGAACTAATGTTTACTATTTTAGGCTTCAGGGATCGGACCTTCTTTCTTCTTCCTTCTTACTGAAGATGGATGATGGAAGATCTGAGCTCCATACTCCATCAAAACTTTCAAAAGATCATCTAAGACTTTAACTTTTGGGGCTTGAACTTTCTTTCTTCATCTTTCTCTAAAAAGGAAGAAGACAGAAAGCCCGAGGCCTAAAATCTGTCTATATTGTAATTCTTCTAAGTGTAAAGCAGAGCTCAGACTACGAACTTTTCTCCTTTCTCGTTCCTTCTCGAAAGGTAAAACACCAAAGGCTTGAGGCCCAATCTCTAGCAATCAAAAGTTTCTAACTGTAAAGCGAAGCTCAGAGTATGGACTTTTCTCCTTTCTCCTTCCTTCTTGGAAGGCAAAACATCGAAGTCCTAAGGCCTGAACTCTGACGACTTCTACGATTTTTAGAAATCAAGGAAAGGAAGCCAAATAAAGGGTCTACCATGATCATACATGATGAAATCTTGCTTCTAAGGTAGGAATCTAGTCCAAATGAAAGTCAAACGTCCAACTCCAACTGGAAAATTGTGGTTGAGTGTTTATGGTTGCAAAAGGCGGTTTCAAGCGCAAGTGTTCAAATGTAGATATTTTTTCAACCACTTCTTAGAAATATTTTATCTGCATTTATGTCCAGACAATCAGATTTTCTTCTGATATTCCTTTTGTAAAATATTGCTGACAGGCACATGGGCACATTGATTACAATGGGTAATGGTGTTTCATTGTAAATGCTATATAAGGCATGAAATGTAATGTATTTAGGTTGGCTTTGTGGTCTAAAAAACATATCTCTTTTCAATTGTAACCATGCCTCTTTGAGAGTAAACATTAGATTTTTGCCTTTTCATGAATTCTTCTTTGCTCCATGTATTTTCTGTTTGATCTCCATTTGTGAATGTTTCTTTCCTCTTGGATTTTATTTAGTTTCCTTTACTTGTGCAAGTAGTTCATGATTTGTGCATGTTGGTCTATTGTTTATTGTTATTCTATGCATACATGGTTGTTTTGAGGGCCAACCTATATTCAAACCTAGTGTATCACCCCTTTAATTTTTAGCTCATCCTCCTTTCCCTTTTCCTCAATGGTGCATAGATTAGGTTTAGTCTTAGGAATAGCTGAATCTCCCATTCAATGAAGGAACCAACCTATCTCTGGAGATTTGATTTACCTTTAGGGTCCCACACCTGGAAGTCATCTCAATATTTCACTAGATTGTTGGATCCCTAAAAGACTTCAACATAGGGTGCAAATCCATGTGACAACACTTACCACAATTGATGAGATCTTGGATCAAATTCTTAAGTCTCACACATTTGTATGTTTTATGGCCTTCTTCTCTATGGTATTGACAATATTCTTGATCCTTAAACTCGAAGGACTTGACATGGTTTTCATCATATGGCATTATCATTGGTAGCTCAATGAAGTTTTATTCGACCAATTTTTGTAAGGCTACTAAAATGGACTCCTTTGATGGCAGGTTGGAGGAATGTGTTGATGAGTTGGGAGTTATATGGACTAATGGATTAGGGTTAATGTGATTGGAGGGAGATTGTGATGAAAGAATTGAAGTAACTGATGGATTGGGATTAGATATATTTTGTTGAGGTGACATGGGTAAAGCTATGGTAAATGAGTATGAGGTTATGGGATTGAATTGGTAAGTGGATTGGGGTGAGATATATGGATAGGTGAAGGTTGGATAAATTTGAGATGTGGATAAATTAGATTTGTATGATGACATGGTAAAATGGGAGGATGAAGGTTGATATGATAGTGATGTTGGTTGAATTGGAGATATGGTTTGAGATCCCTACTTATGTTTAAGTTATTCTATTTTTGCATCAAGATGGCTGATATCATATGTTTGAGGAATGGGGTTTGATATATATGTTTTAACTTCCATTACCATTTTGTCAAACTAGCTCATGATGCTGATAGGTGTGTTTTGGATTGGATGTGGATGTTGGAAAAGAATGATTATGGATTATGGCTAGGACCCTTTAGATGAAGGATTCTAATGATTGATTTGGATGGGTTGTGAATGGGATTGGGATTATAGTGGATGGGTTTGGAGGAGGCTATGTCCTTAACCAAAATTTAGTTTTCAAAGGATTGATTTGGATTAAGGGTTGGATACTTGATAAAAATGGATAATGGATGATTGGCTTGGGATGAGAGAGTAATGGATTGGATTATGTGGATAGAATGGATTAAGGCTAGGACCTTGATGGGATTTGGATAAATTTATTAGGATTAGGCTCTTAGACTTGATTGATTAGGGATAGGTTGGGATGATGTGATTGGATGATTAAGATGATTGGGATAAGGTGATAAGATGATTAGGATGATTGATTGGGATGAAAGTCTTGGTGTAATTAAATATTTAATTACACTTTATCAAGTTTACTTAGGGCTAATTTTAGTCTTAGGTTATTCTTAAGACATATTAGGGTTTTTCTCTAACTTGCAAATATAAAAGCAAGTTCTCACTTGTTATTCATAAATCTATTTTATTAATTCATCCAATATTGTGCAAATTATTTCTCTTTGTTTTTTTCTCTTATGGGAGGTAAATCTTAGGTTTTGCATGTGATCTTGGTGTTATGAGTTAATTATCAACTCCAAAATGGTATCAAAGTAGATCTACAAATCCCTTCTCAGATTTGGAGAAATATTCAAGCAAGAGCCATTTGCTGGGTGTGTTTTTGTGTAAAATAGAGTATTCCATTAGATTCAGAGCAGCTGGAAAAGGCAGATTTATCTTTTGTTTGGCTAAATTTGGTCTCGGGAGGCCAGATCTGTGAAGATTTCAGCGGGTGCTTTTTATTTTATTTGGAGGAAATCTATTTTTGGAGTGTTTTGGGCCCAAATGGACCTCACCATCACACTAAGAAGGACCAAAAACCTTAAGATCGATTGTCAAATCATTGAAATCAACCTCAGGCTCATCTGGGGCAAAAAGCATTTGCGAGGGAAGCTGTACGACCTCCCCAACATGCAATACGAGGGAAAAAAAATTTTAAAATTATTTTTTCTTGCGTTAAAAAAAATTAAAAAATTTTATTGTATTATTTTTTTTAATCACGCAGGTCTTTATATTGTTTAAAGTTTTCAAAAAAATAAATGGTACTGGGGTACCTGCGCTGCGCAGGCCCCCATCCTAGGTTGCATGTGGCGCTGCCTTGGGCAGTCCGCCACCCTAATAATAGGGTGCAGGCCTCTTTAAACCCTGTGAACCCTATTCTTAGGGTTGTGGGGTGGCTACATGGCCCCCCACACCCTTTATTATATATATTTTTAACAATTTTTAAATTAAAAAAAACATCAAATTCTTTTTTTATAGTTTTTTTTTAAATTAAAAAAAACTACTTTTTTATTCTTTTTTGTACCTGCTCGGGATCCGTGCCATGCCAAGTTAGCAGCTCCACCAGATTTAGCACTGTCTCCTTTTTTGGTAGTTTCGCCAATTTTAGCAGTAGGGGCCATTTTTGGCCCTAAATTTGTGCTTTACAGGGGTCTTATTTTTGCCATATCTTAAGCAAATAGAGTCAGATTTTTGCAAACAAATTGGCATCAGAAAGCTAGTTCCGAGCACAATCTAGTGGTGCAGGTATTTTTCCAAATTTTACTACTAGTACAATTTATTATTGTTTGAAGTCCATATACAGTTTTTGGCCTTCGAGCTTGTATCTTTTTGCCATGATCTCAAATTTTCACGATTCTTACGGCATTGGAAAGGTATTGAGAAGCTCTACATAGCCATCCATGTGTACTTTTTCTAGTTTCATCCCCATGTATTCTTTATTCAATTTGTCAGTTTTATGGCTTTTGTTTGATATTTTGGATATTTTGGCACATGGAGAAGTTCTGTTTGTTTTGTTGGGCTTCATTTATCAGCATTAATACATATTCAGATTGTTGGTCTCTAATCTGATTTATTTTAGGAGATATCTGAAAGGAAGCAAGGTATACAGAAAACACTTCCTACACTGATCTAATGAGGAAAGACTTATGCAATTTTTTCTTCTACAGTTACAGATTAAGATGCACATTAATAGAAAGATAACAACAACTTCCAAATGCAAACACAAAACTCACAACACAAGATATATGTGGGAAAACGCCTTTAGGTAAAAAACCCCACACTCCAAAGCCACCCAATATATTATTCAGGAATCACAAAGATTACAATATACTTGCAGAAGAAGCTTTTACAGGGGTATATCCAACTAGAGATCTAGGAGGTAATTCGACATATATGAGATTCTTACATACAACCTCCATCTCAAGTTCCTAATATATAGGAGATACAATATAGTACACTGCCAACTGTAATTACAAAACCATGAGCTAAAACCACCCAAAAGTGGCACCCAAATTATCTCCAATCAAATATACATTGTGATGTGCCGAACCACACACCAACACATGTAACTCTCCCCTTTACAGCTCTTTTATGTGTCCAACACGTTTTTACATTTCCCAAAACAAAAGGTCCAACTTCTAGAGGCTATAACTTTTGATCCTGGTGTCTGATTGACGAACCGTTTAATGTGTCAGAAATCTCATGAAGAGATCTATCACGCTATAACCCACTTCACTAGTTATCCTAATTTTTAGGATGTTTAGAGAAGTTTTGATTATGGTAATTGAGTTCAAAGACTTTTTCTGACAGTTTCAAAAAATAGAAACTTTAATATCTCGTAATCCTGATATGATCTTGAGATGAAACTCACCCGAGATGTTCACTTAGCTGTTCTGCACCTTTTGGGAAATATTTTAGGTCAATCCAAGCTCAATCAAAGGACTTACTAAAAAGAGTAAGTCTTGCTATTCTTAGCTTGTTTGGAAACTTTTGGAAACTTTGAAGGCTCCAGACCATTCTCCAAGATAAAGGGTATTCAAAAAGACCAAAACTGGAAAAAATAGTAATCTTTCGAAGTTGCAAGGTTGAGACACTTTTCTTAACAATATCATGGGTTTTGCTATTCACCCTTTTGTGGTTAGATTGGGTAAGGATAATTATGAGTCTTGGCAAAAGGGCATCTTGACACATCTCAGGTGGTTTAATCTTTTGCCTTATCTTTATGGACTCATACCTAAACTAGATACACCTATGAGGAAATCTGTATGGGGAAATTATATTGATCATATTGTAGGACTGATTGGTTCTAGTGTTGATTATGACACTATGTGTTCTATCTCACATATTGAGTGCCCACGCACTCTCTGGACTAGCATTATGGAGATCTATGGAGACCCACATATCTCTCCATTCCTAGATGATCTTGCTATGGATTGCCACATACCCTTTGATGGTGCAGATTGCATATCTTTTGATATGACATAGAGACTTCACTTGCTTCTCCTTCTCCTCTTATTGAGATCACATCTGTATTACCTATTGCTACATCAGATTCTTTGCAATAGGCCATTATCAATCTTCCAGAGATAGCTTGTTGGCATGCATTTCTACTAGATATATTATTATTGTTTGTAGAGTCCCATCTTGCAGATTTGGAGGACCACATTGAGGACATGTGTCTTCTCTTTGATGACAACTTCTATGGAGTTACATCACCATCATATTCTTTAGAAATTGTTCTTTATCCTCCTATTCAGTCACAGTTTTGCAGTGGATCGGAGACATTTGATCATTTTTTAGGAGCATTATTGTTGTCTTTGGATCATGTGCAAATTTCAGATACATTTATTCTTCTTCCTGTTTATTCCTATCCAGAATGGGAAGACATTATATACACATCTGTAGTTCTATTTCTTCCCAAGGGGAGGAATGTTGTTTGACATTCATGGGTCTTGATTTTTATTCTACGTCGAGCATCTTCTAGCACTGCAGGAGTCATCTTGAGGAGCGGCTACATGGTCTCTCTTCTCATCTCTATTTTGGGAGGGGGTATTTCCTCGCATGTGGTTTCATCCCTCTCACTTCTGGGGGGTCATCAAACCTTCTCTCTTCTTCCTCTCTTATGGGGGCATTCATGATTGTACTTTTGTGATGGATTCAGTTCTTGGGGGGTCTTAGTGTTAGTCCTTCTTCCATCACATGTTCATGTACTTGTTGTATTTTCTCTCTTTTGAAGGGGATTTTTCTCTCACTGGGTTTTTCTCATTTCTCTCCACTTTATGAAAGATTCTTGTTGTACATGGGTACCTAACATGGACTTGTAGCAAGGACCCATTTTTGTATTAGTTGCATGTTTTTCATTTCTCCCTAAGTTGCACTTATGGGGGGGTGTTGGTGTAATTAAATATTTAATTACACTTTATTAAGTTTACTTAGGGATAATTTTAGATTTAGGTTATTCTTAAATCATATTAGGGTTTTTCTCTAACTTGCAAATATAAAAGCAAGTTCTCACTTTTTATTCATGTAAATCCATTTCATTAATTCATCTAATATTGTGCAAATTATTTCTCTTTACTTTTTTCTCTTGTGGAAGGTAAATCTTAGGTTTTGTAGGTGATCTTGGTGTTATGAGTTAATTATCAACTCCAACAGAAAGGGATGGAGTGGATTGAATAATTAGGCATTATTCAGGATATGAGATGGATAAGGGGGATGGTTAGGTTGATTAGGGGGAAAATTAATATGGGATGAAGTGGTTGGATGAGATATAGATGATTAGGATGAAGTGATAAGATAATGAGGATGACTAGGATGAGATTAGATGAGATGGGAGGATTCGGATAAAATTGATTAGATTTGGATGAGGTGGATAAGGTGATTAGGATGAAGTTGGCTTAGATTGTATGAAGTGGTGATTGGGAATGGTTTAAAGCTTGACTTAGGAAAATTGGCAAACAATAAAGTTTACACACATATGCATAGGTTTGCAAAAGATATGAATTTGAGATTAGAATTATACAAATATACACACACATAATACATAACAACACTCTAGTTTATTCAAGTGGGATTGTCTTTATAGTGTAGGCCCACACAATAGAATACATATCCATGGTCTTACCTAACTAAGAACACTCCACCCTAAGTGGATAGCTATAATGTTGCACCCAATACCCCTTTCCTTGGAGGCTTTAATGCCTTACCAAAAGAAAAATTCTATCTCGCCTTGAAAAAGGTATAATAGTGAGTAACTTAGGGGGTATTCGATGCCCCTTGCACCACACTAGAAAACATATGAAGGGTCTTATCTAAGTTATTAAAAGTTTGCTAGGGGAGTCCTCAATATACGCAAGGTACTACGAGGCACATGTTTGGCAACACTAGTATGTAGAAATCATGTGACATAAATAATTAAGAAAATACCAGTTCACCTTGTGTCCAGAATCACCTAGGGCCCCCAAGGCTGTGCAAGTGTCTATGTGACTAGATTGAGGTATAGTTTTCGTTCTCCCCCCTTTGAAATGACCCACAAGAACATGTACTTGAGGTTGTCCCTAGGGGTGATGAAATCTCCTACCAGACCTCCTACGGGGAAGATTTTACTTGGTGTTTTTGATCTCCAAGATTGCATGAAGTGCAAGGAGAGAGAATACACACAAAAAGAAAATGCTTAGGTGACAAAGGTGAATCAAGAGATGTTTTTGATCCTCAAGATCACAAAATGGTGTGAGAGGAGATCATACACATTCAAATGATCCACAAAACAAGATTCATTAACCCTTATATAAAAAGATGTGTGTGCGAAAGTGAATGTGGCTCCAAGATGTTTTTAATTCCTGAGATTACACTATGTGGAAGAGAAGAGCATACACACCCTAGATTACACTCGAATCTAGCAAACAAAGAAAATACAAAGGAAAACACAATGTTTCAATTGATATATCTTTGACAAATGAAATCCTACAAGAAACTTGTTAGTAGTTTAGGATATGATCTTCAAAAAGTGTAAACAAGATGCACAAATGTGTTAGCTCCAAAATAACTAGAAAATGTTAGCTGAAATTTGACAAAAAATGAAAAGCATGGAAATACAGTCAAATGTGTAGATTTAGAGATAATGAAAATTTAGAAAACTAAAACTATGACACCTCATGACAAAAGTGTGCATATGTGAATCCAAGGCACTCAGATATGAACCAAAGACATTTAGATATGAACCAAAGGTGCTCAGATTTAAACTAAAGATGCTCATTTATGAAACAATGGTGCAGAGTCATGTTGTGAATTGAGATCTACAAAAAAGAGGGTCAACTCTACATAAAAGAAAATAACTATGGAAAACTGATGAAGAGCAGGCCTAGTTTCAAGAAAATGAAACAAGGAATCCAGAAACCCCGCCAAAACAAAGGCACTCAAATTTTGACCAAGATCGATAAAATTTGGACCAAGGGCGCTCATATTGTTACCAACGACACTCATCTATGAAACATGCCAAAATAAACCTTAAAACAATAGAAAACCATACAAAACACACAAAGGCACTCAAATTTTGACCAAGGGTAGTCAAATTTTGACCAAGGGCACTCAGATTTTTACCAAGGGCACTCATCTATGAAACAAGCCAAAATAAACCTTAAAACGATAAAAAAAAAACTTGGAAGACACACAAAGGTGCTTAGATTTTGACCATGAATGCTTAGATTTGGACTAAGGGCACTCATATTTTGACCGAGGGTGCTCAAATTTGGACCAAAGGCATGAATTTGCATCTAAAGGCACGTTTCTTGCCTACAACACAAAACTGACAAAATTTCTTCCAAAAAAATAAAATAAAAGGGATGTGGGTCCCACTGGGCATGCCAGAATGTGAAGGATACAAATCTATAGCAAACACTAATGAAATAAATCAAATCAAACAATAATTTACTTGCCTTTGCACATAAATCCAACCTAACAGATTGAGTGTAATTGGAATGCACCGAAACTCCAATGATTTTTCTCCTTTGATATGTGTGAGCGGAAGTCCAAGATCATGGAAGTAGAAATCAAACACGAATGTAATGTATTGAAAATGAACTAAATTGGTTTACAACCGAACTGTTATGAATAGGTGAAGCTTGAGGAACAAGTCTCCATGAGAACAAGAAAGGTGGCATAAATGGAACCAAGAGAATAGCTCAAGGTTCAACCACCCTCAAATGTAGTGGCGATGTGTTGAATATGAGGTGACACATCTACTAACGACTCATAGAGTGGAATTAGTCTTTCCACATGTGAGGAAAACTACTTAACTATGTTTATGTTAGGAATAACTCATGTGAGTTATACACCAACACCCCCCCTTAAGCATAGCTTAGGTGGGTTTATGAAATATGAGTTTCGACTGTGCACCATTTTAGGTACTCATTTACAAAATATCTCTCATAAAATGGAGAAAGAAAGAAAACCCTATGGGAAAAAACTTTCCTCCTAAAGAGAGAAAACAAAGAGAGGACTTTAGATGGCCCCTCCAGATGATGATGATGTCGATGTAGACCACACACCAAGAAGAGCTCGTAGATGGATGGACTTGCTTTCTGTAAAGGGTTTGGTGAAGATGTCGGTAACTTATTTTTTATGACTGGCAGAATACTAAGTTGATGATCTGATCATGAATGAGCTCACGAATATAATGCATATGAATCTCAATATGTTTGGTTTGTTGATGTTGAACCAGATTCTTGCATATTTGGATTGTACTCTGGTTATCACAATAGATAATTGTAGGTCGTCTGAGAGGAATGCCAAATTCAAAAATGATGCCTTGAAGCCATATGGCCTCAGTAGCTGAGTTAACAGCTCCTCAAAACTCTGCCTCTATAGAAGATATAGCAATAGCATTTTGCTTCTTTCTAGACCAGCTGACAGGACCTAAACCAAGTGAAAAACTGTACCTAGAAATAGACTTGTGATTTTCTATATCACAAGCCGAATCTAAACTTGTGAATCCAACCAAATCAATTGTGGAACCAACTCTGTAATGTATCTCAAATGCAATTGTACCATTAAGGTAACTAAGAATCCTCTTAGCTTCTTTCCAATGCAACTCATGAGGTCCCTGCATAAATATGGAAACTAAGCCAACTGCATATGCAATGTCAGGCTTGGTGTGTGTTAAGTAAATGAGGCTGCCTACTAGTTGTCTATACAATGTTGCATCAACTAATGGAGTAGGACAAGATGTCTCAAGATTAACACCAGATAAGAAGGGAGTTGGAGATGGTTTACAATTAGACATGTGAAAAAATTCAAGTAAATCAAGAGCATACTTAGGTTGAGCAAGAACTATCCCTGAATCTGATTGAGATATCTCAATACCAAGAAAGTAATATAGTAACCCTAAGTCTGTCATGTCAAACCTTTCTTGAAGTGCTGATTTTACTACCACAATAGCAGAGGAAGCACTCCCAATGATTAAAAGGTCATCAACATAAAGTACCAGTATTAATAATGAATCATCATGCCATAGAAGATACACATTGGGATCTAAATTGCATCAAGTGAATCCTAAAGATAGAAGGTAGGAATCCATCTTACCATACCAAGCCCTATGTGCTTGTTTTAGGCCATAGATAGATTTCCTTAGTATACATACTACGGATGAATCGTGAACAAACCCTGGTGGTTGTTCCATGTAGATCTCCTCCTCAAGGTCTCCATGAAGAAAGGCACTCTTTAATCCGTTTGATGTATTGACCACCCATGTGCTGCAACTATAGCAAGTGTGAGTCTGATTGAAGTCATCTTTGCAACAGGTGCAAAGGTCTCTGTGTAGTCAATTCCTTCAACTTGAGAAAAACCTTTTGTAACTAACCGTGCTTTGTACTTGTCAACTGAGCCATCTACTGTATATTTAGTCTGATATATACATTTACATCAAACTACTTTTCTTCCCTTAGGAAGAGAAGTTAAGTCCCAAGTGTGATTTCTGATTAAGGAATCATATTCCTCATTCATGGCAACATCCCACTTAGGTATGCCTAATGCTTCTTTAAATGTCTGTGGATTAGACACTAAAGCAAAGAAAGCATGAGATTCCCCTTGAAAGTCTATCTAATTCTATTTGTTATCTGCAATAGTTTGTACCCAAGAATCTACTTGTGAAGATCTTAATGTGGGTGAGTTTGGTGAAAATATGTTAACTTCTAATTCAATCCTTGAACTTGATGAAGACAAATGCTCTGTATCATCACTATGTCAATTGGAAGAAGAAGAAGAAGAAGAAGAACTGCTTTTTGAAATATAAGACTGTTGCAAATGATCTGAACTATTAGAGGTATTTTCATGATCCGCAGAATTAATAGTATTTTGAGGAATGTCAAGATCTGTTTCAAGGGGTGTTTCTTGAAACTTGACACTTCACTAGATGAACAACTCATGTGTGGTTGGGTGTAGTAGATGATAGCCTTTAACACCTTCTGGATGTCCAACAAAGATACAAGGTTTGGATTGTGCATCCATTGCCTTGCGATGTTCTTTAGGAATGCAGGCCATAGCAAGTGAACCAAAAACTCTGAAGTGATCAACAGTCAGTTTCCATCCTTTCCAAGCTTCAAAGGGGGTGATTCCTTTTAAGACTTTATGAGGAACTCTATTCTGAATGTAACATACACAATTGATAGCTTTAGCCCAATAAGATGGTGTTAACCTTTAGAATGAATCATACAGTTTGCCATCTCCTTTAAAGACCTATTGTTACATTCTACTACACCATTTTGTTGAGGGGTATATGGGATAGTGCATTGCAAATCTATCCCTTTTACTGTACAAAACTATTCAAAAATATTATTAACATATTCTCTGCCATTATCTATCTGAAGAATCTTGATGACTTTCCCTAACTATTTTCTAGCCAAAGCTTTGAAATCTTGAAAAGAATCAAACACTTCTAATTTTTTCCTAAGGAAGTAGACCCATGTAAAACATGAGAAATCATCAATAAATGTGAGAACATATCTAGCCTTTGTAAAAGAAGGATGTGGAAAAGCTCCTGAAACATCACTATGAACAAGTTCTAAGAATTGATTTGCCCTCCAGGCTTCTCTTTTGTCAAACTTTGCTTCAGGATGTCTACCAAGTGCACATCCTTCACATAGTCCTTTAGAAAACTTGACTTTTGGTAATCCATTAACCATTTCTTTTTGCCATAGTTGTTTGAGATAACAGTAATTAATGTGGCCAAACCGTTCATTCCATAATTTACTAACCTCATTTGAATGAGTTAGTAGTGCCTTTGGAGAAATATCTATAGTAAAACTTGAGAAGGTATACAATCTGGATTGATGAAAGGCTTCCCCTATGGCAATTAAGTTATTACTTCATAATTCTCTTATCTCAACTAAATTTGGAGAGAAATGAACTCTCATACCCTTCCCTAAGTGTGTTATTTGATAAACTGAAAGGAGATTAGTTGACAGTGAAGGTACACTAAGAACTTTTGAAAAAATCCCTCCTTCGATTTCAACAGACCCTCTCCCTTAAACTAATTTTGGGGTATCATCACCTAAGTTAACTGAAGATATTCTGGATGGCTCTAAGGATGCGAATACAACCTAAGAAGAACCCATATGATGAGTAGCACCAGAATCAACAATCCATGACGAAGATGAAGATTAAGATGATGTAACAACTAGAGCTTTGCCTTTTGATTTCTTTTTGTCCTTGTTATTATCCTGAGTTGATGTGGATTCCTTGATAGAATCAGGTAGCCCAATGTTACTCTTTTTGAGAATATTTGAGAGACTTTCAATTTTCTTCTTCATGCATTTATGTTCATCATGCCCTATTTTTTTACAAAAGGCACATATTATCCTCTCTGTAATGTGCTTATTTTGTTGAGAAGATTTATCCTTTTAGATATCATCAATTTTATCTACTTTCTTACTATCCTTGTCCTTTTTAGTGTTTTTCTTCCCATTTCAAGTTTGTGGCTTGTCATTCCCTACAATTAGAGCATGAGGCTTCATAGACTTCAAAGAACCCATCTAAATTAGTTTCTCATGTTCCCTTGTGAGATCAGAAATGAATTTATCTCAAGTGGGCATTTTCCATGATGTTCCAAGAGCACTTTTAGTAGAATAGAAAGTTGATACAAACACAAAAAATTTTGGACCTAATTTGGAAAGTACTGAAAGGATTAATTGATCCTCTTTCTTATCAATTCCACAATCTTTTAACTCTAAGTTTAAAGATTTAAACTTTGTAAAGAAATCTTCTAAAGTTGAGTAATTTCTAGGACTAAGACCTAAGAGCTGATTTTCCAATTCATGAATTATGAATTCATTAATTTTTCCAAATAGTTTGTCTAAAGTATCTGACACTTCATTAGGTGTAGATAATTTTTTGACATGAAACAATAATTCTGGAGATAGATTTAAACACAGAAAGCCCAATGCTTGATCACATTTGTTGAAAAACTTTTCTTTCTCTTTAGCCGCATTAAGTTCTTTTTATGTTCCCATTGTTATCCTATATAGGCCCTTGTTTTTTAGCACAAGACCGACTTAAGCTTCCAATCTTGATAATTGAAAGGTGTTAGTGGAGGAAAAGGAACTGTAGACTCCATGATGCCTTTTAGTCACACATATAGTAGATGCAGAAAACTTGAAAGAAAGAGAAATAGAGAAAGTGAAAGTGAGACGTGAAAAAGGTAACACTCACAAAAAACACTTCCCTAAGAAGTGTGCAATATGAACACACAGATTTCCCCCCTTGATTTTTTGTTAGTTTCCCCCTAGATTGCTCAATTATTAAAGAAGTGTTTTTGTCACTCTAAACTAACGTGCATAGGCACTTAATAAGAATAGTGCATTGATAGGCTAGAACGATAGAGGATGAAAAATTAAGCACTTTTGCCTTTTGAACGACTCAATTACGAGAGCGTATGCAAAAGTTATAGCCCTTACAATTTTTGCATATGCAAAAAACACCTTCAAAAAAGTTTCAATATGCTTGAAAATAAATTTTTGAGCAAACTAATATATGGAGAAAAAAAAAAGATAAGGGAAAAAGTTAAGCCCCCTGTGCTAGAGTGTGACCAAGGGCTAAAAAACCATATGACCAGGGGCTTATTGTTAAAATTTTGTGCCCCCTCCCCCTTTCTATTTTGCCTCTTCGCTGATGTCACCCCCTCGAGTTTCTTATGTCGGAAAAAGGGACAAAAAATCCCATGAATAGTGCTATGAAAGTCCTCTTTAAACTTGACGTCTGTCGTAGTTTATGAAGGCACTTTCCAATTCCACCGCTTGGCTTTTTTTAAAACCAATTTCTCTCCATTTTCCTGCCTAGAAATTCAACGTGTGCTCCATGGTTTGACATGAGGAATGAGAAGACTCTGTTGACTAGGGAAATGGTGAAAATGCTGCTGAGAGTGGCCGGCATCGACTGCAGATAGGGGCAAAAATGCCGCTGAGAGAGGTGGCGACGTGGCGTTGATTTTCCACAGGCTGGGTGGCAAGTTGGTTAAGAGGGTTGGGCCTCTTTGGGGGTGCCAATCAAATGTAGCTACATGCCGATTTTGGCCTTCTTAGATGAGGCACGAATAGAACAGGTTTTGGTCTCTATGTGAGACATGTCACCAGATATCAATTGGCCTCCGTGTGAGACACATCACCAGATATCAATCGGCCTCTATGTGAGGCATGAATACCATATAAAAAATGCCTCTATTGAGGCTTTCTCGGCAATGATTTGACCTCACTGTGGTGAGGGTCGACGAGCTTTGCTAATGACAATTATGACCTGTAAAAACAAACCTATTTCAAATGTGCTTTGAAACAAAATTTTACCTCCTCAATATGTAGTGATAGAAGGCTGGATTGAGCCTAGCGTGCAAGAGAAGTTGCAGAGATTTGCCAATGGAAGTATGTAATCAATGAGCAAATGATTTAATGCTATTCCACTTTCTCTGATACCATGTATGAGTGAATGTCTAAGATTATGGAAGCAGAAATCAAACACAAATGCAATGTATTGAAAACAAACTAAATTGATTTACAACTGAACTGGTATAAATAGGTGAAGCTTGAGGAATAAGTCTCCACGAGAATAGGAAAGGTGGCGTAAATGGAACCAAGAGAATAGCTCAAGGTTCAACCACTCTCAAATGTAGTGGTGATGTGTCAAATATGAGGCGACACATCTACTAATGACTCATAGAGTGGAATTAGTCTTTCCACATGTGAGGAAAACTGCCTAACTATGGTTATGTTATGAATAACTCATGTGAGTTATACACCAACATGATATGTGGATATGTGGATTGCCTAATCAAAATAGTGTAACTTTTATCCCCTTGAATGATTTAAGTGCAACAACTCAAGTTTGCCAAAAATGAGAGATGAGCAAGAGGTGTGGAAGATGTTTTATTTATAGGACTTCAAAAATGAAGAACAATGGTGGAGAATGATCAGAGAGATCAGTGGCTTGAAATGGATGAGAGGATTTGAACAAATAAGAGAGTTACATGTGTCCTTCTCCTCTCATGAATAAGGGGAGTTAACAGACTTGATTGGTGAGTTGACTAAATTGATTGATCTATTAACTGGATTGATTGGATTGTTATGTTTAGGATTGATTGATTTGTTAACAGAATAGATTAAGAAGTCAACTGATTTGATTGGTTTGTTAACTGACTTGATTGAGAGTGAATTATGGTGAGAGGGAAAATAGGAAATTAAATAAATAAATAAAATATTGAATTTTATTTATTTGGAGGAAATGGAATATTTTAATAAATAATTTGAATTTGTTTAATTAAGGTGTGGAGGGAAATTAGCTTAATTAAATAATTAGAAATTATTTATTTAATATGGAAGCATAAGATGGAGATGTATGCATTATTTAATTAACATGGAAGAATGGAAGTAGAGTAATTTTGAGTCAAGAAGTGATGCTAATTTTAGGTGTTTACAGTTTTCATTATCGGTTGTTACACCTCCATCAACAAGTATTGAAGGCAATTTCTTCTCTTTTGCAATAAGCTCTCAATTTGCAATTTTACTTCACCATAACCAACTACCATTGGAGATAGTACAAGCTATCCAAATGGTCTGAATGTGATGAGAGAAGGTGAATACTAATTTTGTTGGTCTTTCTCAATTATGTTGCCAGTTCTCAGTTCCTATTGCCTGAACAAATATAGTGTTTATAAATTAGAGAACAATGATTGATGATCTCCTGTTAAACATTATCATCAATCATGTCACCACCCAAAATATACTTGACAATAACAAGGTGTGTTAGACTTACAAGAAGCATGATGCAGACTGTTCTCCTTAAATCCTTCTCTCTATGATGACCATTGTTTGTGTCTCGGTGATTGCTGATATTCAAGGCCAACATATTCAGGATTGAAGAGGCATGTATTGCCAAGATTTATTAGACCTATGATGGCACTACCACACCAACCAAACCATCTGCATTGTCTTCTACAGGAACACAAATCAACCCATCTACATTTTCTTCTGCAGGAACAATACCACATTCCTCCAGCCTAGTCCAACACCAATAACGGTGCTCAGTTATTAACATTTTTTCTTGAAAATACCTTTTAGGGTTGTGACACTTGACATGCTATATATACTCCATTACCATCCTAGGAATAGTGATATTCATTCACAAAACTACATTGAATCTACACACTATCCTATCACTAAAACTGCATTGAACATGTATGGATGATCATTGTGCTATCATCAACACTCCATTCAAAATGGATGATTAAACCACAAGACTTGTAAGACCACACAAAAAACAAACCAAAATGCTTGTTGGTCAGTCACCTTCATATTGTCATAGTCTTTTGACCTAGAACAATCACCTCCAACTCCTATGACATCAATGAAATAATATTTCACACCTTCTTTGACATTAATGACAATATGTGCAACAAGAACTATAAGTATCGATGAGTTGGAATCCTAACACATCTTAGGTGGATTCATCTTTTTCCCTATCTCTATGCACTAGTCGATGAAACTATATCATATTGATGAAAATTTGTGTGGGGTTTTAATATTAAACAAATCATAGGAGTGATTGATTGCAGTGTAGATATTGACAACCTGATGGTCATCGTTGATATTGAGTGCCTTCATGAATTTTGGATCAAAATTTGGGAGATTTATGGAGATCTAGTTAATCCTCCATTCCTAAAAGATCTTTCCTTGGATTTTCTTATTCCAATTGATGTTGTTTGATGATATGATCATAAAAAAATGTAATGCTTAATGAATGGGAAGAGCTTGAACATTGATATGATATAGACTCTTCTACAAATGCCCCTTCTCCACCTACAAATAATTCCATTAAGACTTCAAATTCTATGACTCCAAATCTAGATTTGGAAGGTTCACCTTCTTTATCTACAAGTTAGCATTTTGAGGTTAAGGACTCTTATATTCTAGCATTAAAATATATATTTGACGTTCACACTCAAACAACTTGTGTGGACACATAATTCTAGGATGAGGAATGTAATCATATCACATGCAATGAGATCTCATCTCCATCTCCTATTGTTTCTATAAAGTCTAGTGTTGCTTTAGATATGGCTTCCAGTGACTCAATGCAAAAGGATCATCATCTTTTAGATACAAGTACTTGGAATGCATACTTGATAGGTATTGCAGGTTTATTATATAAATCCTATCTTGCAAATTTAGAGGACACTATTGAGGATATTCATCTTCTCTTTAATTTTATCTCTTATGGAGTTGCATCATCTTCTATGGATGTAATGTTGCCACATTTAGAACTTCTTGTTCTTTCTCTACCTATTCATTTGTTACAATTTGGATAATTTAGGTTGGTGATCCTTGAGTAGCATTTGGATGACTCATCTTCATTGTCTTTGGATCATGTTCTACAATTGTTTCCACTAGGTTTTGGATTGTCACTTTCCTTAGTTTGGCATATGACTCCTGATTTAATTGTACATGGCATCTTTTGGTACTGACATAGCAACACTTGAGTAGAGTTCACAAACATCACACATCTTGTGTTTTCTTCCCTTATATTCATTTCAAGAATGGGAATATATCCTACATACATCTTTGTCTTTGTTTCTTGCTAAGGGGAGAAATGTTGTTTGGTGATTTTGGATCATCCTTAGCATCCTTTGTTGAGCATCCACCATTAGTGTAGAAGATTATACATTGAGGGAGGGCAACATGGTCTCTCTTCTTTCCTCTTATGGGGGGGGACGGGGGCTTTTTCCTCACATGGGGTTTTATTCTTCTCACACTTTGCGAGAGCATCTTGTGTTCTCTCTTTTGAAGAGGGTTTTCTTCCTATGGGTTTTTCTCCTTTTCTCCATTTGTGAGAAATTATTTTGTACATGATGGATACCTAACACGGCCTTGTAGCTAGGACTCATCTTTTCATCATTGCATGTTTTCACATTCTACCTATGATGCACTTAAAGGGGGGCATTGGTGTGAACAAAGCCCTATTCATACTTGTCTAGCTAAGTTTAGAGTATTCTATACCAACTCTTATAGACATGAAGATATTACTAAAAGATTTATGGTCTCAAAATATTCCAAGTTTGACTCATAACAATTTATGCTTGTATACATTTATATGGTTTCAAAGTTCAACTTGAATCATGTGTAATCATCTAGAAGTGCTATTTCATACATGCTAAGTGCTTCAACATATCCATTAGTATATGTTTATATGCTTACATATATAGTCCCTTGTTGAATGGATTGAAGGATTCCCTAGTAAAGACAACTAAGACCACTGGAATAAGATACCATATAGTCAATTCAACTATTTTAGGTCCTTAATAGTCCTGACTAGTAAAGCCCCAAAAGGATTTTATAACAATGAACATTAAATACCTTCACCATGCATGGTAAAGTAATATCATCCATATCCATATAAATATCTGGTCTTTATTATAATTCTTATATATAATCATGTTACACAAGATCACCAATAGTTTTTTTCCAACATTTAGTAATACTATTCAAATGTGGCACAATAAGTATTTACGAATATCAAGTAATAATCAACACTTAATTCTATAGAAGGCTATTACCCTAGTTTTATAAAAGAGTATGGCCATCAATCAAAACATAAATGATATTGCAATGCCTTTCATAGACATGTATGGAAAATTTAGAGGTGTGCATAGGGCACACAAGTTGTTTGAGAAAATTCCTCATATAAATGTGGTCTCATGGAATGCCTTGTTTGTACTGTATGTTCAAAATGGTTTGTTAAAAAGGACTTAGAACTTTTAAGAAAATGCAACTAGTGGGTGTAAGACTAGACTCCTTAAAAAATACTAATGGCCTTATTGATAGCAATACCCATAAGTAGAGATCAATCTAGTTGATTATTTTCAGCTACAAACTTGTGGATAATTCAGAATTATATGTTATTGCAAGAAAGTAAGGGTGGAGGAGGACTATAGTCAACTTTAGGAATGATGTTGAAGATATTCTTGATCTAATTTGATGTAATTGCTTAAATTTGTCTTCCTCCTTCTCATGTGTCCTACTTTCCATATGTCCTCCTTTTTTTTCCAAACTGTACTAAAATGCAAGGTATTTGAACCATATGGCTAGAAAATTTGTAGCCACATAGGCCATTCATCTTAGGCCCAATCCATGGTTTATTTCAACATCTAACTTCACTCCTTTCTCTCCAATTGACAAAGTAAAATGGTGTTTAAAATCCCCATAAGTTCTTGTAGAGTTCCCCCATATGACATCAATAAAAGGCAATCTAGAGACCTCTTATTGTGCTCTTATAAAAACAAAATAATTGTAGCATTTATGAAGGTCACTTAACCAAACCAAAAAAAAATTAAAAAATTAAAAAAATTATATATATATATATATATATATATATATATATATATATATATATATATATATATATATATATATATATATATATATATATATATATATATTGAAATAAAATATCTAATCAACAAAATATCGACACCATTTGGAAGATTAAAAGCGCCAAGATGACACCCATACACAAAGGTGATAATAGTAACAATGATATTCTTTTTGGTAGAACAATTATCAACAATATGGTGCCCCCTTAAGAATGGAGGAAATAACACTCCCTACACCTAATGAAACTTCTCTATCTTGTATGCTTTGAAGGATGTCTACACCCTATTCCCCCACCAAAATTCTCTCAAATTCCCCTTGATATTTCGCTATCACCCATGCCTTGCAATAGATGGATGACATACTATCTTTCATTCAATTCCTACCGCCTCCACTAATATGTTGGCCCTCTTTGACTTCTCTTTTTTATCCCATGATTTCTTTTAATTATTTTTAGTTATTTTACGAACATCCTAGGGATGTAAGTTTGATAGGCAACGTTTATTTATATTTGCATTAAAATTTATGTTTGTTAAAAATTGTTAATTAAAATTTAATATTTATGGTATATTAATTATTATATAGAAAGGTATCTTTCTAAGATGGGGTTTTGATGCAAAATATATACAATTGAATCTAAAAAAACTCTTCATTAAATTAATGGATTGTAAAAAATTCATGCTTATTATAGAAGATATCATATACCTCCTCAATAAACTTTAGAACCTACATCATTCATACTAAACTTATTGTAAGTCAATCAATACAGTGATCTAGACAAGTAAAATGGATGCTTACAAGAGAATGTTACAATTTATTAGTCTATAATTACATTAAATCATTCCATCAAAATGAACCCAAAATTAAATGAAAATTGACTAGTACAAATATACAAATTTTATATATAACTGCAATTAATTCATTTATTTATTTTCATGCAATTGTTATTCGTTCATAACCCATTTGATTGAATATAAAAAAATTGAGGAAGTACGCATTCATATTCTCCCAAGAGGAGAGCATTATCCAGTCTAATAAATTGTACAGAAATGAAGTAGCAATTATCGGTTTTTCTTTAAATTACATTTAATTAATAAACCGCAATTATATCATAAAATCTGAGTATTGTAGATTATGTCCTATTATTTTCAGTAAAATTAACAAAATGTCAAAATAGGATAGCTACTCATTGTAATTGTATTCTTTTGTCACTGTAATGAAAAGTACAAAAAACGAATAGTCCAGAGTAAATATCATGGTCTCCCTTAAAATTTAATGGCAGATGTTTTGCTTCGCACTACAAAAATAAATAGTTTCTTGATACACTACTGAGAATTTGATTTATATGTGGCTTAATATGCAAGCTCTATTATTATAACCTAGAAAGATTTTAAGTGCGGTTATCTGGCACCCAAATCTGTTATTGATGCATCGTTGATAGATGGGTAAACTAAATGAGTGGCAGATGATGAAGTTGTACTTGATGCCGATGAATGTGTCGGAACATTATTTTCTGTAACATTTATATAAGCAGGCTTTGTGGGATCTGGTAAGTTCATCATAGAAGGGTTTGAAAGCATTGCATATACACTGATCATTGGTGGGCGAAGTGATGCATTTTCCTGTGTACATAAAAGACCCACATGAATGCATCTTGAAACCTGCTCGTTGGGAAAACTTTTTATTATTTTTTTGTCAATCACATCCATAATATTTCCTTCTCTGTAAGATCTCCATACCTGCATAAGAATGATGCTTAATCATTTTCTAGGATATATAACTTTAGAAAACAAATTATATTGACACTCTTTATTTTTATCTTACCCATTCTAAAAGGCTTTGAAATTCAAGGAGCAATCTATTATCCGTGATCTTTCTTCCACATATAATTTCTAAAATGACTACACCAAAACTGTAAACATCAGCTTTAACAGATAGTTGACCTCTTAAAGCATACTCAGGTGCCATATAACCACTGCATAATTGGGAAGGATTATTAGATTAGAATACAATTCAAACATCAATTGTGAGAAAAATAAAAATTAATTAACGTTCAAGGTAGAAGATAATAAAAAGTTTAAAACTATTTGTAGAAAAACAAAATACGTAACAAATTTATTAGATTCTTACAGTGTTCCTGCAATCCTTGTGTTGACATGAGTCTCATCTTGACAAAACAGTCTTGCTAAGCCAAAATCTGATATTTTTGGTTGCATTTTCTCATCAAGCAAAATATTGCTTGCTTTGATATCCCTGTGAATGATTCGCAGTTGAGAATCTTCATGCAAATATAGAAGCCCACGGGCTACTCCAAGTATGATGTTCAAACGTTTGGGCCAATCGAGCTCTTTGCTATCCTGCGGATCTATATCCATGCGTCCAAACAAATCACTCTAAATAAGAACAAGTGTTTTATGGCTTTCCCTTGATTTGCATAGAGAAGAACAAGTATGTTATGAGATTCGTTTTAAATTTAGATAGAATAAGCTTACGAAAGAGTATTTTGTCAAGGCTCTTGTTAGGCAAGAACTCGTAAACAAGCAACCGTTCTGCTCGCTCTGCACAACATCCAAGCAACTTCACAAGGTTCCGATGTTGAATTTTCGCCACCAGCTTAACCTCGTTTAGAAACTGCTCTTTTCCTTGCAATGATTGTACGGAAAGTTTCTTTACTGCGATTTCTATTCCATTTGGCATTGTGCCCTGACATAAATGAAAACACATAAATGTTAAACTTATATCACACTATAAATATATGTCCGTCCAAAACTCTAAATTGAGTAAAATACTGCTTCAAACTTGCTTTCGATAAATTAATTGAGGGAAAAGGGCTTTCCCCCGATTATGAGAAGATAATCATGAAGATGAAGCTAGGAACGGCCAGCACATAGAAAATCAAATGATACAGAAATTACAAACAGACGGAAGTTAAGAAAAGCTCCAGTAAGAAGAAAGAGAAGCAGCAGTCAGCATCGAGTAGAAGCTGACAGAGCTGCTGAAGCAAAAGAGCTGAAAAAAAGCGCCAAACAACAAGAATAATTGGAAGCAAAAGGAACCCTAACAGAAACGCCAAAGTGTCCGGATGAAACTATAATGTTGAATATTTAGGGTTTACATTTTATAATAAAGTCATCTTAGTGATATAGGGTTTGTATTAAAATTTGTTTAGTTAATCTTGTGTTAGTTGATGGGGATCAGTTTTTGATAGAGTACTTTGGGAGAAGCTATACAGGAATTCAATGTTTTATAAACATTTACACAATACATTGTAAATTGTTGAATGAATAATAATATCTTTCACATATTTTATTATTATCCTTGAAAACAATATAATTTAAGTTTTACAAATCACACTCAGCAGAGAAATGATCCTGAAGCCATTAATGCTCGAACAGAGACACGACAAGGGCCATTATGACCGGTAGAACCTGCAAAGCAAATGATCCCAGAAGCATAAAATAACCAGAGAGAATCAAGAGTGGAGTGGAGATCCCTATCTGAAACAAAAACAGAGTGTAGGCCACAAATGTGTTAAGGATAATTAATGGTGCAGGAGCACCAAGGGCTTGGAGCCCATGTGTATATATGTTTGCATTTTGTTGTGATGTTTTGAATTTTCAAAATAGGGTAGAGCGGGAAGAAGTTTATGCATGTGCAAAGTAAACCCATCGGCGTGAGCAAGCTCATCGGTGCCACGTTTTACAGCTTTAACGATAGTTAAAGTCATACCGACAGTTGTGTTCGAAAGTGCCATCGGCGTGAGATGGCGGATCGAGAGACATGCCCAACGTCCGAGCGATGGAGAGAGTCTCATCGTAGAGCAAGACAACAACTATACATATCAGTGGAGTCACACCGACGAAAGCACATCGGCATGACAATGGGCAGCGGAAGAAGAGTGGAAAGTTATACTGATAGTATCGGCTGGCCGATGGTGCTAACCATCGGGGAGAGGTGGAGGTGACATATCGGCGAAGGGAGTTACGAATTGGCCGATGTTGTATGTCAAGCCGATGGCTTAGAATGGTCGGTGAGACATTGGTCTTCGGCGTAGGTATTGTTTGCTTCACCGATGGTTGTGGTCATTCCGATGAAGGCATTCTATAGGCGTCGGTGAGACAAGGGCTGTCGGAATAAGTATTGAAGGTTTGTCTGATGTTGAGTAGTCACCCCGATGACATCGGCGGGAGTCTGAGGTTCGGTGTGACTTTTGAGGTCTTGTCCGATATGGGCTGTTACACCGATGGTGCTTTAGGACATCGGTGGGAGGACTTCTGTCGGCGTAGCTTAAAGATTTTAGGCCGATGCACAGTGGTCGCACCGACGGAGGGTGAAGACTTGGTATCGATGAGACAAGGGACTATTGGAGTTCATGGTTGAATGTTGGCCGATAGTTTGGGTTGTGCCGATGGGGGTAGACAGGGGTCGTCGGTGGTAAAAGTGCCGACAATAGTTTACTAAGCCGTCAGATATATAAACTGCAGTGTCCGACTTGAACGGGTGCATGTGGGACTAAAAGTTCTCATGAATGCAAACTGTCAAGTGGTAGTTGGATAGAGCATAACCGAATTGCTGGGCAGTTGGAATGAACGGTTGTTTGCATGAGAATCGATTAGATTGCAAAAGCAATTTGGGATCGATGGGGTTGGAACGTTTTGAAACCTGAGATGCCGTGAATGTAATAGAGGAACTTCTGATAATAAAAACACTGACAGTTGAATCCATTTGAATTTTGTCTATAGAGTACTTGCATAATCTAGTTTGCAGTAGAGTAGACAGTTTAATTCCTATTAATTTTGTTTTTGTTTGTACATAATGACTCTAGTTTGATGTCCTCGCATATTCTTTGTACAGTCATGGGGGGAAATCAAACAGAGTCTCTTTTTTTAGTTTTTCTTTCTGTTGTTGTGAATGGGTTGACAGAGAACGGCCATGTGAACTTGTACTAGGCAAGCTGTGCCATAGCCCGGCTAGTATGCAAGTTGCAGTCTAAGAGACAGAGGTGAAAATAGAGTGGAAGAATTGAGTACCAAGCAATCAGAACCCTAGACCCAGAGAGGAGGGCTGATAATGGGCTCAAGAAGGCTATGAGCCTTGGAGATTAGGAATCTTGGAAACAGTGAGGGTAAAGAAGAATACCTCACACCAAGTAAGTAATGTCTGTATTGGGAACAACAGGCAAACAGGTCTTTCACCTCTGTAATAGACTGGTTAGGTTGACATAGGCATTTTGGGGCAGAAAATGTCTTTGAGCACTTGAATTGGTAGGGAGACTTGGGATTGATATAGGTCTTGAAGTGTTATGTGAAAATAGGTTTGCTAAACCCATAGGCCTCCCCATCAATTAAGATTGTCTAGAAAATGATAGAATGTTTCTAGAAGTCTTCCATAAGCTAGAAGATTCCTGGAACTGTTCTAAAAAAGAACATTCTAAGAGTTGTTGTAAAAAAGAAGAACATACTGAGTTTAAGAATTTTCTAGAAAGTTAGAAGCTTTGAGGCTTCAAAGGTTTTGTAGCTATATATATGTGATTGTAGAGAGTTGCTGAATACAACATCTGGATTGCTACTAGACACAGCATTTTGGATGTGATGTAATGCAAGCTAGATAAATATATCTCTTGGTTATTCAACTCTGTTTTGCCCTGTCTTCTCTCTATTTATTACTGCTGTTATGTTTTTATTATTTTTGGGCCTGTTTTTACATGGTATCAGAGCCAGGTTCAGCTAGAAATATATTGCTGGAGTGATTTGTTTGCAAGGCAGTTATAATGCTGTAGTGATCTATTTGCAGGGCTGGTATATTGCTAGAGTTATGTTTGTTTGCAGGGCTGTTATATTGCTGGAATTGAGAGATTGCAGTCAAGAATGCTTTGAGAGAAAAGGCTAGATGGAGGATAGTGAATAAAGAAATAGGAAAACCCTAAAATGAAAATGAAAAGGAGCTATGGAAATGCAAGTTGGAACAAGCTAGAGGTATTATTGGTAGTGATGATGAAGAAGATGACTTTTCAGCTAGATAAAAGACGAGTGTTGAAGAAATAGGCAAGGATCCAAGGAAGGCATGGTAGTGCTCTCATGACCAAAGTATTACATCCAATCTCATATAAGCAAGCTAGAGGAAAAAAAGAATGGGAGCAAGCCATGAAAGAGGAATATGATAGAAGAATGCTTGGTATCCTAGAGGTGAACATTAAGGGGGGATAGTAGTATAATGTTCCCCTCTCCTTTGTATTTCCCCTCTTCTTTGTATTACCCTAGCCAATCTTAGGGGGGGATGTTAAGGATAATTTAGATTGTCTAGAAAATGATAGAATGCTTCTAGAAGTCTTCCATAAGCTAGAACATTCCTACAGTTGTTCTAAAAAAGAACATTCTAAGAGCTGTTGTAAAAAAGAACATTCCAAGTTTAAGAATTTTCTATAAAGCTAGAAGCTTCCAGGATTCAAAGATTTTGTAGCTATATATATGTGATTGTAAAGAGTTGTTGGATACAGCATTTTGGATGTGATGTAATGCAAACTAGATAAATATATCTCTTGGTTATTCAACTCTGTTTATTGTTGCTGTTCTGTTTTTTATTGTTTTTGGGACTATTTTTATACAATGCACCAAATTTGAAGTTACCAGCAAACCCCAAACCACAAAAAAATCCATGATAGTGAGCAACAGCATGAAACAAAAACAATCCCCACCTGTTACGCATAGAAACACAGAGACTATTTATTGCGTGAAACACAGTTATTAGTCAATAGATCACTCAACCCTTTGCCACTGAAGAGGATTATCAGAGATTAGGTTAATCCCATTAACCAGAGAATCGGTTCCGTAATTAGAAAGAAGATCAGCAGAACGGTTTATCTCTCCGTAGAAGTGACTAAAAGTAACATATCCCAGTAGATGATCTAGCAGATTAGACAATCTTTAGAGAGTTTTACTAAATAACACATCCGAGTAAATATTTGAACAAATGTATGTTAAACGATGAGTGTAGATAAGTATTTTCTAATTACATGTGAAAATTCTGAAGTGTGGACAGATCTGTTATCAAAATCCAAACAAAATAAAATATAAAATAAAAATGAAATGTCCGATTTGTATGGCTTCGGGAGTCGGGACTTATTCCATTCTTTCCAACATAAATTATTGTGAAATAATATATAAATTTATTTCGTAAAAAACAACAATAAAATGCTAAAACAGTTGTAAAGAATAGATATGTAACCTTGTATACAGAGCCAAATCCTCCCTCTCCAAGCTTGTTCTCGTCATCAAAATTTCTAGTTGCGGCCTTGATATTTTCTAAGTTAAAGATTATTTCATTCTCCTGGCTGATCGCTGAGTCTACCTCTGTATGTAGATTCTCTGGATAAGAAATGCACCAGAGGAAAAATTACAATTTTGAATCTAACTAGAATGATTGTTTTTCTGACCACAATTTGATGATAATGAAATGAAAAATTTCTTAAATCTGTTCTAATACCCTTAATTGAAAGAAATTTTGTTGATACAAATGCAGCACACAGATTCAATAAAGTTTCGCCGCAAAACTACCTTTCGTTAAGATATGTGGCATCCATAATACTGCATACTTGAATTTCTTTCTGATGGCAAACAGGCATAACAGTAAGATGACCAACAAGCCGCCGACAACACCCAAAACAATACTTATTTTGATTGGAAACTTCTCTGCAAAGGAGATTAATTTGAGTCCTTAGTCATGTAAAAGGGTAGGTACGTTCACTTCACAAAGCAAAATAAACCATATATTGGTTATTTAAACAATATCAAAGAATAATTAAAATGAGCGAGAGACAGCATTTCTAGCAGCCATAATATTTACGAGATCTATCGGCATGACTTAAGGTTGATTTATGAAGATAAATCCTTTATTAAATATTGTCAACATATTCCTCTTCTATGGAATTCATCAGCATACGAAAATAATTAAAATTAGCTTATAAGGTAATTGATGTGCATATTACTCGGTGTTGGAGGTGATAATGGTGGCTGCTGAATCGGTGGTGGAGAAAGAGATTGGAGGGGAGACGGAGGCGGTGGAGGGGCAGCAGTAAAGAATCGGAACGGTTCGTAACGAGCAACGCAACTCGGGGACATAGCCTCTCCTCCCTGAAAAGTTCCATCATCTCTGAAGGTCGCATCCAACAGATTACGAATTGCATTTGTTAAGCATGTTTCGCAGTCCCCAACAGAAGTTGAATCCATCCAACACTGAACCCGACTGTATATCTTATAAAATGTAGAGGTAGTTGTTGATCCAACCGAAAATGGAGTTGGAGATCGAAGGGCTTCACTTGACAGATTTGAGAAAAGCTCCCTAACATCCGTCCTAAACACGGCAGGCTCATCTGTGACCTTCCCTGGATTGTAAACAACTGATGTATTGGTATCTAGTTTTCCGAAGAAGGAATATTCATCGTACCGTATGAAGCAATTGACCAGAAAAGCCATACCGCCTGTGGCATTTCGACAACCACGAATGCTGTTATTTGCCTCTTGTGAACAGCTGAAGCATTCTTCCACGGTAGCGCCTCCATAACATTGGAGGAGACCATAAACTGTGTCTGGACTTTGGCCGTAGACAGAGGTATTGAAACCATTTGATGATGATGATGTATTCTTTACAAGATTATTAAGAACCATGTTCAAATTACTCTCGAATTTAGCGCTTGTATAGTTCTTGCTGTTGCATGTTTGTGCTGCGTTGCAAGCAATACATAATAAGAGCACAACACAGACCAACTGTGGATATTTGGCATTGTAGGCGATCTGCATGTCGTCTTTCCTTTCAGAACTTTCAGAAACCAGGTTTCTTACAGGAATGTGAAGGCGATATTTCATTGATTTCTTCACCTTTTTAAGATGGAAGAGATGTTACCTGTTGGACCACGCGGAGTTTTGTAAAGTAGGTCTTCATGTACATTTAGTCAAGGCTGTGAATCATAGCTTAGCGACTGTTTAACAGGAATTGCGGGAGAAAAACAAGCTTAGATTTAATTCGAGCTCGTCTTAGCTAGAAAGTAGCAAACGTGTTACGTAGAAAGTAGCAATTGAATAGAAAGTGGAACATGGATAGTCAAACCGGCATTATTGAATAGAAATGTAATTGATGAAACACATACATCTTTTTGCCGTTCAGTGGAAGAGGCTATTCTTAAATATCATCCACTTTAACAGTCAAAGGTTAATTTGGACGACTAAAAATAGGATAAATATTTACCACTTTTTATTGTGAATGAGGTGTAAAATTGCTATTAAGAGTTTGACCATTTAAATGGATGATATTTAAGTAGAGTGGTGGAGGACCAAGCAATTACCTTAGCGTGTCTATACTTAGCCTTCAACATGTGATTTAAGGAAAATAATAAATGGATGGAACTCATTATTCTTCTCTTTAGTTTTTTCTTTCTTTCTTTTTTTTGGTTCTAAGAATGCATTTAAATATTATAATTAAATTGTATTGTGAGAAATTCATTTATAATTAAAATTGTTTAGTAACCATTAAACTATTTAGTTGTATAATGTTATGTTTAATCTGTATTAACTTATATAATGGATAAGGGTTTTTAGGAATATTTTTATTTAAGAGTATGAATAATTTATCTAATAATTATTCTTATAAAGAAAACAAATATTTTAAGATTTAGTTTAGGTTAGTTTAATAATATGTATACATATAAGTATAATTAATTTAGATTAATCAATGTGATAATCTATAAGTGATTGATATTCTCAAAATAGTAAAATGTTAGAAGTATATAAATTAATGTAATGAATAATGATATTTTAATTCTAATGAAAATTTCAAAATCAATGATGACTCAAGATTAGAGGCATAATATGTTAGTCTATCATTCACCTTATGATTAGAATGTAATTTTTGCTATGTATAGGGTTGCATTTACAATTGTGAAAATGCCATGTACTTGGACGTGATGCGGCTATCTATCAAATTCTCCTATTTTATTCACCCCATTTATGTTTGGTCGTTCTCCATTTTTGGTATCTAAAGACTAGTGTTGTTTAAGAATACCTTGGTAGGGATACCATTATGTTGTTATGGAACATGTTGCCCTAGGCCAACCCATGGAAATATTTGTACAAGATTTAAAAACAACACACTTGAGACATGCATATGCTTCTTGAATACTCGTCTAAATATACATTCCTTTCAATTCATTAATTGAAGTGTTGCAATGCCTTAGGATGAGAGAGGAGTTGTGAATTCTAAATGATATGTGTGGACGTAAAATAAATACTAATTAATGCCATTAAGTATGAGGACATAGCACCAAATAATGCAAAATGTGTACTTAGTCAAACCACTATGGAAAAATGAAGGAGATAGTTAGCTAAAATTTGAATTCAAATTTTACAAAGGAAAGGGTTTGTTTTGTGACCATAGAGGAAAATGATCATATCCAAGTGAATAATGACTATATCTAGATAGGTGTAATAAATGCTTGAATAACATGAATGTATTGGAGTATGTGCATATATGAATAAGGTGGAAACTGAATATGTGAGAATATGTGTGTAAAGGGATGGATAAAAGCTAGAGGAATGAGCCCAACATTCTACAAGATTGTGCCATTTGGCAAAATATAATTGTATCAAGACATCTCCTTAAAATGGGCACAAATCTAAATGGGAAATGACATAGGTATGTAGATTTCACCTTTATATTTTTCCTCCAATTATAGGTGAATGTGAATCCTAAAATGATCATGCATGTCAAAGTATTTAGAACTATAAACTTGCACATAAAATAAATATTGAGGCATAAAAGGTTATCATGGTGTTCCATATAAAGAAATGCACTGTACATGATGTCATCACTTAAGGTCCTCTTGTTGGATCTCAAAATTGTAACTCTAACCCCCTAGATAAGACATGCAATACTCAAGCCCCCAAGACAACATAGGAAAAGAGGTAAAACTTGTCCTTAAATAGAGTACATATTTGGGCCAATTGATAGGTGAGAGTATCTCCTCTTATTCTTCAATCTCTTCTAAAATAGGGAGGGTGTTTCCCTAAGGTCATATAGGACAATTAAGATGAAATAAAGAAATATAACCTATGCCATGACCAACTGCGCCCTCTATTGGAAAGACCTCTATCAATTGAGGCATCTTGTAACATTGTTGATCAAGCAATGGAAAGTTTATGAATGTTATAGAATTCCAAGTTTGAGAAATTTTTTTGTTTCCTATGTTGTTGTGTTGTGTGATTATGCACCTCCATCCACAACCATCATAGTTGTATTAGAGCTTAGGTCATTTTAAGATCGAGGGTTTGTTGAAGACAAACTACCATTGTTAAAGGAAATATTGGCATAGTCAAGGAAGATTGAAGGTAGATGAAAAGATCATGGGTGCTAGAAAAGGAGTAGAAGTCATAGATTTTTAAGTCTTTTTTGTTGAATTTCGTAGTTAGAAAGAAGTGAAATAAATCACTCAAGACAAAGAAAGTTGTAAATGCCAAAGAAGATTGGAGATTCTTGGAGGAAATAAAGGAATCATTTCTTTAAGATATGGATTTTTTAGTTGTAGAGAAAGGAGATCATGAGCTCTGTAAGGCAACTTCAGGAGAATATCCAAAATAAAAGATCAATCCACTAGAAGAGAAGAAAAAGTTGTTGCTACCAAAAGAATACAAGTGTAAAGGAAGTCATTCTAGTTTGCAAGAAAATAGTCACCTAAGACTGAAGTTTGACTACCATCAACCATGCACATTCTGATGCATGCATAACAAAGGTTGTGACAAAGGAATCACATTCATATTGGGAGGACTTCTTAGACTAATCATCAAAATCTCTATTTTTCTCCTCCTTGTAGTCTCTTCCTAAATGGCTATTCTTTCCATAGCTCTAACATTTAGCCTTGGACTTACTAGGAGATTTGGATCTCCATTGAAATTTATATCTAGACTCATCTTTCTTCATGTCATTACCTTTCTATTTCTTTCTACCATGAATAACAAGGGCCTCCTTATTAAATTTAGAAGGATTTATTTTCATTTCTTTAAAAATCAACGATTAGAACACCTCATCCATTTTCAACTTGGTGGTAGTGCTTCAAATAGCCATAAAAAGGTGGTCACATAAAAATGGCCAAGAACAAGGCTAAACCATACACAAATCCTCTTCCTCCATATTTACTACAATAGGGTGCAACTAGATCACTATCATGTTGAAAGCATTTAGATGTTCAATCATAGATCCACCATTCTCCATCCTGAGGGTATACAACTTATTTCTCAAGAAAATATTGTTTACTATGGATCTATCTTGATAAATCTCTACTAACTTATACCAAAGGTTCATTATGGTAGTCTCTTTATGCACATTCAATAATACTAAATTAGCCAAATTGATTCTAATGACACTCTTTTCTTTTTTATCTATTTTGTCATAGTCTTCTTGTGATATAGCTTTAGGTTTTGATCCAAATATTGCAACTCATAGATCTTTATCTATGAACATATCCTCCATTTTGAGCTTCCACAACTCAATATTTGTGTTTGAGAACTTTTCCATCTCTATTATTTGACGTGCTTTCCATTTTTCTTATAACAAGATCTTTTTGTGCAAGCTCCCACTCAATCTAAGATTAGTACACAATACATGTGCCCCTAACACCTAGAATCTGAGGTGTGATCAAACTTTGATACCAAATTAAAGGAAGATAAGGTCTAGATTTCAATTCCTATATTAATCTATGAGAGGAGATATGTGAAAAATTAAACAAATCATATAGTTAGAAATAAATAAACACAAAACCAATTTACCATAATAGAGCTATATAGATGGGGAAAACCATTTCAAGAGAAAAACCCCACACATTAAAGAAACTCAATGTATATCAATAAACAAAAGGTTATAATAGACTTGTATAGTTTAATCCTTTATAGGAGTATCACTAGCTAGATATCTAAAGGAACTTTGGAAGAAAAACAACACCTACAATGTTATGGGACTTTTTCCAAAAAATACAAAATAAGGTTATTTAATGAATAACCCTTTAAAATTACAAAAGGATAAAGTTTATTTAAAAGGAGATAGAACAATAAAGGATATTATGATCCTTTGGTTAAAATGGAGATAAAAAAGAATATTTATAAAAGCATATTTAAAAGGGAGGAATCGTTATGTTTATTAAATAATTATTAATGATAAACTGTGTGAAAAAGTGTGATGGTTTAGAACCACCCCTTAAAAGGTTATATAAGGAATTTATGTGAGACTTAGAAAAGGCATGGAGAACACTCAAGGAAGAAGAAGGTGGTTTTGGTGGGTTATGGGCATTAGGAAAAGGGACACATAGTGTGTGTCCAACTCAGGGTACAATGTACACTGGAGATTGTCTTGGCTAGGCCTTGTGTGCTTGGAAAGCACATAGTTGGCTCTAAATAAGAACTAGTTCATCATGGAATGTACCATAGCTATGAGGGCCAAGACCACTGAAATCTTCCTAGGGTGAGAATGGTCGATCCAAGTGCTTAGTGATTTAGATAAGTACTAACTTATTGCTAATAAAAGATATTAGATTTCTTATATATGTGGGTTTTGATGTTAATATGATTATTTGATTATGTTATCCAATTTTCATTGTTAATGATTTACTTTAGAATTCTTATTAAATTATCACATGTTGCATTTTACATTGGAAGTAATACTCTTGCATACTTTAAATTGAATAATTCTACTATTAACTTTATTTAAATCGGTTGCAAATAATTAAATAATTAAATAACATTTTGGTATCAAAGCTAAACATAGATTAGAGCAATACAACACAAAGGTCCGGATTAACAATGAATAATTAAATTTTGAAGAGGTACATGCATTCACACCTAAGACATTTCTTTTTTTTTACTCTAACTCATATATATCTATATATATTAATATATGATACCAAATAGTATATCTCATTGTATATTCACATATAATCTATACTTCTCCTATACATAAATTCATTCTTATACTTTTCTCTTAGCATATCCTATTAACATATGCCAAACTATATCCTATCATGTTGTATCATCGTGCATTACTCGATATTTTACAATGGGACATCTATTGTGCCTTTATACATAAATAACTCAAAAGACATATCTCTAAGACATGTTGATCCTAAAGAGATGCCTTTGAGACCATGAGGTGTGTGGCATTTTCTATAGAATCTTTTGAGACTATTGGGCTCCAAGTGAAGTCTTTGGTGGAACCTTTTAGCACCAATGGAACTTGCCTATCTGTAGCAATGCCTCAACTTTGCTCGAATAAGCAAGCATAAGCTCGTTTGTTGTTGCCTTGTCATCTATGTTTTTTTCCTTGCACAATCTCAATATAGTTTATGTAGTAGGTGATAGTGCCTTGCTAATCTTGTTTCTTGAAGCACTTGTTGCCTTCGCTTCTTTCCTCTTCTAAATCCAATACCTCAAAACCTTGTTGCTTTCTCACCAAGTTGTGATACCTCATTTCCACAACACAATTAAATGTTACATCTATTTCCTTGAATCCTTTTATTAAAAATATAAACAACATTATATTTTGATGTATAGTTATTACTGCTAGTAAATCAAATAGTTCTTTTTCATTGTTCTTGATCTCTTATAGATATCATTAACAAATAATCAATTTAGGCTGTATTGATATTGCATGAACCTCTACAGATCCTAGACACTTGGTTGAGAATATTCCTATCCATGAACCCATAGAATATTGGATGTAAGATCAGTCGCATTACACTTGAAAGTTATATTACATTTTCAAGAATTCTAATCACGTGAAATTTTGATCGCACCTTTCCAAGTATTAAAACTAATAAAAGAACTACTTAGCATATCCTTCAATAAGAGATTCATTACTTCATACAAAAAAGAGGAAAGCACACTCAAGAAAAAAATCACTAAGGGAAGTATTTAATGTTGATGTTATTGTAGCTGCAGGAGATTTACCCAGGCCGACTCAATGGAAAGTCACATATGAAGAGACACCAAAGCATATGAAGAGACACTAAAGCATATGAAGAGACACCGACGCATATGAAGAGTCACCTTGATTTGTATATATACATCAATTCAATCACTTCATTCATCTCTCAAGTAGCAGATCTTCATTTCCATTAGCACCAGACTGATCTTCAAGAAGAAACATATTCATTTGTATCTTTGCATCTAGAAGAGGTGCTATTATTCATTGTATCAAATTCAGCCTTGTGTTGGGCCTGAATTGTAAGCAGATTTCTACTCTTATTCCTTCAATATATAAGAGATATATTTGTTGGGTTTTTCTACCTCGAGGAGGAGGGTTTTCCCAGGGTACCTGCGATGTTTATTGTCTTATGTGTTGCATTTTCTGATTGCTTACATTTCTGATCCTAAAAACTAACATGGTATTAGAGCGGGTCTAAGAAAATATTTGATCAGATTTGTTTAAGTAGTCAAAACAATTTTTCATCCAGGGCAAATCTTGAAGGCAAAGTATTGCAGATCTAAGGTTGTGGCTAGAGGCTAATGTTGTTCTTGGAAAAGTAAAGCAAGGTCTTTCGGTTTGTGGATACAAGTGTTTTGATTGTTTTCAGAGGTGTGTGTTAGAGAAAGGGCATAGTGACAACCATTCTTGCATGGGGAGTCATTCGTGCACAGAATGTTGCAGTTATTGTGCCCGAGAAGGAGACAACTTAAACCTATGCAGGGATTTGGCAGGGTACGAAGGCTCTCACGATTGCAAAGAGAAAAATCACACTTGCAGCGATATCTATTTCTTATTTGAGATGTCTTCAAATTGTAATGAGTTATGTGCTCTGAGGCCTGGGCACTCAGGCCAGCACAAGTGCAATTCCAGTCAAAGATCATTTCCACAATTTGGATTCAAATGTAGAGCATTTGTGTGGGGATGAGCATGCCTGTCTTGATGAATGTGAAATGCCAGGAAAAAGTGCAACTTCCAGAGCATAAAATTTTAAGCCTTTGCAATAAGCTTGTGCTTGCTTCTGCTTTCTTAGGAAACCCACCAAGAATCCAGATTGATTTCGACAGATTAAATCAATAGTACTTTTTTGCTGTGGGAATGTATAGTGACAAGAAGATGATGATACACAATTTTTGAATGAAAAGCTTGGTGGAGGAGTCAATTGTGGCTCAACTAGAGAGTGGAAACTTTGAGGCAGAACTTTACATCATTGTTCCTCAATAGTCAGCTAGCACTGTGGTTGCTTTCTATTAGCATGAAGGTGAGCATTTCAGGGAGGCATCTCGGAAGGATGTTTCCTACAATTTCATCTGATATTTGGTTGAGCTTTGTGATTTTATGTATGTTTGTGTGGAAGGGAGCTACAATTTTCAGACCTTGGCTACTTCTATGGCAATCTTGCACTCCAAAGCTGTGCGTACACAAAGGGTTCATGTATAGATGTGGCTCCATGAATAACAAAACCTCACAATGCTCAGTCAGAATAAGGATGATGTGCTTAATTGTAATAGAATTGTCATATTCTGTGAGGGATATCGACTCTATAGTTTCATGACAATGGAGCTTAAAGAGAAGGAGAAGCTTGTATGGAAAGTATGCGATCTATCCCCAATGAAGAAAGACTTGAAGGTATTGACCAGCAATTCTGGACCTACAATTGTTCTGGCCTGCAGTGAGGCAGTGAAATTAGTAGCTATGAATCCTGAGTGTGAAAGTTTATTTAGGATTTTTCAGGGTCAAAGGGGATCATTCGAGTATGAGCTTGTGTCGAAGCAAAATGATCTGCACAAAGGTTGTTGCATTCCCATTCCTCCTTATGAAAGAAATCATCAAGTTCCACATGTTCATACAAGAAATGCAAATTCTGTGCACTATTGCGATACCAAATGCAATTTTGTGGTTACTTCTACCAGCTCCCAATGGATTGTAGTTTGCAATGAAGTTTTGCTGGTTGAGGTAGTATGGATTGACTTCATGGTGAGTATTCCCATGATTTTTTCATTGGTTAGTTATCGCATTGGGATCTATTGTCATTTATTGATGATGGATCACAACAATAGTATTTTGCCCAAGAAGTATGGAAAAGCAATGGGCGAGCATTACAAAATATTTTGAAATTGAAGATTTCTAGAAAAGGTATTTTCTTGAGTTGAAAGATGGCCATAAAAGCCACAGAGAAATGGGCGACAACTATCTTAAAATATTGATGCTAAAGCAAGAGATCAAGAAAATGATACAATGCTCAAAGAACATCAGCTTCAAGTTAGTGAAATCAAGAAATTGAAGAGTGACAAGGAAATGGGAAACAATCAGTCCTCCTCGTTTCTGGCTTTGGCGTTGTTCCCTAATGTTTTTATTAAATGTTTGTTTTCATCGAGATGGCCACACATACTTTATGTGATGTTTCCAAGAGAGATTATTATCTTTGATTTGTAGTATGGAACAATGCTCTCAGTCACTGCATTACCCAATGGAAAGCTCAGTGTGTGGAAGAGAAAGGAAGGGAAGTAGACTTATATATTATGTATGCTGGAAACATTAATGCCCTTGATGAGCACATCAGTGCCATCGCCAACAATACTTGTTTCTTATTGCTCTTTAGAACTTGAGATAGAGAAAGCTCACAGAAATTGAGCTACCTACCTATGCAGAATAGGCCACTTCTTCCATGTTATTGGGTCATTCTACTCTTGTCCTGGAGACAACTTTTATCTCTATTTTTGATGATGACAAAGTGTGGAAATGGTTGTTAACTCCAGAGGAGGCCTTCATAGGTGTGAAACCTGAGGCAAGAAAGGAATGTTTGTGGGATACAGTGAGACTTCCAAGCGCCTAACTGGATCTGTAGAATTGACTCACATAAAGAGATAAGTATTTCATGTTTGAATAATGTTCATGAATTTTTATGCAGTTAATAATTCATGCACTAACATTGAGAATAGTGAATCATGTATGCTTCTAGCATTGGTTTGGATATTTCTCTTTGGGGTAGTTTGATTCTATGAACTATTAGTAATCTCTCTAAAATGCTTCTAGGACGGATCGATGAGCAAAAGGATGATGAGAGACTGCATAAGGAATTCAAAGGGATGAAGAGCTTGAGGTAACTTGTGAGAAGGCATGCTGGCTGGAGAAATGAACATTCATGGAGTTATAGCTTGCAGCCATGGGACTGAGTTGCTGGCACATAACTTCATTAGAGACATCTCTCGAGGGCACAAGGTTGGGTCAACCTTGGATGAGGAATTTGCATCAGCAAAGAAGATTGAGAAAGATGAAGACACTAAACAACAGAAAACCCTTTTAGATTGTCATTGCGATCAGCTTCTTCGACGAGGAGGAAATGACATTCAGAGGGAGTTAAATTTTGAGAATTCAAGGCATGAGTTGAGAGCATGTCTGGGAAAAGGACTAAGGCTCTAAGATCAGTCAATGGAGGAGAGTTCACTTCCATAGGATTTCCTTGCAATCTCTGAGGCAGGGATCAAGAGAGAGTTCTATGACTCACTGAGAAGAGGTGAAGGTTACAGTGCTTGGAAGACCTCTTCAGCTACTGAGAACAAAATTGAACAAGACTCTCAATCTGAATTTGACATTAGTAGCTCTGCAAGCCTATTCAGAACAGGGTGATCTGGGATGAGATCGAGGAAGACAGTCCTGAACTCTCACAAGTCAGTAGTGCCAGAGGCATGCATTGAAAACCATTCCTCTAAGGCAAGCATTGTAGGCAATCTTGGACAAGGAGGTCAGAAGGTTGATGCAAGTACTTGGAGCTTCAAAGGGAGTCACATCATCATGAAGATTTGTTGCAATGTATATTTCTCTATGACAGAGAAATATGAGGTGAAAGCCCTTGTAGTGTATATTTCTCTGTGACAAAGAAATATGAGGTGCAAGCCCTTGTCCATCTTTGAGATCGAGATGTGATTCTTTCCACCCTCTGGGAGTAGCCATGGTGGATGTCATGTTGAGTGACTCCATGACGATGTATTTTTTCCACTAATGGGAGTAGCCACTGTGGACATCACATTGAGAGACTCTATGATGATTCTCTTGTACTTGTGTTTATCCACCCTCTGGGAGTAGCCATGGTGGATGTCATGTTGAGAGACTCCATGATGACATCACGTCGAGTGACTCCGTGATGGACACTTGTACACATGTTTCTTTCCACCCTCTGGGAGTAGCCATGGTGGACGTTATGTTGAGAGACTCCATGACGACATCACGTTGAGTGACTCCGTGATGGGCACTTGTGCACATGTTCCTTTCCACACATGGGAGTAGCCATGGTGAACGTCATGCTGAGTTACTCCATGATGATATCACATTGAGTGATTCCATGATAAATTTTTCTCACTAATGGGTGTAGCCATTGTGGATGTCATGTCGAGAGACTCCATGACAGGGATATCTAGAAAGATATCTCCCTAGCTAAGAGGGAGTGTTGATGTTATTGTAGCTGTGGGAGATTTACCCAAGCTGACTCAATCAAAAGTCACATATGAAGAGACACCAAAGCATATGAAGAGACACTAAAGCATATGAAGAGACGCTGACGCATATGAAGAGTCACCTTGATTTGTATATATACATCAATTCAATCACTTCATTCATCTCTCGAGTAGCAGATCTTCATTTCCATTAGTAGCAGACTAATCTTCAAGAAGAAACATATTCATTTGTATCTTTGCATCTAGAAGAGGTGCTATTATTCATTGTATCAAATTTGGTCTTGTGTTGGGCCTGAGTTGTAAGCAGATTTTTGCTCTTATTCCTTTAATATATAAGAGATATATTTGCTGGGTTTTTCTACCTCGAGTAGGAGGGTTTTCCCAGGGTACCTGCTATGTTTATTGTCCTATGTGTTGCATTTTCTAATTGCTTACATTTATGATCCTAAAAACTACACCACATGAATATAAGAAAGAATAAGGATACGTAAGGATAATATCCAACAGAAACCGATAAGATAATTAAGGACCATAAAATGCCAAAAAAAACAATTGAACACTTAAAAAGTTTACCATGACAATTTTTAGAAATCTAACAAAACCAACCAAGCATTCCACAGAATTTATTAATCACCAGTAATTAAATTTTATGTTATACATTAAATCGGGAAAATATAATAAAATATTTATGTTTTATTTTTTTTTATAGTTTCTTAATTTTATGTGAGATTTTTAATTTAACATTTTAGCATAGTTGATGTCACTTATTTTTAGCAGTTTAGTATAGTTAATCATCTTTATTATGTGATGACAAGTTTTTGTATCCTTATGTTAAGTTTATAGTCGTACTTTATTTTTAATAGATACTTTCAAATTCTTCACTTTTGGGAAAATATATATTTAGAGTGAGTGTTTTATGGGGTCTAACTATCGTATTCTTTCAAATTAATTTTGGGGGTTAATAATTCATTTATTATTGCATGGATGTGAATAATTAACAATTAGTTCTAGTTATATATGATACAGAGTTGTTTATATTTACTATTTTAGTTAAGAGGCTATTCATGGAGAAAGAATCGTCTCTATATAGTTGTTTGTCATTGTTAGATATTACTTTTTTGTCTCTTTCAATTGAGGTGTTCTCTCAATTCTAAGCTAAATTTTATATTTTCCTTTTGTGAATCCATATTGTCTCTTTATATATATTCAATAATGCTCAACAATATGTATAGTGTTAGAGTGGTCGGTTTATTCTAACCCACACCTAGGCTTAAGTCACACTTAGTGGCTAAATCTAACTTAACCTTGACATTAAAGGTTAAGTTCACTTTTGAGGTTAGTCACTTTTTTGTCTCACCACATGTGCTCACATGAGGTTAGTCATTTTGACACTTCACCTCATTAGAGGTTGGAGACATTTGTCCATCACCCTCCACATATGCACACATGTGTTGATCTCATAGAGGGTTAGTCGTAGTTGGTTCTCTCCTTCTCACCTCATTCTCCTTGCCTATATATGTAAGGCTCTTTGTACTTTTTCATTATCTCTTGAATATCACATTTGGCTTTTTTGTGCTCATGCTTTGTAGAAGTTTATCTTGATTATTGTTTGCAGGTCTTGGCTGACATTTTCATATAGTTAGTAAATAATTTATAATAGTAAGTAATACAAGCATAGTAAGGAGTTATGATGAATAGTGAGGGGTGTAGAAAGCATGTTGAATGGTAATGAATAAATATCAGATCACATGGCCTATTATAAGAAGAATTGAACGATGGTGAATATATGATTGCTATAAAAGAGAAAATAAATTATTGTTTTTTTCTTTTAATCGACCAAGCTTCCTGATATGCAACTATTCGATCGAGCTTCATGATATATGACCATTTGACATGTCTTATTTTTAAGAGGCACTAGAAATGAGCACAACTAATTATATGCATTAGTCCATCTAATGGAGGTCTAAATTTGTATGCACATTGTATGGTGTCTAATAAGTTATTTTATCTCATATAAACATGAACAACTTCTACCTCTTCTAGATAAGACTCAAAGGATTAGCCATCACTTTTAGATTTTCTTATTCCTTTGTATGGGACACTAGAATTTGTATTTCCTGTGTGTATTATGAACATTCCTATTCTCTCTTAGCACTTACGAATATACTTTAACCTTTGAACTTTCCATTTGTCAAGAAACTTGACCTCTAAATGTTCTCAAACTACATTTTATCATTGATTAGCTAGTATACCTCATGCTATCTATACAAGCATCTATCTTCTTGCCCATGATGAAATTGTAAGGTTCTATATCAAGACGGGGACTTCCTTTTTGTTAAGAAGGATTATTATTAATACGTAATTCCTCTACAAGGTTTTTTTAAAAATATTAATGAGAAAGTCTATATCTTCTTAATGAGGAATGGGTAGTTGTATGATAATCCAAGTTCTAGCTAATGCTCTCTTCAATTCAGGTTCTAGGATTGAGGTTGATGCTTTGGTGCTAGGTTATTGGTTTCCTCCCCTAGCTTTCATTCCACTTCCTTTGTTCCATCAATTGTATTGATTCTTTACCCTAATAGTGTCTCACTTATTTGGATGTAAGTTCACTAACTCCTTTGAGGACATCAGTCTTCTAATGATTTTTCTTATTCCTAATGATATCTCTCCTTGTATGTATGAAAATTATTTATCATTCTAATTCTTGATCTCTTCTACCATTGAGATCTTGAAGAAAGCTATAATGCCTTGACAAGAGATTGGGTAGATGGCACTTCAACTGATCAATTTTCAACCAAATGGTCTCTAAAATAGTTGATTTTTTTACATACTCATGTCTTCTATGAATTCTCATATTAATATATTAAAAATAAATATGAAGACAAAGCACCAAATTATGCAAAATGTGTGCTTAGTCAAACCACTATGGAAAAATGAAGGGAGGTAGTTAGCCAAAATTTGAATTCAAATTTTACAAAGGAAAGGGTTAGTTTTGTGACCATAGAAATGACCTTAGGTAGGAAAATGATCATATCCAAGTGTATAATGACAATATCTAGAAAGGTGTAATAAATGCTTGAATAACATGAATATATTAGAGTATGTGCATATATGAATAAGGTGGAAATTAAATATGTGAGGATATGTGTAAAGGGATGGGTAAAAGCTAGAGGAATGAGCCCAACATTATACAAGATTGTGATATTTGTCAAAATATAATTGTATTAAGACATTTCCTTAAAATGGGCACAAATATAAATGGGAAATGACATAGGTATGTAAATTTCACCTTTACATTTTTCCTCCACTTATAGGTGCATGTGAATCATAAAATGATCATGCATGTCAAAGTATTTAGATCTATATTTACTTGTACATAAAATAAATTTTGAGGCATAAAAGTATATCAAAGTGCTCCATATAAAGAAATGCACTGTACATGATGTCATCACTTAAGATCCTCTTGTTGGCTCTCAAAATTGTAACTCTAATCTCCTAGATAAGACATGTAATACCCATGCAAGGGGAACAAGAAAACATAGGCAAAGAGGCAAAACTCATCCTTAAATATAGTACATATTTGGGCCAATTGATAGTAGAGAGTATCTCCTCTTATTCTTCAATCTCTTCTAAAATAGGGAGGGTGTTTCCCTAAGGTCATATAGGACAATTAAGATGAAATAAAGAAAGATAAGCTAGGCGATGACCAACCATGCCCTATGGTAGCCATGAATAGACATACTTGAACTCATATTAAGTAGAATGAAATAGGTATGCACATGTAACTATTATAATAGAAAATATGTATCACATTTTATGAATATGTTTAACATTGTGCATACATGAGTAACTTGGAGCCACACTAACATGATCCTTTTAATGTGTTTGGGCTTAAATTCTCTTGATCCTGGTCTTCTTCCTTTGATCACTACCAAACTTCAATTAGTTTGCTCAATTCTCTTGGAATAAAGGGAGTGGCAGAATTTACTACTATGACATGCTTCAGGAATTCCTCATACCTACAGTGTAGTCTACATTGGCATCATCATCTTCTGGGGGGGCTATCTAAGCCTTTCTCTTTGTTTTCTCTCTTTTTGGAGGAAAGTTTTTTTCCCATAGGGTTTTCTTTCTTTCTCCACTTTCTAAGAGATACATTTTGTAAATGGGTACCTAATCAAGCACATAGCCGGGACCCATCCTTCATAAACTCACCTAAGCTATGCTTAAGGGGGGTGTTTGTGTATAACTCCTATAGTTTACACTAACTTAATCATAGTTAGGCGATTCCCACATGTTCTTTTGACTTTGTCTAAAGTAGTTGGTCGTTTGGGAGATGTGTCATTCAAATGGACACCTCGCCGCTATTGTCATGGGTAGTTGCGCTATTCATATGGGTTGTAAGTTGCCACCTATCCTTGTTTTGTGGAGAGTCGGGTATCCAACTTCTCCTAATTATATCTTCTCATTTGTTAATACATTTGTTTGTTTTCACTTGCAATCTCGTACTTCTTGTATCTCCACGATCTTGGTAGTTTCTACACTATACCTTAGAATAAGGTGCCACTAATTACCCCTTTCATAGTTTTCATTTCATAAAAGTCGCAGCATCGTGTGTGTTGGCTACATATCAAGAGGCCACACATAGAAGTGGTTGTAAACAAAAATTTGTGTACTTATTGAATGATACTAAAAGGATGAGATTAATAGGCTCATGCTTTCATTTTCTTTTTATCTCCCTCATTTTACAGTTTTTATCATAGCATTTAGATTAGGTTAGTTTGTGACTAATTTCATTTTGATTCTTTATTTGTATTTTTTAGTTTAATGCCAAATGATGAATCTACTGTATTTGTGTGATCATTACAACTAAGACTTCATGAATTTAATTGGATTTTTGTTTAAGCCCCCTTAAATGGAATAACCAAATTGCCTATCAAATAAGTCATTCAAGTTCCTTTAGAGCCAATAATATTGCATTGAAGATTCTTGGGGATAGCAACCTTTCAAGTAGGGGAATGATTTGTCCCAATGTGTCTGACATGTTAAAACATGCCAAAACAAGCATCTTTATTGTTCCATCTTCCATCTACGCTCACAATTGTGAATATCTTCATGTCTATATTATGCCCAAAGATGGGTCCCTTGTGGGTTCCTAATAAGTACGCATGGTTTCCCTAGTTCTTTCATCTATTTTACTTCTAATTCAATAATCCCTTTTTTTTCATTTTTCCTTTGAATGCCTTAATTTCTTGTAGTTTTCACAAACCATTGATGTCCCCTCTACTTCCACCCCTTGAATCCATGATCTTGGAACACATGTTAGTTCAAATACTTTTGGTAGAGTACTGACATGGTCTAACTAGATGTTCATCCTCACATATACACTTATGTCTCTTTTAAATACATTCCCAATGACCTTGATGAAAGGGCCAATCGAATTATTAATATTTGCAAGTATTCTCATGTCCTAGTATTTCAAGGGAAGATTGTAGAAGTGAATCCACATCAAAGTTTTGGAAATTATGTCTTTTTGGATCAAAATTTGGTTCCCAATCTTTTAGATACATTCCCACAATGCCCATCATCTAAGGCATGCCCTCCATTAAATCTATCTTTTTTCTCCTTATTTAGGCATTCAATCAAACACAAACCTTTGGGGGTCTATATTTCACATTATATCCCTAATTCTTTTGGTTTCCAATCTTTTAAATACATTCTCACTCTACTCATCATCTAAATTTTGCCCTCCATTAACTCTATTCTTTTTCTCCTTATTTAGGCATTCAATAAAATAGAAACCTTTAGGAGGTGGTCTATATTTCATATTATTTCCCGTATTCTTTTGGTTCCTAATCTTTTAGATACATTCCCACTTTTCCCATCATCTAAAGTCTACCCTCCATTAAATACAATGATTTTCTCCTTGTTGAGACATTCAATCAAATAGAAAACTTTGGGAAGTGGTCTATATTTCATATTATTTCCCTATTTCTTTGAGATCCATGCATGAAATGATTAACTATTTTAGTAAAGAAGGCACATTCTTTGACATGAAGGGAATCACCCTCTCATTATCACACTAATTAATCTAAATTAATTGTACTTATATTTATACCTATTATTGGATTAACCTACACTACATCTAAAAAAGTTTATTTTTTTTTTAAATAATAAAATATTAAATGAATCTTTCATATTCTTAAATAAAATATTCTTGTAATTCTTACTATCATATAAATCACTATAAATTAATGTGAAATTACAAGTAAAGTATGTAATAATTATTAAATAACTTTAACTATAAATAAAAAGTTTACTATACAATTTAATTATAAATTATAAATGTGACATTGGATCCAATTATTAGTCCCACGAAACATGTATTATTTTTTTCCCATAAAAATTAAATTATTGTTATTTCCCTTAATATCATATTAGAGAGTTGATTATTTTGTGGTACTAATTTTCCACATTTAGAAAAGGTAAGTCAACATTCACATTAAAATATTTATCCTTTTTTCTTAACCAAAATTAACCTTTAACTTTTGAGTGGATAATATTTAAGAATGACCTTAACTTAAAGGACACGGTATCCTTGAATCATGCTTTGAATAAAGCTACTCGTTATAACCTTAACCTAAGGGACACGTTGTACTTGAATCACGATTAGAATAAAGCGTACTAGTTATAACCGTAACCTAAGGGACACGGTGTCCTTGAATCACAATTAGAAAAAAGGGTACTCGTTTCTATTTAACATCCGTCATTTGAAATGGAAGAAAGGCTATGATTAATGCTGGTTGACCATCCATGTTCCAGTTTCAATTCTTACTTTCTAGCCAACACACGGCTTGAATTAAGTCTAAGCTTTGTTTTTCTTCCTCCCCTCCAAAAAAAGCCTGTTGAACAGTCCCAAGGCTATGATTCACATAGTAATGAAGCCCTATTTTACGAAACTGGTCGAAGGATGGAGTTTTATTTGATGATTCCTAACACGGTTTGGACCAAAAGAAAGTGTTGAAAAATATTTATGTAGACTAGTAGGGCTACCCACACTATGCAAACAATTACCGCCTGGACTAAAAGCAAGCGAAGACTTATACTATCTTAACGAGATCTCTTCGCTCACAAAACATGCATTACAAACTGCATTAGCTCTGATCACACCCTCTATTTAAGCCCAACAACTACTCAACTAAATTAACATATAACTTTAGCCTTTTTTTGCAATTTTCAAATGGCATTAAATGTGCGGACAAATTAGACTCCGCGTGATCAATAGGTAACATCATCATCTTAAAAATTGAAGAAATCAACGAAGTATCACCATCACATTACCTTAGGTAGCCTGGTATCTGAAAGAATTTTTAAGTGAAGAACAACATGCAGATCGCCTACAGTGCAAAATATCCACAGTTGTTCTGTGTCGTGCTCTTATTATGCATTGTTCGCAACGCAGCGATAGATCTGTTTTTATGCAACAAAAATAACAATACAAACGCTAAATTCGAGAGTAATTTGAACATAGTTCTCAATAATCTTGTAAACAATATATCATCATCAAACGGTTTAAGTACCTCTGTCTCCGGCCAAAGTTCAGACAGTGTTTATGGTCTCCTCCATTGTTATGGAGGCGCAACCGTGGAGGAATGCCATTGGGATGGACAAAGGAATTTTGCTCTAGCTTTTATACTATTTGTAGGTGCCATTGGGATGGACAAAGGAATTTTGCTCTAGCTTTTATGAAGATAGTCCTCATAGATCCACATATCATCTTCTCACCCTATTTTCGCGGTGCCCATCACATCCTTGCCCTATCTACACCATAAGGACAGCTTGCATGGCGGATATACGTCTCAATCAATGAATGTTTTTTCCAGCCTTGGAGTGGGAACCAGAGATAAGAGGGCGGGTAAAGTCGTTAGATTTGATGGCTTTGCTTGACAAGGACTGCACCCTCACCCAGATTGTCATTTGAAACATAGTGGGGCATGCGTGGTTAAGAGGCTATGAGAGGCGTGTGCTTAATTTTTTAGATGTGGTGTCACAACTCTGTTCCAACATTATGGACCTGGTGATGGATGGCGATTTCATTCATACTCTGGTAGCCGGGTTGTTTCTCAAAAATATTTACTCTGTGGATAGATGGGAAGCGGCTGTCTCTACCTATCGTATGGATCAGGGGGATGCTCTCATTGGTGGCCTGTTTAACCTAGCAGTTTTGCGCACTTCTCCTTTGCACAAGCAATTTATAGGGCTTTACAAGCAAGTATCCTATCCCTGAGCAGTGGTGATATAGATGTCGCGCTGAGGTCTCATTGTTTTCTACTCACAAAGAAGAAATCTGAAAGAATAAAGGATGTATTTACTGCCATCCGTTTTCTCTGGATCCACGCTACTAATCTCGCCCCAAGCATGCCGAGGTATGCATTGGTGGATCCTGACGAAGGCAATCAGGCACCTGCGGAAGTGGAGTTGGATGTGTTTGGCCTTCCAGTTGTTCCAGCTGCAATGTGAGGTGAGGGAGGTGGGTTTTGGTGTTGTCGGCTCATGGGCATCTTTGGGGGACTTCTGGTGAACAGGTGCCTAGGGTGGATGGTTGGAATGCCTCCTTTGTGTCTGTCTTAGCAGCGGTTGCGGGTGTTGTTTTTGGGCTTCCCTCCGGGACGTTCCTATGATTGGTTTGCATGAAGGCTCGTTAGCGGTGGACGATCGGGTGAAATTTTTTTGTTTTCATTTTTTTGTGTTTTATGTTGCTACGCCTGGTGCTGTTGTTGACCGGTTTGATTCTGGCTTGTTTTATTTCTCTGGATTGGCTTTAGACCTTGGGTTTTGTATTTTGTTATATCTTTTAATCTATGAGTGCCCTCTCCCCTTTTCTGTTTTTAAAAAAAAAAATTAAGAATATGGTAGTTGTTACTTTTATTTCTATAAAAAGTAATAGAGGAATTCATAGTGCTATCTTTTAAGAGAATAGTAGTTAGGTAAGTCCCAAGACTTATTACTTATTTGGAACCTCAATTTTCTTATATTTAATGAAATGTGGTTTATGAATGAATAATAATTTTTATTTTTTATTTTAGAAAGTTAGACATTAAAATTATAAGTGAGGAGTTGTAGACCTATAAATTGTCATTATAAAGTTCAAATGTTGTCTAAAGCATTAATATAATGAGGAAGTGAGTTATGAAAAATTACTTTATTATAACATATTATATTGTAATCACTGTAAAATGAGGGCCTTGGATGTAATATTTGTATATGGAATGCTAGAATTTACACACCTATGTCAATTCACATTTAGTTTTGAGTCTATTTGGATAAAATGATTTAATAAAATTACATATATAACAAATGATGCAATCTTTTGTCAATTTGGGTTCATTTGTCAATCCATTACCTCTCTCCATTTAAACACATTTCTATACATTTAACCCTATCTTATATTTATCTACACATATTCCTATACCTTACCCACCTGTACACATATGCATTGATTATCCACCTTGATATTTAAACCTCTGTATCTAAGGTAAATCCCATAACATGTAAGATTGGTCCTACAACACATAATTAATTGTCAAATTTCAAAATATAAAATTTAAATTTTGCCAAATCCCAACTATTTAATTCTCACATTAAATTGACTTGGTACAAACTTTATGTAAATTATCTCTATATATTGTCACAACCATTTTATACCTAGCTATATACATATTACACAGACATATTATTGAGTTGTTATGCAGGGGATATATGTTATCTTAAAAATTTGGTTAACTGTTCCTTATATAATTCAGAATGGATTTTAATATGTTTTAAATAGCATGAATTCATGAATATAAAAAGATGTCTGTACATTATTATGGATGATGATGACTAACTACAATGGGTTTCTAAGTGCAATAGGATTCCCTGAAATCATTTACAAAGGGAGAGTATCACAGAGGAGAGGGACCTAGCTATTCTAAGGCTATCATGTAGAAAAATGCATATAGAATCTGTTATGGTTAGAGTAGTTAGCCGTATGAGCATTGATTATGAATCCACTTGGGTCACCATCTTGGTTAATTAATCCATTAATTAATAACTGAAAACAAAGAAGTAATGTATTATAAGTTATATATCATGTTGTAAACAATTAGTTTTTATTATTAAACTATTTTTTTAATTGGTAAATTGCAATCTTGGGGACTGCTCCCTTTGAATTAAAATAGCCAAAGTTTAACATACATAATTAATTATTCTAGCTCAGCTATAATTGCTGGAGAAAAATAATGACCAGGTGGCTAACCCAAACTTGGAATAAAACTATCTATGCCTATCTTCCTAAAATGCATCAAACCCATAAATAGGGGTGCAACAAATTAATTTCCACCAATCATATAACTTTTGAAGAGGCCAAAAAAGGCCCCTATTATTTGCTACTTCTCCATGATCTGTAGACAATTTTGTTCCGCATCTGGAGTGGGAGTGAAGGTGCATATTGAACAACACTTCCTATTTCTTTCTTTTACTTTGCACCACTATCCAATTTCCTTCTGGCACCCCCGCTCCATCCGCCTAATCTAATTTCTCTGAATGATTTTTGTTACCCCCAAGAGACAAAATTTCTGAACTCTTCATCTGAACACCCTACTTCTCATTTGAAATAGGATCTAAAGAATCTTTAATACTGACCCTTCTATCAGGAGATGATCCCACAGTGTCTCTCAATCTATCCTGTAAATCATTTGGTACATCCCTGTGCTTGCCTACCTCATGACTCGAACCTACGAGGGCTTAATCAAACTGGTGAGAAACTTCTTTCTCCACTGAATAGTGATGAGGGGAGACATTTTTCCACCAAGTATCCTGATTATCCATTCTATGCTTTGAATAATAAGCAACAATGTGGCTGGTATTGAAGCATCTACAACATCGAAAGGGTAAACCCTCAAAATCTAGAATCTGGCTCCAACACCCATCAGCAAATTTCAGGGAGATATCTGATTGAAGATCTTTAGTAATATCCAAATCCACCAAGATACAGGTGTAGGTGGTGTGCAGATAGTTGGAAGAGCCCTTATCCACCCCCCAAAACTTCCCCAGTGAGTTACCTATAGCTTCAAAGTAGGAACGAAACCAGAATTGTAATGGAAGATTCAGGAGTCTTACCCAGATTGGAGTAACATCAAAAGATTCGAAGGTAGGGTTGAAAGAAGGGTGCCATGGTTTCAACATGAGTGGGAAATTTTCATTAAACCACTAGTAGTCACATAAAAGTTTGTTTTTGTCCCTAACATTGTCGAATGCTACTACAAAAAAACCTCACGCATAGGGGTAGATTTGAGTATCCCCCTCCAAAAGGGGGTCCTAGGTGGCTTTTATCCCTTGGTGTAGCTCAAAAAGACTCAACCAAAAACCTCTAAATCTCCCAACCAAACCCATCTTCGCAAAATATGTTTCATTCTTAGCCACTTCTCTATAAATTTCCTCTCCAAAAATCGTAGAGGGTGAAGATTTGGGGCATTGGAGGGACCAGGTTGCAGAGGCCCACTCACCAGTACCATCTTGCTAATTCTAATTTGCAACCTTCCCCATCGGCCCTAACATAGGCCGGTCTCCATGCCCTTGGCCATCTGCTTTCAACTGGAAACCCCCAGTGTAACGCTTGTCTATTCATCACCTGCCAGAAGAAGCCCTAGCCTATGTGGCATCACAAACTTTAGCAAGAGGTTTTTTACCATCTGATCCATTTCCAAAAAAAATGCACTGGAGATGCTAATGCCCTTCCCATATCTACCATCTGCCACACATCCTGTATCCTTGCCCTCATTCGCCGCCACAATTTCTTTGAAAGATTTGAATGTCGAAGCTTCTAAAACATCCGTTGTCTTTTAAGACACCAAACTACGTGCTTGAGGAGGCCTAACAATCCTAGTGACCACATATTTCAAGGAAGGAAAGCATGCAGAAATAGTTGCCGAAGCAGAGGAGGGTTTTACTAAAAGGTACAGAAGGGCTTCTGAATGGTACAGGTTCGGGAGCTACATTCCTTAATTAATCCTTTATTATTATTATTAAACTATTTTATTAAATATGTTACACTATATATTTTCATGTGTAATATTATTTAAATATCACACACGTAAAGATATATATATATATATATGATTGAGAATATGAACATAATATTATTTTTTTTACTGCCAACAAAATGGTAAAGAGTAAATAACCATGTTGTCTTTTCTACCTACAACTATGATTTGTGGCAAAGTATCATAGATTTAAATAGATAGTTTTCCTAAATTAGAAAAACTCATAAAATGATATACTCCATTTCTGAAATAATATACTTCTTTCTCGAGTTGCAACTACATCAACCTTTTGTAGTAGCCAAACTAAGATGAAAACAAATAAATGAGATAAATAATTGAGGCTAATTTAGGTGCTCATGTTAGCTCCTACCGAATAGCAAAATTTTCCAACGAGAATTGGAAGGAATGGAAGGCAGGCATAGGCGCCATGACCAAAGAGACATGCCTTATGCCTGGCCGCCCCATTCCATACCCTGTAACTTTGATTATGGTTTTTAATATAGTAGTTTTGTAGAAAATATGATCCAATCAAGGCACCCACAGAGAACTTGAAAATGAAATTGATATATATATATATATATATATATATATATATATATATATATATATATATATATATATATATATATATATATATATATAATTCTTAACCAGAAATAAATCGTGGCACTACCTGTAGCAGGCAATTCCTTTACCAAGGAAATGAGAATATTTCTCTAAGGAAGGGTGCCCAAATCTGTTGGAAACCTGCAAGAAAAAATCAATAGAACATAGCTGAAATTGCCTTCTAAAGGCACCTTACAGAGAAGAGATCTCTGGACAAAGAAATGAAGGTTTTAGCCTATGTTGGGTCGTGCCTTGTATGTAGCATTAAGAGAGCTTCTAGAACCCTAAAATTTTATATTCTCTTATTCTCAAGATATGGTATCATTATATAGAATCTTTTGTTTTCTTTCAACGAGAAGGATTGGAAAGAAAATAGATGATTAAATAGAGGTAAAACAATAGTTAAAACTATATGTTAACAGTGATGTAATATGGATTTAAGTTAATGTTGTATTACTTCTAAATAATTAAATGTGTAGATTACCACATTTAAAGGCTATAGTGCTTAAATTAATTATGACTTAGTAATTAAGTGTGTAATTGCAACATGTTTAAATACTATGGTGTTTTATACAAATAATATTATACCAAAGCATGCATGTCGTAGTGTTATTGAAATGATTCCAAGCAGAGTTTTCTAGAGATTGGAATCACTCATTGTGTCATTAGATGGATTTGTGATTTGCTTTCTATAGGTTTGCATTGGGCATTGGGTAGAATTGTAATAGTTAAATCCAACACACTATCATGCATGATAGCCTCAAAGAGCTAGCTTCTTCGAGACTGGTTAGGCTATCATGTGGGTAGCATAGGAAAGCCTTCGGCTTCATGGTAGGGTGGAAGTTGGCTCTATGATGCTCTTTGCTTCTGGCTATGAAGGAGGAGCAAAGGTGAGAGATTGCACCAAGATGCCATGAGAATATATAAGAATTTGATTCTTCCAAATGAAATTATGTATTGGAAAATGTAATACTACAATAATTTCTATATATGTTGATGTTGGTAGACTTATGGATGTATTAGATTCTTTATGAATTTATTTTCTTAAGATTGGTAAATAAGATGGATTATTGGACCCAAATGAAATAATAGAGATGTATGACTCTAACAATCATAAGGGAATGAAATTGACACATCATTGCATTGTCTGTGATTTCAATGGAAATAATATTCTTTTATCAAAATTTATGTGATTATCTTGTTAAGCATAGCTTAGCCTTGTGTTAGATGATTATCGTATTCTTGTTAACATGCTTAGACATAGTGTCTTTGTATCTTTTAATGTTTAGAGTGATACTAAATATAGTATTTTAGTATTATTCTTAATGAATTAAAAGGATTTTGTTACATATATAGTTGTATTCAAATGCATTCAATGTGCATTCATTATCATCACTATTCATTGAAAGATCATTCACATTCAAGAAGCATTCATTATAGGAATCTTTTAATTTTGAGCACTAAAAATGAACCTAAATTTGCATTATAATTCTTGTGCATTTACATCAATGAAGAGAGTTGTCTTTAATAATTTTTATGATTATAAAATAGATCTAACCAAGGTGGTTGACTTAGGAGTTCTCTGCAAAGTGATGGTCATTAAGTAGGTGCAGAATGATGGCTATGCTAATTGTAGTTGTATAGTGCACCTTTTTGTCAAGGTAATTTCCCTTGTTCATTTATGCTCGAGCTGAAAAGAATGGTTTCACCCCTCTAGTGACAACTTTAAGAAGATTAAAACATAGGTTTTGGATTTAGGTTTTGGGTAGGCTGAGACTCACATGGGGCTCATAAAAATGAAGGATTGGTAGATAATGCCCCCTCAAGAGTATATATAGGGAAGAAGGAGATGGATAGACTCTTGAAAAAGAAAACAAAGGGAAGGAGGTTGAGTTATGTTGATTAAACTTTGAGCAACCTAATGTTTGATATAGCAACTGATGTGATGCACCATGATATAAAGACCAGGGTGACGATGTGTTTAATGCACCCAACGTAATACAACCTTGTCTAACGTATGAGGAAGTAAACTTAGAGCATTTAAGTCCTAATGCACAAAAGGTATGATATGACCTTAGATGCAAAGGATAATGCAAAAAGCTATTCCAACATACAAAAGATATGAATATTAGCTGGAATGATATGGATGTGATTCAAATACAAGATAAAAAGATAACACACACAAGCAAGCAAGCATGCACAAATGATACAAAAACAAACAAGGTATTGCCCCTGTTAAGCTGTAAACCAATGATTAATGTTGATTGATTGATTGATTGATTGATGATGATAATAGTGTTTTCATTGTGGGGAATGGTGTATCACTAGATCAAAACAAGGATACGGGAATGATATATCCCATTGATGATGATAATGATGATTGATTGATTTGGTTTACAACAAGATTAGGATCAAGACCGTTGATGTGATTGGATAAAGTGACTCAATTGATTAGCTTGCTTGATATGGATTAGTGTGACTTGCATTTGAGATCATTGATTAGATTTATTTGATTGATATGATTGGATGAAGTGATTGAAGAATTGATTTGATTAGATGATTGGTGAATTGATTGGATTGATCAAGAAATTGACTTAAAGGATTGATTTGAAGAAGTGGTGAATTGATTTGTTGGATGATTGAGGAAATAAAGAAAGGATTTGATGATTGATTTTGTTGATATTGATTGATTGGAATGATGCAAGGGGTGAGTTTAGCACTTGGATTTTTTTGTTGGATATTTAAATTTTTTGTATTTTACGAATATTTTGATTTTTTTGGATTTTCAAATGTTTTGATTTTTTTAGATTTTTAATTTTTGGCATTGGATTGTGCTGGGATAGCCTTTGACAAGGGAAAACCAAACCAAAAGGCAAGGAGGATGATAGGATGTAGACGAGCAATAATGGATAGATAAAAGGATTTGGTGATAAGATAAAGGTAGGATTGAAAAGAGTAGTAATGTAATAAATGTAGAATTCGATAGGTGATTAAAAGGATGGACAATAGGATAAAGGTAGGAGCATGGACAGATATAAGGAGTGGCGATAAAAAGGATAATGGATGGGAAATATATGATAGATGGATGGAGGAAGCCTAGGATGTGATCTTCAAGGACTACGTCACATAAGAATAACCCACTCCAATCTAGATATTATGCCTTAGGATTTGGCGAGGTGATGCTTATTAGGATACATGATGGGGATAATGCTTGGAAGGGATGAATGAACTTAGTAGTAGATGGATATTCTTAGAAATGGATGGGTGGAATTTGGAGTATGACAAGAGATGTCAAAAGCATTTTTCAACATTTTTCCCCTACACTCATCAAGATCAAAAGGAGGAAGGGAAAAAATGGATAGTGAAATGAGGAAGGTATGATAGATACGATGGGTAAGGATGGCAAGATAGGATGGAAAATGATAGGATAGGATATGAGATGGGTAGATAAGATAGGATAGATGTGACAACATGCCCCCAATTGTAAAGCACATAGATAATCACCTACACATGACGCTTGTTTGCCAAGTTTTTGTCATGGTACTTATCCAAGGCCCCTGTTTACCAGGTTTTCACCATTGGACGAATGATTTATCTTTACTATTTTGATATATATTTTTTTTGAATAGGGGATATGGATAGGATAGGTAGGGACCCAAAATTTTGCTCCCATAGCAAGGTGGTAATGTCCCTCGATGGATAAAAGTCACTCACAAACCATGTCAAATGGTATTATGCTCATGGATGCTGGTAGGAGAATGCAAAATAAAGTAAGGTGATAGTATATTATGGATGGATGGATAGCAGATTATGTATGGATCATGGATAGTGAAATGAGGAAGGTATGATAGATACAATGGGTAAGGATGGCAAGATAGGATGGAAAATGATAGGATAGGATATGAGATGGGTAGATAAGATAGGATAGATGCAACAACATGCCCCCAATTGTAAAGCACATAGATAATCACCTACACATGACGCTTGTTTGCCAGGTTTTCATCATGGTACTTATCCAAGGCACCTGTTTACCAGGTTTTCACCATTGGATGAATGATTTATCTTTGCTATTTTGATATATATTTTTTTTGAATAGGGGATATGAATGGGATAGGTAGGGACCCAAAATTTTGTTCCCATGGCAAGGTGGTAATGTCCCTCGATGGATAAAAGTCACTCACAGACCATGTCAAATGGTATTATGCTCATGGATGCTGGTAGGAGAATGCAAAATAAAGTAAGGCGATAGTATATTATGGATGGATGGATAGCGGATTATATATGGATCATGGATAGTGGATTATGATGGGGATAAAGAGATAGATAAAAGGACTTATGTAAAAGCATGGACCATAGGGATATGATGGAAGAGATAAGTGGGATAGTAGATAGAAGATGGAGAGATGGAGGTATGAGGGAATGTTGTGGAGTGGAAGGGATCAAAGACCAACGGTTGCACACACCAAATTGGATTTTGAAGCTATTTATTAGAAGGGGGATTTGGGAGTAATGGAAATGTTTTTGTAAGGGATTGCTTATTTAAGTCTTTAGGGACCCAAATGGACTTATGAACTTTAATATGTTGTGATGGGGAACGGGATGTTTGGGATTTTAAGATGGTGGATGCTCCATTTGAATTGGGTGCTTTTTGCTTAGGGACCTAAACCATTTTGGTTTTGAAATTGTCCTTTTCAGATATGGACTTGGGTAGCATTTTTGAATTTTGATTTTGCTTTGATTTTGTGGATTGGTGCCATGTGGCATGAGAATTATTAGGATGTTTTGTTTTATGGGTGGAGGCATCCAAAGTTTTATTTGTGAATCCCATAGGGGTGTTTAGGATAGCTTCATGTTTAATCGATGTGTGCATTTGTTGATCATGATTAGGAATTGTAGGGGATTTATAGGAATAGGATGTATGGATGGAGGGATTAATGATTTTGTGGTAAAAATGATGAGGGGATGTGAGGATAGGAATATTAGGAGTTGGAAGAAGTGGAGGTAAAGTAGATGGAGGGATGTTAAGGAGTTGGGAGAAGTGGAGGTAAAGTGGATGCAGGGAGATGGATGGTCACATGCTTTTTGGGTTTGTAGGATGATGGAGGGGGGATGGCAACATATGTTTTATGGGTGAGATGAGGTGCACCTAGCTTGGGTTTATATGAAGTGGATTTAGGAGGCGGAGGTGTGGTACCAACATCTTTGGATTGACTTCCTTGAGATACATAACCAATACCATACAGTTTTTTAGAGACTTTGACATGGATAGGTTCCAAGTTACCTTGCTCATGAAGGCCTAAGCCTCTACCTTGATAATTCATTTTCATAACCAATACCATACAGTTTTTGAGAGACTTTGACATGGATAGGTTCCAAGTTACCTTGCTCATGAAGGCATAAGCCTCTACCTTGATAATTCATTTTTTGGAACATACGATGCGCAATAGGATGCTTTTGTTTGAGGATACAAGACACAAGTTCCTTATTGGATGAAGAAGGTGAGATGGAAGACAATGGTTACTACTTTCCTAGGGAAGAACATTTGTTCAGGAAGGTAGTAAGGCCACTAGGATATGATGGTGGATTTGAAATGGAATCAATATGAGATGGTGAAGGAGCAATAGGATCTTGATTATGCTCATTATGCTCATTAAGATCCAATGTATTTGTTTGACCACCTATGTGCTTGTGGGGACCAAGCATCTCATCAAGGGAATTGGAGGTTGTGGGATGATAGATATGAATGGTGGAGGTTTCTTGACAATGGATAGTATTGGGACCATGAGAGAAAGGATAGACAAGATCATGATCTTGGAATGCATAAAGTAGACTAAGAGGATCATCATTGGTTTCTTGATCATAGATAGGATCACGATCATATATGGGAGCTTGGTCATAAATAGGATTAGATGTGTTAAGAATGGGATCATTTTGCTCAGGGATAAGCTCATCCTCATAAATAATATCTTGATATAGGTTGTGGATGGGTTGAATGGAAGGGATTTGATCTTGATTTAGTAATGAGAAAGATTGATCATACTTTGGATTTGACTCTTGACATAACTCTTGAGTTTGAATAGAAGTGGAAGTTTCTTGGATAGATTCAATGCATGATGTGGAATGAATAGGGCTTATGGTAAGTGGATTTTCAAGAGACTTGATAGTTTGTGGATTGTAAGATTGGATTGAGAAGTATACATGACATTTGAAGGTACTTGAATAGTTTCAAGGATAGGGATTTGATGGCATGAGGGTGGTGGTTGATTCCTTGATAGTATCAAATGGATCACATTCTTCATTAGCACATGGGTAAACGGACAATATAATGGATGGAGAATAATGGTAGATGGTGTAGGCTTATGTGTAAGATTATAATTGCCTATGCTGAATGGGGATGGAATTGGATGAGTGGATTTGGATTTCTCCATAGCTTTTCTTTTTCTTTTAGATTTTGCGAAGAATCTTTGGAGAAAGGATTCATTGGTTAATGGATGGATGAGGGGAACTAGGGGATGGATTGGTGTATGATTCCAAACTTGAGGTGATATTTCCCTTGTCAAGAGTATCATTAAGATGGCTTAAGGATTCTACAAAATTTTCATCATCACTAGGATCTACAAAGTTCCCATCATCACTAGGATTGAAATTTGGATCACCTCGGAGTATGTATGGTTTTGGATTTGGGCTAAATTTTTTGATGATCACAACCATTTTGACGAATGAAGATTGGAATAGGTTCAAGGATGCAAATATCAGTAAATGACACCAACTAAACTTCAAGTGGGTTGATGAACTCTGAAATAGATCAAGGTAACTCTAGGTCTGAAAATGCTTATGTAGGAAATGATTACTTGTGCTATGATGGATATACACAAGGACACATGATCAAGAGAGGGTATGCTAAAGTAGGAGATGATAAACTCCAAATTTTTCCTAACTCAAGAGTATGCTAAAGTAGGAGATGATAAACTCCAAATTTTTCCTAACTCAAGAATGATGAAGCTTAAGTGATATGAGTGATTAATAGCCAATGTTTGATTCAAGACCTAAGGAGAGTAACCTAAGTTTAAGCTAAATGATTTGCTTGAATAGTGATGGATATGAAAATGTGTATGACTGACTGGGATATTCTATTTAGGAACAATGGACTGGTGTAGAGGGATAAGTTTGCAGTTGTTTGATTTTTTTGAAGTTTTGCAAGGTTGAGATGTTACAGATTCCTAGGTGTCATGTTTGGTTGAGATTTGTTTCAAGAACACAAATCAATCATAGAAAACACATGGAAATCAGATTGGCTATTCTTTATGACATCTTGATGTTTTGCAAACATTTGTAGACATGCACAATCCTAGGCTAGGAAAGGACAATACTTGCTGAGTTCCCATTTGGTTTTACCCAGCCGCACCTACTTATGGTGTATAGCTCTAGGAACTTGGGGCACGAGCTCCCCCTTACAGTGCACTCACTTCTCAGGCACACCAAATTCCAAGTCCTTAAGACACGCATATCTTAAGATACTTTGCTATCTCTACCATAAGCCATGAAAATGTAGGACGGCTATTAGAGTTCGATCATCCAACTTCCTGTATCAGCAAGTAGAGGGTTTTTGGCCACTAAACAAAGAGGTTCTAGTGTATATCCGGGGGACCAGCACCTCACGAGCATCCAGCAAGCCACTAAAGGCTTTAACTAACCCTACTAGGAGTTTAATATACACAAAGGTACACCTGCTTTCGAGCTAACGTTGTATGGTGAGCTCATACTGGTTAGACTTGGCTTTCGCCTAATTCTCAATTTATATAGTGAACTAGATGAAAGTACTGCTTAGGGTCGCAAATGAGTTCTCCTTGCGGATGTGTCTCAAGAGGAGGCCCACTCTAAAAGGTAACACTAAGATGTAAGGAGAGAGCATACACATGCAACTTGCTCACACTCGCATGGGGTTCATTTTAATTCAAAATCCAAATGTGTGGGTGGTTATACAAAATATCAAAGGAATGATTTTGATTCTCAAGCCACTGAGTGGCGCAAGAGAAGAGCATATGCATTCAATGACAAAAATACAAACCACAAGACATGGCAAACAATTGTTAATTTTAATGCAACACATTGATTAGTAGTTTGTAAAATTTGTGTCTTTGATGCATGAGAAGCTACAAGAAAACGTTAGAACAAGATGAATGATCTAGAAAATTTGAGATTAGTTTGAACAAATGGACTTCACCACGATGTAGCCCTCTGAGTCACCTTGATGAAAATGAAAAAGTTAGCCCATTTGAGTGAAACAGCATCCTAGGGCTAAAAATGGGCACTTTGACAGATTAAAAATAAATAAATAAATAAATAAATAAATAAAAATTGCCAAAATCCTCAAGGCAAGTTTTAACATTAGATGTGATTATTAAGATAAAACCATCAAACAGAGCTTGTAGTATGAGATTTTAACCGGTAATCCAAAGTTTTTACCCTGCACAAAAGGCACACTCTTTAGCAACCACAACTTACTCAGCAATTAACACATAAATGTTTCAAATAAAAACTAATGTTTTATACTACATTTTGAGGTCATAGAAATTATTAATGCTGCTTGAATTTGTATTACTAATCCGTTAATACTAGAAAAGCTCTGAACAGAAGTCAGCAAAAATAGAGCAAAACACTAAGCTCTGCTGGATGTTGATGGTGAATTTTCTCAGCATTTTCGCAAGCTCATTCCAAGAATATGCCGATAGCAATAGCCACCGGGAGTTTTAATAGATTTGCAACCAACATCAATGAGTTTAATAAAATTTTCCAGCCAATAAGTTTAGTAAATTCGTAGCATGAATTTTTTTTACTGCATGAGAAATTCTTCCAAAACTATAATTGATGATAATTTCCATGGGCACTTGAAAACAAATCTTAAAGTTTAACTTTGAAACAACAATTTGGTAACAGTCCACTAACTCCCTCAAATAATGCTTTTACTGTAAATTCAAAAATAGAATAACAGAACCAAGATAAGAACAACAGATCAAAACAAAACCTCATAATGAAATAACATAAAACAACACACACAGAACAAGATCATTTAACGTGGTTCACCAATGTTTGGCTACATCCACAACAAAGGGCATTTTATTATTTCAATACATCTCTCTCACTCTGTGTATTACATACATCACTGTATATTGAACAACAACTATTCATCTAACTCTATATGCTATCAAAAACTCCCTCATACATTTCCATCCTTAGACAAATAAAGAAAGGTGCAATTGCATGCCAAGAAGATGGCAGTTATAAGGAACGGTTGCCAGAGGAGGAAGTCAGGGACTGCAGGAGAATCCTGTAGGGTAGTTACATCGGGCTTCAACAACCATGTGCCCAACAATCTCACACTTGAAGACCAATGGAATTAGCAATGAAGCTGCTCTGAGAGATATTCCCTTCGATAAATTCAGTGTCATAGAGGAACAAGACCGAGAGAAGATCTACAGAATTCAAACTTCTCTCAAGAAACAATCTTGGTTAATGCATCCACTGGATTAACCTTTGTGTCAATCTTTGTGACTTGCAACTTGCCTTCATCAATAACATGGCGGATAAAGTGGTATCGAAGGTCAATATGCTTTGTTCGACTGTGGAAGGCTAAATTTCTTGCCAAGTGAATAGCACTTTGGCTATCACAATATAATGGAAATACTGATTTCAGACAGCCCAGTTCGGTCAACAAACGCTCAAGCCATATCATTTCTTTGGCTCCTTCTGAGAGCACAATGTATTTAGCCTCTATTGATGACAGAGATACAACTTGTTGCAATCGAGAAACCCAACTAATGGCTGCCCTGGCAAATGTAAAGACATAACCAGTGGTAGACTGACGTTTGTCTAAATCTCCATCCATATCTAAATCAACATAACCACAGAGCTGAATGTCAGTACCTCCAAAACATAAACTAAAATGTGAAGTACCTTTCAAGTACCATAGAATCCACTGAACTGCCTGCCAGTGTAGTTTGCCCGGGTGACTCATGAATCTGCTCACAACTGCAACTACTTGTGCAATGTCCGGATGAGTGCATACCATTGCATACATTATACTGCCAACAACAGATGTATATAGAATAGACCTCATCTGTTCTTCCTCTTCCTCATTTTTTAGACACATAGCTGAAGATAGGTGAAAATGATCAACCAAAGGAGTAGATACCTGTTTAGCATGAGACATATTAAATCTATCCAACACTTTGGCAATGTAGTTTGTTTAGGACAACCTGAGTTCTCTTTTATTTCTGTTTCTAAATATGTACATCCCAAGTATTCTTTTGGGTGGTCCTAGGTATTTTATGGCAAAACGAAGAGCCAACTGTTGCTTCAGCTGAGAAATAATCTTAATACTAGTACCAGCTACTAACATATTGTCAACATAGAGCAAAAGTATGACAAACTCACCAATATTGAGCTTCTTGTGGTAAACACAAGGATCTGATTCACACCGAATAAAGTTGTTATCAATCATGAAGCGGTCAAATTTTAAATACCATTGTCTTGGAGCTTGCTTCAACCCATACAAACTTCGCTTCAACTTGCAAAATAAATTCTCCTTACTTGGTTGAGCAAAGCCTTCAGGCTGCTCCATGTATAAATCCTCATCAATGTCTCCGTGTAAAAACATTGTTTTCACATCGAGTTGCTCAAGTTATAAATCCCAAATGGTGACCAAACCCAACACAGCACGGATTGTATCCATTCTGACAATTGGAGAAAAGATTTCAGAAAAATCAATACCTTTTTGTTGATCAAATCCCTTGACGACTAATCTGGTCCTGTATCTTTTACTTCCTACATCTTCATCTTTCAAACGATAAATCCATTTGTTCTTGAAAGGCTTTCGATTTGGCAGAAGATGAACCAAATCCCAGGTGTGATTAACTCTCAATGACTCCATTTCTTCATTCATGGCTGCCATCCAATTGTGTGCATTTTCATGCTTGCAGGCTTGTTTATAAGTTGCTGGCTCTGCATAATTAGAGAGCAATAACTCGTAGTCATCAAATTTTGTAGGCCTCCTTTTCTCACAGGTAGATCTCCTTAATTGTGGAGCTTGCTCTGGCTGGATATTGGAGTCCAGATGTAGTCTCTATAATAAATTATGAACATCATCAACCTCTGAGTGTAGAGGCCCCTGAGGAAAGCTCCCCTGCCTCTGTATTTGTGCACCTAGAGTGCTTTGCCCAGTCACACTATCCTATTCAGGCAATGATCCTTGTATCTGGTCAAAAGGAGACTGTTCATATATGAAAGGCTGGGTAGTATCCTGTGAAGGCAGCGATGACTGATTTAAGGGCTATGTTACACCTGAAGAGGACAGCATAGGAACTAGTGAAGGCTGCGTATTAAGTTCTGAAGGCAGCGTTGAGAATTGTGTGGGTAGTGCATGAACTTGTGAAGGCTATGTAGTATGCACACGGGAGTGCGTAGCACTTGCTGAAGGCAGCAATGGTCTAGACAAAGGCTGCATTGAAAGCTTTGCAGTCAGCGTATGACTATTGGAAGGCAGCAAATGACTCATAGGAGGCTGCGTTGGATATGACACAGGTAGTGGCCTATCAAAAAAAGGCTGCGGTGGTATATTTGATGGCAGCAAACCAATTGAAGGCTGCGTTGGAGTAGGAAATGTTAGCAAAAGACCAGGCAAATGTTGCGTTCCAGTCAAAGTCAGTGTGGTAAGATTTAAAGGCAGCGAATGGGCATTGGGAGGCTATGTGGCAACAATGCAGGGCATACCAATTGAAGACTGGGTGGGAATTGTGTATCCAACCGAAGGCATAGTAGTTGAAGTAATAGGAGCTCCTGAGGTGTAAGAATGTATAGATGTAACTAGTGGCTAAGAGAAAGAGATGGTGGATTGCTTTACCATGCCATTATCAAACAAATCCACATCAACATACTCTATCGGAGATGAGTTGCAAGGTTGCAAACCTGGAAAATGCTTCTCATTAAACACAACATCACGACTACAGATTATAGTCTTTGCAACGGGATCCCAAAGATGAAAGCCAAACTGATCTTCACCATAGCTGAGAAAAACACACCTTTTTGACTTGAAATCTAACTTAGTTCTCTACTCTTTCAGAATGTGAACAAAAGCGGCACAGCCAAACACCCGCAAATAATGATAGGAAATTCATTTTCCAAGCCATGTCTCCTTAGGTATTTTAAAATCTAGCCTAGACGATGGAGCTCAATTGATTAAATACATAGTAGTATTACAAGCCTCTGCCCAAAACTCTTTGCCCAATCTGGCATTGGAGAGCATGCATCTAGCTCTCTCAAGTATCGTGCGATTTAGCCTCTCACCTGCACCGTTCTCCTAAGGTGTATAAGGGATGGTCTTGATCCGTCAAATACCATGATTTGTACAAAATGAATCAAACTCTAAAGAGCAATATTCTCCACCATTGTCTGTTAGTAGGCATTTAATTTTATGTCCAATCTGGTTTTCAACAGCAGCCTTAAAAATCTTAAATTTTGAAAATACCTCAGATTTTCTATTCAACATATAAATCCAGATTTTTCAAGTGCAGTCATCTAGGAAAGTTACAAAATAATTTGCTCCACCAAAAGAAGTTACCTGAGTCAGACCAAAAATGTCGGAATGAGCAAGTTCCAATGGAGTAGTTTTCTTGTCATGTCCTGTTTTCAAGAAACTGGTCCGGCACTGTTTGCCATAAAGGCAATGTTCGCATAATTCTAAATTGACGAAGGTGAGTCCTGGAAGCTGATTGCGCTGAAGCATAACTTGAAGACCTTTTTGGCTCATATGACTGAGACTTTTGTGCCATATTTCAAACCCACTGTCCATAGATGGCAAGGCAGCTCCCACTTCACCAAAATAGTCCAGAATATAGAGATTACCTTGCTTCTTTCCTCTTGCCATTACTAAAAGCCCCTTTGTAATTTTCCATTAATCAAGAGAAAATTTAACATTGTATCCATTGCCTATAAGCTGACTAACAGAAATTAAATTTCTTTTTAACATGGGTACATATCTAACATCCATCAAAGTTAGTTTGTCTCCATTTTTTAGATTCAATATTATATCACCTTTTCCTAAAATGTCACATTCTTTATTGTCACCAAGAAACACCTTACCGAATGTGCCTTCTTGAAAATTTGTGAAAGCTTGACGGCATGAAATGAGGCGCCAGAATCAAGGACCCACAAATCTACATTTGTATCACTTGCTGATAGAACCAAACCACCATCATTTGCAGTGTTTGCTTGATTATTTGTGCTCACGTTGCCTTGAGCTTTCTTATAGTTCCAATAGTTCTTCTTATTGTGTCTGGGTTTTCCACAAAACCAACATGCACTGGTTCTGCCCCTAGATTTTGATCGCGGACCAGATTGTGACCTTCTCCGGTTGTTGTATCTACCTCTGTCATGGCTTCTTCCCCTATTGTTTATACTTATAGCTGTTAGAGCATCACTGGATGAGGGTTCCTGATGTTTCCTTCTCATGTCTTCGCTGAGAAGAGTAGCTGCAACGTCATCAAAAACTAATGTACTCTTAGCTGCTACAGAAGTGCTCACAGCCATGACAACACCTTCCCAGCTAATTGGTAAGGAATACAACAAAAAAATTGCTTTAATCTCAAGATCTAACTTGATACCCACCGAAGCTAATTGAGTAACTAGGTGTTAAATTCATTCAGATGATTGGACATAACCCCACCTTCTTTCATTTTCAGGTTATATAATTTCTTTATAATAAATACCTTGTTTGAAGCCGAAGCAATCGCATACATGTTGGAGAGATTTTCCTAGAGCTCTTTCGTAGTACTCTCATTTGAGACATTGAATAATACATTGCTGGACAACAAGAGAAAAATAGTTGCCTTCGCTTTCATATCGAGTTTTTCCAAATCTTTGTCCTTCATAGACCTTGTCCTTTGGCTTTCCCTATTAAGGCGAGTGACAAGTCCTGTTTGATAAGAAGAGACTCCATATGCACTTTCCAAAGACCAAAGTTTTGGCCTATAAATTTCTCTATTTTCCATTTTTTTGAATCATCCATTTTGATTGTTGTACAGGTTCCCAAAAAAAAAACTTCACAGGCTATCTCCTGGACCGAGCTTCACACAGAGCTCTGATACCAATTGTAAATTCAAAAACAGAATAGTAGAACCAAGATAAGAACAGCAGATCAAAACAAAAGCTCAAAATGAAATAACATAAAACAACACACACATAACAAAATCATTTAACATGGTTCACCAATGTTTGGCTACATCCACAATGAAGGGCATTTTATTATTTCAATATATCTCTCTCACTCTGTGTATTACATACATCACTATATATTGAACTGCAGCTATTCATCTAACTCTGTATGCTATCAAAAACTCCCTCATACATTTCCATCCTCAGACAAATAAAGAAAGGTGCAACCGCATGCCAAGAAGATGGCAGTTACAAGGAACGGTTCCCAGAGGGAGAAGTCAGGGACTGCAGGAGAATCCTGCAGGGCAGTTACATTGGGCTTCAACAGCCACGTGCCCAACATTTACCTGAAGGTCTCTTAAGCGCTCGTTCGATTTCTTTGCCTCTTTTCATTAGACTGTCCTTTATCCGATCCAACCTTGGATGCCAGAATCAGCAAGGGTGATAAATAACGAAAGCTTGAAACCTCTGAAACAGAAATAAACCGTTAAAACATTATAAGTCGATATAAATGTTTAACCAGTCATTAGCATTTATGGAGAATTCAAGGAATACGCTGAACAGAAACAACAGACGAGTTTGGAAATTTTCCCAGCGTGAATGAAGCTCAAGGAAGATGTAGATAGTAATAGCGGACGAGTTTAGAAAATTGCAGTTGCACCCGTAGGAAGTTTAAGGAATATGCTGATAAAGCAAGCGACGAGTTCAGAAAAATTATCAGTATGAACTATAAAAAATTTACCTGCGTCAATTAATTTTCAAACACCAATAACAACTGACGAGTTTAGAAAGATTTCTGGGTGAATTTATTTCACCAAGGAAATTCAAAGCCGATAATGACAACCAACGAATTTTAAAAATTTCTGGTAACGTGAATTTTTTAGGGCATGAGACAATCTTTCTGGCCGTTTTGGCACCACAGTTCAACCTAAAAATTCATCACAGTTCACACTACTGCTATTTTATCCGCATCATAAACTCTCGCCGCTCGGTGTTAGCCATTTCCTTAAGTCAGGGAAGTGATATTTGTTGAGTGTAATAGCTTAAAGCGGGCGCTGGATCTCCATTATTATACAGACTATCAAGATTTTTTTATTTTTTATAATGATCAAAAGCTATAGTAAAGGAAAGCCGAAAATATTTGAAGGTTGTTGTTTAAAGTTCAAAGTTAACGCCAAAGTTTTGAATACCACGATTTATGTCAAAACTCTCAACTTAGAATATTAAAATGGAAGCATGGATAGTTTAAGATCTGTGAGGCTGCGATTAGAACGCTAGACAAACCAATGTAACAAAAGAGATCACATTTCTTTTTACCAAAAAGCAGCTGCTTTTTATAAGGAAAAGGCAACGTTAATGGTAACAGTTATAAGGAAAGCAAAATGAAACGGCGTTTGCTTCAGCAGACCGCAGACTTGGGACATTCACAGAATATTAAACCACTAACAGTTTAATCCGAAGCTCAAAGCTACTGCTGAGAGGAATGACATTAATAATTTAAAACTAGTGATTAAAGAAGATTTAATCTTGATAAAACCGTTACCACAACCGGCGGCTGGTAGCAGAATAATAATAACAAACCGTTGGTACAAGGGGTGACTCCAAAACTAAAAAAATTTCAACTTTTTTCCAGCCTCGCAACACCTGCCAAAACTCAACAAGAACTCTTGCAAACCAGAGATTAAGTAAGAAGGATGTGTTCACGTCGGGTTTACCAATTAATGTACCATAAACCAGAGATTAAGTAAGAAGGATGTGTTCACGTCGGGTTCACCAATTAATGTACCATAAAAATATGATAATGAGATTTCAAAACTATTTCAAAACCCTAAAATCTATATCAAATACAACATCACAATTAAAGATACAGCTATGAAAAACTATAAATTATTAACTTAGATAAATGTTATCGAATCATAAATGTGGTTGCTCAAAGTATTCACATAACTTTAATGTATGTGAATTTTTGCCAAGGAATGAAATTGGAAAATAGTTAGGTTTTTTAAAATTTGGGTTGCACAAGAAAAAGGTAGGTATATTAACAGGTTTGGTTTTCTTTTAATTTTTGGGATTAAGTTTTGGTTAAATTTAATAATAAATTAAGGTAGTTAATTTATTATTAATAAGAGGTTTTGGCTAAGAAAATAATAAATTATAATTAATTTATTATTTACAGGAAATGGAGTAAAGTGGAGATTTAATTAATTTAATTAATTAATTAAATCTCATGCAAACGGTAAGGATTAGGATTAAGGGTGAACTTAGGGATTAATTATTGGTCAATTTTTTATGTTTGACATACTAAATTTGAACATAAAATTTTTGGAATAAGTTTTCTTAAGAGACAAGTGTCAATGAGTGAATGATTCAGATTAACTTTATTTTTTACAAATATTCTACATAATGATACTTCTAGAATTAATCAATAATGATAAATAATACAAGTCTTGAAATTAAGTTCTCAACCAGAAATAATAAATAATTATTTTTTAAAGGGATGACTACAATTACAATTTACATAGATAGGGATGACTATAATAAATTTACATCATCGAATGATCATACAACTTAAGTTCTATTCTAGGTTAAAGTTTTGATAATATAAGTTTTGGAATTAAGTTATTAACAAAAAATAATAAATAATAAAACACAAATTTAAAAAGAATGACTACAATTGTAATTGACATATATAGCTCATATTATACTATTATAATAAACAAAAAGGGTTTACAAAGTATTACATAGATTGCCCTAAGCTAAAGTGCCCTAACACAAACCTTTGATAAAGGCCTACGTAGATAAGAAAAATTTAAAAGATGCAAAAATTTAGAAAACTTAAAGCAAACTTAGAAATATAGAAGAAAAGTGAAAACACCATCTTCAAGTACTCTGACTTGAGATATCAGCCTATCAATGATTTAGCTTCCATTGCTTGAAGAACTAAATGTTAATGGCCTCCATGGATGTGTCCCCTAACAACTACCACTTAAAGAAGAAAAATGTAGCATAAACAAAAGACCTCACCCTTCATAATAAACATGCATATAAAATCATTCTTTATAATCTGAACCCTATCAAAGGATTCCAAAAAACCTCTAACAAATGCCCTTCTTGCCTCCTCAAGAATGCAGTTAGTTGCAGATAAAGTCTCTAACACATGTAAAGGGAAATTGCCAGCCATATCCCATGGTCCCATATCAAGCTAAATCAAGCTTATCCGTAGCGATAAGTGATTCTTGAATTATAGTCTTACCGATAATCTTCACTAGACCCGAGTCATTAAGAAGGTCCATTAAATTTGACAAAAATTACAGACATCTGAATAGAATTTTTTGAGAAAATTTAAAAAAAATATCATGACCAATAATTTCACAAATAACATCATCAACCAAAGCAGAACTTCAATTAGAAACACCTTCTCTAGTTTTTGTAACTCGTATCTAGTAAAATTGATCAAAATCAATCATTCCCCATTTGTAGGGAAATAGAGAAACACAACAAGGGATTGACTAACTAATCTTAACCACCAAGAATAAAAAAAGAAACAACCACGAACACAAAAGGAAGATGTTAATAAATTTATAGAAGTGCCTAAACTTATTCCAAAATTATACAAAATCATTATTCTTCACAAATTATGCTATATTTATTGTGTCACAATGTAGAGTAGAGCTCACTTGCCAACATTTATTGCATTTACAACAAAATAGAAGATCAAACAATAAATCTAATCTTAAATATTAATTGGTAATAATGTTGAATGTTTGATATGAGTCAAGATAAGCTACAATACTTTGATCTTTAATTAGCCATGTTTTGCAATCAAATCCTTTATATTAAATCTTGAAATTTTAAAAGTTAGGAGACAGACCTTCTACATTAACCAATGTTCATTTAATATCTTAATATTTTATTAGTGGTGCTGATGGAGTCAACTTAATGTAGTTGCTTTCCATCATTCAATTCTTTTGTACTACTTGTAAAAAAAATGTTACTCTTTATTGTTTCAACCTTGGGTGAATTCTATATTTTGATTTCCTATAAATCAACAATTTCTCATTCAATTCTATGTTTTAGCTTAGCTAAAAAATCAAGAAACACAATATTTTCTCCCATAGAGCTAAGTTTTATACTAGTGTAGTGGTTTGAAAATATTTATCTTAGAAAACAAAAGACTTCTTGGTTAAATGTCTTTTTCAACATTACAACTTCTCTTATATAGACAACATTTATTAGAGATATAAAACTACTCATTGACTAATTATGAACTTACTTTCCCCTATCAATGGAGAATTGAGAAACATAACAACATAACTCCATTGGACTACTCTTCATAAATTCTCAACATAAGGAAACCAAAATTGAACACAACACACCAAACTAAAAGACTACAACTACAACTACCAAACTAGAGGGAAATGCAACTAGTCCTATGAAAAATCCTACTTAAATATTTTATCCATTCTCCAAATGAATAACTAACCAAAAGGAGAAGGTTCCTTCATTTTCCTAGAGGAAACTTCAACACATTTTGACCCTTATATTCTAACAACTAAATATAACACTAATGACTCCAAAAACCTCATAAACAAATATAGAAACACCTAAAATTGATCATGTGTAAAAATGAAATGTCAATTTAACTAATATTATACCCATTTACACCCATTACAATATAATAAATATTTATTTAACAAATTAATATTTTCAAAACTTAATAAAAGAATCTACTAAATTAATCGATCTTATTCCTTGCCATTTAAATGTGAACTTTTTAACCTTTGGGAAAGAGCTATTATAAGCCCTGAACCTCCTCTCCATTTCTCTCCATTTTCACTTAACTATATTGATATCATTGACTAGCAATTCAAACCAGTATATAGTAGAGGCTTTCAAAATAATAAATTATTAAATTAGCAAAAAATAAATAACACCCAAGTAAAACATATCAGTGGCCAAATTAATTGCTAATATTATAGATTTGTCTTAAAAATAGCTACCTTTTATATTCTTTACAAATACATTTAAAATAGAATTGTCACTTTCAGTAGGAGTTAAAAATTTGTTAAAGTGAAAAAATAGAGAAAATTCTTATTTTTCTCCCCTATTTCTCTTGCTTGCATGCCTAACAATAATCTGTCAAAACTTTAGGCCATTTTTTTCGGGCATAGTTAAATGATCCCTTAAACTTATATCATAAGTGCTCTAAATATTTATACAAAGTAAATAAAAATCTTTTAAAATGAACAACTATAGGTAAGATAAAAGAAAAAACAAATGCCTGCTAAAATTTGAAGCCTTTAAAATAAAATAGACTATTTGGGTTTATTAAAAATCAAACCACCCATTGGGATGGTTTCCCCAGCTTTCTTCCAAACCTTTGGGAGATAGTTGGGAATGATGTCTTCAATGCAGCCAAGGACTTCTTTAGGATGAGAAGACTATTGTAGTAGTTGAACAACATATTTATTACTTTAATTTTGAAGAAGATTGACGCTAGGCTTATGGCAAACTTTAGGCCTATTAGTCTCTACAATACTATGTACAAAGTTTTCACCAAAATCCTGGTCTTCGGGCTGTAACCCCTCCTGGATAAACTCATTTCTCTAAACAAAAGGGGTTTTGTTTCAGGGAGACAGATACTGGATGCGACTATCACTACCCATGAAATTATCCATTCCATCCACAAGAGCAACACTCTAGGTATGATCTTTAAATTGGATATCTCCAAAGCCTATGATAGGGTGAATTCAGATTTTTGTTTAAGGTCCTCAGGAAATTTAGCTTCAAAGAGAGGATTGTCAATATCATTAAAGAGTGTATTTCTACGGTGCACTTCTCAATGTTGGTCAATGGTTCTCACAAAGGATTCTTTCTCTCTGGGAGGAGCCTTAGGCAAGGCGACCCTCCTTCGCCCTATCTTTTTATATTGCTTGCTAAAGTGGTGGGTAGGAATGCTTGTAACTTGTTGATGCAGGGGACTCTCCGGGGTATCAAACCTACCACTACTGGTCAGACTATGGTCATACAATAGTTAATGGATGACACTATTTTGTTCAGGATAGCCTCTGTTGTGGAAGCTAGAAGATTGAAGGAGCTCCTCAAAATCTATGAGAGGGTCTCGGGTCAGAGTATCAACTTTGAGAAAAGTCATATCTATTTTCTGAACACCCAAGAGGATTTGCAGCAAAAGATCACTCGAGTCCTAGGCTATTCGAGCAAAAGGTTCCCAGCCACCTACTTGGGGGCCTCCCCCTTACCACTACTAAAGTATCTGCAGAATTCTGGAAATGGTCGTTGGAGAGAATGCAGAGGAAACTGGCTGGATGGAAAGAGGCTCTTCTAAGCCAGGTAGGGAAGTTCCAACTCCTCAAAGCCTCCCTCCAAGGGATGCCTAACTACTCACTAAGTCTCTTCAAGATTCCTTTGTGGCAGACAAGATTGAACAAATCTAGAAGAAATTCCTCTAGTATGGTTTAGAAGAGAAATAGAGAATTGCTTTTGTTGGATGGGAAAAGGTTTGCACCCCTAGACATCAGGGGGTCTAGGGCTAAGAAGAATTCATCTCATGAATTGTGCCCTCTTGTCCAAGGTGGGGTGGAACCTTATTCAAGGTAATACTGACTAGGGGGACATCATGGTGGCCAAGTATCTCAATGGGGATCAGGGCAGGAGATTACTCTCAGAGGCTAGTATCCCCAAAGGCTCGGTCATTTGGAATGGGATCCTCAAGACCCGTGGCCTTCTTCGCCAAGGAATCAGGTGGAAGATAGGAGACGACAAGGAAGTTAACTTCTGGAAGGACAGATGGTTGAAGGATAAACCCTTGTTAGAGTTGAAGTATGGCAGAATCGTGGATAGGGCTTGCAGGGTCTTTGGCTCTAAGGTGGTTGATTACATAAGGACTAATGGGGGTCTCAAGAGATGGATTGTTTTGTCAATTGGCACCCCCGAATGTGATGAGGATAGGGTGTTAGCCCTTCAGCTCCAAACGTAATTGGATGACTACAGACTCTTTCTTCCCCAAGAGAGATAGGATGATCTGGGACAAGGACAACAAAGGTCTACCTATGGTCTGCTGTTAGACCCAGCTGAGAATTGATTATGGGGGAAAGTCTGGATGCCCAAACTTTTACCAAAAGTTAATTTCTTCTGGTGGATCCTGATGCATAATAGAATTCTGACCATTGAGAATTTGAGAAAAAGGGGTTTCAAAATGCTAAGTAGATGCATTCTTTGTGGTTCTGAGGAAGAGATGACTGACCATCTCTTTCTTCACTATAGCTTTGCTGGGGAGGTGTGAGGTTTAACCCTTCAAAAACTTAATATGAGTTGGTCCTTGAACAACAACTTAGAAGCCTTGGCCTGGGATTGGAGGCCCCCCTTTAGACCAATGTTACTGGTTTCCAATGAGCTTTGGTCCCAAATTCCTTCCCATTTAGCCTGGAGCCTATGGAAAGAACACAATAATAGAGTTTTCAAGGAGAAATGTAGAACACCTAAGGAAGTTTTCCTGTGTTTATCCAAGCTGCTTATGGAGAACATCAACTCTTGAAAGTTTAAAGTTGCAGATAGTTTTCCAAGAGGGGAAGAATAGAGTCTTTTAAAACAATGGAACATCAGCCCTGATTCTTGTTGGGTTGACAATTCTAAAATGATTGCTAGGGTGAGGACCAAATGGGCCTTACCATAGCAAGGGTGGTTCAAGCTCAATTTTGATGGAGCTACTAAGGGGAACCCAAGGGTGGCTAGCAGAGGAAGAATTATTAGAATAGACATAGGAACCTTTGTGGCTACCTTTTCAGGTGGCATTAGTCTAAAGAGCAACAATGATGCGGAAGTGTTTGCTATGCTATGGGGGATTAAGCTGGCCATTTCCCTGAACATCATACTTCTTCATGTGGAAGGAGATTTTCATCTTGTGGTTAATGCTACTCTGGGATCGACCCAGATTGGGTGGAACTTAGCAAACATCATAGGAGATATCAAACTGCTGCTCAATGGAATGGAGGATTTCAAGATTTCACATATATACAAGGAAGGGAATTTGCTATAGCTGATGCCTTGGCCAATGTTGGCAGTGGCAAAGAAGGATGGCATTGCTGGAGGAGTATGCCCAGTCTACCTAATGAGATTCATACTCTCATTCTGAAGGATGGTGATAGCTACAGGAATTAGGTGGCTTGGGGCTGTTGTCATTCTTTGGTGTTAGCTGGAGCGTGGTAGGAATGGGGTTTCTACTTTTGGCCAGTCGAGGGAGGGTTGTGGTCTGGTTTTCAGGAATGGCGAGTCCAACCTTTTGAATTTTCAAAATTGCATGAGCAGGTATTTGACCTTTCAAAATTGTAGAGGTGGGAATAGAGGTGTCTTTGACTGGACATCGTCTAGTCAGCTGATTAGAACTCCTAAGTGCTATGGGATCGAGGCACATGTGGAATGCTGGATTGCCACCCTGGTCGGGAGGATAGGTTGGTAAATCATAAGATATATGTGTTGCAAGGTGTGGCCCTTGGTCTCCTTGTTCAGTCTTGCGCTGCGGTGGTTTGTGACAAGGGCTTAACCGCCTCCCGTGCTTGTTAAGTCAAGTGGTTGTATCGGGCATTAAAAGGTCAATCTTTTGGTGCAATGGCAGCTAACAGTTGGTATCAGAGCCAAGGTCACGAGTTCAACCCCGCGCTTGCACTCGGGGGGTTGTTGCAAGGTGTGGCCCTTGGTCTCCTTGTTCAGCGCTGTGCTGCGGTGGTTTCTGACAAGGGCTTAACCGCCTCCTGTACTTGTTAAATCAAGTGGTTGTATCGGGCATTAAAAGGTCAATCTTTTGGTGCAACGGTAGCTAACAATATGGACATCGGGACTAGTGGTTATCCAGGAGTTAGATATAGTTGGATAAAAAGGATGTCGTGTGGGCCTTTGGCAGGGTTATGGAGGGTTGATGGGATGGTTTTTTAGATGGGTAATTATATTTGGTTAATGCCTGCAGTTGGTGATGTCTACTATCACACGAGGTGGCAGCTGAGTTGTCTCCCCAAGGAGATGTTTTTGAGTGACAAGGATGTGACGTATCGCCTCATTAATTATGCTGTAATTATTATTTACTTTCTGTGGCTTTCCCATTTTAATGGTCTGCTTGCTACTTTCAACACTACCTGTTAAATATTTTTAGCTACCTTAACAATTCCAAACTTAGTTGCCTCTGCAAGTTTCAAACTATCACGATGGGCAGAGATATTGTCAAGATTGAACCCAATTCAGTGGAGGAATTAGGACCCTATTGTGTGGCATATCATTCAAGAAGGCAAGGTGGTTTCCTTCTTCGAAGGGATGGATGGTCATGATGAAAACCTATCGCGCCAATTTGCAGAGACTTGGGACGATGAAACCAGAGAAGTCAGGGTTGGCAGCATTGGTTTCTAGGTGTCTAAGGAGGTGATTGGGCAGGCTACGAGGCTTCCTATTAGAGGGAAGAAACATTCGAGATGCAACAGGGTGCCCGACCTTGAACATATGGCTCTCTTCTTTAGAAGGGAGAGGCAGCCATGAAGCTGCATGGTGGGTTTGAGAGAGAAAAGTTGCCAAAGCCATGGAGCCATATCTGCTTAATAATTATGAAGTTCTTCAGGCTGGAAGGGAAATTCAAGGTTTTTTACCACTACCACTTTGCTCTCCTTAACCACTTTAGAAATAAAATGGAAATCAGTTTTCTTTTTTTTCTACTTTCTTCCCTGGATAATTCTATCAATTTAGTTAGAGAGCTTAGGGCTAAAAATGCTAGCCACTCACTTGTTCCCATTCATCAAGGCCTCATTATGAGACTATACCAGTTCCACCTTACCCTATGCCCCCCAAAGCAAATTAAGGTTAAGTTTCTTGAGGACCCCTAGCCGAGCATGTCTCCTGGTTCTAAAGGAAATGTGAAGACTTGTGTGGGGACCCCTAAGATTTCCCCTAAAACCTCTAAGGGTGACCCCTGTACTGTGGGTGATATCCCTATTGGAACCCCTGCCACTTCTAAAAAGAAGTCCTAGAAGAGTGCCACCTCGGTGCGAGGGAAGAGATAGACTAGATTCAAAGGATGATGGGGCTACTCTAGTGAAGAAAGCTAAGAAGGGTAAGGATGCTTTGACTACAGATGAGCCTATGAAAATTGTTGAGCTAGACCCTAAGCACAAACTTGTTGGTAGTGGGGAAGGTGTGAAGGTTGCTAACTTGAGGGTTTGATGGTCTATCCGTATTGTTGGAAAACCTTCTACGAACCCTTAGGGGGTGGAGATTTATGATGACTCAGAGTTTGTTGAGGAAACGATGGAGGAAGGAGGGGATGAAACCCCACTGAGTCTATGCATGAGGTTGAAGGAGCGAGTCACTTCGCCTCCATGAACAAGTCCAGTTCTGAGGGCTTGGGTGAAGCTGATAGGGTTACTGGTGGACAAGATAGCAAGGGGAATTGATCGTTATGTGTTAAGAATTCTAAGGATTTGAGGTGCCTCTAGAAGAAGATGGAGAGAATGTAGAAGAAGTGGAAGATTATGGCTGAATTTGCTGATAAGGCCCTGCAATAGGTGGGGCTCTATAGCCTGGGAGAGTTCAAAGACATGGTCAATTTTCTAGTCAAGTTTGGGATGGATGGCAGTCCTTAGTTTCTGGATGTTTTTGTTGTTTCTGCTATTTTTGATTAGGCATTTTTTGTCTGTTATTCATGCATTGTTAATAAGTTGTTCTTGGCTTTTTAATGGCATGTAGCCTAGGGGGCTATTTTGTATAGGGTTCTAGACCCTTTTTCTAGCTAAACTAATAAAAAATAATCTAACCACCAGTGAATAGGAACTTTAAGTAATGTTTTCTATTATATAAATATTTATTCTGATATTATTGTAGGACCTAGATCAAATATATAAAAATAATAAAAATATATATCTGCAAATGATATATAAAGAACTATGTTACTAGAAATGAGAACACAAAGCAACGTGGCAAGAACACACAAAAATATATTATAGGAAAATTATATTTGCAAATGATATATACAGAGAACAAAAAAATACATTGTGAGGGTCTTAAATTTAGATTATCAAATATGGCTTTATATAACAATTTCTTTGCAACAATTCTATTTAAAAAATATAATAGGTGCCTCGAGAAGGATATCTCCCAGCATACTTTAGATATATTTTTTAAATATAGGTATACTAGTTACGCCGAGAGGCATTCCTACATTCACAGAAAGGATGGAGAACAAGAGCTAAAAGATTTATAAACAGATTCAGATTCTATGAAATTTTATAAGATTCTCATTAAAATATATATATACATGCCAATTCAGTAGATTTTAAAAAAAATGGTAAAATTATGGTGGCCATTACAGATTTCTTCGAAGTTAAAAACTAATAAAAAATGTGGATGAACAAGAAGTAGATGGAAGGTAGGTGGATGAGAGTTTTCAAGAGGCATCTTCTCACAAAGGTCCAGACAGAAAATAAAAAATCATGAAATGCTTTATATATGCCCAATCTAATCTTTATTTAGATTGTTGGTGTATCACTCCTGACACCTCTGATATTCCCTATTCATTGGGGTTAACTATAGTCATGAGCCTTCTAGAAGAATATAGAATATGTGAGAGTTGTTGGCAAGAGACACATTGTGGCTTCATGATTGTTGTCATTGATGGCAACAAAGTTCATCCTAGACATCCGCAGGACATGGTGTACCTATACCGGAAGTCATATTGAAGAGTGTTGTGGTTCGGTAAGAAAGAATAGAGTATGTGCAAAGGTCTGACAGTCAGGTCCAGATCTCTCAGAGGAAGTATCATAGTAAAGTGCGGACTTGGAGAAGTCAAGAGGAGTACCTTGACTGATACATTCCAGAGATTGAGCCTCCGGTGATAAAAGAGTGAATAGATATGATCACCTAAGTAATGGGTTCCTGTTTGGCAGAGTATCAGACCTTAATCCGGATGAGTTGTTGATGGTGATCAAGTTCCTTAAGGTATCATTCATGACTAGCTGACATGATTGATGACTTCTATAAGCATCTCCTTGATACGCATCACTTGATAAGTAAGGATTCAGCCGACAGATCAGAGTTTGGGAAACTATTGACCATTCTGAATGTCGACTAGAAAGGTGTTGAAATCATTGGTGTGGATATATATACCAGATGGATTTGGATGTGAAGGTGTGTGTTGTGTGTTGTGGTGTACGAAGAAAAGTAGAAGAGTAGTGTGGAAGCAGTAAGGCAGGTCCAGTATGTAAAAGGACAATAGCACAAAAGAAGAGAAAGAATGAAGTGTAGTAGATCAGTATACTGAGGCTAACCGGAACTAAACTCCAGCATATGTGGATGCTTCTCATCAGTTCAAGTATCTTGTTACTCTTTATAACTTGTAGACAGTGAGTCTCTTGTAGGCAGTGAGCCTCTTGTGAGTAGTGTGCTCAGGTAGTGAGCCCTAATTGGCAAGTGCCATTTTGTATTTCTATTCTTTTAACAGAGAATACATTCTTGGGTTAGTCACCCCATGGTTTTTCCCTTAACAGGGTTTTCCATGTCAAAATCATTGTGTTATGTGTATTGACTTTGTTTCTGCTTTCATGATTATGGATGCTTATTTGCTTTGATGTTGCACTAGTTGTTAAAGAAGAACAGAAAGTTAAATTAATTAAGATAACTGATTCAACCCCCCTCTCAGTTATCAACAATTGGTATCAGAGCCAAGTTCCTCCAAATAGAGCCTAACAGCTTGAGGAAGATCTGGGAATTCAAATGGATGTGTATGGTATGAGGGACCAACTTCAGTCTGCCCTAGATGATCTTGAGGAATCTAACTCTAAAGTCAATGAATTGAAGGAAAGACTCAAACAGGCTGATGATTTCATAAATGAACTAAAAGGGAAACTGAGTATCTCTATGAAAAAGAGAAAGGATCTACTTTAACAATTAGCAAGTCAAGGTGAAGCCAATGATACAAATGAAGACCTAAAGGAGAAAACCAAGTTATGTGAAAAGTTATCAAAAGAGGTCATTATGGTAAGACATGAAATGGAATCAAGAGTTATAAAATTCACTCAAGAAATTGAAGAGAAAAGAAAAACTGAAGATAATCTAAGACAATCTCTCAAGGACAAATCAGAAGACTGCCACAAAATGGATAGAATAATCAGGCATCTAGAATCTGATCTTGAAGAAGCTAGAGATAATGAAGAACAACTTGAGAATCAGATTGACACTCTTAAAAGGGATCTTCAAACAGCGAATGAATACAAAGAGAAATTCAAGATAAGATTTGCTCAACTTGAAGTTCTTCTTCAATGCCAAAAGAGGGCAGATGACAAGCAAGGCTTGGGGTATGAAAAAGGTGAAAGCTCTGGATCTGGTCAGAAGAAATCCAGATCAGAAAATCTAAGAAACAAGCCTAGAAGACCTCTAGTAAGGCAACCAAATGCTCAAAGATATCCTTCCTTCAATGGATACTGCCATAATTGCAATAACTTTGGTCATAAAGCAAATTAGTGCAGAAGAAGAATGAATCGGACTAATTCATCCTTCTTCGGACAGTGTTTCAACTGCAAAAGGTATGGTCACAAATCTCATGAATGTAGAAATATGCAAATGAGCAATTCATTCAATGGTAGATGCTTTGCATGCAATAGAATGGGACATATGGTTAATCAATGTAGATCAAGAGGATATCAGTCAAAAATGTAAAGAAATGTTGTTTGCTACAATTGCAATAGATCCGGTCATATTGCCAAATTTTGTAGAAGCAAGAATCAGGATAAAAGGGGTTCGGTGCATCATAATCAGAATCAAGACAAGGGAAAAGGAAAAGTGAATGCGGATGAAGTTCAAAGGGAGATGAACAAGATTTGGGTGAAAAAGAGTACAGAAAACGTTGGGGATAGATCCGCACCAGAATCTGGTGCTGATATTCCTTCCAAAAAGTGAGCTCTGGTTTAGGGGGAGACACAAGGAAAAACATTTTCCCCCAACCAGTTAATTGGTGCCTGAAATTGGCACGAGGAACGTTGCAGATTAAAGGGTTCATAGAGGAACATCTAAATAAACTTTGGTAAAGAGATGGAAGATCCGCAAGTTGGTTTGAACAGATTAATGTTCCAAGACTAATCTGGTTCAACAGTCATCTGGTAAGAAGTAGGTTTTTCATAGTTAGATCTGATATGATTCAAACTGAGGAATCTTGATCTACGGATAGATGAAATGTTTGGGGAAAAGAAGATAGACTGTCAATCATCACCAAGAACAACTCTAAATGCTTCTTAATGATCTAGAAAAGATTTTTTAAGAACAAGGAGAACAAGGAAAACTGGAATGACTTGAGTTACGCATTTATTGCAATATGTAATTAGGGTTTGTAGAGAAATATAAGGGTTCTTTTATTTAACTTTTGTTTATTTTACATTCAAGAAGAAGAGAAAAGGAGCTCTGCAACAAATTGACTCAAGCCCATCAAAGATCAACTGCAGAAATCAATTCATCCAACAATCCGATCTGGTTCACATCGTGAACCCTAAAAGTGTAAAAGGTATTTTTCGTTCTTGAAAATCTCTCTGTGAATCTTTGAAAGATGGCTACTCTGAATGTGGTGAAAATCACTGATAGGCCGCACCCTAAATTTAGAAACATCCCTATAAATCCTAGAAGTTGATCCCCTAGGCGCATTTTCTAGCATTCCACATGGAATTCTGCATGTAGAAGATGTTAGGGTTTACATTCACGCAAACATTAAAGAATTTGGTGAATCCAAGCTGATGGATATCTACCACAAGGAACTGATAGATGAATCATTTGAACTAAAACCTCAGTATAAGGCCATTCGAGATAAACATTTTGGACAATGCATTCATTTCTCCTATTTTGCTGAAGATGATTGGGTCCGGTATGTCTTGAGCAGAATGCATGACAACTTTATGTGGTTAATGAGGCCATTTAAGATAACCAAGGAAGCAATTAGGTAGTAACCAGATTGCACTCATCCGGTGGGTTACCTACTCTAAAATCAGTCAAAAACCAAACTGTGAGTGAGGCTACCGGATCTAAATTTGATAAAAGGGCAATGACAGTTGAGGATATCACAGATCCTAACATTAAGTTTGTCTCCATTATTATTGGCTACAAAATATATCACTCTAGCAGAGAAAATTCTATATCCGGAACATCAATCTACATTGCTTACGAAATGTTGAGAAAGAATACAGACTATGACCTTTGTGAACTCCTTCTAAGCCAACTGATGGAAAACCTACAAAAGATCAAGAAGGACAAGAAGAACTCTTTCAAGTATGGTGGGCTGATACTGTGTTTGTTCTTCTACTTTATGAATGAGTTGCCTGGATCCAATGGTTGGGTATGGCAGAATGACAGACCTGTTGCAATTCAAATCAAAGATTACTTGCATGGGCTTGGTGATGCCAAGGCACAAAAAACAGCACTGTGGGGTTACTTCAAAAACTTCCAAAGCATGATGCAGCCTAGAGAAAGAATTTCCCAATCACTAGTTGAAAAATACAAGCATACAGTGTGCTTTATGGTAGACACTGATCAATGCCTAATGGAGGCAGTGGAGCCAAGGACAGTCTAGATCATGCCAATGGGGTATGAAGCAGATGAGAAAATTGTAAAGCTACATGTTCAACACATGCTGAGTCAACCCAAGGATCCGAAGGTAGAAAGATTTGGAACTTACCAAGAGCTGAGTGTAAAAGTTCATGTTGAACTTAGACAACCAGAGATCAAAAGAAAAGTAAGAAGGGAAGTAGAAAATCTTGCCAAGAGGTATGGAATCTCAAAAGAGGCACTTGATGCCCATAGAGAAAAGATGGAAAGAGCAGAAAAAGAAAGTGCTCCAGTAAAAGCCCCCTCCCAGACCAGATCCTCTAAGAGCTCTGTAGCTGCAACTACTCAAAGCTTAAAGGCATCAAAATCGGAAGCAAAATCATCTGGTACAACAGAGAAGAGAACTAAGACAAAGGCAACAAGATCCTATGCAAGCCAGAAGGATGATGAAGAAATAGAATCTAATGAAGAAATCAAGAAAATGAAGAAGAAGAAGAAGAAGAAAACATCCGGTGAACCCTCTACCCATGAAGGCAAGGAAGAAAAGGCAGAAGAATTCATTGAAAGACCTACTCTTCACATTGATGATATCATCAAATCAGTTACTATAGAAAGAAGATCAGCAGAACGGTTTATCTCTCCGTAGAAGTGACTAAAAGTAACATATCCCAGTAGGTGATCTAGCAGATTAGACAATCTTTAGAGAGTTTTACTAAATAACACATCCGAGTAAATATTTGAACAAATGTATGTTAAACGATGAGTGTAGATAAGTATTTTCTAATTACATGTGAAAATTCTGAACTGTGGACAGATCTGTTATCAAAATCCAAACAAAATAAAATATAAAATAAAAATGAAATGTCCGATTTGTGTCGCTTCGGGAGTCGGGACTTATTCCATTCTTTCGAACATAAATTATTGTGAAATAATATATAAATTTATTTCGTAAAAAACAACAACAAAATGCTAAAACAGTGGTAAAGAATAGATATGTAACCTCCTTCAATTAATTAGTAAAGCATGGTTGGTTAGGGTTATGTTACCTTGTATACAGAGCCAAATCCTCCCTCTCCAAGCTTGTTCTCGTCATCAAAATTTCTAGTTGCGGCCTTGATATTTTCTAAGTTAAAAGATTATTTCATTCTCCTGGCTGATCGCTGAGTCTACCTCTGTATCTAGATTCTCTGGATAAGAAATGCACCGGAGGAAAAAATTACAATTTTGAATCTAACTAGAATGATTATTACAATTTTGAATCTAACTAGAATGATTGTTTTTCTGACCACAATTTGATGATAATGAAATGAAAAATTTCTTAAATCTGTTCTAATACCCTTAATTGAAAGAAATTTTGTTGATACAAATGCAGCACACAGATTCAATAAAGTTTCACCGCAAAACTACCTTCCGTTAAGATATGTGGCATCCATAATACTGCATACTTGAATTTCTTTCTATGGCAAACAGGCATAACAGTAAGATGGCCAACAAGCCGCCGACAATACCCAAAACAATACTTATTTTGATTGGAAACTTCTCTGCAAAGGAGATTAATTTGAGTCCTTAGTCATGTAAAAGGGTAGGTACGTTCACTTCACAAAGCAAAATAAACCATATATTGGTTATTTAAACAATATCAAAGAATAATTAAAATGAGCCAGAGACAGCATTTCTAGCAGCCATAATATTTACGAGATCCATCGGCATGACTTATTAAATCCATCGGCATGACTTATGGTTGATTTATGAAGATAAATCCTTTATTAAATATTGTCATCATATTCCTCTTCTATGGAATTCATCAGCATACGAAAATAATTAAAATTAGCTTATAAGGTAATTGATGTGCATATTACTCGGTGTTGGAGGTGATAATGGTGGCTGCTGAATCGGTGGTGGAGAAAGAGATTGGAGGGGAGACGGAGGTGGTGGAGGGGCAGCAGTAAAGAATGGGTACGTTTCGTAACGAGCAATGCAACTCGGGGACATAGCCACTCCTCCCTGAAAAGTTCCATCGTCTCTGAAGGTCGCATCCAACAGTTTACGAATTGCATTTGTTAAGCATTTTTCGCAGTCCCCAACAGAAGTTGAATCCATCCAACACTGAACCCGACTGTATATGTTATAAAATGTAGAGGTAGTTGTTGATCCAACCAAAAATGTAGTTGGAGATCGAAGGGCTTCCCTTGACAGATTTGAGAAAAACTCCCTAACATCCGTCCTAAACACGGCAGGCTCATCTGTGACCTTCCCTGTATTGTAAACAACTGATGTATTGGTATCTAGTTTTCCGAAGAAGGAATACTCATCGTACCGTATGAAGCACTTGTCCAGAAATGCCATACCGCCTGTGGCATTTCGACAACCACGAATGCTGCTATTTGCCTCTTGTGAACAGCTGAAGCATTCTTCCACGGTAGCGCCTCCATAACATTGGAGGAGACCATAAACTATGTCTGGACTTTGGCCGTAGACAGAGGTATTGAAACCATTTGATGATGATGATGTATTCTTTACAAGATTATTAAGAACCATGTTCAAATTACTCTCGAATTTAGCGCTTGTATAGTTCTTGCTGTTGCATGTTTGTGCTGCGTTGCAAGCAATACATAATAAGAGCACAACACAGACCAACTGTGGATATTTGGCATTGTAGGCGATCTGCATGTCGTCTTCCCTTTCAGAACTTTCAGAAACCAGATTTCTTACAGGAATGTGAAGGTGATATTTCATTGATTTCTTCACCTTTTTAAGATGGAAGAGATGTTACCTGTTGGGGAAGAGATGTTACCTGTTGGACCACGCGGAGTTTTGTAAAGTAGGTCTTCATGTACATTTAGTCAAGGCTGTGAATCATAGCTTAGCGACTGTTTAACAGGAATTGCGGGAGAAAAACAAGCTTAGATTTAATTCGAGCTCGTCTTAGCTAGAAAGTAGCAAACGTGTTACGTAGAAAGTAGCAATTGAATAGAAAGTCGAACATGGATAGTCAAACCGGCATTATTGAATAGAAATGTAATTGACGAAACACATACATCTTTTTGCCGTTCAGTGGAAGAGGCTATTCTTAAATATCATCCACTTTAACAGTCAAAGGTTAATTTGGACCACTAAAAATAGGATAAATATTTACCACTTTTTATTGTGAATGAGGTGTAAAATTGCTATTAAGAGTTTGACCATTTAAATGGATGATATTTAAGTAGAGTGGTGGAGGACCAAGCAATTACCTTAGCATGTCTATACTTAGCCTTGAACATGTGATTTAAGGAAAATAATAAATGGATGGAACTCATTATTCTTCTCTTTAGTTTTTTCTTTCTTTCTTTTTTTAGGTTCTAAGAATGCATTTAAATATTATAATTAAATTGTATTGTGAGAAATTCATTTATAATTAAAATTGTTTAGTAACCATTAAACTATTTAGTTGTATAATGTTATGTTTAATCTGTATTAACTTATATAATGGATAAGGGTTTTTAGGAATATTTTATTTAAGAGTATGAATAATTTATCTAATAATTGTTCTTATAAAGAAAACAAACATTTTAAGATTTAGTTTAGGTTAGTTTAATAATATGTATACATATAAGTATAATTAATTTAGATTAATCAATGTGATAATCTATAAGTGATTGATATTCTCAAAATAGTAAAATGTTAGAAGTATATAAATTAATGTAATGAATAATGATATTTTAATTCTAATGAAAATTTCAAAATCAATGATGACTCAAGATTAGAGGCATAATATGTTAGTCTATCATTCACCTTATGATTAGAATGTAATTTTTGCTATGTATAGGGTTGCATTCACAATTGTGAAAATGCCATGTACTTGGACGTGATGTGGCTATCTATCAACTTCTCCTATTTTATTCACTCCATTTATGTTTGGTCGTTCTCCATTTTTGGTATCTAAAGACTAGTGTTGTTTAAGAATACCTTGGTAGGGATACCATTATGTTGTTATGGAACATGTTGCCCTAGGCCAACCCATGGAAATATCTGTACAAGATTTAAAAACAACACACTTGAGACATGCATATGCTTCTTGAATACTTGTCTAAATATACATTCCTTTCAATTCATTAATTGAAGTGTTGCAATGCCTTAGAGAGGAGTTGTGAATTCTAAATGATATGTGTGGACGTAAAATAAATACTAATTAATCCCATTAAGTATGAGGACATAGCACCAAATTTATGCAAAATGTGTACTTAGTCAAACCACTATGGAAAAATGAAGGGAGATAGTTAGCCAAAATTTGAATTCAAATTTTACAAAGGAAAGGGTCTGTTTTGTGACCATAGAGGAAAATGATCATATCCAAGTGAATAATGACTATATCTAGATAGGTGTAATAAATGCTTGAATAACATGAATGTATTGGAGTATGTGCATATATGAATAAGGTGGAAACTGAATATGTGAGAATATGTGTGTAAAGGGATGGATAAAAGCTAGAGGAATGAGCCCAACATTCTACAAGATTGTGCCATTTGGCAAAATATAATTGTATCAAGACATTTTCTTAAAATGGGCACAAATCTAAATGGGAAATGACATAGGTATGTAAATTTCACCTTTATATTTTTCCTCCAGTTATAGGTGAATGTGAATCCTAAAATGATCATGCATGTCAAAGTATTTAGAACTATAAACTTGCACATAAAATAAATATTGAGGCATAAAAGGTTATCATGGTGTTCCATATAAAGAAATGCACTGTACATGATGTCATCACTTAAGGTCCTCTTGTTGGATCTCAAAATTGTAACTCTAACCCCCTGGATAAGACATGCAATACCCAAGCAAGGGGGAGCAAGACAACATAGGAAAAGAGGTAAAACTTGTCCTTAAATAGAGTACATATTTGGGCCAATTGATAGGCGAGAGTATCTCCTCTTATTCTTCAAGCTCTTCTAAAATAGGGAGGGTGTTTCCCTAGGGTCATATAGGACAATTAAGATGAAATAAAGAAATATAACCTATGCCATGACCAACTGCGCCCTCTACTGGAAAGACCTCTATCAATTGAGGCATCTTGTAACATTGTTGATCAAGCAATGGAAAGTTTATGAATGTTATAGAATTCCAAGTTTGAGAAATTTTTTTGTTTCCCATGTTGTTGTGTTGTGTGATTATGCACCTCCATCCACAACCATCATAGTTGTATTAGAGCTTAGGTCATTTTAAGATCGAGGGTTTGTTGAAGACAAACTACCATTGTTAAAGGAAATATTGGCATAATCAAGGAAGATTAAAGGTAGATGAAAAGATCATGGGTGCTAGAAAAGGAGTAGAAGTCATAGATTTTTAAGTCTTTTTTGTTGAATTTCATAGTTAGAAAGAAGTGAAATAAATCACTGAAGACAAAGAAAGTTGTAAATGCCAAAGAAGATTGGAGATTCTTGGAGGAAATAAAGGAATCATTTCTTTAAGATATGGATTTTTTAGTTGTAGAGAAAGGAGATCGTGAGCTCTATAAGGCAACTTGAGGAGAATATCCAAAATAAAAGATCAATCCACTAGAAGAGAAGAAAAAGTTGTTGCTACCAAAAGAATACAAGTGTAAAGGAAGTCATTCTAGTTTGCAAGAAAATAGTCACCTAAGACTGAAGTTTGACTACCATCAACCATGCACATTCTAATGCATGCATAACAAAGGTTGTGACAAAGGAATCACATTCATATTGGGAGGACTTCTTAGACTAATCATCAAAATCTCTCTTTTTCTCCTCCTTGTAGTCTCTTCCTAAATGACTATTCTTTCCATAGCTCTAACATTTAGCCTTGGACTTACTAGGAGATTTGGATCTCCATTGAAATTTATATCTAGACTCATCTTTTTTCGTGTCATTACCTTTCTATTTCTTTCTACCATGAATAACAAGGGCCTCCTTCTTAAATTTAGAAGGATTTATTTTCATTTCTTTAAAAATCAATGATTACAACACCTCATCCATTTTCAACTTGGTGGTAGTGCTTCAAATAGCCATAAAAATGTGGTCACATAAAAATGGCCAAGAACAAGGCTAAACCATACACCAATCCTCTTCCTCCATATTTACTACAATAGAGTGCAACTAGATCACTATCATGTTGAAAGCATTTAGATGTTCAATCATAGATCCACCATTCTCCATCCTGAGGGTATACAATTTATTTCTCAAGAAAATATTGTTTACTATGGATCTATCTTGATAAATCTCTACTAACTTATTCCAAAGGTTCATTATGGTAGTCTCTTTATGCACATTCAATAATACTAAATTAGCCAAATTGATTCTAATGAAACCCTTTTCTTTTTTATCTATTTTGTCATAGTCTTCTTGTGATATAGCTTTAGGTTTTGATCCAAATATTGCAACTCATAGATCTTTATCTATGAACATATCCTCCATTTTGAGCTTCCACAACTCAATATTTGTGTTTGAGAACTTCTCCATCTCTATTATTTGACGTGCTTTCCATTTTTCTTATAACAAGATCTTTTTGTGCAAGCTTCCACTCAATCTAAGATTAGTACACAATACATGTGTCCCTAACACCTAGAATCTGAGGTGTGATCAAACTTTGATACCAAATTAAAGGAAGATAAGGTCTAGATTTCAATTCCTATATTAATCTATGAGAGGAGATATGTGAAAAATTAAACAAATCATATAGTTAGAAATAAATAAACATAAAACCAATTTACCATAACAGAGCTATATAGATGGGGAAAACCATTTCAAGAGAAAAACCCCACACATTAAAGAAACTCAATGTATATCAATAAACAAAAGGTTATAATAGACTTGTATAGTTTAATCCTTTATAGGAGTATCACTAGCTAGATATCTAAAGGAACTATGGAAGAAAAACAATACCTACAATGTTATGGGACTTTTTCCCAAAAATACAAAATAAGGTTATTTAATGAATAACCCTTTAAAATTACAAAAGAATAAAGTTTATTTAAAAGGAGATAGAACAATAAAGGATATTATGATCCTTTGGTTAAAATGGAGATAAAAAAGAATATTTATAAAAGCCTATTTAAAAGGGAGGAATTGTTATGTTTATTAAATAATTATTAATGACAAACTGTGTGAAAGAGTGTGATGGTTTAGAACCACCCCTTAAAAGGTTATATAAGGAATTTATGTGAGACTTAGGAAAGGCATGGAGAACACTCAAGGAAGAAGGAGGTGGTTTTGGTAGGTTATGGGCATTAGGAGAAGGGACACATAGTGTGTGTCCAACTCAGGGTACAATGTACACTGGAGATTGTCTTGGCTAGGCCTTGTGTGCTTGGAAAGCACATAGTTGGCTCTAAATAAGAACTAGTTCATCATGGAATGTACCATAGCTATGAGGACCAAGACCACTAAAATCTTCCTAGGGTGAGAGTGGTCAATCCAAGTGCTTAGTGATTTAGATAAATACTAACTTATTGCTAATAAAAGATATTAGAATTATTATATATGTGGGTTTTGATGTTAATATGATTATGTGATTATGTTATCCAATTTTATTTGTTAATGATTTACTTTAGAATTCTTATTAAATTATCACATGTTGCATTTTACATTAGAAGTAATACTCTTGCATACTTTAAATTGTATAATTCTACTATTAACTTTATTTAAATCGGTTGCAAATAATTAAATAACATTTTGGTATCAGAGCTAAACATAGATTAGAGCAATACAACACAAAGGTCCGGATTAACAATGAATAATTAAATTTTGAAGAGGTACATGCATTCACACCTAAGACATTTCTTTTTTTTACTCTAACTCATATATATCTATATATATTAATATATGATACCAAATAGTATATCTCATTGTATATTCACATATAATCTATACTTCTCCTATACATAAATTCATTCTTATACTTTTCTCTTAGCATATCCTATTAACATATGCCAAACTATATCCTATCATGTTGTATCATCATGCATTACTCGATATTTTACTATGAGACATCTATTGTGCCTTTATACATAAATAACTCAAAAGACATATCTCTAAGACATGTTGATCCTAAAGAGATGCCTTTGAGACCATGAGGTGTGTGGCATTTTCTATAGAATCTTTTGAGACTATTGGGCTCCAAGTGAAGTCTTTGGTGGAACCTTTTAGCACCAATGGAACTTGCCTATCTGTAGCAATGCCTCAACTTTGCTAGAATAAGCAAGCATAAGCTCATTTGTTGTTGCCTTGTCATCTATGTTTTTTGCCTTGCACAATCTCAATATTGTTTATGTAGTAGGTGATAGTGCCTTGCTAATCTTGTTTCTTGAAGCACTTGTTGCCTTCGCTTCTTTCCTCTTCTAAATCCAATACCTCAAAACCTTGTTGCTTTCTCACCAAGTTGTGATACCTCATTTCCACAACACAATTAAATGTTACATCTATTTCCTTCAATCCTTTTATTAAAAATATAAACAACATTATATTTTGATGTATAGTTATTATTGCTAGTAAATCAAATACTTCTTTTTCATTGTTCTTGATCTCTTATAGATATCATTAACAAATAATCAATTTAGGTTGTATTGATATTGCATGAACCTCTACAAATCCTAGACACTTGGTTGAGAATATTCCTATCCATGAACCCATAGAATATTGGATGTAAGATCAGTTGCATTACACTTGAAAGTCATATTACATTTTCAAGAATTCTAATCACATGACATTTTGATCACACCTTTCCAAGTATTAAAACTAATAAAATCACTACTTAGCATATCCGTCAATAAGAGATTCATTACTTCGTACAAAAAAGAGGAAAGCACGCTCAAGAAAAAAATCACTAAGGGAAGTATTTAAGGTTGATGTTGTTGTAGCTGCAGGAGATTTACCCAGGCTGACTCAATGAAAAGTCACATATGAAGAGACACCAAAGCATATGAAGAGACACTAAAGCATATGAAGAGTCACCTTGATTTGTATATATACATCAATTCAATCACTTCATTCATCTCTCAAGTAGCAGATCTTCATTTCCATTAGCACCAGACTAATCTTCAAGAAGAAACATATTCATTTGTATCTTTGCATCTAGAAGAGGTGCTATTATTCATTGTATCAAATTCAGCCTTGTGTTGGGCCTGAGTTGTAAGCAGATTTCTGCTCTTATTCCTTCAATATATAAGAGATATATTTGCTGGGTTTTTCTACCTCAAGTAGGAGGGTTTTCCCAGGGTACCTGCTAAGAAAACTGTAAAAGTTTTTTTTTATTGATTCATTCGATGGACAACAGAACATTTATACAAGGATAAAAGTGGTTCTAAAACTACATAACTGTAGTGTAATAACTGGTAACCACTGACTACATAACTGTAGCGTAAGAACTCGTAACTGTAAGAACTGGTAACCATTGTCCTGCTATCTGAGTAGATAAACAATGTAATATCACTATTATGCTAACATTCCTCCCTTTATTACATTGTTCCTGCAATAGTACCAAGGGACCCCCCTTGAATGTTAAAAAACTCAACACAGCTGATTACATAATATGAATACATATTTGATAGAAAATCTTCTCCCAAAGAACAAATCCTAAACCAAGTGAGGCTCCATCATGCTGTCTCGTCTACCCTCGGAAAGGCATCGCTTCGAGCTGTGTTCTTGAGCTCTTTAGTCCCAAGCTCTCAAATGATAGTCTTGAATTATTCGACAATGGCCCCTAAGAGATACGACAGATCTCTGCCATGTTGTCTAGTGATCGTGAAAGGGTATAATTCAAGATCATATACTCTTTGAAGCTCACTGGACAACAATCCATATTGAGCTCAACACCAAACCCTAAACCTATCTCTAAAATAAAATCTTCACAAAACATACATTCTTCAAATCTGTTAGCTCCGTCAGCAAAAATAAAACAACCAAAACCAAAAATGCTTCTCATGCAAAGCATCATATCAAAGCGAGAAGCTAACTTGAGATAATGGAAAATCCTCCATCCTCCGATGCCGCCTGCCTCCAATATGACCTTGCTTAAAGTGCATATCCACAGAAATTAATAGCCCCATCTAGTGGATCCTCATCTTCAATATCTAGTGGATCCTTATCATCTTCAATGGAAGCAAGATGTCCTTCATTTTTGAACTTTCCTTTAAGAACATCACTCACTCGAGTTCTATAATCCCAAGCTATGTGACCATTTTTCTTACAATAAAAACATTTGATTCTCTCCGATCTCTTGTAATTGCTTCTTGAAAATAATGCTTTCTCCTGAGGATCATCTTCTGAATCTTTTGTTGTTCTCTTCTCTTCTGATAGAAGAGCAGAAATCATACCTTCCAGAGTTTGTGAAGATATTTGACTGAGAGTAAAAACAACATTGTTGTATTTTGAAGGCAAGCTATTTAATAGGATGGCCCTAGCATCATCATCATCTACTATAACCTTAACCTCTGCTAACTGTCTAATGAGAGACTGCAAGTTACTTATATGATTTGACATTGTGATTCCATCTTCCATCTTAAATTGAAATAATTGAAGTTTTAGAGAAAATTTTCCATTAACGGCTTTTGCTCCAAACAATTTATTCAGATTATCACAAATTATGGCTGATGATTTATCCAAATCAATATGGTGCAATTCGGTGTCAAAAAGAGCAAGACCAATTATAGCCTTGGCTTTATCATCTCTACTACTCCAATCTAATAACTTATTTGCATCTGTAGGTGCTTTTTCCTTTCCACTTACTATTGCCCATAAATTTTTATTCATTAGTTGCATTTAAATTTTCATTCTCCAAGTATGAAAATTGGAACCAGAATACTTGTCTAATGGGATCTCCATTTTAGATAATACTAAAAAAAAATTAACTTCTTACTCAGACTTAAATATATTTGCTTATAAAGTTTGCACTTCATACACACTTCAATACATACCAGTTTGAGATGATAATGGATATCCACTTCTCTTTGATTGCCGGGTTTTGTAGATTATATCTTTAAACCATAAGTATCCTTGTTTTTGATTTGGAATAGATCCTCTGCAAATTGTTTCATGCCCTCAAATGGCTTCAGCCGTCACACTCCATCGGCTCTCCTCTACACCGGCAACTCCACTCATCTCTCATGCATAGGCATAGAGTTAACAATTTGTTTATATTGTATGGAGGATCAAAACCCTGATTGTAAACACCATCCGTACGCTGGTTTATTTGGGCCTTCTGACTATTATAGCAATCTATTGTTGATGGAGATGCTTGACCTTTTTAATCCTTTCTATAGGAGCATCCCGATAGTTTGCATCATGATCACCATGTATAAATCTGACATAGCGATTTCAGAAAATTTCTTTTCCTTATGCGCCCTCTTCGCAGTTCTTTTCAACAGCTTCCTTCTGACACTTTTCCTCCCACAGTCATCTTGCTACACTCTACAATCTGCGTCAACCTTTAGAATCCTCACACTCTGATACCAAATGAGAAAACTGTAAAAGTTTTTTTTTTATTGATTCATTCGATGGACAACAAAACATTTATACAAGGATAAAAGTGGTTCTAAAACTACATAACTATAGCGTAATAACTGGTAACCACTGACTACATAATTGTAGCGTAAGAACTGGTAACCGTAAGAACTAGTAACCACTGTCCTGCTGTCTGAGTAGATAAACAATGTAATATCACTATTATGCTAACACCTGCTGTGTTTATTGTCTTATGTGTTGCATTTTCTGATTGCTTACATTTTTTATCCTAAAAACTAACATGGTATTAGAGCGGGTCTAAGAAAAGATTTGATCAGATTTGTTTAAGTAGTCAAATCAACTTTTCATCTAGGGCAGATCTTGAAGGCAAAGTATTGCAGATCTAAGGTTGTGGCTAGAGGCTAATGTTGTTCTTGGCAAAGTAAAGCAAGGTCTTTTAGTTTGTGGATGCAAGTGTTCTGATTGTCTTCAGAGGTGTGTGTTGGAGAAAGGGCATAGTGACAACCATTCTTGCATGGGGAGTCATTCATGCACAGAATGTTGCAGTTATTGTGCCCGAGAAGGAGACAACTTAAACCTATGCAAGGATTTGGCAGGGTACGAAGGCTCTCACGATTGCAAAGAGAAAAATCACACTTGCAGCGATATCTATTTCTTATTTGAGATGTCTTCAAATTGTAATGAGTTATGTGCTCTGAGGCCTGGGCACTCGGGCCAGCACAAGTGCAATTCCAGTCAAAGATCATTTCCACAATTTGGATTCAAATGTAGAGCATTTGTGTGGGGATGAGCATGCCTGTCTTGATGAATGTGAAATGCTAGGAAAAAGTACAACTTCCAGAGCATAAAATTTTAAGCCTCTGCAATAAGCTTGTGCTCACTTCTGCTTTCTTAGGAAACCCACCAAGAATCCAGATTGATTTCGACAAATTAAATCAGTAGTACTTTTTTGCTGTGGGAATGTATAGTGACAAGAAGATGATGATACATAATTTCCGAATGAAAAGCTTGGTGGAGGAGTCAATTGTGGCTCAACTAGAGAGTGGAAACTTTGAGGCGGAACTTTACATCATTGTTCCTCAATAGTCAGCTAGCACTATGGTTGCTTTCTACTAGCATGAAGGCGAGCATTTCAGGGAGGCATCTAGGAAGGATGTTTCCTACAATTTCATCCGATATTTGGTTGAGCTTTGTGATTTTATGTATGTTTGTGTGGAAGGGAGCTACAATTTTTAGACCCTGGCTACTTCTATGGCAATCTTGCACTCCAAAGCTATGCGTACACAAAGGGTTCATGTATAGATGCTACTCCATGAATAACAAAACCTCACAATGCTCAGTTAGAATAAGGATGATGTACTTAATTGTAACATAATTGTCGTATTCTGTGAAGGATATCGACTCTATAGTTTCATGACAACGGAGCTTAAGGAGAAGGAGAAGCTTGTATGGAAAGTATGCAATCTATCCCCAATGAAGAAAGACTTGAAGGTATTGACCAGCAATTCTAGACCTACAATTGTTCTGGCCTGTAGTGAGGCAGTGGAATTAGTAGCTGTGAATCCTGAGTGTGAAAGTTTATATAGGATTTTTTAGGGTTAAAGGGGATCATTCAAGTATGAGCTTGTGTCGGAGCAAAATGATCTGCACAAAGGTTGTTGTATTCCCATTCCTCCTTATGAAAGAAATCATCAAGGTCCACATGTTCATACAAGAAATGCAAATTTTGTGCACTATTGCGATACCAAATGCAATTTTGTGGTTACTTCTACCAGCTCCCAATGGATTGTAGTTTGCAATGAAGTTCTGCTGGTTGAGGTAGTATGGATTCACTTCATGGTGAGTATTCCCATGATTTTTTCATTGGTTAGTCATTTATTGATGATGGATCACAACAATAGTATTTTGCCCAAGAAGTATGGAAAAGTAATGGGCGAGCATTACAAAATATTTTGAAATTGAAGATTACTGGAAAAGGTATTTGCTTGAGTTGAAAGATGGCCATAAAAGCCACAGAGAAATTAGCGACAACTATCTTAAAATATTGATCCTAAAGCAAGAGACGAAGAGAATGATACAGTGCTCAAAGAACATCAGCTTCAAGTTAGTGAAATCAAGAAATTGAAGAGTGACAAGGAAATGGGAAACAATCAGTCCTCCTCGTTTCCGGCTTTGGCATTGTTCCCTAATGTTTTTGTTAAATGTTTGTTTTCATCAAGATGGCCACACATGCTTTATGTGATGTTTCCAAGAGAGATTATTATCTTTGATTTGCAATATGGAACAATGCTCTCAGTCACTGCATTACCCCATGGAAAGCTTAGTGTGTGGAAGAGAAAGGAAGGGAAGTAGACTTATATATTATGTATGCTGGAAACATTAATGCCCTTGATGAGCACATCAGTGCCATCACCAACAATACTTGTTGTTTCTTATTGCTCTTTAGAACTTGAGATAGAGAAAGCTCACAGAAATTGAGCTACCTACCTATGTAGAATAGGCCACTTCTTCCATGTTATTGGGTCATTCTACTCTTGTCCTGGAGACAACTTTTATCTCTATTTCTGATGATGACAAAGTGTGGAAATGGTTGTTAACTCCAGAGGAGGTCTTCATAGGTGCGAAACCTAAGGCAAGAAAGGAATGTTTGTGGGATACAATGACACTTCCAAGTGCCTAACTGGATCTATAGAATTGACTCACATAAAGAGATAAGTATTTCATGTTTGAATAATGTTCATGAATTTTTATGCAGTTAATAATTCATGCACTAACATTGAGAATAGTGAATCATGTATGCTTCTAGCATTGGTTTGGATATTTCTCTTTGGGGTAGTTTGATTCTACGAACTATTAGTAATCTCTCTAAAATACTTCTAGGATGGATCGATGAGCAAAAGGATGATGAGAGACTGCATAAGGAATTCAAAGGGACGAAGAGGTTGAGGCAACCTGTGACGAAGGCATGCTGGCTGGAGAAATGAACATTCATGGAGTCATAGCTTGCAGCCATGGGACTAAGTTGGTGGCATATAGCTTCATTAGAGACATCTCTCGAGGGCACAAGGTTGGGTCAACCTTGGATGAGGAATTTGCATCAGCAAAGAAGATTGAGAAAGATGAAGACACTAAACAATAGAAAACCCTTTCAGATTGTCATTGCGATCAGCTACTTCGACGAGGAGGAAATGACATTCAGAGGGAGTTAAATTATGAGAATTTAAGGCATGAGTTGAGAGCATGTCTGGGAAAAGGACTAAGGCTCTAAGATCAGTCAATGGAGGAGAGTTCACTTCCATAGGATTTCCTTGCAATCTCTGAGGTAGGGATCAAGAGAGAGTTCTGTGACTCACTGAGAAAAGGTGACGGTTGTAGTGCTTGGAAGACCTCTTCAGTTGCTGAGAACATAATTGAACAAGACTGTCAATTTGAATTTGACATTGGTAGCTCTGCAAACCTATTTAGAATAGGGTGATCTAGGATGAGATCGAGGAAGACAGTCCTGAACTCTCACAAGTCAGTAGTGCCCGAGGCATGCATTGAAAACCATTCCTCTAAGGCAACCATTGCATGCAATCTTAGACAAGGAGGTTAGAAGGTTGATGCAAGTACTTGGAGCTTCAGAGGGAGTCACATCATCATGAAGATCTGTTGCAATGTATATTTCTCTGTGATAGAGAAATATGAGGTGAAAGCCCTTGTAGTGTATATTTCTCTATGACAAAGAAATATGAGGTGCAAGCCCTTGTCCATCTCTAAGATGGAGATGTGATTCTTTCCACCCTCTAGGAGTAGCCATGGTGGATGTCATGTTGAGTGACTCCATGACGATGTATTTTTTCCACTAATGGGAGTAGCCATTGTGGACATCACATTGAGAGACTCTGTGATGATTCTCTTGTACTTGTGTTTATCCACCCTCTAGGAGTAGCCATGGTGGATGTCAAGTTGAGAGACTCCATGATGACATCACGTCGAGTGACTCCGTGATGGACACTTGTACACATGTTTCTTTCCACCCTCTGGGAGTAGCCATGGTGGACGTCATGTTGAGAGACTCCATGATGACATCATGTTGAGTGACTCCGTGATGGGCACTTGTGCACATGTTCCTTTCCACACATGGGAGTAGCCATGGTGAACATCATGCTGAGTTACTCTATGACGATATCACATTGAGTGATTCCATGATAAATTTTTCTCACTAATGGGTGTAGCCATTGTGGATGTCATGTTGAGAGACTCCATGACAGGGATATCTAGAAAGATATCTCCCTAGCTAAGAGGGAGTGTTGATGTTATTGTAGCTGTGGGAGATTTACCCAAGTTGACTCAATCAAAAGTCACATATGAAGAGACACCAAAGCATATGAAGAGACACTAAAGCATATGAAGAGACCTGACGCATATGAAGAGTCACCTTGATTTGTATATATACATCAATTCGATCACTTCATTCATCTCTCGAGTAGCAGATCTTCATTTCCATTAGCAGCAGGCTGATCTTCAAGAAGAAACATATTCATTTGTATCTTTGCATCTAGAAGAGGTGCTACTATTCATTGTATCAAATTTGGTCTTGTGTTGGGCCTGAGTTGTAAGCAGATTTCTACTCTTATTCCTTCAATATATAAGAGATATATTTGTTGGGTTTTTCTACCTAAAGTAGGAGGGTTTTCCCAGGGTACCTGCTATGTTTATTGTCTTATGTGTTGCGTTTTCTGATTGCTTACATTTCTGATCCTAAAAACTAACATTTAACACCTTAGTAAAAACTACACCACATGAATATAAGAAAGAATAAGAATACGTAAGGATAATATCCAATAGAAACTGATAAGATAATTAAGGACCATAAAATGCCAAATGTTGAATCTATTGTATTTGTGTGATCATTACAACTAAGACTTCATGAATTTCCTTGGATTTTTGTTTAAGCCCCCTTAAATGGAATAACCAAATTGCCTATCAAATAAGTCATTCAAGTTCCTTTAGAGCCAATAATATTGCATTGAAGATTCTTGGGGATAGCAACCTTTCAAGTAGGGGAATGATTTGTCCCAATGTGTCTGACATGTTAAAACATGCCAAAACAAGCATCTTTATTGTTCCATCTTCCATCTACGCTCACAATTGTGAATATCTTCATGTCTGTATTATGCCCAAAGATGGGTCCCTTGTGGGTTCCTAATAAGTACACATGGTTTCCCTAGTTCTTTCATCTATTTTACTTCTAATTCAATAATCCCTTTTTTTGCAATTTTCCTTTGAATGCCTTAATTTCTTGTAGTTTTCACAAACCATTGATGTCCCCTCTACTTCCACCCTTGAATCCATGATCTTGGAACACATGTTAGTTCAAATACTTTTGGTAGAGTACTGACCTTGATGAAAGGGCCAATCGAATTACACTTATGTCTCCTTCAAATACATTCCCAATGACCTTGATGAAAGGGCCAATCGAATTATTAATATTTGCAAGTATTCTCATGTCCTAGTATTTCAAGGGAAGATTGTAGAAGTGAATCCACATCAGAGTTTTGGAAATTATGTCTTTTTGGATCAAAATTTGGTTCCCAATCTTTTAGATACATTCCCACAATGCCCATCATCTAAGGCATGCCCTCCATTAAATCTATCTTTTTTCTCCTTATTTAGGCATTCAATCAAACACAAACCTTTGGGGGTCTATATTTCACATTATATCCCTAATTCTTTTGGTTTCCAATCTTTTAAATACATTCTCACTCTGCTCATCATCTAAATTTTGCCCTCCATTAACTCTATCCTTTTTCTCCTTATTTAGGCATTCAATAAAATAGAAACCTTTAGGAGGTGGTCTATATTTCATATTATTTCCCATATTCTTTTGGTTCCTAATCTTTTAGATACATTCCCACTTTTCCCATCATCTAAAGTCTACCCTCCATTAAATACAATGATTTTCTCCTTGTTGAGACATTCAATCAAATAGAAAACTTTGGGAAGTGGTCTATATTTCATATTATTTCCCTATTTCTTTTAGATCCATGCATGAAATGATTAACTATTTTAGTAAAGAAGGCACATTCTTTGACATGAAGGGAATCACCCTCTCATTATCACACTAATTAATCTAAATTAATTGTACTTATATTTATACATATTATTGGATTAACCTACACTACATCTAAAAAAGTTTATTTCTCTTTAAAATAATAAAATATTAAATGAATCTTTCATATTCTTAAATAAAATATTCTTGTAATTCTTACTATCATATAAATCACTATAAATTAATGTGAAATTACAAGTATGTAATAATTATTAAATAACTTCAACTATAAATAAAAAGTTTACTATACAATTTAATTATAAATTATAAATGTGACATTGGATCCAATTATTAGTCCCACGAAACATGTATTATTTTTTTCCCATAAAAATTAAATTATTGTTATTTCCCTTAATATCATATCAGAGAGTTGATTATTTTGTGGTACTAATTTTCCACATTTAGAAAAGGTAAGTCAACATTCACATTAAAATATTTATCCTTTTTTCTTAATCAAAATTAACCTTTAACTTTTGAAGTGGATGATATTTAAGAATGACCTTAACTTAAGGGACACGGTATCCTTGAATCATGCTTTGAATAAAGCTACTCATTATAACCTTAACCTAAGGGACACGTTGTACTTGAATCACGATTAGAATAAAGCGTACTAGTTATAACCGTAACCTAAGGGACACGGTTTCCTTGAATCACAATTAGAAAAAAGAGTACTCGTTTCTATTTAACATCAGTCATTTGAAATGGAAGAAAGGCTATGATTAATGCTGGTTGACCATCCATTTTCCAGTTTCAATTCTTACTTTCTAGCCAACACACGGCTTGAATTAAGTCTAAGCTTTGTTTTTCTTCCCCCCCTCCAAATAAAGCCTGTTGAACAGTCCCAAGGCTATGATTCACATAGTAATGAAGCCCTATTTTACGAAACTGGTCAAAGGATGGAGTTTTATTTGATGATTCCTAACACGGTTTGGACCAAAAGAAAGTGTTGAAAAATATTTATGTAGACTAGTAGGGCTACCCACACTATGCAAACAATTACCGCCTGGACTAAAAGTAAGCGAAGACTTATACTATCTTAACGAGATCTCTTCGCTCACAAAACATGCATTACAAACTGCATTAGCTCTGATCACACCCTCTATTTAAGCCCAACAACTGCTCAACTAAATTAACATATAACTTTAGCCTTTTTTTGCAATTTTCAAATGGCATTAAATGTGCGGACAAATTAGACTCCGCGTGATCAATAGGTAACATCATCATCTTAAAAATTGAAGAAATCAACGAAGTATCACCATCACATTACCTTAGGTAGCCTGGTATCTGAAAGAATTTTTAAGTGAAGAACAACATGCAGATCGCCTACAGTACAAAATATCCACAGTTGTTCTGTGTCGTGCTCTTATTATGCATTGTTCGCAACGCAGCGATAGATCTGTTTTTATGCAACAAAAATAACAATACAAACGCTAAATTCGAGAGTAATTTGAACATAGTTCTCAATAATCTTGTAAACAATATATCATCATCAAACGGTTTAAGTACCTCTGTCTCCGGCCAAAGTTCAGACAGTGTTTATGGTCTCCTCCATTGTTATGGAGGTGCAACCGTGGAGGAATGCCTCAGATGTTCACAAGAGGCAAACAACAGCATTCGCCAGCTTTGCGGAAATGCCTTGGGCGGTAGAACTTGGCGGAGCAAGTACTTCATACGCTACGAGAGTTATTCCTTCATCGGAATACTAGATACCAATACAAAGATTGTTTACAATACAGGGAAGGTCACAGATGAGCCTGATGTGTTTAGTACGGCAATTAAGGCGCTTTTCACAAATCTATCAGATGAAGCCCTTCAATCCCCAATTCGATATTCTTCTGGATCAACAGCTACCTCTACTTTCTATCCAATATACAGTCTGGTTCAATGTTGGAGGGATTTACCTTCTGTTGAGGACTGCAAAACATGCTTGATAAATGCAATTCGTGACCTGTTAGATGTGACGGTGACGAACAACGGAACTTTTAGGGGAGGAATGGCCGGCTCCGGAAGTTGCGTTGCTCATTACGAAACGTACTCATTCTTTAATACTGCTCCTCCACGGCCTCCACCTCCCCCCCAACTGCTTTCTACACCACCAATTCAGCAGCCATCGTCATCACCTCCAACACTGAGTAATATTCATATCAATTTCCTTTTTAAACTAGTATTAATTATCCCAGGAATTGTGATGAATTGCATAGAAGAGGAATGTGATAACAATAGTTAATAGAGGATCTATCCGTATAAACTATGAGAAGCCCAAATCAACCATAGGTCATGCCGATAGATCCCATAAATATTATGGCTGCTATAGATGCTGTTACTAGTTCATTTTAATTTTTCCTTGATATATTTTAAATAGCCAGAATAGGGTTTGTTTTGCTTTGTGAAGTTAACATTTCTAGCATTTATATGACTAAGCATTCAAATTAATCTCCTGTGCAGAGAAGTCTTCAAACAAAACAGTTATATATCTGGGCATTGCCGGCGGCTTGTTGGTGATGTTACTGTTATGCCTATTTGCAATCCGAAGAAAATTCAAGTCTGTAGTATTATGGAAGCCAGCCCTCTTAAGGAAAGGTATTTTTGGGACGAAATTTTATTGAATTTGTCCTATATTTTTATCAACAAAATTCCTTGCTAGTTACAGAATCCAGAAATCCAGTAAAACAGAATCCAGAAAATTTTCTCTTTGTTATCCTCAAATTGTGAATAGAAAAACATTTTTCTAGTTAGATACAAAATTGTAATTTTTGGCCCTGTGCATTACTTATCCAGAGAATCTGGATACAGAGGTGAACTCAGCGACCGGCCAAGAACATGAAATAATCTTCAACTTGGAAAATATCAAGGCTGCAACTAGAAATTTTCATGATGATAACAAGCTTGGAGAAGGGGGATTTGGCGCTGTATGCAAGGTAAAATAACCTTAAGTGACCATGTTCTCTTGTTTTAGACACCGATATGAAATGTGCTATTAAATTGAACAAGAAGATCACCATGGATCCAACTCAGACTAAGGTAGTCTGGTGTAGTGCAACTGTAGCTGGTTTTTTGTTTTTTCTTTACTACTGTCCGCTGGAGGTTCCTACCCTTCTGTTGTATGGTCCAGGTTATGAACCTGGTTTTTGTAATGCACCTTTATTTAGGTGCACCGCCACTTTTCTTTTTAAAAAATAATAATAATAAAGAGGTTTTATAAGGAGCAAGTTTTAAGATGCATTCATTTGGATCTTTTATGTATACAAACAAACATATCACTTCACCCACCAATGACCAGTGCATATGCAATGCTTTTAGACCTTTATGTGAACAACTTACAGCTAGATCTTACAAAAGCCTTCTTATCTTAATGTTACACAAAGAAAATGTTTCACTACATACATCTATATCTATAGTTATAACTACAGTCACAACTTCATCTACTACATCTTACATCTTCTAGTCATTTGGTTTACCCATCTACTAATGATGCACTAGTAACAAATTCAAGTTCCAAATAATGAGCTTGTATATTTAAGTGTAACATATAAACCAAAGTTTTGGTCATATATTTAATTGAATGAAAAAAAGAATAAGACACACTTTGTAATATTTATAGTTGTGATTGAATAATTAATTGTAATTTTTTCTTTAAAAATTAAGAATATAAAAAGGTATGGATCGAGGGTGATTCATTGCTAGTCATAAATGCAATTAAAGGAAGAGGTATAGACAACTGGAAGCTCAACTATATTCTCCAGCAGGCGGTCTCTCTTCTAAGTAAGTTAGATAATTATCTCATCTCTCATACATATAGAGAAGGTAACAAGGTGGCGGACATGTTAGCTAACATCGCGGTTTATCTTGAAAGTCCACACGTGGTGTTTTCATCAGACAATCAATTGTTTTCAAATTCTGTGGCTAGCCTTCTGTCAAAGGAGATGGAAAAGGTGGCAGTTGGTAGTGTGGCTTGATGTTTTGCCAGACGGTGTATGCCAGGTGCTATTTATTTGAAAATCCCTCCCACCAAGGTGTGCTGATTAGACGACTCATTTATGGTCATCTTCCCTGGGTCGAGGGTAGAAAGGAATGTAAGGATTCAAACTATGCAGAGTCCATTTGCTCTAGCCTCACCTGCTGACATGGAGGTCATCTTTTTAATTGAGGATTTCTTTAGTTGATGTCCTTTTTGACGGAGTACAAAGATAATGACCACTAGAGTTAATGAGAGAAGATGAATCGACCTGTTTTTGATCTTTCAGCATTAATGAGGGTAGGTGGGGATTGCGTATTTCTTTTGTCTCTTGCTGCTTCAAGTGGAGGTGACTTGATCTATCTTCCTGGGGTTAAAGGTTCTTCTGAAGACATCATGGCTAGCATTTATTTGATGGGGCGGCCTTGGTGTGAGCAAGCTGTAAAATCTTTCCGGCGGTGATATGGCAATGTACTATATATCTTGCCTAGTATTTATTTGATGGGGCGGCCTTGGTGTGAGCAAGCTGTAAAATCTTTCAGGCAGTGATATGGCAATGTACTATATATCTTGCCTCTCACATCTGTGGACACATTGATGTTATGTATGTCTTTAACCGACATAAGGGCCTTCTGGTTAGAATATATACTATATGTAGGTGCCATTGGGATGGACAAAGGAATTTTGCTCTAGCTTTTATGAAGATAGTCCTCATAGATCCACATATCATCTTCTCACCCTATTTTCGCGGTGCCCATCACATCCTTGCCCTATCTACACCATAAGGACAGCTTGCATGGCGGATATACGTCTCAATCAATGAATGTTTTTTCCAGCCTTGGACTGGGAACCAGAGATAAGAGGGCAGGTAAAGTTGTTAGATTTGATGGCTTTGCTTGACAAGGACTGCACCCTCACCCAGATTGCCGTTTGAAACATAGTGGGGCATGCGTGGTTAAGAGCCTATGAGGGGCGTGTGCTTAATTTTTCAGATGTGGTGTCACAGCTCCTTTCCAACATTATGGACTTGGTGATGGATGGCAATTTCGTTCATGCTCTAGCAGCTGGGTTGTTTCTCAAAAACATTTACTCTATGGATAGATGGGAAGCGGTGGTCTCTGCCTATCGTATGGATCAGGGAGATGCTCTCATTGGTGGCCTATTTAACCTAGTAGTTTTGTGCACTTCTCCTCCACATCAAGTGATTTATAGGGCTTTACAAGAAAGTATCCTATCCTTGAGCAGCGGTGATATAGATGTCGCGCTGAGGTCTCATTATTTTCTACTCACAAAGAAGAAATCCAAAAGAATAAAGGATGTATTTACTACCATCCGTTTCCTCCGGATCCACGCTACTGATCTCGCCCCAAGCATGCCGAGGTATGCATTGGTGGATCCTGACGAAGGCAATCAGGCGGCTACAGAAGTGGAGTTGGATGTGTTTGGCCTTCTAGTTGTTCCAGCTATAGTGTGAGGTGGGGGCGATGGGTTTTGGTGTTGTCATCTCGTGGGAGTTTCTGGGGGACTTCTGGTGAATAGGTGCCTGGGGTGGATGGTTGGAATGCCTCCTTTGTGTCTGTCTTAGCAGCGGTTGTGGGTGTTGTTTTTGGGCTTCCCTCTGGGACGTTCCTATGATTGGTTTGCACGAAGGCTCATTAGCGGTGGACGATTAGGTGATATTTTTTTGTTTCCATTTTTTTGTGTTTTATGTTGCTACGCCTGGTGCTGTTGTTGACCGGTTTGATTCTGGCTTGTTTTATTTCTCTGGACTGGCTTTAGACCTTGTGTTTTGTATTTTGTTATATCTTTTAATCTATGGGTGCCCTCTCCCTTTTTCTGTTTTAAAAAAAAAAAAATTAAGAATATGGTAGTTGTTACTTTTATTTCTATAAAAAGTAATAGAGGAATTCATAGTGCTATCTTTTAAGAGAATAGTAGTTAGGTAAGTCCCAAGACTTATTACTTATTTGGAACCTCAATTTTCTTATATTTAATGAAATGTGGTTTATGAATGAATAATGATTTTTATTTTTTATTTTAGAAAGTTAGACATTAAAATTATAAGTGAGGAGTTGTAGACCTATAAATTGTCATTATAAAGTTCAAATGTTGTCTAAAGCATTAATATAATGAGGAAGTGAGTTATGAAAAAATTACTTTATTATAACATATTATATTGTAATCACTATAAAATGAGGGCCTTGGATGTAATATTTGTATATGGAATGCTAGAATTTACACAATGCTAGAATTTACACACCTATGTCAATTCACATTTAGTTTTGAGTCTATTTGGATAAAATGATTTAATAAAATTACATATATAACAAATGATGCAATCTTTTGTGAATTTGGGTTCATTTGTCAATCCATTACCTCTCTCCATTTAAACACATTTCTATACATTTAACCCTATCTTATATTTATCTACACATATTCCTATACCTTAACCACCTATACACATATGCATTGATTATCCACCTTGATATTTAAACCTTTGTATCTAAGGTAAATCCCATAACATGTAAGATTGGTCCTACAACACATAATTAATTGTCAAATTTGAAAAAATAAAATTTAAATTTTACCAAATTCCAACTATTTAATTCTCACATTAAATTGACTTGGTACAAACTTTATGTAAATTATCTCTATATATTGTCACAACCATTTTATACCTAGCTATATACATAATACACAGACATATTATTGAGTTGTTATGCAGGGGATATATGTTATCTTAAAAATTTGGTTAACTGTTCCTTATATAATTTAGAATGGATTTTAATATGTTTTAAATAGCATGAATTCATGAATATAAAAAGATATGTCTATACATTATTATGGATGATGATGACTAACTACAATGGGTTTCTAAGTGCAATAGGATTCCTTGAAATCATTTACAAAGGGAGAGTATCACAGAGGAGAGGGACCTAGCTATTCTAAGGCTGTCATGTAGAAAAATGCATATAGAATCTGTTATGGTTAGAGTAGTTAGCCGTATGAGCATTGATTATGAATCCACTTGGGTCATCATCTTGGTTAATTAATCCATTAATTAATAACTGAAAACAAAGAAGTAATATATTATAAATTATATATCATGTTGTAAACAATTAGTTTTTATTATTAAACTATTTTTTTAATTGGTAAATTGCAGTCTTGGGGACTGCTCCCTTTGAATTAAAATAGCCAAAGTTTAACATACATAATTAATTATTCTAGCTCAACTATAAGTGTTGGAGAAAAACAATGACCAGGTGGCTAATCCAAACTTGGAATAAAACTATCTATGCCTATCTTCCTAAAATGCATCAGACCCATAAATAGGGGTGCAACAAATTAATTTCCACTAGTCATATAACTTTTGAAGAGGCCAAAAAATGCCCATATTATTTGGTACTTCTCCATGATCTGTAGATGATTTTGTTCCGCATCTGGAGTGGGAGTGAAGGTGCATATTGAACAACACTTCCTATTTCTTTCTTTTAATTTGCACCACTATCCAATTTCCTTCTGGCACCCCCGCTCCATCCGCCTAATCTAATTTCTCTAAATGATTTTGTTTACCCCCAAGAGACAAAATTTCTGAACTCTTCATCTGAACACCCTACTTCTCATTTGACATAGGATCTAAAGAATATTTAATACTGACCCTTCTATCAGAAGATGATCCCACAATGTCTCTCAATCTATCCTGTAAATCATTTGGTACATCCCTGTGCTTGCCTACCTCAGCGCTCGAACCTACGAGGGCTTAATCAAACTGGTGAGAAACTTCTTTCTCCACTGAATAGTGATGAGGGGAGACATTTTTCCACCAAGTATCCTGACTATCCATTCTATGCTTTGAATAATAAGCAATAATGTGGCCGGTATTGAAGCATCTACAACATCGAAAGGGTAAACCCTCAAAATCTAGAATCTAGCTCCAACACCCATCAGCAAATTTTAGGGAGATATCTTCTTGAAGATCTTTAGTAATATCCAAATCCACCAAGATACAAGTGTAGGTGGTGTGCAGATAGTTGGAAGAGCCCTTATCCACCCCCAAAAACTTCCCCAGTGAGTTACCTATAGCTTCAAAGTAGGAACGAAACCAGAATTGTAATGGAAGATTTAGGAGTCTTACCCAGATTGGAGTAACATCAAAAGATTCGAAGGTAGGGTTGAAAGAAGGGTGTCATGGTTTCAGCATGAGTGGGAAATTTTCATAAAACCACTAGAAGTCACATAAAAGTTTGTTTTTGTCCCTAACATTGTCGAATACTACTACAAAAAAACCTCGCGCATAGGGGTAGATTTGAGTATCCCCCTCCAAAAGGGGGTCCTAGGTGGCTTTTATCCCTTGATGTAGCTCAGAAAGACTCAACCAAGACCTCTAAATCTCCCAACCAAACCCATTTTCACAAAATATGCTTCATTCTTAGCCACTTCTTTGTAAATTTCCTCTCCAAAAATTACAGAGGGTGAAGATTTGGGGCGTTGGAGGGACCAGGTTGCAGAGGCCCACACACCAGTACCCTCTTGCTAATTCTAATTTGCAACCTTCCCCATCGGCCCTAACATAGGCCAGTCTCCATGCCCTTGGCCATTTGCTTTCAACTGGAAACCCCCAGTGTAACGTTTGTCTATTCACCACCCACCAGAAGAAGCCCTAGCCTATGTGGCATCACAAAATTTAGCAAGAGGTTTTTTACCATCTAATCCATTTCTGAAAAAGTTGCACTGGAGATGCTAATGCCCTTCCCATATCTATCGTCTACCACACATCTTGTATCCTTGCCCTCATTCGCCGCCACAATTTCTTTGAAAGATTTGAATGCCGAAGCTTCTAAAACATCCGTTGTCTTTTAAGACACCAAACTACGTGCTTGAGGAGGCCTAACAATCCTAGTGACCACATATTTCAAGGAAGGAAAGCATGCATAAATAGTTGCTGAAGCAAAGGAGGGTTTTACTAAAAGGTACATAAGGGCTTCTGAATGGTACATGCTCGGGAGCTACATTCCTTAATTAATCCTTTATTATTATTATTAAACTATTTTATTAAATATTTTACACTATATATTTTCATGTGTAATATTATTTAAATATCACAATATGAACATAATATTATTATTTTTACTGCCAACAAAATGGTAAAGAGTAAATAACCATGTTGTCTTCTGTCAATAATTTGATAATAGAAATGAAATATATTATTTCCTTTCCATTTGAAGGAAAGAGAAAATAATTAAATAAACAATATTATTCTTCCTAACGGTTGCCAGAGAAAGGTATAAATAAATATACAACATTATTTTATCGGACGAATGACAAAGGAACCAAATGAATTATTTTTTCCTTATAGTTGTAACACCTGCATGCAATAGTTGTGAGTTGCTCAGGAATGTTGCATGCAGGTATTGGGTCGAAGGCCACATGCAATCCAAATCTATAATATTTGTGATTAATTTTTGAGATAAAACAACAACTAGAATTTTGGGAAAAGTGACGGGAAAGGAATTGAAAAGGGGAAATTTGGAAAAAGAAGAGGAGAAAGGGGAGGAGGCATGGAGAATTAGGAAGGAACTATTAAATTGCTTATTCTAAATGGGTATGTTTAGTTTTCCATTCATTACTTTGTAATATTACAAATATGTCAAATTGAGAATCATATATAAACATTAAAATTATGGAAATGTACTATATGACTGCAACCTGTGAGACAAATAATTGTCTTTTCTACCTACAACTATGATTTGTGGCAAAGTATAATAGATTTAAATTGAAAGTTTTCCTAAATTAGAAAAACTCATAAAATGATATACTCCATTTCTGAAATGATATACTTCTTTCTCGAGTCGCAACTACATCAACCTTTTGTAGTAGCCAAACTAAGATGAAAACAAATAAATGAGATAAATAATTGAGGCTAATTTAGGTGCTCATGTTAGCTCCTACCGAATAGCAAAATTTTCCAACGAGAATTGGAAGGAATGGAAGGCAGGCATAGGCGCCATGGCCAGAGAGACATGCCTTATGCCTGGCCGCCCCATTCCATACCCTGTAACTTTTATTATGGTTTTTAATATAGTAGTTTTGTAGAAAATATGATCCAATCAAGGCACCCATAGAGAACTTGAAAATGAAATTGATATATATATATATATATATATATATATCTTAACCAGAAATAAACCGTGGCACTACCTGTAGCAGGCAATTCCTTTACCAAGGAAATGAGAATATTTCTCTAAGGAAGGGTGCCCAAATCTGTTGGAAACCTGCAAGAAAAAAATCAATAGAACATAGCTGAAATTGCCTTCTAAAGGCACCTTATAGAGAAGAGATCTCTGGACAAAGAAATGAAGGTGTTAGCCTATGCTAGGTCGTGCCTTGTATGTAGCATTAAGAGAGCTTCTAGAACCTTAAAATTTTATATTCTCGTATTCTTAAGATATGGTATCATTATATAGAATCTTTTGTTTTCTTTCACCGAGAAGGATTGGAAAGAAAATAGATAATTAAATAGAGGTAAAACAATAGTTAAAACTATATGTTAACAGTGATGTAATATGGATTTAAGTTAATGTTGTATTACTTCTAAATAATTAAATGTGTAGATTACCACATTTAATGGCTATAGTGCTTAAATTAATTATGACTTAGTAATTAAGTGTGTAATTGCAACATGTTTAAATACTATGGTGTTTTATACAAATAATATTATACCAAAGCATGCATGTCATAGTGTTATTGAAATGATTCCAAGCAGAGTTTTCTGGAGATTGGAATCACTCATTGTGTCATTAGATGGAATTATGATTTGCTTTCTATAGGTTTGCATTGGGCATTGGGTAGAATTGTAATAGTTAAATCCAACACACTATCATGCATGATGGCCTTGAAGAGCTAGCTTCTTCGAGATTGGTTAGGCTATCATGTGGGTAGCATAGGAAAGCCTTCGGCTTCATGGTAGGGTGGAAGTTGGCTCTATGATGCTCTTTGCTTCGGGCTATGAAGGAGGAGCAAAGGTGAGAGATTGCACCAAGATGCCACAAGAATATATAAGAATTTGATTCTTCCAAATGAAATTATGTATTGGAAAATGTAATACTACAATAATTGCTATATATGTTGATGTAGTCATGGTAGACTTATGGATGTATTAGATTCTTTATGAATTTATTTTCTTAAGATTGGTAAATAAGATGGATTATTGGACCCGAATGAAATAATAGAGATGTATGACTCTAACAATCATAAGGGAATGAAATTGACACATCATTGCATTGTCTTTGATTTCAATGGAAATAATATTCTTTAATCAAAATTTATGCGATTATCTTGTTAAGCATAGCTTAGCATTGTGTTAGATGATTATCGTATTCTTGTTAACGTGCTTAGACATAGTGTCTTTGTATCTTTTAATGTTTAGAGTGATACTAAATATAGTATTTTAGTATTATTCTTAATGAATTAAAAGGATTTTGTTACATATATAGTTGTATTCAAATGCATTCAATGTGCATTCATTATCATCACTATTCATTGAAAGATCATTCACATTCAAGAAGCATTCATTGTAGGAATCTTTTAATTTTGAGCACTAAAAATGAACCTAAATTTGCATTATAATTCTTGTGCATTTACATCAATGAAGAGAGTTGTCTTCAATAATTTTTATGATTATAAAATAGATCTAACCAAGGTGGTTGACTTAGGAGTTCTCTGCAAAGTGATGGTCATTAAGTAGGTGCAGAATGATGGCTATGCTAATTGTAGTTGTATAGTGTACCTTTTTGTCAAGGTGATTTCCCTTGTTCATTTATGCTCGAGCCAAAAAGAATGCTTTCACCCCTCTAGTGACAACTTTAAGAAGTTCCCACCCTAAAATATATATAAAATCTTGGAGAATCCTAACCTAAGGCAATAATTTTTGTGGAAAATGTATGTCTATTTTTTCAAAAAAATTCTTGGCAAGTGTTTTCAAATTTGTCAACATTGGTGTTTTTAGTTAGAAAATTATAGATAGATTTAAAAAAAAAAATTGTTGCCAAATTATAGTTGTATTCAAAAAATAAAATAAGTTAGGTGATTGTAGCATAAAATATGAATTTTTTTAATGAGATTTCAAAACTATTTTAAAACCCTAAAATCCATATCAAATACAACATCACAATTAAAGATATAGCTATGAAAAACTATAAATTATTAACTTAGATAAATGTTACTAAAGCATAAATGTGGTTGCTAAAAGTATTCACATAAATGCAATGTATGTGAATTTTTTCTAGGGAGTGAAATTGGAAAATAGTTAGGTTTTTATAAAATTTGAGAAAAACAGTTTGGGTAGTTGCACAGGAAAAAGGTAGGTATATCAATGGGTTTGAATGGGTAAAATAGAGATTTAATTAATTAATTAAATCTCATACAAAGGGTAAGAATTAGGATTAAGGGTGAATTTAGGGATTAATTATTGGTCAATTTTCTATGTCTACATTTTGCCCCTCTTTGAGACGATGTTGCGAAGTAGTGTCATTTCAAAGAAGATTAAAACATAGGTTTTGGATTTAGGTTTTGGGTAGGCTGAGACTCACATGGGGCTCATAAAAATGAAGGATTGGTAGATAATGCCCCCTCAAGAGTATATACAGGGAAGAAGGAGATGGATAAACTCTTGAAAAAGAAAACAAAGGGAAGGAGGTTGAGTTATGTTGATTAAACTTTGAGCAACCTAATGTTTGATATAGCAATTGACGTGATGCACCATGATATAAAGACCAGGGTGACGATGTGTTTAATGCACCCAACGTAATACAACCTTGTCTAACGTATGAGGAAGTAAACTTAGAGCATTTAAGTTTTAATGCACAAAAGGTATGATATGACCTTAGATGCAAAGGATAATGCAAAAAGCTATTCCAACATACAAAAGATATGAATATTAGCTGGAATGATATGGTTGTGATTCAAATACAAGATAAAAAGATAACACACACAAGCAAGCAAGCATGCACAAATGATACAAAAACAAACAAGGTATTGCCCCTGTTAAGATGTAAACTAATGATTAATGTTGATTGATTGATTGATTAATGATGATAATAGTGTTTTCATTGTGGGGAATGGTGTATCACTAGATCAAAACAAGGATGCGGGAATGATATATCCCATTGATGATGATAATGATGATTGATTGATTTGGTTTACAACAAGATTAGGATTAAGACCATTGATGTGATTGGATAAAGTGACTCAATTGATTAGCTTGCTTGATATGGATTAGTGTGACTTGCATTTGAGATCATTGATTAGATTTATTTGATTGATATGATTGGATGAAGTGATTGAAGAATTGATTTGATTAGATGATTGGTGAATTGGTTGAATTGATGAAGAAATTGACTTAAAGGATTGATTTGAAGAAGTGGTGAATTGATTTGTTGGATGATTGAGGAAATAAAGAAAGGATTTGATGATTGATTTTGTTGATATTGATTGATTGGAATGATGCAAGGGGTGAGTTTAGCGCTCAGATTTTTTTGTTGGATATTTAAATTTTTTGTATTTTACGAATATTTTGATTTTTTTGGATTTTCAAATGTTTTGATTTTTTTAGATTTTTAATTTTTGGCATTGGATTGTGCTGGGATAGCCTTTGACAAGGGAAAACCAAACCAAAAGGCAAGGAGGATTATAGGATGCAGACGAGCAATAATGGATAGATAAAAGGATTTGGTGATAAGATAAAGGTAGGATTGAAAAGAGTAGTAATGTAATAAATGTAGCATTCGATAGGTGATTAGAAGGGATGCACTATAGGATGGATAAAAGGATGGACAATAGGATAAAGGTAGGAGCATGGACAGATATAAGGAGTGGCGATAAAAGGATAATGGATTGGAAATATATGATAGATGGATGGAGGAAGCCTAGGATGTGATCTTCAAGGACTACGTCACATAAGAATAACCTACCCCAATCTATATATTATGCCGTAGGATTTGGTGAGGTGATGCTTATTAGGATACATGATGGGGATAATGCTTGGAAGGGATGAATGAACTTAGTAGTAGATGGATATTCTTAGAAATGGATGGGTGGAATTTGAAGTATGACAAGAGATGTCAAAAGCATTTTTCAACATTTTTCCCCTACACTCATCAAGATCAAAAGGAGGAAGGGAAAAAATGGATAGTGAAATGAGGAAGGTATGATAGATACAATGGGTAAGGATGGCAAGATAGGATGGAAAATGATAGGATAGGATATGAGATGGGTAGATAAGATAGGATAGATGCAACAACATGCCCCCAATTGTAAAGCACATAGATAATCACCTACACATGACGCTTGTTTGCCAGGTTTTCATCATGGTACTTATCCAAGGCACCTGTTTACCAGGTTTTCACCATTGGATGAATGATTTATCTTTGCTATTTTGATATATATTTTTTTTGAATAGGGGATATGAATGGGATAGGTAGGGACCCAAAATTTTGTTCCCATGGCAAGGTGGTAATGTCCCTCGATGGATAAAAGTCACTCACAGACCATGTCAAATGGTATTATGCTCATGGATGCTGGTAGGAGAATGCAAAATAAAGTAAGGCGATAGTATATTATGGATGGATGGATAGCGGATTATATATGGATCATGGATAGTGGATTATGATGGGGATAAAGAGATAGATAAAAGGACTTATGTAAAAGCATGGACCATAGGGATATGATGGAAGAGATAAGTGGGATAGTAGATAGAAGATGGAGAGATGGAGGTATGAGGGAATGTTGTGGAGTGGAAGGGATCAAAGACCAATGGTTGCACACACCAAATTGGATTTTGAAGCTATTTATCAGAAGGGGGATTTGGGAGTAATGGAAATGTTTTCGTAGGGGATTGCTTATTTAAGTCTTTAGGGACCCAAATGGACTTATGAACTTTAATATGTTGTGATGGAGAATGGGATGTTTGGGATTTTAAGAAAATGGATGCTCCATTTGAATTGGGTGCTTTTTGCTTAGGGACCCAAACCATTTTGGTTTTGAAATTGTCCTTTTTAGATATGGACTTGGGTAGCATTTTTGAATTTTGATTTTTCTTTGATTTTGTGGATTGGTGCCATGTGGCATTAGAATTATTAGGATGTTTTGTTTTATGGGTGGAGGCATCCAAAGTTTTATTTGTGAATCCCATAGGGGTGTTTAGGATAGCTTCATGTTTAATCGATGTGTGCATTTGTTGATCATGATTAGGAATTGTAGGGGATTTATAGGAACGAGATGTATGGATTGAGGGATTAATGATTTTGTGGTAAAAATGATGAGGGGATGTGAGGATAGGAATATTAGGAGTTGGAAGAAGTGGAGGTAAAGTAGATGGAGGGATGTTAAGGAGTTGGAAGAAGTGGAGGTAAAGTGGATGGAGGGAGATGGATGGTCACATGCTTTTTGGGTTTCTAGGATGATGGAGGGGGGATGACAACATATGTTTTATGGGTGAGATGATGTGCACCTAGCTTGGGTTTATATGAAGTGGATTTAGGAGGCGGAGGTGTGGTACCAACATCTTTGGGTTGACTTCCTTGAGATACATAACCAATACCATACAGTTTTTTAGAGACTTTGACATGGATAGGTTCCAAGTTACCTTGCTCATGAAGGCCTAAGCCTCTACCTTGATAATTCATTTTCATAACCAATACCATATGGTTTTTGAGAGACTTTGACATGGATAGGTTCCAAGTTACCTTGCTCATGATGGCATAAGCCTCTACCTTGATAATTCATTTTTTGGAACATACGATATGCAATAGGATGCTTTTGTTTGAGGATACAAGACACAAGTTCCTTATTGGATGAAGAAGGTGAGATGGAAGACAATGGTTACTACTTTCCTAGGGAAGAACATTCGTTTAGGAAGGTAGTAAGGCCACTAGGATATGATGGTGGATTTGAAATGGAATCAATATGAGATGGTGAAGGAGCAATAGGATCTTGATTATGCTCATTATGCTCATTAAGATCCAATGTATTTGTTTGACCATCTATGTGCTTGTGGGGACCAAGCGTCTCATCAAGGGAATTGGAGGTTATGGGATGATAGATAGGAATAGTGGAGGTTTCTTGACAATGTATAGTATTGGGACCATGAGAGAAAGGATTGACAAGATCGTGATCTTGGAATGCATAAAGTAGACTAAGAGGATCATCATTGGTTTCTTGATCATAGATAGGATCACGATCATATATGGGAGCTTGGTCATAAATAGGATTAGATGTGTTAAGAATGGGATCATTTTTCTTAGGAATAAGCTCATCCTCATAAATAATATCTTGATATAGGTTGTGGATGGGTTGAATGGAAGGGATTTGATCTTGATTTAGTAATGAAAAAGATTGATCATGCTTTGGATTTGACTCTTGACATAACTCTTGAGTTTGAATAGAAGTGGAAGTTTCTTAGATAGATTCAATGCATGATGTGGAATGAATAGGGCTTATGGTAAGTGGATTTTCAAGAGACTTGATAGTTTGTGGATTGCAAGATTGGATTGAGAAGTATACATGACATTTGAAGGTACTTGAATAGTTTCAAGGATAGGGATTTGATGGCATGAGGGTGGTGGTTGATTCCTTGCTATTATCTAATGGATCACATTCTTCATTAGCACATGGGTAAATGGACAATATAACGGATGGAGAATAATGGTAGATGGTGTAGGCTTATGTGTAAGATTATGATTGCCTATGCTGAATGGGGATGGAATTGGATGAGTGGATTTGGATTTCTCCATAGCTTTTCTTTTTCTTTTAGATTTTGCGAAGAATCTTTGGAGAAAGGATTCATTGGTTAATGGATGGATGAGGGGAACTAGGGGATGGATTGGTGTATGATTCCAAACTTGAGGTGATATTTCCCTTGTCAAGAGTATCATTAAGATGGCTTAAGGATTCTACAAAATTTTCATCATCACTAGGATCTACAAACTTCCCATCATCACTAGGATTGAAATTTGGATCACCTCGGAGTATGTATGCTTTTGGATTTGGGCTAAATTTGTTGATGATCACAACCATTTTGTCGAATGAAGATTGGAACAGGTTCAAGGATGCAAATATGAGTAAATGACACCAACTAAACTTCAAGTGGGTTGATGAACTCTGAAATAGATCAAGGTAACTCTAGGTCTAAAAATACTTATGTAGGCAATGATTACTTGTGCTATGATGGATATACACAAGGACACGTGATCAAGAAAGGGTATGCTAAAGTAGGAGATGATAAACTCCAAATTTTTCCTAACTCAATAGTATGCTAAAGTAGGAGACGATAAACTCCAAATTTTTCCCAACTCAAGAATGATGAACCTTAAGTGATACGAGTGATTAATAGCCAATGTTTGATTCAAGACCTAAGGAGAGTAACCTAAGTTTAAGCTAAAGGATTTTCTTGAATAGTGATGGATATGAAAATGTGTATGACTAACTAGGATATTCTATTTAGGAACAATGGACTAGTGTAGAGGGATAATTTTGTAGTTGTTTGATTTTTTTGAAGTTTTGCAAGGTTGAGATGTTGCAGATTCCTAGGTGTCATGTTTGGTTGAGATTTGTTTCAAGAACACACATCAATCATAGAAAACACATGGAAATTAGATTAGCTATTCTTTATGACATCTTGATGTTTTGTAAACACTTGTAGACATGCACAATCCTAGGCTAGGAAAGGACAATACTTGCTAAGTTCCCATTTGGTTTTACCCAGTCACACCTACTTATGGTGTATAGCTCTAGGAACTTGGGGTACAGGCTCCCCCTTATAGTGCACTCACTTCTCAGGGACACCAAATTCCAAGTCCTTAAGACGTGCATATGTTAAGATACTTTTCTATCTCTGCCATAAGCTACGAAAATGTAGGACGGCTATCAGAGTTCGATCATCCGACCTCCTATATCAGCAAGTAGAGGGTTTTTGGCCACTAAACAAAGAGGTTCTAGTGTATATCCGGGGGACCAGCACCTCACGAGCATCCAACAAGACACTTAAGGCTTTAACTAACCCTACTAGGAGTTTAATATACACAAATGTACACCTGCTTTCGAGCTAATGTTGTATGGTGAGCTCATACTGGTTAGACTTGGCTTTCGCCTAATCCTCAATTTATATAGTGGACCAGATGAAAGTACTGTTTGGGGTCGTAAATGAGTTCTCCTTGCAGATGTGTCTCAAGAGTAGGCCCACTCTAAAAGGTAACACTAAGACGCAAGGAGAGAGCATACACATGCAACTTGCTCACACTAGAATGGGGTTCATTTTAATTCAAAATCCAAATGTGTGGGTGGTTATACAAAATATCAAAGGAATGATTTTGATTCTCAAGCCACCGAGTGGCGCAAGAGAAGAGCATATGAATTCAATGACAAAAATGCAAACCACAAGACATGGCAAACACTTGTTAATTTTAATGCAACACACTGATTAGTAGTTTGTAAAATTTGTGTCTTTGACGCATGAGAAGCTGCAAGAAAACATCAGAACAAGATGAATGATCTAGAAAATTTGAGATTAGTTTGAACAAATGGACTTCACCACGATGTAGCCCTCTGAGTCACCTTGATGAAAAATGAAAAAGTTAGCCCATTTGAGTGAAACAGTGTCCTAGGGCTAAAAATGGGCACTTTGACAGATTAAAAATAAATAAATAAATAAATAAAAATTGCTAAAATCCTCAAGACAAGTTTTAACGTTAGATGTGATTATTAAGATAAAACATCAAAACAGAGCTTGTAGTATGAGATTTTAACCGGTAATCCAAAGTTTTTACCCTGCACAAAAGGCACACTCTTTAGCAACCACAACTTACTCAGCAATTAACACATAAATGTTTCAAATAAAAAATAATATTTTATATTGCATTTTGAGGTCATAGGAATTATTAATGCTACCTAAATTTGTATTACTATAATAAAATCTGTTAATACTAGAAAAGCTCTGAACAGAAGTCAGCAAAAATAGAGCAAAACACTAAGCTCTGCTGGATGTTGATGGTGAATTTTCTCAGCATTTTCGCAAGCTCATTCCAAGAATATGCCGATAGCAACAGCCACCGGGAGTTTTAATAGATTTGTAACCAACATCAACGAGTTTAATAAAATTTTCCAGGCAATAAATTTAGTAAATTCCTGGCGTGAATTTTTTCTACTACGTGAGAAATTCTTCCAGCACTATAATTGATGATAATTTCCATGGGCACTTGAAAACAAATCTTAAAGTTTAACTTTGAAACAACAATTTGGTAACAGTCCACTAACTCCCTCAAACAATGCTTTTACTGTAAATTCAAAAATAGAATAACAGAACCAAGATAAGAACAACAGATCAAAACAAAAGCTCAGAATGAAATAACATAAAACAACACACACAGAACAAGATCTTTTAACATGGTTGACCAATGTTTGGCTACATCCACAGCGAAGGGCATTTTATTATTTCAATACATCTCTCTCACTCTGTGTATTACATACATCACTGTATATTGAACAACAACTATTCATCTAACTCTGTATGCTATCAAAAACTCCCTCATACATTTCCATCCTTAGACAAATAAAAAAAGGTGCAACTGCATGCCAAGAAGATGGCAGTTATAAGGAACGGTTGCCAGAGGAGGAAGTTAGGGACTACAGGAGAATCCTGCAGGGTAGTTACATTGGGCTTCAATAGCCACGTGCCCAACATCTCCCACTTGAAGATCAATGGGATTAGCAATGAAGCTACTCTGAGAGATATTTCCTTCGAGAAATTCAGTGTCACAAAGGAACAAGACCGAGAGAAGATCTACAGAATTCAAACTTCTCTTGAGAAACAATCTTGGTTAATGCATCCGCCGGATTAACCTTTGTGTCAATCTTTGTGACCTGCAACCTGCCTTCGTCAATAACATGGTGGATAAAGTGGTATTGAAGGTCAATATGCTTTGTTCGACTGTGGAAGGCTAAATTTCTTGCCAAGTGAATAGCACTTTGGCTATCACAATATAATGGAAATACTGATTTTAGACAGCCCAGTTCGGTCAACAAACGCTCAAGCCATATCATTTTTTTGGCTCCTTCCGAGAGCGCAATGTATTCAACCTCTGTTGATGATAGAGCTACAACTTGTTGCAACCAAGAAACCCAACTAATGGCTGCCCTGGCAAATGTAAAGATATAACCAGTGGTAGACCAACATTTGTCTAAATCTCCATCCATATCTGAATCAACATAACCACAGAGCTAAATGTCAATACCTCCAAAACATAAACTAAAATGTGAAGTACCTTTCAAGTACCGTAGAATCTACTGAACTACCTGCCAGTGTAGTTTGCCTAGGTGACTCATGAATCTGCTCACAACTGCAACTGCTTGTGCAATGTTCGGATGAGTGCATACCATTGCATACATTATACTGCCAACAACAGATGTATATGGAACAAACCTCATCTGTTCTTCCTCTTCCTAATTTTTCAGACACATAGCTGAAGATAGGCGGAAATGATCAGCCAAAGGAGTAGATATCGGTTTAGCATGAGACATATTAAATTTGTCCAACACCTTGGCAATGTAGTTTGTTTGGGACAACCTGAGTTCTCTTTTATTTCTGTTTCTAAATATGTACATCCCAAGTATTCTTTTGGCTGGTCCTAGGTCTTTCATGGAAAAATGAAGAGCCAACTATTGCTTCAACTGAATAATAATCTTAACACTAGTACCAGCTACTAACATATCATCAACATAGAGAAAAAGTATGACAAACTCACCAACATTGAGCTTCTTGTGGTAAACACAAGGATCTGATTCGCACCGAATAAAGTTGTTATCAGTCATGAATCAGTCAAATTTTAAATACCATTGTCTTGGAGCTTGCTTTAGCCCATACAAACTCTGCTTCAACTTGCAAAATAAATGCTCCTTACTTGGTTGAGCAAAGCCTTCAAGCTGCCCATGTATAAATCCTCATCAATGTCTCCGTGTAAAAATGTTGTTTTCACATCGAGTTGCTCAAGTTCTAAATCCCAAATGGCTACCAAACCCAACATAGCACGGATTGTATCCATTCTAACAAATGGAGAAAAGATTTCAGAAAAATTAATACCTTTTTGTTGATCAAATCCCTTGACGACTAATCTAGCCCTGTATCTTTTACTTCCTACGTCTTCATCTTTCAAACGATAAATCCATTTGTTCTTGAGAGGCTTTCGATTTGGTGGAAGATGAACCAAATCCCAGGTGTGATTAACTCTCAATGACTCTATTTCTTCATTCATGGCTGCCATCCAATTGTGTGCATTTTAATGCTTGCAGGCTTGTTTATAAGTTGTCGGCTCTGCATAATCAGAGAGCAATAACTCGTAGTCATCAAATTTTGCAGGTCTCCTCTTCTCACGGGTAGATCTCCTTAATTATGGAGCTTGCTCTAGCTAGATATTGGAGTCTAGATTTAGTCTCTATAATAAATTCTGAACATCATCAACCTCTGAGTGTAGAGGCCCCTAAGGAAAGCTCCCCTGCCTCTGTATTTGTGCACCTAGAGTGCTTTGCCCAGTCACACTGTCTTGTTCAAGCAATGATCCTTGTATCTGGTCAAATGGAGACTATTCATATGTGAAAGGCTGGGTAGTATCCTATGAAGGCAACGATGACTGATTTAAGGGCTGCGTTACACCTGAAGAGGATAGCGTAGGAACTAGTTAAGGCTACTTATTAAGTTCTGAAGGCAGCATTGAGCATTGTGTGGGTAGCGCATGAACTTGTGAAGGCTGCGTAGTATGCACATGGGAGTAAGTAGCACTTGCTGAAGGTAGCAATGGTCCAGACAAAGGCTACATTGAAAGCTTTGCAGTCAGCGTATGACTATTGGAAGGTAGCGAATGACTCATAGGAGGCTGTGTTGGATATGACACAGGCATTGGCCTATCAAAAAAAGGCTACGGTGGTATATTGGATGGTAGCAAACCAATTGAAGGCTGCGTTGGAGTAGGAAATGGCAGCAAAAGACTAGGCAAATGTTGCGTTCTAGTCAAAGGTAGTGTGGTAAGATTTAAAGGCAGCGAATGGGCATTGGGAGGCCATGTAGCAACAATGCAGGGCATACCAATTGAGGACTAGGTGGGAATTGTGTATCCAACCGAAGGCATAGCAGTTGAAGTAATAGGAGCTCCTGAGGTGTAAGAATGTATAGATGTAACTAGTGGCTGAGAGAAAGAGATGGTGGATTGCTTTACCACACCATTATCAAACAAATCCACATCAACATACTCTATCAGAGATGAGTTGCAGGGTTGCAAACCTGAAAAATACTTCTCATTAAACACAACATCACGACTACGGATTATAGTCTTTGCAACAGGATCCCAAAGATGAAAGCCAAACTGATCTTCACCATAGCTGAGAAAAACACACCTTTTTGACTTGAAATCTAACTTAGTTCTTTGCTCTTTTAGAATGTGAACAAAAGTGGCACAGCCAAACACCCGCAAATGATGATAGGAAATTCATTTTCCAAGCCATGTCTCCTCAGGTATGTCAAAATCTAGCCTAGACGATGGAGCTCAATTGATTAAATACATAGCAGTATTACAAGCCTCTGCCCAAAACTCTTTGCCCAATCCGGCATTGGAGAGAATGCATCTAGCTCTCTCAAGTATCATGCAATTTAGCCTCTCAGCTGCACCGTTCTCCTGAGGTGTATAAGGGATGGTCTTGATCCATCGAATACCATGGTCTGCACAAAATGAATCAAACTCTGAAGAGCAATATTCTCCACCATTGTCTGTTAGTAGGCATTTAATTTTATGCCCAATCTAGTTTTCAACAGTAGCCTTAAAAATCTTAAATTTTGAAAATACCTCAGATTTTCTGTTCAACATATAAATCCAGATTTTTCAAGTGCAGTCATTTAGAAAGGTTACAAAATAATTTGCTCCACCAAAAGAAGTTACCTGAGTCAGACCAAAAATGTCAGAATGAACAAGTTCCAACGGAGTAGTTTTCTTGTCATGCCCCGTTCTCAAGAAACTGGTTCGGCACTGTTTTCCATAAAGGCAATGTTTGCATAATTCTAAATCGATGAAGGTGAGTCCTGGAAGCTGATTGCACTGAAGCATAACTTGAAGACCTTTCTGGCTCATATGACCGAGCCTTTTGTGCCATATTTCAGACCCACTGTCCATAGCCGGCAAGGCAGCTCCCACTTCACCAAAACAGTCTAGAATATAGAGATTACCTTGCTTCTTTCCTCTTGCCATTACTAAAAGCCCCTTTGTAATTTTCCATGAATCAAGAGAAAATTTAACATTGCATCCATTGCCTATAAGCTGACTAACAAAAATTAAATTTCTTTTTAACATGGGTACATATTTAACATCCATCAAAGTTAGTTTGTCTCCATTTTTTAGATTCAATATTATATCACCTTTTCCTAAAATGTCACATTCTTTATTGTCACCAAGAAACACCTTACTGAATGTGCCTTCTTAAAAATATATGAAAGCTTGACGGCATGAAGTGGCATGAAATCAGGCATTGGAATCAAGGACCCACGAATCTGCATTTGTATCACTTGCTGATAGAACCAAACCACCATCACTTGCAATGTTTGCTTGATTATTTGTGCTCACATTGCCTTGAGCTTTCTTATAGTTCCAGTAGTTCTTCTTATTGTGTCTGGGTTTTCCACAAAACCAACATGCATTGGTTCTGCCCCTAGACTTTGATTGCGGACCAGATTGTGACCTTCTCTGGTTGTTGTATCTACCTCTGTCATGGCTTCTTCCCCTATTGTTTATACTTATAGCTGTTAGAGCATCACCGGATGAGGGTTCCTGATGTTTCCTTCTCATGTCTTCGTTGAGAAGAGTAGTTGCAACATCATCAAAAACCAATGTACTCTTGGCTACTACAGAAGTGCTCACAACCATGACAACACCTTCCTAGCTATTTGGTAAGGAACACAATAGCAAAATTGCTTTAATCTCAAGATCTAACTTGATACCCACCGAAGCTAATTGAGTAACTAAGGTGTTAAATTCATTCATATGATTGGACATAACCCCACCTTTTATTTTCAGGTTATATAATTTCTTCATAATAAATACCTTGTTCGAAGCCAAAGCAATCGCATACATGCTGGAGAGCTTTTCCTAGAGCTCTTTCGTAGTACTCTCATTTGAGACATTGAATAATACATTGCTGGACAACAAGAGAAAAATAGTTGCCCTCACTTTCATATCGAGTTTTTCCCAGTCTTCATCCTTCATAGACCTTGTCCTTTGGCTTTCCCTATTAAGGCGAGTGACAAGTCCTGTTTGATAAGAAGAGACTCCATATGCACTTTCCAAAGACTAAAGTTTTGTCCTATAAATTTCTCTATTTTTCATTTTTCTAAATCATCCATTTTGATTGTTGTACAGGTTCCCAAAAAAAAAGACTTCACAGGCTATCTCCTAGACTGAGCTTCACATAGAGCTCTGATACCAATTGTAAATTCAAAAATAGAATAACAGAACCAAGATAAGAACAGCAGATCAAAACAAAAGCTCAGAATGAAATAACATAAAACAACATACACATAACAAGATCATTTAACGTGGTTCACCAATGTTTGGCTACATCCACAATGAAGGGCATTTTATTATTTCAATACATCTCTCTCACTTTGTGTATTACATACATCACTATATATTGAACAGCAGCTATTCATCTAACTTTGTATGCTATCAAAAACTCCCTCATACGTTTCCATCCTCAGACAAATAAAGAAAGGTGCAACCGCATGCCAAGAAGATGGTAGTTACAAGGAACGGTTGCCAGAGGAAGAAGTCAGGGACTGTAGGAGAATCCTGCAGGGCAGTTACATTAGGCTTCAACAGCCACGTGCCCAACATTTATCTCAAGGTCTCTTAAGTTCTCCTTCGATTTCTTTGCCTCTTTTTTTTTTTTAAACCAGAAAAAGGTGACGGAGCACCCATAAATTAAAAGATAAGAGTTTATACTTAAACTTCAACAGTCGTAAGACTAAAATGTAATCATAAAATTACATATCAGGGCCCTGACATGGCTAGATAAAACATGGTAAAGAAAAAGATAAAAAAAAAATAGTAGAAGAAACTACCATCAAACACACCAAACCCCGACAAATAGCCACCACCAAAAGACCATCCCATCCAAGAAGCCAAAGCCCGACAACCTGTCACCACCAAAAGGCCAACCCCACGCCGCCGAGCAAAGCAGAACCAAAAAAAACCAGCCTAGCCTCCCCGCCAACACATAAGAACACCAGCCCGCCACCCCTCAGACAATACATACACCAAACCAAGCTAGAGAACACACCCGTAACAAAACACATGAGGCCACCAGATCAAAATAGAAAATAGCACAAACCACAGTGAGAAACATTATGCCGCTGACAGAGCAGCAGGCAGAGCCCGTTCATCTAGTTCCGCAAAATACGCATTCTAGTTGCCCTCCTCCACCTCTGGCAAAGCATACAAGGGCATCCCCGGTGCCAGGTCAGAAGCATGAATTCTAAGAAACCGAACAGCTGTGAAGACATCCTTGATTCGCTCGGACTATTTTTTGGAGAATAAAAAATAATAAGCCCGAAGCGCATCATCTATCTCCACGCTACACAGTGATTTTAATCTAGATTGCAAGGCCCTATAAATCACCTACTGAGGGGGGGAATTTCGTAGAGTTGTGAGGTTGAAAAGCCCACCAATGAGGGCGTCACCTTGCTCCATTTTATAATTAGGCACTGCCGCCTCCCATCTTTCCGCTGTATAAATATTCTTGAAGAACAAGCCTACCAGAAGGGAATGAACATAGTCACCATCCATAACAAGGTCCATTATATTGGAGAGGAGCTGCGAGACAATATCTGAGTAATTTAAAATGCGTCCCTCGAAGCCTCTGATCCAAGCATGTCCCACAATATTTTGGACTGCAAATTGAGAAAGAGTGCAATCAGAGTCAATCAGGGTCATGAGGTCGATTGCCTTCATACGCCCCCTTATCTCTAGTTCCCAGTCAAGAGTGGGAAAGAACAGCCTCTGGTTCAAACGCGTATCTACCATCGCCGACCTCCAGGGACCAAAAGCTTGAGAGAAGCCAGAGCAAAGAAGAATGAAAAAGGCTAACCAAAGGAAACTGAGGGCTGGCGGAGATTAGTAATGACACTAGTGTCAGCCACACATAATGCAAGATAAGTACTCAGCCAGTTAAAGGAAAAACAAGTAGCGAAAGCAACGTGTCCTTTATGAATAAGAGCATGCGAGGCGATTATGCTGTTATGCCGTCAAAGAATAACCAAGGTTTGGGCAGATCTGACACGGCTAATTCTATTAATGAGCATAAGGTGAGAGCAGATTCGCAATCTTTCCCTTGTAGACAGGACATTTGACAAAACCTGAACTGTCTTAAAAACACTCATCCCCCTTTTTTTAAAAAGCTTGAAAAAAAGCTTCTACAGAATGTCAGATGTCCGGCCATAGGAGTAAATGTAGGTTTAAATGAGACAACTCCCCAACTCAATGCAAAACATCACAGGTAACTAGGGGAGGGGCATCCTGACCGTACCTGTGAGCAGTGGAGGTTGAAGCCAAGGAGAGGCACGAGGTTTACTCATCTTCCATGTCAGCAGACAGGAGAGAGGTCAATCGATTGGACAGGTGGTGTTCGCCAGAAGGGAAGATTACGTGGGCATTCTCACTATCAATTGCTATGTTAGCTAGAAAATCCACCACCCTGTTGCCTTCCCGTAGCGTGTGGGAGATGAAAAAATTATCAAGTCTGCTCAGAAGAGATTTGGCCAGATTGAGGATGTAATTCAGCTTCCAATTGTCTAACCCTCTACCTTTGATGGCATTTATTACGATCAAGGAATCCCCCTCAATCCACACGTTCCTTAATCCTTTTTCAAGTGCCAGTTTAAGTCCATGAACCAGAGCCCATGCTTCTGCCTCATTGTTAGTGCTTGGGGGTAATTTGGTTGACTTAGCTGCAAGTAGATCACCATTAATATCTCTAATGACACATCTCGTTTCAGAAGGGCCAGGATTCCCTCGGCATGCCCCATCAATGTTAAGCTTACAGAAAGGAGAGGATGGTGGTGTCCATTTAACTTTATCTCTATTTGTGGAAAGCTTAGAAGCTCCTGTATTGTTTCCAAGTCCCATGAGTTTGACTGATGGCCAAAGCGAGATGATTTCCTCATCCCATTTAGACCATACCAACTTGGAGGAGTTAATGGATCTAAGGTGGGCCACTACCTGTTCCGCTAGAGCAGCTTCAAGTTTATCACATACTTGAGACGTCGATCTTGTTTCCTTCTTGAAGATACGCAGGTTGCTTTCCCACCAGATGTGCCAGATGATCATGGAAGGACCTAATTCCCATAAACAAGCTAATGTAGATTTACCAAACGAAAGGGGCCAATTTTTGAACATAAGAAATAGAGATTTGGAGATAGGGCTAGTCCACTTTATCTTTCTGAAGAACTAGGTCCAGCAAGCTCTACTAAAAGGGCACTGTAGCAAAATGTGATCTAGAGATTCATCCTCGCAGCCACATAGCACACAGGGGAAGTTGGATCCCAATCCTAGTCTTTTGATTCGATCACCTGTGAGAATTTTATTATGAAGCACACACTAGGTGAATGCTCCAGCTTTAGGAAGAATTGACTTCCCCCAGCACAGCTTCGAGGGCTAGTATGAAACAGCTTTCTGCACACCTATTTTATAACCTTCTTTAACTGAGTAGCACCCTGAACTTGCCGCAGTCCAAACCACTTCATCCTCCAAGCTGGAAACTAGCACTAACCTTTTACCAAGTAGACGGCTGAGAATAGCTTTTTGAGATCTAGGAAAATTACATTCCTGAAAGCCTTTCCAGGCAACTGTAACTGAAGACCCCTCCCTTACCACCTGCTAATAATCTTTAACTTTGTGACCCCAATTTGATTGGAGAAAAATTTGTGCCTCAGAAAGCTCATATAACTCAGACAACGGCACTCCCCCACCCCAAGAGTCAAACCAGAAATCTACCTTTTCACCATTATGTATGATCCACGTGAGATTGGACTGGAGGAGGTCTCTACTTCTTACTAAAAAATTCCAAATAGTGGACCCCTTAGGAGGGTTTTGCACTGTGAAAATCCTCTCATTATCCATCGAATCAGGGTACTTGACTTTCATTAACTTAACCCACATGGCATTAGGTTTAGAATATATGCTCCACGCCAATTTGGCCTTGAGTGCTTGGTTTTGAACTTGAATATCCAGAATTCCAGACCCTCCTTCCACCTTAGGTTTACAGACCTTATCCCAGGCCAATAGATGTATTTTCTTTTCTTCTAGAGAGCCCTGCCAGAGGAATTTTCTACAGAGGCCGTCAATTTTGGCAATAATACCTTTTGGAATGTGGAAAACCGATATCATGTAGACTAGCACCGCAGAGAGAACTGCTTTAATCAAAACTATTCGTCCTGCTAGAGACAGATGGCGCCCTTTCCATTTAGCCAGTTTTGTATTCAAATTCTTTAACACCTTGCCCCATAAGTTATTTTTATATCTGCCCATGAACAAGGGAAGACCGAGATAGCTTCTTGGGAGAACCTGAGTTTCAAGATTGAGGATGACTTGAATCAGCTTTTGGAGGAGCAATGGAACATTCTGGAAGAAGACCATAGATTTATTAAAATTCACTAATTGTCCTGAGGCACAGCAGTATGAATTGACTGTGTCCATCATTGATCTGGCTTCTCGGAGCGTAGCTTGGCCAAAAAGTATTGTATCATCTACAAACAAAGCATGGGTGACGGGCTCGTGTATACCTTTTATTTTAATACCTTGCCATTCTGACCTTCTCTTTGCTTCCTTTATGGACCATGTAGGGGCTTCTGTCATGATGATAAAAAGGTAAGGAGAAAGAGGATCTCCTTGTTTTAAACCTCGCGAGGGTTCAAAGAAACTAAATTCCTGTCCATTAATTAACACTGAGGCTCGGAACCCTGAGAGGCAGGAATTAATCCATCTAACCACTTCTTTGGAGAAACCCATTTGCAAAAGGATATCAATAAGAAAACCCCAATTCACTCTGTCATAGGCCTTGGACATATCTAACTTCACTACCATGGCTTGCTGCTTATCCTTGTTCACTGATTGCAAGATTTCATGAGTTAGTATGGCGCCCTCCATGGTCTCTTTACCTGGAACAAAGCCCCCTTGTTCACTAGAAATCAACTCCCTCATCAGGGGGGATAATCTGAGTGCTAAAGCCTTTGAAATTATCTTATAGATGAAGTTACATAAAGAGATAGGCCTAAAGTCTTCAAAGGTTTGAGGAAAGCTTGTTTTAGGAATAAGCATTATACAGGTCGATTTGAATTCCTTGAGCACATTCTTAGCTTTTCTGGATTCTTCTACAACCAAAAAGACATCCCTTCCAACCGTATCCCAACACTTTTGAAAGAAAAGTCCCGTCCATCCATCCAGGCCGGGCACTCTCTCTCCCGCCAAGGAGAACACTGCAGACTTCACTTCTTCTAAGGAGAATGGTTTCAAAATCTCCCTATTATGATTTTCCTTAATTAACTTAGGAATGAGGGTACAAACCTGCAAACCTTTGTCCCATTGATATAGCGGGCTGGTAAGAAGATCCGCAAAAAAGTTTTGAGCTGCAGTGAGAATATTTGATTGTTTAGTGCAGATCTGTCCATTTCCCAGATGAATGGATTTAATAGAATTGGCATCGGCTCTCACCTTGGCTGACAAATGAAAGAAGGAGGTGTTTTTGTCGCCATCTTTGTCTCCAAAAGATTTCTCCCCTTTTCAAGATCTCTTCCAGCTCGGCTCTCAAAAGTTTCTCCTTCTGAAAAGATGATAGATCCATGCCTCTAATTATTATGAAGTCTGCAAGCCCTTTCAACTCTTGCTATATTCTATCTTTCTCAGCAAAGTCATTGCGAAAATGACTCTTGTTCCATTCCATGATCCTGTGCCTTAAAAATTTTAGTTTACTTACAAGCTGAAACATACGAGATCCTTCCACGAAAGGGATATTTTTCCACCAGGATTGAATATTATCCATAAAAGTCAAATCTCTAAACCACATAGACTGAAACTTGAACATCTTCTTGCTGGGGAGCTTAATTCCTCCTATTAAGAGCCTGACTGGGTAGTGGTCTGACCCTATAAACGGCCATATTTCTGCTTCAAAACTGACTGGAAAATTAAAGCATTTTGGGGAGAGGAGGAATCTGTCCAACCTTTCTGCTATCTATAAAAAACCTTTTCTTCTGTTCATCCAGGTAAAAGTACCATTGTTAGGAATGCAGTCTAACAGGAGGTTACTATTAATAAAATCCTTGAAGTCCTTCTGAGATCTAGTCAGATGTGTGATACCCCCTGTCTTTTCCGCCTCATCTATTATGGAGTTAAAATCTCCCCCTAAAATGAATGGACTCCATTTCAATTTGCTTAGCCAAGTAGATAGGTTATCCCAAACTAATTTCTTCTAAAATAAATCTACGGGCGCATAGACATTCACAATCCACAAATCAGCTCCCTTAATGAGTGCAGGAAACTTACCTATTAGGAAATTACCATTCTTCTCCACCACCTCCAAGGCTTGAATATGATTCCTCCAACCTGTAGCTAGACCTCCTGAGGCTCCTCGTGCATCCACCTTCTCAAAACTCCACTCCTTCCAACTCCTAGAGTATAGATCAAAGGATTCTGAAGACAATTTAGTCTCCTGCAGCATGATTATATCAGCTCTATCCTCATCAATTTGAAATTTGATGAGGTTCCTTTTGTTAGGGGCGTTAAGTCCCCTAACATTCCATGTGAGTATCTTCATGCCTCCTGAGGAGAGTAGCTTACTCTCCTCCTACTTGGACTTCTGGATAACTGATGGTTTAGGCCACTTGGCACATCTTTGCTATACCTCAACTGCTTCTGTTTGGAGCTTTTCCTGATTGGGGTAGGAGTACCTTTAGTCAAAGGGCTTCTCATACTTGTGCGAAGTAGGCCGAGCAGCCTATTCTCATCCTTCTCTAGGTCTTCCTGAAGAACCTCATTTGCAATTTCCTCCATCACATTGGTTGCCACCTTTGTCACCACCTGATCTAAAAGCTCTCTCAAAGTTTCATTATCCTGAATCAAATCCTTGGAGAAGTCATTTTGCTCATTTTCTATCTCCCTAGTAGCAGTCTGATCCTTTAAGGTAAAATGAATCATATCTCGCAGAGGGGTGTCCTCTTCCCAGTTTAAGAAGTCCTCTTCCTCCCTGAGAGGGGAAAAGCAACTAGGACCATGTTTAAGGGTCTCCTTTGTTGCTTCTTTGGGACAGATTCCTTCCTGAGAAGGTGGCTCCACCTCCTCAGGTTCCTCTGATAAAAAGTAGCATTCCTCATTGCTATCCTCTGCAAGATTATCCACAGTAGCTAACTGATCTTGACCCTCTGGATTTCCAAGCACAACCTGTAGTTCTTTTGTAGACTCACTCAACTGAACCGAAACTGTGACATTTTCAAGCTGAGAGCCCAAAAGAATGGCATTACTGCTACCTAAACCGGGCTCCTCTGTCGCCAACTCTGCCAAAGAGGCTAGACTGAAAACTTCCCTCTGTTGATCCAAATCTCGTCCTTGCTTGGGCAAGTTGTCTTCTGTCATAAGGAAAGCTTGGAGCCTTTCAAGATCATCTGAATCTACACCATCTTGTAGTAAAATTTCTTGAAGCCAAAGCCCTTGATAGATTCCAGTTTGAGTCTTTTGGGCAATAACTCCTTAGCCTCTGTAAGAATTCGGACTCTCACTAAAGAAGATGTGAGGTTTACTTTGGGGATATCCACTTCTTGACACACCCCCAAGGAGTTGCCAAGACATGTCAGGATTTCAACATCTCTATACTCCATCGGCAAATAGGGAAGGTGAACCCAGAGAGGAATCAAAGGGATTTGTTCTTTCCCAACATGGAAGTTTGGGCGCCATTCTTGACAGCAAATCACTGTTTGGTTAAACTTCCATATTTTCTTAGAAAGAATTTTATTTCTTTCCTCCTTATCCGGAAGCACAAAACAAAAAAAACCGTTACCCAGTTCACAAAAGTCAACCAAATTCCCCCACCTAGAATGCTGCCAATCTATGAGATCTTGAACTGAAAAATGAGGAGACATCACTTTACCTATAACAGCTGTTTCCGTCAGGAGTTGAGATTTGTCTCTGAGCTTTTTCTCCATCTGGGTGAGGGTTATTTTCTTTTGCTCACTGCGCCGTGTAACATTCTTTATGATGGGGGTCCAGATCTTTTTTTGCTTGGAGACAAATCTTTCCTTTTCCCGATGTCTATGAAAGTGATGAAAATGGGATCCTTTTCTCTTTTGGAGTTCCATCCATCGATTTCCTTTTGGGTGAGAACTTGTCAGTAACGAATCATCCTTGCGTCTATCCCTGAAATCAGCTTTTCTTGCTTGAAACTCCTTGAAAGCAGCTTGCTGAGACTCCAAAGGAGTCCTAAAGGAAAAGGTGGCTGCTTTATTGGGAAATGTCAGATTGTGTCTTTTATTTGAGAACCCATCTTGGAACCACACCTTCCTTCCTGGCGGCTGTCGCCCATGTACCTGCGGGCCTGGTTTTTTTAAAATAGAGCGAAAATCTCGCCATTGGCCTTGGAACCCATCCGTCCATCTTGATGAAGTTCCAGGAAAACTCTGGTGTAAGAGAGCTGTTCGGTAAGCCATTACAATTCAGGTTCTCTTCCCATTTCATCAATGTCTTTTTCTTTGCCTCTTTTCATTAGAGTGTCCTTTATCCGATCCAACCTTGGATGCCAGAATCAGCAAGGGTGATAAATAACTAAAGCTTGAAACCTCTGAAACAGAAATAAACCGTTAAAACATTATAAGTCGATATAAATGTTTAACCAGTCATTCCCATTTATGGAGAATTCAAGGAATACGCTGAACAGAAACAACAGACGAGTTTGGAAATTTTCCCAGCGTGAATGAAGCTCAAGGAAGATGTAGATAGTAATAGCGGACGAGTTTAGAAAATTGCAGTTGCACCTGTAGGAAGTTTAAGGAATATGCTGATAAAGCAACCGACGAGTTAAGAAAAATTATCAGTATGAATTATAAAAAATTTACCTGCGTCAATTAATTTTCAAACACCAATAACAACTGACGAGTTTAGAAAGATTTCTGGGTGAATTTACTTCACCAAGGAAATTCAAAGCCGATAATGACAACCAACGAATTTTAAAAATTTCTGGTAGCGTGAATTTTTTAGGGCATGAGACAATCTTTCTGGCCGTTTTGGCGCCACAGTTCAACCTAAAAGTTCACCACAGTTCACACTACTGCTATTTTATCCGCATCATGAACTCTCGCCGCTCGGTGTTAGCCATTTCCTTAAGCCAGGGAAGTGATATTTGTTGAGTGTAATAGCTTAAAGCGGGCGCTGAATCTCCATTATTATACAGACTATCAAGATTTTTTTATTTTTTATAATGATCAAAAGCTATAGTAAAAGAAAGCCGAAAATGTTTAAACGTTGCTGTTTAAAGTTCAAAGTTAACGCCAGAATATAAGTTTTGAATACCACGATTTATGTCAAAACTCTCAACTTAGAATATTAAAATGGAAGCATGGATAGTTTAAGATCTGTGAGGCTGCGATTAGAAGGCTAGACAAACCAATGTAACAAAAGAGATCACATTTCTTTTTACCAAAAAGCAGCTGCTTTTTATAAGGAAAAGGCAACGTTAATGGTAACAGTTATAAGGAAAGCAAAATGAAATGGCGTTTGCTTCAGCAGACCGCAGACTTGGGACATTCACAGAATATTAAACCACTAACAGTTTAATCCGAAGCTCAAAGCTACTGCTGAGAGGAATGACATTAATAATTTAAAACTAGTGATTAAAGAAGATTTAATCTTGATAAAACCGTTACCACAACCGGCGGCTGGTAGCAGAATAATAATAACAAACCGTTGGTACAAGGGGTGACTCCAAAACTAAAAAAATTTCAACTTTTTTCCAGCCTCGCAATACCTGCCAAAACTCAACAAGAACTCTTGCAAACCAGAGATTAAGTAAGAAGGATGTGTTCACGTCGGGTTCACCAATTAATTACCATAACAATATGATAATGAGATTTCAAAACTATTTCAAAACCCTAAAATCCATATCAAATACAACATCACAATTAAAGATACAACTATGAAAAACAATAAATTATTAACTTAGATAAATGTTATCGAATCATAAATGTGGTTGCTCAAAGTATTCACATATATGTGAATGTTTGCCAGGGAGTGAAATTGGAAAATAGTTAGGTTTTTATAAAATTTGGGTTGATCGGGAACAGGTAGGTATATTAACAGGTTTGGTTTTCTTTTAATTTTTGGGATTAGGTTTTGGTTAAATTTAATAATAAATTAAAGTAGTTAATTTATTATTAATAAGAGGTTTTGGCTAAGAAAATAATAAATTATAATTAATTTATTATTTACAGGAAATGGAGTAAAGTGGAGATTTAATTAATTTAATTAATTAATTAAATCTCATGCAAACGGTAAGGGTTAGGATTAAGGGTGAACTTAGGGATTAATTATTGATCAATTTTTTATGTCTGACACACTAAATTTGAACATAAAATTTTTGGAATAAGTTTTCTTAAGAGACAAGTGTCAATGAGTGAATAATTCAGATTAACTTTATTTTTTACAAATATTCTACATAATGATACTTCTAGAATTAATCAATAATGATAAATAATACAAGTCTTGAAATTAAGTTCTCAACCAGAAATAATAAATAATTATTTTTTAAAGGGATGACTACAATTACAATTTACATAGATAGGTCATATTATAATATTATAATCAATTTATATTGTAGGATGAGCATAAATAAATGATTTAAGCTCTATTTTAGGCCAAAGCTATGACACACCCAAATTTGAACATAAAATTTTCAGAATAAGTCTCCTTAAGAGACAAGTGTCAATGTGTGAATGACTCATATTAACATTTTTTTTTCAAATATTCTACATAATGATACTTCTAGAAATAACCAATAGTCATAAATAATAAAAGTTCAGGAATTAAGTTATTAAAGAAAAATAAGAAATAATAAAATAAAAATTTAAAATGTATAACCATAATTACAATTTACATATCTATATCTTATGTAATAATATTATAATAAATTTACATCATCGAATGATCATACAACTTAAGTTCTATTGTAGGTTAAAGTTTTGACACACCTAAATTTAAACATAAATTTCCAAAATAGGTATCCTAGTGAATGATTTTGATTAACTTTATTTTTCATAAATATTCTAAATAGTGATACTTCCATAATTAACCAATAATCATTGATAATATAAGTTTTGGAATTAAGTTATTAACCAAAAATAATAAATAATAAAACACAAATTTAAAAAGAATGACTACAATTGTAATTGACATATATATCTCATATTATACTATTATAATAAACAAAAAGGGTTTACAAAGGATTACATAGATTGCCCTAAGCTAAAGTGCCCTAACACAAACCTTTGATAAAGGCCTACGTAGATAAGAAAAATTTAAAAGATGCAAAAATTTAGAAAACTTAAAACAAACTTAGAAACATAGAAGAAAAGTGAAAACACCATCTTCAAGTACTGTGACTTGAGATATCAGCCTATCAATGATTTAGCTTCCATTGCTTGAAGGACTAAATGTTAATGGCCCCCATGGATGTGTCCCCTAACAACTACAGCTTAAAGAAGAAAAGATGTAGCATAAACAAAAGACCTCACCCTTCATAATAAACATGCATATAAATCATTCTTTATAATCTGAACCCTATCAAAGGATTCCAAAAAACCTCTAACAAATGTCCTTCTTGCCTCCTCAAGAATGCAATTAGTTTACAGATAAAGTCTCTAACACATGTAAAGGGAAATTGCCAGCCATATCCCACGGTCCCATATCATAGTTATAATCATTTAAGCTAAATCAAGCTTATCCATAGTGATAAGTGATTCTTGAATTATAGTCTTACTGATAATCTTCACTAGACCCGAGTCATTAAGAAGGTCCATTAAATTTGACAAAACTACAGACACGATGTCACTGAATATAATTTTTTGAGAAATTTTTTTAAAAATATCATGACCAATAATTTCACAAATAACATCATCAACCAAAGGGGAACTTCAATTAGAAACACCTTCTCTAGTTTTTGTATCTCGTATCTAGTAAAATTGATCAAAATCAATCATTCCCCATTTGTAGGGAAATAGAGAAACACAACAAGGGATTGACTAACTAATCTTAACCATCAAGAATAAAAAAAGAAACAACCACAAACACAAAAGGAAGATGTTAATAAATTTATAGAAGTGCCTAGACTTATTCCAAAATTATACAAAATCATTATTCTTCACAAATTATGCTATATTTATTGTGTCACAATGTAGAGTAGAGCTCACTTGCCATCATTTATTGCATTTACAACAAAATAGAAGATCAAATGATAAATTGTGATCTTAAATATTAATTGGTAATAATGTTGAATGTTTGATATGAGTCAAGATAAGCTACAATACTTTGATCTTTAATTAGACATGGTTTGCAATCAAATCCATTGTATTAAATCTTGAAATTTTAAAAGTTAGGAGACAGACCTTCTACATTAACCAATGTTCATTTAATATCTTAATATTTTATTAGTGGTGCTGATGGAGTCAACTTAATGTACTTGCTTTCCATCATTCAATTCTTTTGTACTACTTGTAAAAAAAATGTTACTCTTTATTGTTTCAACCTTGGGTGAATTCTATATTTTGATTTCCTATAAATCAACAATTCTCCATTCAATTCTATGTTTTAGCTTAGCAAAAAAATCAAGAAACACAATATTTTCTCCCATAGAGCTAAGTTTTATACTAGTGTAGTGGTTTGAAAATATTTATCTTAGAAAACAAAAGACTTCTTGGTTAAATGTCTTTCTCAACATTACAACTTCTCTTATATAGACAACATTTATTAGAGATATAAAACTACTCATTGACTAATTATGAACTTACTTTCCCCCTATCAATGGAGAATTGAGAAACATAACAACATAACTCCATTGGACTACTCTTCATAAATTCTCAACATAAGGAAACCAAAATTGAACACAACACACCAAACTAAAAGACTACAACTACAACTACCAAACTAGAGGGAAATGCAACTAGTCCTATGAAAAATCCTACTTAAATATTTTATCCATTCTCCAAACGAATAACTAACCAAAAGGAGAAGGTTCCTTCATTTTCCTAGAGGAAACTTCAACACATTTTGACCCTTATATTCTAACAACTAAATATAACACTAATGACTCCAAAAACCTCATAAACAAATATAGAAACACCTAAAATTGATCATGTATAAAAATGAAATGTCAATTTAACTGATATTATACCCATTTACACCCATTACAATATAATAAATATTTATTTAACAAATTAATATTTTCAAAACTTAATAAAAGAATCTGCTAAATTAATCGATCTTATTCCTTGCCATTTAAATGTGAACTTTTTAACCTTTGGGAAAGAGCTATTATAAGCCCTGAACCTCCTCTCCATTTCTCTCCATTTTCACTTAACTATATTGATATCATTGACTAGCAATTCAAACCAGTATACAGTAGAGGCTTTCAAAATAATAAATTATTAAATTAGCAACAAATAAATAACACCCAAGTAAAACATATCAGTGGCCAAATTAATTGCTAATATTATAGATTTGTCTTAAAAATCGCTACCCTTTATATTCTTTACAAATACATTTAAAATAGAATTGTCACTTTCAGTAGGAGTTAAAAATTTGTTAAAGTGAAAAAATAGAGAAAATTCTTATTTTTCTCCCCTATTGCTCTTGCTTGCACGCCTAACAATAATCTGTCAAAACTTTAGGCCATTTTTTCTGAGCATAGTTAAATGATCCCTTAAACTTATATCGTAATTTCTCTAAATATTTATGCAAAGTAAATAAAAATCTTTTAAAATGAACAACTACGGGTAAGATAAAAGAAAAAACAAATGCCTGCTAAAATTTGAAGCCTTTAAAATAAAATAGACTATTTGGGTTTATTAAAAATCAAGCCACCTATTGGGATGGTTTCCCCCAGCTTTCTTCCAAACCTTCTAGGAGATAGTTGGGAATGATGTCTTCAATGCAGCCAAGGACTTCTTTAGGACGAGAAGACTCTTGCAACAATTGAACAACATATTTATTGCCTTAATTCTGAAGAAGATTGACGCTAGGCTTATGGCAAACTTTAGGCCTATTAGTCTCTACAATACTGTGTACAAAGTTTTCACCAAAATCCTAGTCTTCGGGCTGTAACCCCTCCTAGATAAACTCATTTCTCTGAACAAAAAGGGTTTTGTTTCGGGGAGACAGATACTGGATGCGACTATCACTACCCATGAAATTATCCATTCCATCCACAAGAGCAACACTCCAAGTATGATCTTTAAATTAGATATCTCCATAGCCTATGAGAGGGTGAATTCAGATTTTTGTTTAGGGGCCTCAGGAAATTTAGCTTCAAACAAAGGATTGTCAATATCATTAAAGAGTATATTTCTATGGTGCAGTTCTCAATGCTAGTCAATGGTTCTCACAGAGGATTCTTTCCCTCCAGGAGGATCCTTAGGCAAGGTGACCCTCTTTCACCCTATCTTTTTATATTGCTTGCTAAACTGCTGGGTAGGAATGCTTGTAACTTGTTGATGCAGGGGACTCTCCAGGGTATCAAACCTACCACTACTGGTCAGACTATGGTCATACAATAGTTCATGGATGACACTATTTTGTTCAGGATAGCCTCTGTTGTGGAAGCTAGAAGATAGAAGCAGCTGCTCAAAACCTATGAGAGGGTCTCAGGTCAGAGTATCAACTTTGAGAAAAGTCATATCTATTTTCTGAACACCCAAGAGGATTTGCAGCAAAAGATCACTCAAGTCCTAGGCTGTTCGAGCAAAAGGTTCCCAGCCACCTACTTGGGCCTCCCCCTTACCACTACTAAAGTATCTGCAGAATCCTAGAAATGGTCGTTGGAGAGAATGCAGAGGAAACTGGCTGGATGGAAAGGGGCTCTTCTAAGCCAGGTAGGGAAGTTCCAACTCTTCAAAGCGTCCCTCTAGGGGATGCCTAACTACTCACTAAGTCTCTTCAAGATTCCTTTGTGGCAGAAAAGATTGAACAAATGTAGAAGAAATTCCTCTAGTATGGTTTAGAAGAGAAACAAAGAATTGCTTTTGTTGGATGGGAAAAGGTTTGCACCCCTAGACATCAGGGGATCTAGGGCTAAGAAGAATTCATCTCATGAATTGTGCCCTCTTATCCAAGGTGGGGTGGAACCTTATTCAAGGTAATACTGACTAGGGGGACATCATGGTGGCCAAGTATCTCAATGGGGATCAGGGCAGGAGATTACTCTCGGAGGCTAGTATCCTCAAAGGATGGGTCATTTGGAATGGGATCCTCAAGACCTGTGGCCTTCTTCGCCAAGGCATTAGGTGGAAGATAGGAGATGACAAGGAAGTTAACTTCTAGAAGGATAGATGGCTGAAGGACAAACCCTTGTTAGAGTTGGAGTATGGTAGAATCGTGGATAGGGCTTGCAGGGTCTTTGGTTCTAAGGTGGTTTATTACATAAGGACTAATGGGGGTCTCAAGAGCTGGATTGTTTTGTTAGTTGGCACCCCTGAATGTGATGAGGATAGGGTGTTAGCCCTTTAGCTCCAAAGGTAATTGGATGACTACAGACTCTCTCTTCCCCAAGAGAGATAGGATGATCTGGGACAAGGACAACAAAGGTCTGCCTATGGTTTGCTATTAGACCTAGGTGAGAATTGATTATGGGGGAAAGTCTGGATGCCCAAACTTTTACCAAAAGTTAATTTCTTCTGGTGGATCATGATGCAGAATAGAATTATGACCATTGACAATCTAAGAAAGAGGGGTTTCAAAATGCTAAGTAGATGCATTCTTTGTGGTTCTGAGGAAGAGATGACTGACCATCTCTTTCTTCACTTTAGCTTTGCTGGGGAGGTGTGAGGTTTAACCCTTAAAAAACTTAATATGAGCTGGTCCTTGAACAACAACTTAGAAACCTTGGCCTGGGATTGGACACCCCCCTTCAGACCAATGCTACTAGTTTCTAACGAGCTTTGGTCCCAAATTCCGCCCCATTTAGCCTAGAGCCTATGGAAAGAACACAATAATAGAGTTTTCAGGGAGAAGTGTAGAACACCTATGGAAGTTTTCCCGTGTTTATCCAAACTACTTATGGAGAACATCAACTCTTGAAAGTTTCAAGCTGCAGATAGTTCTCCAGGAGGGGAAGAATAGAGTCTTTTAAAACAACGGAACATCAGCCCTGATTCTTGTTGGGTTGACAATTCTAAAATGATTGCTAGGGCCAGGACCAAATGGGCCTTACCGTAGCAAGGGTGGTTCAAGCTCAATTTTGATGGAGTTGCTAAGGGGAACCCGGGGGTGGCCAGCAGAGGAGGAATTATTAGAATAGACACAGGAACCTTTGTGGCTGCCTTTTCAGGTGGCATTAGTCTAAAGAGCAACAATGATGCAGAAGCGTTTGCTATGCTATGGGGGATTAAGCTGGCCATTTCCTTGAACATCATACTTCTTCATGTGGAAGGAGATTTTCATCTTGTGGTTAATGCTGCTCTGGGATCGACCCAGATTGGGTGGAACTTAGCGGACATCATAGGAGATATCAAACTACTGCTCAATGGAATGGAGGATTTCAAGATTTTGCATATATACAGGGAAGGGAATTTGTTGTAGCTGATGCCTTGGCCAATGTTGGTAGTGGCAAAGAAGGATGGCATTGCTGGAGGAGTATGTCCAGTCTACCTAATGAGATTCATACTCTCATTCTGAAGGATGGTGATAGCTACAGGAATTAGGTGGCTTGCAGCTGTTGTCATTCTTTGGTGTTGGCTAGAGGGTGGTAGGAATGGAGTTTCTACTTTTGGCCAGTCGAGGGAGGATTGTGGTCTGGTTTTCAGGAATGGCGGGTCCAACCTTTTGAATTTTCAAAATTGCATGAGCAAAAATTTGACCTTTCAAAATTACAGAGGTGGGAATAGAGGTGTCTTTGACTGGACGTAGTCTAGTCAGCTGACTAGAACTCCTAAGTGCTATGGGATCGAGGCACACATGGAATGTTGGATTGCCACCCTGGCCAGGAGGATAGGTTGGCAAATCATAAGATATATGTGTTACAAGGTGTGGCCCTTGGTCTCCTTGTTCAGTGCTGCGCTGCGGTGGTTTCTGACAAGGGCTTAACCACCTCCCATGCTTATTAAGTCAAGTGGTTGTATTGGGCATTAAAAGGTTGATCTTTTAGTGCAACGATAGCTAATAGTTGGTATCAGAGATGAGGTCACGGGTTCAACCCCGTGCTTGCACTGGGGGGGATTGTTGCAAGGTGTGGCCCTTGGTCTCCTTGTTCAGCGCTGCGCTGCGGTGGTTTGTGACAAGGGCTTAACCGCCTCCCATCTTGTTAAATCAAGTGGTTGTATCAGGCATTAAAAAGTCGATCTTTTGGTGCAACGGTAGCTAACAATATGGACATCGAGACTAGTGGTTATCCAGGAGTTAGATATAGTTGGATAAAAAGGATGCCGCATGGGTCTTTGGCAGGGTTATGGAGGGCTGATGAGATGGTTTTTTAGATGGGTAATTATATTTGGTTAATGCCTGCAGTTGGTGATGTCTACTATCACACGAGGTGGCAGCTAAGTTCTCTCCCCAAGGAGATGTTTTTGAGTGACAAGGATGCAACGTATCACCTCATTAATTATGCTGTAATTATTATTTACTTCCTATGGCTTTCCCATTTTAATGGGCTGCTTGCTACTTTCAACACTACCTATTAAATAATTTTAGCTGCCTTAACAATTCCAAACTTAGTTGCCTCTGTAAGTTTCAAACTATCACGATGGGCGGAGATATTTTCAAGATTGAACCCAATTCAGTGGAGGAATCAGGACCCTATTGTGTGGCATATCATTCAAGAAGGCGAGGTGGTTTCCTTCTTCGAAGGGATGGATGGTCATGATGAAAACCTATCCCGCCAGTTTGCAGAGACTTGGGATGATGAAACAAGAGAAGTAAGGATTGGCGGCATTGGTTTCCAGGTGTCTGAGGAGGTGATTGGGTAGGCTACGGGGCTTCTTATTAGAGGGAAGAAACATTTGAGATGCAACAGGGTGCCCGACCCTGAACATATGGCTCTCTTCTTTAGAAGGGGGAGGCAGCCATGAAACTGCATGGTGGGTTTGAGAGAGAAAAGTTGATGAAGCCATGGAGCCATATCTACTTAATGATTATGAAGTTCTTCAGGCTGGAAGGGAGATTCAAGGTTTTTTACCACTACCACTTTGCTCTCCTTAAACACTTTAGAAATAAAATGGAAATCAGTTTTCTTTTTTTTTCTACTTTCTTCCTTGGATAATTCTTTTAATTTAGTTAGAGAGCTTAGGGCTAAAACTGCTAGCCACTCACTTGTTCCCATTCATCAAGGCCTCATTCTGAGACTATACCAGTTCCACCTTACCCTGTGCCCCCCGAAGCAAATTAAGGTTAAGCTGCTTAAGGACCCCTAGCCGAGCATGTCTCCTAGTTCTATAAGAAATGTGAAGACTTGTGTGGGGACCCCTAAGATTTCCCTTAAAACCTCTAAGGGTGACCCCTGTACAATGGGTGATATCCCTATTGGAACCCCTGCCACTTCTAAAAAGAAGTCCTAGAAGAGTGCCACCTTGGTGCGAGGGAAGAGATAGACTTGATTCAGACGATGATGGGGCTGCTCTAGTGAAGAAAGCTAAGAAGGGTAAGGATGCTTTGACTACGGATGAGCCTATGAAAATTGTTGAGCTGGACCCTGAGCACAAACCTGTTGGTAGTGGGGAAGGTGTGAAGGTTGCTAACCTAAGGGTTTGATGGTCTATCTGCATTGTTGGAAAACCTTCTACGAACCCCCAGGGGGTGGAGATTTCTGATGACTCAGAGTTTGCTGTGGAAATGATGGAGGAAGGAGGGGATGAAACCCCCACTGAGTCTATGCATGAGGTTGAAGGAGCGAGTCACTTCGCTTCCATGAACAAGTCCAGTTCTGAGGGCTTGGGTGAAGCTGATAGGGTTACTAGTGGACAAGACAGCAAGGGGAATTGCTCATTATGTGTTAAGAATTCTAAGGATTTGAGGCACCTCCAGAAGAAGATGGAGAGAATGCAGAAGAAGTGGAAGATTATGGCTGAATTTGCTGATAAGGCCCTGCAATAGGTGGGGCTCGATAGCCTGGGAGAGTTCAAAGACGTGGTCGATTTTCTAGTCAAGTTTGGGATGGCTGGCAGTCCTTAGTTTCTGGTTGTTTTTGTTGTTTCTGCTATTTTTGATTAGGTGTTTTTTGTCTGTTATTCATGCGTTGTTAATAAGTTGTTCTTGGCTTGTTAATGGCATGTAGCCCAGCGGGCTATTTTGTATAGGGTTCTAGACCCTCTTTTCCAGCTGAACTAATAAAAAACAATCTAACCACTAGTGAACAAGAACTTTAAGTAATGTTTTCTATTATATAAATATTTATTCTAATATTATTGTAGGACCTAGATCAAATACATAAAAATAATAAAAATATATATCTGGAAATGATATATAAAGAACTATGTTACTAGAAATGAGAAACACAAAGCAACGTGGCAAGAACACACAAAAATATATTACAGGAAAATTATATTTGCAAATGATATATACAGAGAATAAAAAAATACATTGTGAGGGTCTTAAATTTAGATTATCAAATATGGCTTTATATAACAATTTCTTTGCAACAATTCTATTTAAAAAATATAATAGGCACCTCGAGAAGGATATCTCCCAACATACTTTAGATATATTTTTTAAATATAGGTATACTAGTTATGCCGAGAGGCATTCCTACATTCACAGCAAGGATGGAGAACAAGAGCTAAAAGATTTATAAACAGATTCAGATTCTATGAAATTTTATAAGATTCTCATTAAAATATATATACATGCCAATTCAGTTGATTTAAAAAAAAAAATATGGTAAAATTATGGTGGCCATTACAGATTTCTTCGAAGTTAAAAACTAATAAAAAATGTGGATGAACAAGAAGCAAATGGAAGGTAGGTGGATGAGAGTTTTAAAGAGGCATCTGCTCAATCCTTCGTAACCCCCTCTTGCAAATTTTAATATATATATATTTTACCCACTTCTTCTTTGGCTCACAAAGGTCCAGACAGAAAATAAAAAATCATGAAATACTTTATATATGCCCAGTCTTTATTATCATGATGTCTATTGTTGGTGTAACATCTATTGCAGTCCAATCTTTATTTAGATTGTTGGTGTATCGCTCCTGACACCTTTGATATTCCCTATTCATTGGGGTTAAATATAGTCATGAGCCTTCTAGAAGAATATAGAATATGTGAGAGTTGTTGGCAAGAGACACATTGTGGCTTCATGGTTCTTGTCATTGATGGCAACAAAGTTAATCCCACACATCCGCAGGACATGGTGTGCCTATACTGGAAGTCAGATTGAAGAGTGTTGTGGTCTGGTAAGCAAGAATAGAGCATGTGGCAAGGTCTAACAGTTAGGTCCGAATCTCTTAGAGGAAGTATCTTAGTAAAGTACAGACTTGAGGAAGTCAAGAGGAGTACCTTGATTGATACATTCCAGAGATTGAGCCTCCGGTGATAAAAGAGTGAATAGATATGAGCACCTAAGTAATGGGTTCCTGTTTGGTAGAGTTGATAGAGGAAGAACTGATCAGCAGAGTATCAGACCTTAATCTAGATGAGTTGTTGATGGTGATCAAGTTCCTTAAGGTATCATTCATGACTGGCTGACATGATTGATGACTTCTATAAGCATCTCCTTGATACACATCACTTGATAAGTAAGGATTCAGCTGACAGATCAGAGTTTGGGAAAATATTGACTATTCCAGATGCCGACTAGAAAGGTGTTAAAATCATTGGTGTGGATATATATACCAGATGGATTTGGATGTGAAGGTGTGTATTGTGTGTTGTGGTGTGCAAAGAAAAGCAGAAGAGTAGTGTGGAAGCAGTAAGGCAAGTCCGGTATGTAAAAGGACAATAGCACAAAAGAAGAAAAAGAATGAAGTGTAGTAGATCAGTATACTGAGCCTAACCGGAACTGAACTCTAGCATATGTGGATACTTCTCATCAGTTCAAGTATCTTGTTACTCTTTATAACTTGTAGACAGTGAGTCTCTTGTAGGCAGTGAGCCCTAATTGGCAAGTGCCATTTTGTATTTCTATTCTTCTAACAGAGAATACATTATTGAGTTAGTCACCCCATGGTTTTTCCCTTAACAGTGTTTTCCACGTCAAAATCATTGTGTTATGTGTATTGACTTTGTTTCTTCTTTCATGATTATGGATGCTTATTTGCTTTGATGCTGCACTAATTGTTTAAGAAGAACATAAAGTTAAATTAATTAAGATAACTGATTCACCCCCCCTCTCAGTTATCAACAATTGGTATCAGAGCCAAGTTCCTCCAAACAGAGCCTAATAACTTGAGGAAGATCTGGGAATTCAAATGGATGTGTATGGTATGAGGGAACAACTTCAGTCTGCCCTAGATGATCTTGAGCAATCTAACTCCAAAGTCAATGAATTGAAGGAAAGACTCAAACAGGCTGATGATTTCATAAATGAACTAAAGAGAAACTGAGTATCTCTATGAAAATGAGAAAGGATCTACGTTAGCAATTAGCAAGTCAAGGTGAAGCCAATGATACAAATGAAGACCTAAAGGAGAAAACCAAGTTATGTGAAAAGTTATCAAAAGAGGTCATTATGGTAAGACATGAAATGGAATCAGGAGTTATAAAATTCACTCAAGAAATTGAAGAGAAAAGAAAAACTGAAGATGATCTAAGACAATCTCTCAAGGAGAAATCAGAAGACTACCACAAAATGGATAGAATAATCAGGCATCTAGAATCTGATCTTGAAGAAGCTAGAGATAATGAAGAACAACTTGAGAATCAGATTGACACTCTTAAAAGGGATCTTCAAATAGCGAATGAATACAAAGAGAAATTCAAGATAAGCTCTGCTCAACTTGAAGTTCTTCTTCAAAGCTAAAAGAGGGTAGATGACAAGCAAGGCTTGGGGTATGAAAAAGGTGAAAGCTCTAGATCTGGTCAGAAGAACTCTAGATCAGAAAATCCAAGAAACAAGCCTAGAAGACCTCCGGTAAGGCAACCAAATGCTCAAAGATATCCTTCCTTCAATGGATACTGCCATAATTGCAATAACTTTGGTCATAAAGCAAATCAGTGCAGAAGGAGAATGAATCAAACTAATTCATCCTTCTCTGGACAGTGTTTCAACTACAAAAGTTATGGTCACAAATCTCATGAATGTAGAAATATGCAAATGAGCAATTCATTCAATGGTAGATGCTTTGCATGCAATAGAATGGGACATATGGTTAATTAATGTAGATCAAGAGGATATCAGTCAAAAATGTAAAGAAATGTTGTTTGCCACAATTGCAATAGATCCGGTCATATTGCCAAATTTTGTAGAAGCAAGAATCAGGATAAAAGGGGTTCGGTGCATCATAATCAGAATCAAGACAAGGGAAAAGGAAAAGTGAATGCGGATGAAGTTCAAAGGGAGATGAACAAGATTTGGGTGAAAAGGAGTACAAAAAATGTTGGGGATGGATCCGCACCAGAATCTGGTGCTGATATTCCTTCCAAAAATTAAAAAGTGAGCTCTGGCTCAGGGGGAGACACAAGGAAAAACATTTTTGCCCAACTAATTAATTGGTGCCTGAAATTGGCACAAGGAACATTGCGGATTAAAGGGTTCACAGAGGAACATCTAAATAAGCTTTGGTAAAGAGATGGAAGATCCGCAAGTGGGTTTGAACAGGTTAATCTTCCAAGACTAATCCGGTTCAACAGTCATCCGGTAAGAAGTAGGTTTTTCATAGTTAGATTCGATATGATTCAAACTGAGGAATCTTGATTTGCAGATAGATGAAATGTTTGGGGAAAGGAAGATAGACTGTCAATCATCACCAAGAACAACTCTAAATACTTCTTAGTGATCCGGAAAAGATTTTTTAAGAACAAGAAGAACAAGGCAAACTAGTTGACTTGAGTTACAAATTTATTGCAATATGGAATTAGGGTTTGTAGAGAAATATAAGGGTTCTTTTATTTAACATTTATTCATTTTACATTCAAGAAGAAGAGAAAAGGAGCTCTGCAACAAATTGCCTCAAGCCCATCAAAGATCAACTGCAGAAGTTGATTCATCTAGCAATCCGATCCGGTTCACATCGTGAACTCTAAAAGCGTAAAAGGTATTTTCCGTTCTTGAAAATCTCTCTGTGAATCTTTGAAAGATGGCTACTCTGAATGTGGTGAAAATCACTAATAGGCCATGCCCTAAATTCAGAAAACATCCCTATAAATCCCTAGAAGTTAATCCCCGAGGCGCATTTTCTAGCATTCCACATGGAATTCTGCATGTAGAAGATGTTAGGGTTTACATTCATGCAAACATTGAAGAATTTGGTGAATCCAAGCTGATGGATATCTACCACAAGGAACTGATAGATGAATCATTTGAACTAAAACCTCAGTATAAGGCCATCCGAGATAAACATTTTGGACAATGCATTCATTTCCCCTATTTTACTGAAGATGATTGGATCTGGTATGTCTTGAGCAGAATGCATGACAACTTTATGTGGTTAATGAGGCCATTTAAGATAAACAAGGAAGCAATTAGGGTAGTAATCAGATTGCACTCATCTGGTGGGTTACCTACTCTAAAATCAATCAAAAACCAAACTATGAGTGAGGCTACCAGATCTAAATTTGATAAAAGTGCAATGACAGTTGAGGATATCATAGATCCAGACATTAAGTTTGCCTCCATGATTATTGGCTACAAAATATATCACTCCAGCAGAGAAAATTCTATATCCGGAACATCAATCTAAATTGCTTACGAAATGTTGAGAAAGAATGCAGACTATGACCTTTGTGAACTCCTTCTAAACCAACTGATGGAAAACCTACAAAAGATCAAGAAGGACAAGAAGAACTCTGTCAAGTATGGTGGGCTGATACTGTGTTTGTTCTTCTACTTTATGAATGAGTTGCCTGGATCCAGTGGTTGGGTATGGCAGAATGACAGACCTGTTGCAATTCAAATCAGAGATTACTTGCATGGGCTTGGTGGTGCCAAGGTACAAAACACAACACTGTGGGGTTACTTCAAAAACTTCTAAAGCATGATGCAGCCTAGACAAAGAATTCCCCAATCCCTAGTTAAAAAATACAAGGATACAGTGTGCTTTATGGTAGACACTGATCAATGCCTAATGGAGGCAGTGGAGCCAAGGACAGTCTCGATCATGCCAATGGGGTATGAAGCAGATGAGAAAATTGTAGAGCTACATGTTCAACACATGCTGAGTCAACCCAAGGATCCCAAGGCATAAAGATTTGGAACTTACCAAGAGCTGAGTGTAAAAGTTCATGTTGAACTTAGACAGCCAGAGATCAAAAGAAAAGTAAGAAGGGAAGTAGAAGATCTTGCCAAGAGGCATGGAATCTCAAAAGAGGCACTTGATGCCCACAGAGAAAAGATGGAAAGAGCAGAAAAAGAAAGTGCTCCAATAAAAGCCCCCTCCCAGACTAGATCCTCTAAGAGCTCTGCACCTACAACTGCTCAAAGCTCAAAGGCATCAAAATCGGAAGCAAAATCATCCGATACAATAGAGAAGAGAACTAAGACAAAGGCAACAAGATCCTATGCAAGCCAGAAGGATGATGAAGAAATAGAATCTGATGAAGAAATCAAGAAAATGAAGAAGAAGAAGAAAACATCCGGTGAACCCTCTACCCATGAAGGCAAGGAAGAAAAGGTAGAAGAATTCATTGAAAGACCTACCCTTCGCATTGATGATATCATCAAATTAGTTATTGTAGATGGAAACCTAAAACCAATGACTGAGTTCTATGATGAGTATAATGAAGCTAACCAGAAAATCTTGCAAGAAGCTATAGTCAGGTATTTGAATATCTATAATAAGTCTTTTATTGAAATCATATCTCTCATTCCCAAAATCCTAGAGAAGGAATTAGAAATAAGAAAGAATAATGCTAAGGCAAAGGATCTTGAGATCTAGGACCAGATAGGTATTCAGCTCTTTCCTTCAATCACTCCGAAGCAAATGAATACATGATCTTCAAAGATTGCAAGGATGAGTTCCAAAGCAAAACTAGAATGAATCATCTTATGCTTGGAGAAACTAACAAAGTAGCAAAAGAAACAGAAGGGATCCTCCGGAATGCATACAAAAGATTCAACATTCCCATTATAGAGGACATGAGTGATAAACCTTCTGATGTTGAAGGACAAAGTGCATCAAAGGAAGATCCTGCAGAAAAGATTGCAGAAGATACAGAGGAGATAGGTGAGGAGAAGTCCAAGGACCAGGATTCCTCAGTATCAGAAGAGGAAGTCCATAAAGAAGAAAGAATAGAAGAGAAATTCAGTCAAGAAAAAGAGGTGAAGGAAGGAGAAGAAGGTCAAACAGAAAAGACCACAGATGACAGTGCTAAGACTGCAGAAGGGAAGAAAACCCTGTCACTAGCAAGAGACACAGTAGAAGCAGTCAAAGATTTCTTGACCAAAGAGATGATGGAATTTGATGAACCGGAGTTGCTTCAAGGTCCATTCAATTTTGATTCCCTCTCTCCGGTGCAAACCATGAAGCTAGCATCCTTCACTCAAGCAAAGGCAAAAGAGAAACTTCTGAAGTCTCACATGGAAGACTGTGAGCTCATAGAAGTTGCATCCTGTGTATTCAAGAAGATCATGCCATCCTTCCAAAAGGATCCTTCGGCCTCCACATCTGGTAATCTTAAGTCTCTTGTAAATTCTGTTCATACGCATTTTGATTCCTTAGAGAAGTCAATAGAAGAAAAGGTTCGGAAGGAGTTTTTGGGAAAATGATTCTCCGAAGTACAGGGTCTAATAACAAATGATAGGAAAGTTATGGATATTAGAATAAAGAGTCTAGAAAATGCTCTTAAAGATGGCACATATATCTATAAATTTTGTTTATCCTGGCCTAAAGTGACCAAGGATATTGAGAAGAAAGTAAAAGAGCAAGAGGATAAACTGTTAAGTTTATCTCAAAGTTTTGATCCTCTCTCCTCCTCCATAGTAAATCAAGAATGTAAGACTATTATAGTCATAGATGAAATAGAGAATCTTGAGAAGGAGAAGAAAAATAGAATAAATAGGTTGAGTGAACTTAAAGGGATCATCATCCCTAAGTTAGAGGCCATGCATGAGGCCCTAACTGATGCTCAGGCCACAGCTCAGACCAATGATCTGACATATCTTAAGAAGGTAGAAGCTTTTGCATTCCTGTTGAGTGGTCACATCTCAATTTTGGACAGGATGAAGCAAAGTTGGGAAACAAAACTTGTCCAACTAAAGACAACTTTTGCAGATATACTTCAGTATATGTAAGTATAGCATGTATATATACTTATGCAGCTAAGTATAGATTATTTTTGAGAAATTTTGGTGTGCGGACCCTACCCTTTTCCATTGATGTCAAAAGGGGAGTAAGGAGCAGTGAAAAATGTGGAATCTAGCTAAGGGGGAGCTCCGGTAAAGTGTACACTAGAACAGAGCATCAACCAAGGGGGAGTGCAGTATAACACTTAGTCATTTTTCACTAAGTGTTGCCATCAATGCCAAAGGGGGAGATTGTTGGCAAGAGACACATTGTGGCTTCATGATTGTTGTCATTGATGGCAACAAAGTTCATCCCACACATCCGTAGGACATGGTGTGCCTATACCGAAAGTCAGATTGAAGAGTGTTGTGGTCTGGTAAGCAAGAACAGAGCATGTGGCAAGGTCCGACAGTCAAGTTTGGATCTCTTAGAGGAAGTATCTTAGTAAAGTATAGACTTGGGGAAGTCAAGAGGAGTACCTTGATTGATACATTCCAGAGATTCAGTCTCTGGTGATAAAAGAGTGAATAGATATGAGCACCTAAGTAATGGGTTCCTGTTTGGCAAAGTTGACAGAGGAAGAACTAACCGGCAAAGTATCATACCTTAATCCGGATGAGTTGTCGATGGTGATCAAGTTCCTTAAGGTATCATTCATGACTGGCTGACATGATTGATGACTTCTATAAGCATCTCCTTGATACGCATCACTTGATAAGTAAAGATTCAGCCGACAGATCAGAGTTTGGGAAAATATTGACTATTTTGGATGCCGACTAGAAAGGTGTTGAAATCATTGGTGCGGATATATATACCAGATGGATTTGGATGTGAAGGTGTGTGTTGTGTGTTGTGGTGTGCGAAGAAAAGTAGAAGAGCAGTGTTGAAGCAGTAAGGTAGGTCCAGTATGTAAAAGGACAGGAGCACAAAAGAAGAGAAAGAATGAAGTGCAATAGATTAGTATACTGAGCCTAACCGAAACTGAACTCTAGCATATGTGGATGCTTCTCATCAGTTCAAGTATCTTGTTACTCTTTATAACTTGTAGACAGTGAGTCTCTTGTAGGCAGTGAGCCCTAATTGGCAAGTGCCATTTTGTATTTCTATTCTTCTAACAAAGAATACATTCTTGGGTTAGTCACCCCTTGGTTTTTCCCTTAATAGGGTTTTCCACATCAAAATCATTGTGTTATGTGTATTGACTTTGTTTCTGCTTTCATGATTATGGATGCTTATTTGCTTTGATGCTGCACTAGTTGTTAAAGAAGAACAAAAAATTAAATTAATTAAGATAACTGATTCACCCCCCCCTCTTAGTTATCAACAAGAGAATGTTACTGAATATATTTACATAGCTACAGATATATTTTGCAACTTAGTTTTATTTTGAGTTGAATAGGAACATAGATATTCCCTGCTCTATGTGGATGTAGCCATTTAGTGAACCACGTTAAAACATCTAGTTCTTCTTTCTTGCATCTATTCTGTGTGTGTGTGTTTTCAATTTAATAATTTGTATTTAATATTTATATATTTTCTTCACTCAACAATTGGTATCAGAGCTCAGTGATGGAGGTAGTCAGAAATTTGTGTAGAATTTCTAGAAAATAGAGGAAGGAGATAAATGGAAGATAGAGAAGTTCGCGGGGTGGAACTTTGGATTGTGGAAGATACAGAAGGAATCGTTCTTGATTAAGAAGGATCTCACTCGCACTAGAAGGGAAAACCAAAGGAAATAGGTTCAATGTGTGATGAAGAGTGGGAGAAATTGGATAAGAAAGCAAGGGCCACAATTTTTCTTTCATTGTCAAGCAATGTCCTCTTTAATGTTTCTACTAAGAAGACATTGAAAGAGCTATGGGACAAACTTTCACACATGTACGAGATGGCATCAACATCAAACAAGGTTTTTATCATGAAGAAGTTATACAATTTGAAAATGAAGGAAGGTGGGATCATGTCCAATCACCTAAATGAATTTAATACTTTGGTCAGTCAATTGATTTCAGTCGGTCTAAACTTGGATGATAAAATTAAAGAAATTCTATTATTATGCTCTCTACCTAATAGCTGAGAAGGAGTGGTGATGGCAGTTAGCACTTTCTTAGCTGCCAAGAGTAAATTAAAATTTCATCATGTTGTAGCCACTCTTCTCAGTGAAGACATGAGGAGAAAAAATCAAGAACCCTCATCCGATGATGCCTTGACTGTTGTAAGTACTAGAAATAGAGGAAGGGGTCAAGATAGAGGTAGAAATCATAACAGAAGAAGGTCCAAATCTGCCAGAAGGTCGAAGTCCAGGGGCAGAAATGGAGAATGTTGGTTTTGTGGAAAAGTAGGTCACACAAAAAAGAATTGTTGAATTACAAAAAAGCACAAGAAAAGGTGAGCAATAATGAAGCCAACATTGCATATGACAAAGATGAAGGTGTTCTGGTTTTAACAGCAAGTGACACTTCTATGGATACGTGGGTGTTGGATTTTGGTGCCTCTTTCCATGCTACTCCATGTCGGGAGATTTTCACAAACTATCAAGAAGGTCAGTTTGGTAGAGTTTTTCTTGGTGATAACAAAGCATGTGAAATAATAGGCAAAGGTGATGTAATGCTACAACTGAAAAATAGAAACAAATGGCTTTTGAAGTATGTAAGACATGTTCCCACGCTAAAATGAAATTTGATATCAGTAAGTCAACTTTATGCTCAAGGGTACAATACCAATTTCTCATTAGATTCTTGGAAAGTAACCAAGTGAGCCTTGGTGATTGCAAAAGGAAACAAATCTGGTAGTCTATATATGCTAGAGAATATGGCTAAATTGGGAGCTGCAATGGCGGTTGTGGACAACGGTTCAGAGCTTTGGTATAAGAGGCTTGGACACATGAGAAAAAGAGGACTTGAAGTTATGTTAAGGAGGCATCAACTTCCCACTTTGAAGTTCATTGATTTGGAGTTTTGTGAGCATTATCTCTATGGAAAATAAAGGCAAATCAGCTTCTTGAAGACTCGTCATGATATGAAATCATCACCCCTGGAGCTTGTGCATTCCGATGTTTTCGTACCTATGGAGGTAACATCTTTTGGAGGTGCAAATTATTTTGTCTCTTTTATTGATGATTATACTCGTAAAGTTTGGGTATACATGATGAAGAGAAAATTAGAAGTTTTTTCAAAACTCAAAATTTTCAAAGCATTGGTTGAGAATCAAACTGGGCATAAAATCAAATGTTTAAAACCAATAATGGGGGAGAATATTGTTCTTTGGAGTTTGATAGATTTTGTGCAGATAATGGCATTAGACGGATTAAAATAGTCCCATTCGTTCCTCAAGAAAATGGTATAGCTGAGAGGATGAATATAACCATTCTTGAGAGGGCTCGATGTATGTTGTCTAATGCAGGCCTAAGCAAGTAATTTTGGGAAGAGGAGGTTAACATAGCTGTATATCTAATTAACAGAAGCCCCTTGTCCATATTAGATTTTGATATTCTGGAAGAAGTATGGCTGGGCAAACAGATTTCATAATCTCATCTACGAGTTTTTGGTTGTGAAGCATTCACCCATGTCCCCAAGGAAAAACAAATGAAGTTGGATTTTAAGTCACAACACTGCATATTTATTGGCTATGGTGAAGAGTAAAAAGGTTTTCATTTGTGGGATCCAGTTACTAAGCACCTTGTTTGCAGGACTGGAATGTTGTGTTTAATGAAAAAGTTTTCCCAAATCTATAAAAATAGGGGACATCATCAGATGAATACATACAGGTTGACATGTTTGAAAATACAACTAATGTGAAAAATACATAGGGTACACTACCTTCATTAATATCCCAGTAACCTAGAAATGATTCATCACAGCTATTTGAAAAAGATTAAGGATTGGTGCCAATGCGCCCTTTTTATCATTCACAAACTCATAGGAACTCAATGCAGCCAGCTAAAGACCCAACTCTACAAGTTCAAAATTTAATGTAGCTTAAACAAGACCTTACATCCGCTACTAGGGGAGACAAAAACTCAACTTAGTTGTTTCAAAGGACAACATAGCCTATGAGTTTAGTGCAGCCTTCATTAAGTTCAATGCTACCTATTGGAGACTCCACAATGCCTGATAGAAATGCAAGGCAAACTTTCTCCACAACATAACATATAGACAATTCAACGTAGGTTTCAAATTTTAATATTCAACCTTTATTACCTTCAAGCCAATCGCAGCCTTTTGATGTCTCTATGCAGTATTTTTTGAATAGTCCCTAGCTTTCTTTGAATACTCCCACGTCTACTCCTCTAAGTCACACGCAGCCTACAGGGGATGTTTGAGATATGCCATGTATGGCACCACATCATTCAGGAAGTTCACAGTCAAATGTTGAACATAAAAATGTGTAGGCACAGGGAAGTTTGCCTCATCCGAGCATCATACCTGAAGAGGGTACATTGACAGAGCAAGCACCTCAATTGAAGAGACCAACTAGGTAGAAAAAGCTTTCAGCTAAATTTCATGACTATGAATTATTGCTCTCTAATTAGGCAGAGCCAACAAAATTTTAGGATGCTTGCAAAGACACAGATAATGTATAGTAGATGGAGGCTATGCAAGAAGAAATGGCCTCTTTTCAGGCCAATGATACTTGGAATTTTGTGAAGCTCCTGCCTAATCGAAAAGCATTAAAGAATAAGTGGGTATATTAGTTGAAAGAGGAAGATGGAGGCAAACATTGCTACAGGGCTAGATTGGTAGTGAAAGGTTTTGATCAACAAAAGGGGATTGAATTCAATGAAATCTTCTCACCTGTCATCAAAATGACCACCATTCGCGCAATCCTGGGTATGGCAGCTGTATGGGATCTTGAACTTGAACAACTCAATGTCAAGACTGCCTTTCTACATGGAGATGTTAAAGAAGATTTGTATATGGAGCAGTTTGAAGGTTTTACAAAATAGGGGCAAGAACATTTATATTGCAAATTGAAGTGCAGTTTATATGGGCTCAAGCAAGCCCCTAGGCAATGGTATCATAAGTTTGATAGCTTCATGGTTGAGCATCAATTCATTTGCTATGAATCTAATTTGTGTCTTTACTTCAAGTAGCTAGCAAATGGTGAGTATGTCATACTTTTACTTTATGTTGATGAAATGTTGGTCGCTGGTAGCAACATGAGGGTTGTTAGGAAATTGAAGCAACATTTAGATCAAAGGTTTCCTATGAAAGATTTAGGGGTAGCCAAGAGGATTCTTGGCATGACAATAATCAGGGATAGATAGAAGAGACAAATCAAATTGTCTTGAAAGAGAAGTATATTGACAAAATCTTGGACAAGTTCAACATGAAGCATGCCAAGCCTGTTAATACTCCATTGGCTGATCACTTTCATTTGTCATTAGCTATGTGTCCTAAAACTAATGAAGATCATGAACACATGAAGGGTGTTCCTTTTTCATCTGTAGTTGGCAATCTCATGTATACCATGGTTTGTACTCATCTAGATATTACCTATGTAGTGGGAGTTGTGAGCAGATTTATGAGCAATCTAGGAAAACCTCCTTGACAGGCAGTACAGTGGATATTTCAATATCTTAGAGGTACTTCAGATCATGTTTTGTGTTTTGGCGGACAGGATACTCAGTTTCGAGGGTATGTTGACTCTGATATGGCCCGAGACTTGGACAAATGAAGGTCTACAATAGGTTATGTGTTTACATTTGCCGGAGCTGCCATTAATTGGGTTTCACGTTTGCAATAGGTAATTGTACTCTCTTCAACTAAGTCTGAATACATTGCTATCACCAAAGGAGCAAAGGACATGATATGGATACAGTGGTTATTAGGGGAATTGTGGTGTAAGGAATCTATTTTTACTTTGTTTTGTGATAGCAATAGTACTATTCACTTGGCAAAGAACTCCGCTTTTCATAATCAAACCAAATATATAGTGTTCCAATATCATTTTATTCAGCATCTACTTGAAGAGGGTAAGTTCTAGGTAAAGAAGATTGATACGAAAGTGAATCTGGTGGATGCCTTGACTAAGATTGTTCCAAGGGAGAAGTTCGAGTTTTGTAAGACTTCTCTTGGCATTGTCAAGTTCTAACAATAAGCCTGGAGTGGGGGATAACTTTGCGTAGCTCTCTTGCAGCAATGATTGGAATTCAAGTGGGAGATTGTTGGTGTAACACCTATTGCAATCCAATCTTTATCTAGAGAAGTCCAATCTTTATTTAGATTGTTGTTGTATCGCTCCTGACACCTCTGATATTCCCTGTTTATTGGGGTTAAATATAGTCATGAGCCTTCTAGAAGAATATAGAATATGTGAGAGTATGCTGCTTCAAATATATTTGCATAGCTATAGATATATTTTGCAACTGAGTTTTATTTTGGGTTGAATAAGAACAGAGCTATCCCCTGCTCTATGTGGATGTAGCCATTTGGTGAACCACATTAAAAAATCTGGTTCTTCTTTCTTGCATTTGTTCTATGTGTGTGTTTTAAATTTAATAATTTGCATATAATCTTTATCTATTTTCTTCACTTAACATCTGTCATGATGATTAGGTGATAGCCATCTGGGACAAATTAAGAGGCAAAATTGGGCAAATAAAGGTTAAAAGATATTAAAGTTGCTCTATATCTCTGGTAATATATGTTATAATCTTTAATAGTAATTCATGTGGACTAGATGATATGCCTTCTATATTTGAAGATTTGATGGATTCAGAAGAATCTACAATATACAAAGATACTGTAATCTGAATCTACAATATACAGAGATATTGTATCACATGAATGGAGATATTTTGGACACACTATCAAAATTTGTATAGAATTATGATGATATATGTATAAGGCATGTCATAGTATTTTAATTTTTATGGGCATCTTTGAATGGATAACCGTCATTAAAAAAATTGCTTGATAGGCAGGTTCAACCATCAAACTTAGCCCTGCTCACAATTATATAAACCCTTGAGGAGTTACGATAAACTATTGGATTAAATATCGATCATGAAAAACACAAAATGATTTGGTCATTATATGGTTAAACAATGATATATCAAATATTGGTTTTCGAGGGGCAAGGACACCAGTCAGAAGATTGGATGAAAATTTGGGGGTAAAATAATATTAAATTTGAATATTTATCTTCCAACAAAATTAATAATTGAATAATAAAAAACACATTGTTTGGATCTATTTTTATTAATCACTATTTGAATAAAATATCCACCCAATATTATATATATATATATATATATATATATATATATATATATATATATATATTACTTTTTTAATTTTTTATTTCTATTTTTTAAGCGGATAAGCACCAGCAAAGTGATATCTCTCATGGATCCATGAAACATTATCAAAGTGAACAAATATGAAGAATAAACACCACTAAAAAGTGTTTAACAAGCTATATACCAAATTGTTTCAACAAGAACTAACATTTCCAAGGTTTAAATGAACATATAAGTGTGAATAAAATGGGTTTTGGTATGCAATTCAATTGTATTGTGAAAAATTCACACAACACAATATAAAATAGATTACTAATTGGAAAGAAATGCATAACATTATGGAAATATTTATACTACAATCTTATTAGAATAGATACTAAAAATTTTAATATATGATTTTTTTTGGATTTTAAATAAGAAAAGTTAGAACCAAAAGAGTGTAATTTTGGAGTTAAAAAAGTAAGATCCTAAAACAAGGCTGAGAGATCCAAACAAAATATGAGTGATTTGTGGAACTCAAATCAAACAACCATGATATGAATGATTTGTGTAATTTTGAAGGGTAAGAGTATTTGCAAAGAAATAGATAAGAATATTATGTTGACAAATATTATTCTTATGTGTACAAGTACTAGGGTGGCAATGTACATGTGTTGGAATACTTCATATTATATGTTTGTCTTATGATGTCAAATGATGTCATTAAATAGTTACTCCATACCAATGGTTTTAATCCGTTAATATAAATTTGGGAATTAATATTTCACCAATGAAAGCATTTGAAATGACCCAACCCTAACTCTAACCATAATTCTAAGTAAGGTTAGAATTAGGGTTAGGGTTTGATTAAGGTTATGTTTAGTGTTAGTAATAGAATTATATTTATAATTAAGTTTAAGATTAGGGTTGCAGTTAGGTATATAATTAGGGTTTGAAGTATGGTTAGAATTAAAATTAAGGTTAGAATTAGGGTTAGAATTAAGGTGGGTTACTATTAGAATTGGGGTACAAATTAAAGTTACAGTTAGGGTTAGGGTTTAAATTAGAGTTAGGATGAGAGTTACAATTAGGGTTAAGGTTAGTATTAAGGTTAGGGTTAGGGTTTGAATTATAGTCAGGCTTAGGGTTGGAGTTAGGGTTAGAGTTAAAATTAGAGCTATGTTTAGGGATAGAATAAGGGTTAGGGTTAAAATTAGGATTAGGGTTAGGGTTAGGATTATAATTAGGGTTGGGGTTTGGGTTAGGGTTAGAATTAGGGTTAATGTTAGAGTTAGAGTTAGGGTTAGGGTTACAATTAGGGTAATGTTTAGTATTAAGATTAGGGTTAGGGTTTCAATTTAGGTTAGGGTTAGGGTTAAAATCATAGTTATAAATAGGATTAAGGTAAGGGTTAGAATTAGGGTTATAGTTAGGGTAGAATCAGGGTTATGATTAGAATTAGGGTTAGGGCTAGAGTTAGGATTAGGGTTCCTATTAGAATTAGGCTTAGAATTAAGGTGGGTTACTCTTAGAATTACGGTAAGAATTAGAGTTATAGTTAGGGTTAGGGTTCAAATTAGAGTTAGTGTTAGAGTTCAATTAGGGTTATGGTTAGTATTAAGGTTAGGGTTAGGGTTTGGATTATAGTCACCTAGCTTAGGGTTAGAGTTAGGGTTAGGGTTAGGGTTAAAATTAGAGCTATGTTTAGGGTTATAATAATGCTTAGGGTTAGGGTTAGTTTTAAAATTAGGATTAGGGTTAGGTTTATAATTGGAGTTAGGATTACAATTAGCAATGTGGTTAGGGTTAGAATTAGGGTTAATGTTAGAATCAAGTTAGGGTTATAATTAGGGTTAGGGTTGGAATTAGGGTTAGGGTTAGAGTTAGAATTAGGGTTACTAAATTAGGGTAAGCATTAGAGTTAGGGTTAGGGTTAGGGTTAGGGCTATAGTTAGAGATAGAATTCAGGTTAGGGTTAAAATCATAGTTAGAATTAGGATTAAGGCAAGGGTTAGAATTAGGGTTATTGTTAGATTTAAAATTATTTGTTTAGTTAGGGTAGAATCAAGGTTATGATTAGAATTAGGGTTACAGTTAGGGTTAGAGTTAGGATTAGGGTTCCTATTAGAATTAGGGTAAGAATTAAGGTTGGTTACTACTAGCATACCTATATTTAAAAAATATATCTAAAGTACGCCGAGAGATATCCTTCTTGAGGCACCTATTTTTTAATCACTAATCCTAACATTAGGCACCTCAAGAAGGATATCCCTCTGCGTACTTTAGATATATTTTTTAAATATAGGTATGGTAGTTAGTACACTAGGATAATCTACATGATATCTCATTTATTTAATTTACAAAACTCAATAATGTTACAATAAATACATGTTAAATATCCCTACTTCTATCTCTAGACATTTAAATACCGATACAAATCTAAAAACTTACTTTCTATTCCAATACCATTTCAACTAATTTTAATCACTTTCAAAATCAAATTCATTACAATTTTTAAATACCAATATCATAACTATAAGACTTACTTCACATCTTCTTTCAATCCTATGCACAATTTCTGTAAGAACTGCCAATATTTAAACACGGCAAAGCAGGTCATATGGCCTCCATTGGAAGGCAAAACATACATTTTAAATTCATCCATGACTTTTTTGCTAGAAAAAAAAATACCTAAAAACAAAAAAAATTCCTCCAGGGCATTGCAATTTCTTTTTATTTCAATAATTTTTTGAATTTTATTTACTTGGGAATCTGAATCTTTTAACCCTTTGCTACCACTATAAGACGCCTCTCGGTAATTAGAATTAGGGTAAGAATTAGAGTTAGGGTAACCATTAGAGTTACAATTAAGGTTAGGGTTAGGGCTAGAGTTACGGTTAGAATTTGGGTTAGGGTTAGAGTTAAAATCATAGTTAGAATTAGGATTAAGGTAATGGTTAGAATTAGTGTTATTGTTAGATTTAAATTTAGGGTTATAGTTAGGGTAGAATCAGGGTTATGATTAGAATTAGGGTCAGGGTTAAGGTTAAAGTTAGGATTATGGTTCCTATTAGAATTAGGGTTAAAATTAAGATGGGTTACTATTAGAATTAGGGTAAGAATTAGAGTTACAGTTAGGTTAGGGTTATGGTGAGATTTAGGGTTACAATTATAATTAGGGTTATGGTTATGGTTAGGGTTATGGTTATGATTAGGGTTATAATTAGGGTTAGGGTTGGAATTGCGATTAGAATTAGGGTTAGGATTAGGGTTAGAATTACTTTTAGAATTACGGTTATAGTTTGAAAAAGGCTAATAATTAGAATGAGAATTACGATCAAAACTAGGTTTAGGGTTATAGTAATGGTTATGGTTAGGGTGAGATTTAGGGTTATAATTAAAATTAGGTTTAGGATTAGGGTTCAAATTAGTGTTAGAATTAAATTACAATTACAATTAGTGTTAGGGTTATGATTAGAATTAGTGGTACAATTAGGGAAAATATATAAAATAAAAAAGTTAGGCTTATAGTTAGAATTAGGGTTAGGGATAGCGAAAGAAATAGGGTCTATGATAGAATTATAGTTAGGGTTATGATTAGAATTAGGTTTACAACAAGGGAAAATATTTATAACAAAAGAAATTGTTAAGGTTAGATTTAGAATTAGGGTTAGGGTTAGGGATATAATTATGACCAGGTTCAAAATTAGTGTTATGAATATAATTAGGGTAGGGGTTAGAAATTTAGTTAGCATTAGAATAAGGGTTAGGATTAGAATTATGATTAGGGTTAGGGTTAGAAGTAGGTTTAGGGTTAGAATTAGGGTTACGGGTTTAATTATAATTAGGACAAATGTATATGTAAAAAATAATAGAACTAGAACTAGGGTTAGAGTTAAATTAGGGTTATGGTTAAGGATAAAATCAAGGTTACCGATAGAATGAGGTTTAGAGTTATAATTCAAATTAGGGTTACAATCAAGCATATATATAACCAAAGGGTTGGGTTTACAATTAGGTTTAGGGATAGAATTAGGGTTAGAGTCAGGTTTAGGAATAGAATTAGGGTTATGGGTTTGGTTATAATTAGAACTAGGGTTAGAGTTAAATTAGGGTTAGGGTTAAGCATAGAGTTAAAGTTAGCTATATAATTAGGGTTAGGATTATAGTTCAAATTTAGGATAGAATTACGGTTAGAGTTATAGTTCAAATTTAGGATAGAATCACTAGGGTTACAATTAGAGCTATGGTTAGCATTAGTGTTAGGATTAAGGTTAGTGTTATGGTTACAATTATAATTACAATCTGAATTAGTGTTTGGATTAGGGTTAGAATTAGGGTTAGGGTTAGTATTATTATTACAATTATTATAGGGTTAAGGTTAGAATTAGGGTGTTGTCAATTCAAGTATGCACCCTTGTTAAGCTTTGTGAAAACTTAACTACTTGCTGAAACAAGGAACCATTCTAGGATGTGGGTCTCCTTTCATGAGAATGAATCTCTAGAGTGAGCTGGTTCTCTTATAATTCCTAAACTACTGACTTGAGGGAAAAGGGATAGAAGGATGTAACTGAAATGTAAACTAGCTCTAGAATCTAAACTAGATGAAATTCTATCACTCACAAATAGATCCTCTAACCTGAATCCTCACAATTTCACTGATAGTTTATTCCTTAAGTAATTTGCAACAAGGTTTGGATAAAACACAAACTGCAACCAAGAAAAGCTATGTTTTTAATAGTATTGAGACACAATAAAGGACAAATGAAGTCACAATATAACATTAGATCAAGACTGCAAAAAAATATGTGAAACAAGATGATTTACTATTAGAACTAGAAGGAGTACAATGCATGAAAAAATAAAATGTACGAGCCAACTGCCTGTATACAACTTTGCCTGTGAACAAGAGAGAAGAAACTGATGCTAACTGACTGAGAAAAACTAAGTTTTTCTCCTACAAATGTCTCCAAATGATCCCCCCTAAAAAAAGATGAAAAATCTCCTAAAAATAGACCCTAAGTCCATTTTCAAGTTACTCATGAAAGCCAAAAATAAAGCACTGAATCTGTCACCAATATGTGAAATAAAGCTGCAAAATTGTCCTCTCATGTGGTCCCACCGTAAAATTGCTTCTCTTCTCATGAAAGCTCCAAAATTCATCATATATGACTCTAAATAAAACAAATCAAAATGGAATATTTGATATGTTTTATTAGCCTATAAATTGCCTAAAAATAGTTAAACTTTAAAAGCAATTCATAATTTCATTGCTTTAAAGTTAACTTTACAATGATATGGCAATTTTAATCAATATCCTATTCGATATGATTTTTGCAAAAATAAAATGATATCTGGCTTATAATTTCACCAAGATAATTTACAAGATATCACTAATGATTTTCTATAAAAATCATAAAAATAAGATGAACTATTAAACATATTTGTAAAAATAAATAAAATCCTTAAAAGGCTTGACACCATGGCCTCCATGTGTCAATATCCTACCACCTCATCTCTGCATATGCCTTGAAAAAATTGCCAACTCACTATCCATGTAGTGTCACTATGTCGCATTTGACCCCCTTGACTATGTCATCATCTAGCATACTCTTCACATCTCCAAAGTTCTTGTTTGATCTTTATGCATAAACTAAAATATGTGAAGGAAAAAGAAAAAATGCATTAGTGGGAGGTTAAAGACACTCAACCACATGCATTGTCAAATGATACTTTGACTCCAATGTGAGTCGACAACAAATGAGATCAAGGTCTTACAAATATTCTAAAGGCACAAGCCTTGTTTACTCATGATAATGTCCACCTTCGACTTCATAAAATAAACCATATTCCTTGTGTTGTTGGCCACTTCTCCTCATGATTACTAGGCATCATCAAACACAAGGTGTTGACCCTGATCTCATTTGGATAAAAATGATTATATTGTTTTGCATGGTCAAAATGTGGAAAGGACATCGAAACAAAAGCAAATGTAATCCTAAAACTTTGGTCATTTTCATTTGGTTGGCATTGAGTTTGGCTTTGCAACTATGGCCGCCAACTTGGGGTTTCATTCTCTATGTATTTTGCTCCATTCAATGGTCTTCAGTGGTCGTGAATATTGCACTTCTTTGGCCAAAATGACAGGTTGCACCTGGTAAGTTTGAATATGAAGCTTTCAATGGCATTTTACTGTGTTTTCATGGCTTATGTCTCTTAAATGACCATGGCCATGTAGTTGTTTCTTCAGTCTTCTTAGCTTTGATATATATTTGTTTGGCTTTGCTGTGTTGAACTTTGTAAAAAATGGAAAAAAATGACAAGGTCTTCAGTTCAAACTGGCCACGACCATAGTCTTCTCCTCTGCTACATCATATGGTGAGTCCTCCATATAATTGTTTCCACTATGGTTTCTTTTATCTCTATCTATATGAAGCTGTGATGAGGGTTTCATTTCTTTGTTTGCTGGGTATGGGAAATACCTTCACACATGGCACGGTCGTGGCATAGCACATTCTGTAGATGGCTCTTTGTGTTTTGATGTCAAAACTTTGAAGTTCCTTTGACTGTGAGATGGGGTTTCATTCTATACTACCCAGAACTTCTTTTCTCTTTGTGGCCATGGTTGCAACACTCCACTTTGACCTTGCTTGACTGTGTATTGCAAAAAGAAAGAAAACTTTTTAAACCCGACAAGGGTTTCATGTTTTTACTATGTAAACAATATAATCATCTTTGGCCTTGTCTAGACAGTTTACTTACCATTTTTCCTTTCTCTTCAACACTGTAAAATGCATTAGGGTTCTGAAACTCGATATGGGTATTTGAGCAAATGAATGTAAATGGCATTTTATGCCACGACTTGGTTATGAATATACCTCTGTTCTTTCATTGTGAAAACCCAGATTTGAAACTGAAACAATGGTTTTACCTTTATGAGCAAAAATTGTTCCTATTGTAAACAGTGGTATATGATAGCTTTTTCTTCCTTATACTATAACTATTTAGTTATAATCACTATCATTGTTTTAAGAAGAGTGATGATTGCAAAGACTATTCCCTACCTCTATAGCTTTACTAGCTCTTTTAGGGACTTTGCATATGAAGTGTATACTGTCGGTTTTCAACTTAGAACTCTTCTTTCTGTAGCAACATACATGTCTTCAATTCTGTAGATTTACTTGTCCATTCAGTGGACTGTGGCAATTAGATACTTCAAACATGATGATGACCATGGCTGTGTCATGACATTGTGGTATTATAACAAATGAAGAAGTAACTTACTTGTTTTGTATACACTGTAACCATGATGACTCTTGATGTCCCTCTTTACTGTACTTCATCATATCGAATACATCATGTGAGATGTCCTACAGGTCATCAATCAGGTGGACACTGTATCTGATGTCACCAGTTTTGGTAGATCACTTCTTAGAATGAAAACTTTATTTGAACTCACTCATGACCAGATGCAGCCATGCACTTATACTTTTCATTTTGAGACAAAATGATATTCTAGCTGTCTTGTATTCTTTCTGCTATAGATCCGCAATACTACATCATGTTTCTTTTATAGATATGCAATGAATGTAACATGTGATAACACTGTTATGATGTTTAGCTTATCAGTAGCAAAAAGTGACAGATAATTGGATATATTTCATCATTTAAAAGGTAGCTTATGTAATTAAATTCTAAATTTGATTCTGCCACTCCACTTAAATGAGAAAGTATGATGCTTGGTACTCACCTATCTTTGCAATTTGCTTACTAGTTTATAATGGATACTCCAATTGGATTATTGATCATGGATGAGTAAGCAATCTTCAGATAGTCAATACTTGTGAACACTTTAATCAGTCTGATGATTAAAAATGCATTGTCTACTCCTGATTATTATCATGTCTAAGAATGTCATTTCATAATAGTTGGAGTAGTACATAAGCTGTTATATGCATTGAATTTTGTCCTCCATCAGTTCAGGTCATGTTCTTGGTTGCATTTCATACTTTGAAGTGAAGTCATGGTCATGTCTTGAAATGGGGCCGATGCATATGATTGTCTTGCTATTCCTTCAGCTTATCATGTGAATGCCATAAGTGATTTTCCTTCTTCTATTCATCCCTTCTGAGACCAAGGGGCAACAACATGCTAGGCTCAACCCTTGTGGGAGCCCATTTGATACCACATTTTGAATGTCTTCAATCAGCTTCATGATTTGTCCTATACCTGCACATGAAACAAACAGAGTAGAATAAAATAATGATGTTCTTATATTTGCTTCTCTTCAGTTCCTTCTACATATGGATGTTCTCATTTGATCAATGCATTATAACTAAAGTATTATGCCTCTCATGATTGGTGAAGGATTTTCATAACCAGAGTTTCTAATGGGACCTTTCCCGTAATTTTTTCAGGTACATGCCAAGGTCGGGAGAAGGACTAGAGGCTACTATGAAGATCAACCAAAACAAGGCAATGATGGCTATGTCTTTCCCTCTTCTTCATTAGATACATAGTATTTTGTTTGTATTTGCATGAGTTTTTATTATAACCCACGGCTTGTGTGGGACATCTGATATGTCTTAGTTTCCTTCAATGCAATGTTTATTCTCTTATGTATTCAAACTTGTAAATGAATAATCACTGTGGTGAATGAATACTTATCTCATGTTACTACTCTGTAATGCAATGAATGATTTGAAACTTTTCTTTTCTGCATCTGAACAACTGAACTGCATCTGTCATAATAACTATGCAACTATCATACAACAGAAATAAATCAAACCTCATCCAAAAGTGATAAATGATAAATCTGCTTAGCCAATTTTTGAGCTGTGGTCAAAAAATGGTAACATAGGGTTGGGGTTAGAATTAAGGTTAGGGTTGGGATTAAGGTTGGGGTTAGGGTTAGTGTTAAAATAATAAAGTCAGGGTTAGGGATAGAATTAGAGTTATTGTAATCATAATTCTATATTTAACCATATTTTTATATCTAACTCTTATTCTAGCCTTAATCACACTTAGCATTGATTTATAAGCCTAATGTTATATCTAACCCTATTTATAAGTCTAATCCTAACCCAATCCCTAAACAAAATTGCAATTCTAAATGTAATCTTCATTCAAACCCTAACCCTAACTCTAACTCTAATTATGACAAGTTGTGCTAACATTAAACTTAGCATATATTTCTATGAAAATAACCATAACCCTAATTAGATTAAAACCATAACCCTAAAATTATAATATAGGTTAGATATATAATTATAATTATATATTATATTATATTTAATATACTAAAGGTATATCATAATATTTATAATATATATTTTTTTGTAATATAGGTATATTATATATTTTTCATCTAATATAATATATAATTATAATTATTATATCTAATCTATATTATAATATTATATTATATAATTATAATAATTCTTATAATTATATAATATAGTTAGAATTAGGCTTGTCATTGCACATGCTACTAGCATACCTATATTTAAAAAATATATCTAAAGTAAGCCGAGATATATCCTTCTTGAGGGACCTATTTTTTAATCACTAATCCTAACATTAGGCACCTCAAGAAGGATATCTCTCAACCTACTTTAGATATATTTTTTAAATATAAGTATGCTAGTTACTACACAAGGATAATCCACATGCTATCTCATTTATTTAATTTACACAACTCAATAATGTTACAATAAATACATGTTGAATATCCCTACTTCTATCTCTAGCCATTTAAATACCAATACAAATCTAAAAACTTACTTTCTATTCCAATAACATTTCAACTATGTTTAATCACTTTCAAAATCAAATTCATTACAATTTTTAAATACCAATATCATAACTATAAGACTTACTTCACATCTTTTTTCAATCCTATGCACAATTTCTGTAAGAGCTACCAATATTTAAACACATAAATGCAACTATCCTTTATAATATAAAAACATATTTTTCCTTAAATTGAATACTAAGTCACATTGCTATTTTATAGATTTACATTACTTAAATGAAATAAAAGAAACCTTCTTATATATATATATATATATATATATATATATATATATATATATATATATATATATATATATATATATATATATATATATATATATATATATATATATATATATATATATAGTTTAAGCAATGAATCAAATAAATAGATCATATGACCTCCATTGGAAGGCAAGACATACATTTTAAATTCATCCATGGCTTTTTTTGCTAGAAAAACAAATACCTAAAAACAAAAGAAAAATCCTCCATGGTGTTGCAATTTCTTTTTATTTCAATAATTTTTTGAATTTTGTTTACTTGGCAATCTGAATCTTACTTGGTTATAGGAATCTGAATCTTTTATCCCTTTACTACCACTATAGGACATCTCTCGGCGTAAAAAAATAAAACAAATTCCTCCATGGTGTTTCAATTTCTTTTTATTTCAATTTTTTTTTAATTTTTTTTACTTAGATATCTGAATCTTACTTGGTTATGTGAATCTAAATCTTTTAGTTGTTTGCTACCTATACTACAAACAATTAATTAAACTAACATCACATTATTATGTAATAACCATAAACCAACTATTTAATCATATAAACCTACCATTGATATGCATATCACTCTGTAATGGAGGTGATGACAGTGGCTATTGAATCGGTGGTGGAGAAAGTAGTTGGAGGGGCAGGATGAAAGAACGTGTATGTTTTGTAACGAGCGACACAACTTCCAGAGACGACCACTCCTCCCCGAAAAGTTCCCTTGCTCGTCACCATCACATCTTACAGATCACAAATTGCATTTATCAAGCATGTTTTACAGTCCTCAACAAAAGCTAAATCCATCCAACATTGAACCAGACTATATATTGGATAACAAGTAGAGGTAGTTGTCGATCTAGAAGAATATCAAAATGAAGATCGAAGGGCTTCATATGACAAATTTAAGAAAAGCACCTTAACTGTCGTACTAAACACAATAGGCTCATCTGTTACCTTCCCTATATTGTAAACAATCTTTGTATTGGTATCTAGTATTCCGATGAAGGAATAACTCTCGTAGCGTATGAAGCACTTGCTCTGCCAAATTCTTCCGCCTATGGAATTTCCACAAAGATGGCGAATGCTGGTATTTGTTGGTGAAACACAAATATTTATTGCAGTCCAATCTTGCATCGTGGGTGTAGCGCATCTGCCATCTCCCTTAACTTTCTGGATTCGCATGATGGGTTAAATATAGTGTCTTATTAGAGGTTATTGATTATCTGTCTATTGTTAGACTGTGTGGGAAGTGGAACATAGACTACTGTAGGATGAGTATATACAGGTGATCACTGTAACAGAGACATTTATTCTAGATTTAATACAAAAGAGCTATCCCTACTCAATGTGGATGTAGCCATTTGGTGAACCACAATAAAAAACTTGGCTCTTCTCTCTTACATCTATTCTTAGTCTGTTTATGTGTTTGATTTATTATTTTGCTTTTGTCTTTATCTTTTTTCTTCGCTCAACAATTGGTATTAGAGAAGGTTAAGAAGCTCAGTGGTGAAGCTGGTTGGAAATCGGTGAAGAATTTCTAGAAGAATGGACGAAGCAGACAAATGGAAGATAGAGAAGTTCACAGGGTAGAACTTCAGGTTGTGGAAGGTACAGATGGAATCGCTGCTGAAAATCAGTGAAGAATTTCAAGAAGAATGAATGAAGCAAACAAATGGAATATAGAGAAGTTCGCGGGGTAGAACTTTAGGCTGTGGAAGGTACAGATGGAATCGCTGCTAATTAAGAAAGATCTCCCACTCACATTGATTGGGAAAACCAAAGGAAAAGGTTCGATGTCAGACAAAGAGTGGGAGACATTGGATAAGAAAGCAAGGGCCACTATTTTTCTCTCATTGTCAAGTAATGTCCTCTTTAACGTTTCAGTTGAGAAGACATCTAAAGAGCTATGGGATAAGCTTTCAGATATGTACGAGATGGCATCTGCATCAAACAAGGTATTCATCATGAAGAAGTTATACAATCTAAAAATGAGAGAAGGTGGGATCATGTCAAATCATCTCAATGAATTCAATACCCTGGTCACTCAATTGATTTTAGTGGGTATCAATTTAGATGATGAAATCAAAGCAATACTATTATTATGTTCTCTACCTAACAACTGGGAAGGAGTGGTGATTGCAGTTAGCACTTCCGTGGCTGCCAAGAGTAAATTAAAATTTGATTATGTTGCAACCACTCTTCTCAGTGAAGACATGACGAGAAAAAATCAAGAACCCTCATCCGGTGATGCCTTGACTACTGTAAGTACTAGAAATAGAGGTAGGGGTCAAGACAAAGGAAAAAATAATAATAGAAGAAGGTCCAAATCTGCCAGAAGATCAAAGTCTAGGACCAGAAATGGAGAATGTTGGTTTTGTGGCAAAGTGGGTCACACAAAAAAGAATTGTTGGAACTACAAAAAGGCACAAGAAAAGGTGAGTAATAATGAAGCCAACACTACATATGATAAATATGAAGGTGCTCTAGTTTTATCAATGAGTGACACTATTATAGATTTGTGGGTGCTTGATTCTGGTGCCTCTTTTCATGCCACTCCATGCCAGGGTGCTTTCAAAAACTACCAAGAAGGTGAGTTCGGTAAAGTTTTTCTTGGTGACAATAAAGAATGTGAAATAGTAGGAAAAGGTGATGTGATATTGTCTCTAAAAATTGGAAAAAATAGATCTTGAAAGATGTGAGACATGTTCCCACCCTGAAATGGAATCTTATCTCTGTAAGTCAGTTTTATGCTCAAGGGTGTGATGTCAAATTTTCTTTAGATACTTGGAAAGTAACCAAGGGTGTATTGGTGCTTGCAAAAGGCTGCAAATTGGGTAGTCTTTATGTATTAGAATTTCATGGTGAAGTGGGAGCTACAATGGTGGTTGTGGACATCAGCTTAGACCTTTGGCATAAGAGGCTTGGACATATGAGCCAAAAGGGACTTGAAGTCATGCTTCAAAGGGATCAACTTCCAGGTTTGAAGTCTATGGATTTGGAGTTTTGTGAGCATTGTCTCCATGGAAAACAAAGGTGAATCAGCTTCCTAAAGACTGGTCATGACAAGAAAACATCACCCTTAGAGCTTGTACATTCTGATGTCTTCAGACCTACAAAGGTAACATCTTTTGGAGGTGCAAATTATTTTGTCTCTTTTATTAATGATTGTACTTGTAAAGTGTGAGTATACATGTTGAATAGAAAATTAGAATTTTTTTCAAAATTCAAAATTTTCAAAGCATTGGTTGAGAATCGAACTAGGCATAAAATCAGATGTTTCCAAACTGATAATGGGGGAGAGTTTTGTTCTTTGGAGTTTGATGGTTTTTGTGCAGATAATGGCATTATATGGATCAAAGTAGTCCCATTCACTCCTCAAGAAAATGGTATAGTCGAGAGGATGAATAGAACCATTCTTGAGAGGGCTTGATGCATGTTGTCCAATGCAGGCCTAAGAAAGGAGTTTTAGGTAAAGGTGGTTAACATAGCTGTATATTTAATCAATAGAAGCCCCTCATCTAGATTAGATTTTGATATCCTCAAAGAATTTTGGTTGGGCAAATGGATTTCTTATTCTCATCTTCAAGTTTTCAGCTGTGAAGCCTTCACTCATGTCCCCAAGGAAAAGCGTATGAAGTTGGATTCTAAGTCATAGCATTGCATATTTGTTGGCTATGGTGAAGAATAATATGGGTTCCATTTGTGGGATCTAGTCGCCAAGCAGTTTGTTCATAGTCGCGATGTCATGTTCAATGAAAAAGTTTTCCTAGCTTTGCAAATATAAGGGACATCATCAAAAGAGTGTATACTAGTTGATATGTTTAAAAATACAAATAATTTATAAGAACCACAGGGGAGAATTGATGTTTCTCAACCAATAGAAATGTCTACTCATCTTTTACAAGACTGGACATTGCATACTCATTTTTTTGAAAAGTCTTTGGAATATTCACTTCCAATGCAGCTTGTTGCAAACTCCCCACAGGTACCTAGCTCTCAGTAACTTGGTAATATTCAATAGTCAAATTCTAGTCCACCTCACTTGGGATATATTACTCAGCCCATTTCTAACATGAAAAACCTGCCACACACTCTTTCATTGCCTACATCTATTGAAGATTCCATGTAGCCTATGAACACTCCCATGTAGCCTTTGTCACATGATTCACAACCTCCAATATTTTCAATCCTGCCTATTGGTAATCCTTCATTGCAGTTTCAAAACTTAGAAAAGGCCATGCAGCATCTTTTCCCTCAATCACTGCCTTTCACTACTCTAACACAGCCTTTGGAAAAGGCTTTGCATGATAAAAATTCATCTCAGTCCCTCAGAGTTTCAACATAGACCAATAAATGTGCAAGTTCTAGTTTGGCATAGGGTAATAAGGCACATAGCACCATGCCTGAACATCATCTTTTACCAGAATAGGGCAATAATGAGGAACAGGGTAGTTTACCAGCATAGGGTAACTTGAGGGAGCTACCACCTCAATTGAGGAGGTCAACCAGGCAGAAGAAGCTTCCAACTAAATTGGATGATTATGAGCTTTTGCCTTCTGATTAGTCAGAGCCTACAACTTTTAAACAAGCTTGCAAAGATGAAAATTCAATGAAGTGGATGGAGGCTATGCAAGAAGAAATGGCATCTTTATAGGCCAATGATACATGGTATTTGGTGAAGCTCCTGCCTAATCAGAGACTTTTGAAGAACAAGTGGGTATATCGGCTAAAAGAGGAAGATGGAGGCAAACACCGCTACTGGGCAAGATTGGTATTAAAAGGTTTTGATCAGCAAAAGGGGATAGACTTCAATGAAATATTCACACCCATCATCAAAATGACCACCATTCATGTAGTCCTGGGTATGATAGCTGTATGGGATCTTGAGCTTGAACAACTTGATGTCAAGATGACATGTTTACATGGGGATGTTGAAGAAGACTTGTATATGGAGCAGCCTGAAGGTTTTATAAAACAACCTGGGAAAGAACATTTATATTGCAAATTAAAGCACAGTTTATATGGGCTTAAGCAAGACCCAAGACAATGGTATTGCAAGTTGGACATCTTCATGGCTGAGCATAACTTCATCCATTGTGACTCCTATCCATGTCTTTACTTCAAGTGGCTTGCAAATGGTGAGTTTGTCATACTTTTACTTTATGTTGATGACATGTTGGTCACTGGTAGCAACATAAGGGTTGTTAGGGAATTGAAGCAACATTTAGCTCAGTGGTTTTCTATGAATGACCTAAGGGCAGCTAAGAGGATTCTTGGCATGACAATAATCATGGGTAGATAGAAGAGACAAATTAGATTGTCTCAAGAGATGTATATAGACAAAATCTTTGATAGGTTCAACATGAAGCATGCCAAACCCGTTAGTACTCCATTGGCTGATCACTTTTGTTTGTCATCAGCTATGTGTCCTCAAACTGACAAAGACATAGAACACATGAAGAGTGTTCCTTATTCATCTGCAGTTGGCAGTCACATGTATTCCATGGTTTGTACTCATCTGGATATTGCCCATGCAATGGGAGTTGTGAGCAAATTTATGAGTAATCTAGGTAAACCTCATTGGTAGGTGGTACAATGGATATTCAGGTATCTCAGAGGTACTTCAGATCATGCTTTGTGTTTTGGAGGATAGGATACTCAGCTGCAGGGGTATGTTGACTCCGATATGGCCAGAGACTTGGACAAATGGAGGTCTACAATAGGTTATGTGTTTACATTTGTTGGGGATGCAATTAGTTGGATTTAAACATTTGTAATAGGTAGTTGCACTCTCTTCCATTGAGGCTGAATACATTGCTCTCACTGAACAAGAAAAGGAGATGATATGGCTACAATGGTTATTGGGTGAATTGCGGTATAAGAAATTTGCTTTTACTCTATTTTTTGATAGCAACAACACTATTCAGTTGGCAAAGAGCTTCACTTTTCATAATCGAACCAAACATATAGAGTTGAGATATCATTTTATTCAGCATGTACTTGAAGAGAGTAAGTTATAGGTAAATAAGATTGACACAAAAGTGAATCTGACAAATGCTTTGACGAAGATTGTTCCAAGGGAGAAGTTTGAGTTCTGTAGGACTTCTCTTGGCATTTTCAAGTTGTGACAATAAGCATGGAGTGGGGGATATCTCTGCATAGCTCTCTTGTAGCCCAGATTGGACTTCAAGTGGGATATTGTTGGAGAAACACATATATTTATTGTAGTCCAATCTTGCATCGTGGTTGTAATGCATTTGCCATCTCCTTTAACTTTTTGGATTCCCATGATGAGGTTAAATATAGTGTCTTATTGGAGGTTATTGACTATCAGTCTATTGTTAGACTGTGTGGGAAGTGGAACGTAGATTGTTGTAGGATGAGTATATATAGCTGATATGTTGTAACAGAGACATTTATTTTGGATTTAATACAAAAGTGCTATGCCTTGCTCAATGTGGATGTAGCCATTTGGTGAACCATTTTAAGAAACTTGGCTCTTCTCTCTTGCATCTGTTCTGAGTTTGTTTATGTGTTTGATTTATTATTTTTCTTTAGTCTTTATCTTTTTTCTTCACTCAACAATATTTATGTCTTGTGAACAGCTAATGCATTCGTCCATAGTTGCGTCTCCCCAACATTGGAGGAGACCATAAACTTTGTCTGGACTTTGATCGGAGATGGATGTATTAAAACTGTTTGATGATGGCGCATTGTTTACAAGATTATTAAGAACTATGTTCAAATTACTCTCAAATTTAGCACTTGTATAGTTAGTGTCGTTGTACATATACAGATCTATTTTTGCATTGGGAATGATGAATAATAAGAACTCAACACAGAGAAACTATGGATATTTTGCATTGTAGGTGATCTACATGTTGTTTGTCTCTTTAGAATTCTCAAAAATTAGGCTTTTTTAAGTAATGTGAAGGTATTGATCTCTTAGATTTGTAGCAATTCGTATAGTATAAGTAATCACCTAATTTTTTGGTCCAACCCAACTAGGTTTGAAATCATCACCCATGACCAGTTTAGTAATGAATCATAGCTTAGGGAATTTAGTAATTGAAAGTGGAACATGGATTATCAAGCCAACATTATTGAATAGAAATGTAGTTCGCTGAAACACACCTCTCATGGATGTAGACAAGACAGAATAGCTATTAGTGGAAGACTTTTGGCCTAATTGACTTACTGGTCCTTGTGAACCAAGTTTTGTTTTGTTTTTTTTCCAAGATAATGCGTGTCTATAATTTGAATACCTTTTTTAAAGATCAAAAGTGAGAAAATAATTAGCTCTTAAATATATGATTTAAGGGAAATAACAATAATCTAGTTTCTAACATTGTATGGGTGGAATTTTTTAATGAGCAAAAGAAAAGTTTATTTATTTTTGAATTAAAATAATTATTTATTATTATTTTTGTGTGTTTGAGGTAATGGTGGGATTGGTAATTAGTTTCAATATTACAATTAAATTGTATTATGAGAAATTTATTTATAATTGAAATTATTTTGATTTTTTAATTTTATTTTTTTAAAAGGTGATAAATGCCTGTAAATATATTAATAAAAATTCTAAAGCTTACAAAATTACAAAAGCAATATAAGAAGACACATAGGATAACAACTGAGTGCATAAAATAAGTAGACCAAATATATGAAATATGGATCAATTGATAGCACAAAACACCAAAAATGATATAAAAGAAAGATTACAAACTATTCCATGCTAATAGATGAACTATTACCAACTTCTTCTAGAAGAGGAGAAGAAATTGTTGTAGGGGAGATATAGGTGCATTTGTAGAGAAGTGACAAGAGAAAGATTAGAAGTATGCCTTAGAAGAAAACACATAGCATTAAAAGCTTCTTTTGCTTTGGCAACTAATTCAATACCAATTTCATATTTATGAGATTTGATGTGTTTTTTAAAGAAATCCCATAGTCATTTTGAAGGACTATTCTTGTGGCATTGAAAATACAAGCAATCAAAGGTTAAATGCTTGAACATATCACAACCTACCACTACATTTAGGAAGTTATCCTTTGCGAAAAGATAATACTGCACATAGCCATAGGAAAGAAACTGGAGAAAATTTGAATCCTATAGGAAATCCATGGCACTAGAAATAAACATTGATACCACTTCTAAATATTGAAATATCCATGGATGTTCCAATAAAAATCCTAACCAAAAACAACGTAGATAGCATATTCAACCTTTGCATAGTTTATTGAGAAGATGTGTGAGATTTTCACATAATCATATTGCCCTTGTATGTCAAAATTGGATTCAAAAAATGGAAAAAGGTGCAAAACAACACAAATAAACTCACAATCCAATATCACCACCTACCTTCACTTTGAGAAAGAAATGGGAGCTAAACTATAATGTAAAATATAAACATGAGTACATTATTCCTACTGTTACGAAATTTTACTTGTAGCTCAATTTAGTGAGGCTTTAACAAGCAGTTGTTAAAAGGGGTAAAGAATTTTTTTTTACACATGAGCAATCCAATCAACATTGGTTGTCTTGATGAAGGGTTTTCAGTATTGATTTATCAGGGTCATGTAATAGTTCAAGTTGAGCTATTGCACAATCCAAATGAATCAAATAAATGGACTTCATGAAGAAAGTAGACATTTAAAGGATATCAGGTTTTTAAGCTAAACTACTCTCTACAGTTTATGTTTCAAGTATGTTATTGTTGTTGTTTCAATGCAAACAGTGTAGTTCAGAAAAGAGGTATTTATAAACTGTCAATTCTTCATCATATAAACATATGTTTCAAAATAAAGTTTAGTTGTTTCATATTATGTGATTTATTCATAAAGAAAAGAACACATAAGTCATTATGTAATGTGAAATAGTTGATTATATTAAAAAGAAATGTTTAAGATGTCCCACACAAGCCATGGGAATGACTAAAAGATGCAACATAAAAGTAAATTATACATCTGAAGAAAGAAAAGAGCATATGAAAAGAATAGGGACCTGTCATTGCCTATAAATGAGGAATCCAAAGGTTGATCAGGTGCATCTTCATCTCCCTCCATCCAGTAAGCTCCAGAAATACCTATAGGAGATGGTGTTAGAGCTCGGGGTTCCAAATATTTTCACATACAATAACAACAGATATATAATCTAATTTTATGAAACATCAAAGTCAGATATTTAGTCATCACAAATATACAAGAAAAGTAGAATGAACAACTGAACAAGAAATGCAGTTACCAGATCAAAAGATAAATCAAGAAAAAAAAACATCATGTCCTGAAAATCAAGGTATGTTTTATATTCTAACATGTTTGTTGAATGTGCAGGAATAGGTAAATATGATAACCTATGAAAATACAGCATGTGGAGTAAATGTGGCTCCGACAAGGGTTGATCCCAGTATGCTATCTCATTTAGCAAAGGTAAAATCATCAAAAATAGTGGCATAGACTCATTGTATTGTTTCCTTGACTTCGGCTTCATTTACTACGAAGATATCATTTTGCTGACCTCATGCTCCTAGTAGAAGAGTATACAGGAAAAGCAGCCAAAGTCAAAGGAAACAATACAGTAAGTGAAGAGATAAAGCACCTAGACCATCACTTTTTACATACATGTTACAACACAGTCATAAACATCAAGAATGCAGTCATTAGTGAAATGTACAGTCATGAACAAAACCAATAAGTGTAGTCAATAAAGAATTGGCAGTCAATAGTCATAGTGTGTATGCAATGAAAGAAGTTTTCTCCATATATTTTAAGACACAATGCATTGTGGGACAGTCTAGTGAATAGGGTTCTGTATGACATTGCAAGGGTAGTTCTAACCTTCAAGGGTAGTTCTAACCTTTAATAGGAGTGCCATTAAAAGAATGCAAACAATTATAGTAGATAGCTACCAGAGCAAGGAAAAGTTCATCAAAACTTGGAGCAGCCAATGCAGAAGTAACTATCTACTGTCAAAATAATGCCTTGTAATTATACTATGAAGAGAAAGTGTAGAACAATCACTCACAGTCTAGGTGGTAGTTTGAAGAGATACAAGAGACCTATGGACAACATACTAAAATGTCATAGTCACAATATGACTGCATTAATCCTTGCACTATCAACAATTGCAAGAGCTTTGTATAGACTTGTGGAAGCTTTCAATGAATACATTTTAATCAAAAGGTTGCACAGTCAATTGAAGGAGTAGTGATCAAAGGTTATCATCATACAAGATCAATCATTATCAAGGACAGGCCTAATGCAAGATGAAGACAAACTCCATTCAAGAAGTTAACCACCCATGGCTATTGCACCATCATTTGTAACAACCATTAAACATAAGATTCATTGAGGTACTAATAGATGTTATGTTTCAACTTTAATGGTTATAGGAGTTTTATACTCATATGATAGTGTTCTCACATGATGATTGTACATTCCTTTGACCACATTATTGGATAGTCCATGGAAGAATAGATGAAAGCATATGCAAGAAGGTATAGATGAGAAAAGACAACATTTTATGCATAATATGTGACTTTCAGAATGCATGATGAGGCAGTCACATATTAGCAATACTCAGGAAGTAAATCATACATGCACAATTACAAAGTGAATAGAAAAATTCTTTCTAGAAGGCACCAAATGATTAAATAAATCCTTGAGGAATGCATATGAAAGTGTTAAGGAGCCATGACAGTGCATTTCACAACATTTTGAAGGACAACAACATTATGTCCTGCAAAGATAATGGGCATTCATTATAGCCTTTCATGAGCAATTAGTAAGGAGACTGCAAGAATCAGAGCAATACATAGAAGGAATTGCCCATTTTTCAAATGTAGAAAAAGCAAGAGGGAGCTCAAGTTTCAGACAAGACAAACCCTCAACTATGCAAACATATTTACAATCATGTATAGAATATACATCATACATTCCGTGTATGTGTGTTCAAGACATTGAAATCCTCAAGGTACATGTAACAACCATATTGAAGAAAGCAAAGGTTCAAAATGCTCTTAATGGAATCAAGAGCCAAATACCAAATCCTCATATGTGTGTTAATGTCAAATACCCAGAACAAAAGTAAACACTCATGTTCACAAACAGCAAAGCATAGAGGATGAAGATTGTCTTTAATGTTTAATAGTACATGAGTGAAAATCTAGTGAAATGATAAAGAAAACATATGGGTTTATCTAGAATAAAACCCTAGCCATGGAGTAGTCACATAGGACCTACATTAAGAGCAGCGGCTGAGAGAAAAATACATACAGAGCAGTGAAGTAATAATACAAAAATGGTAGCAGTGAAGGCTTTTTCCATCATTTTTTGTTTGCATACAGGGGACAGTGAACTACAAAGCTAAAACAACAAAGCTACAGAAATAATGTATCGCCATGTTTGCATATAAAGCATAGTGGAGCCCAGAGAAAAAAGCACAATGACAAAAATGAAACCATTTTTATCATTTTCTCACAGGAAGGAGAGAAAAGCCATAGCAAAAGGAATGATACATGAGGTTATTTTCATCATTTTTGTTATAAAAAGGCACAATGAAGTGCAGAGAAAACTTCTTTTTGTTTTGTTATCTCACAGCATAGTTATAGCTGACACAAAAAATGAGAAGAAATCACTTACAGGAGATAGTGAGATGATAGAAGGCTCGAATCCATGGTGGGATGACCTTCACAATCCACCAGAATAGCTTTAAGGGCCTTCAAACCCTAGCTTGTGGCGGCACAACAGAGAGGAACCAAGAAGATGCAAAGTGAAAATGAAGCAAATTTAGTGTTGCCTTTCCTTTTGGATAAGTGCCCTAGCCCGAGCATGGGATTTTTTATTTTTGTTTTACATAGAAATCATTCTTATCCAAATGTCACAACGGGTCAACACTCCAAGTCATCAAACCTAGTGTCAACAACAAAAGGAGTCCGTGAACACTAATATGATGTGTTCGATTGTTAAGGTTTTTTAAAAAGGTTGAAGTCAAACAAACCTAATGATGCCATGGACCCTCATGAGCAATGGAGGTAATGATTTTCTTACAAGTGCTAAATGCCAGGTTTGGTTTTCAAAACATGAGTCAAAAAATCTCCATCATATCATTGCCAAGGGTTTGATGATCCATGTGAGTGTTTGCCATGGGGAAACATAAGGATTGTGTTTTATTTTCTCAATCATATCTGCCATTATTTGCAAATGTGACTTTTGAAGTCAAGTAGGGTAGAATGATTAATTATTTTTGCCATGGGAGATATAAGGATGTATTTTTGTCTTATGCTTACAAAATGTATTATCAAAGAAGACAAAAGTAGCCCTTTAGATTTAACACAATGATGCTACCAGAGGTAGTAAAAGTAGGCATGTATTGTTGGCTTATCATTTTGAAGGACCTTTACAGTGACTATACAAGGATGAATTTTTTGTTTTGCATGAAGAGTTTGACTCAAAATTGACCAAGAGAGTTAATTTTCGCTTGAGCAAAGGGAAGGAGAGTTATTTCTTTTACCCCTAAGTATCATCATTTTCCAAGTTTAACTCAAATCCCTATGTTTGCACCATTGATAGACAAATTGTAAAAATAACAATTATTAAATGCAATGAACTATAAATTGCTTTAATATGTGTTATGTAATAAACATAGGGGAAATCATGCATCACATAAAAATTATTAAATCAATCATGTTGATTGTATTTAATAATTATTTTTTTAGTTAACTTTGCCTCTCAATCATGCAAAAATAGAGAGGGAGTTAAACTAAAAAATTAGAACTCATGCAAAAGGAGTTATGGAGTGTTTTCCTTGATTTATGGTTAAATTGGGGCAATTTTGGAGTTCTCCTTGGTCAAACAGATTGAGAGGGACAGTTTGGAGCTATTTTAGGTTGTTTTGGAGCAGTTGAGACCCTTATTTTTAGGGATTTTCTATTGTGCTCGTGAGAGAGATATTTTGGAGTGGAGTTGACTGCAGTTGACTTGGGAGAGTCCCTTGGAGGTTCTTTTTGGTATTATGGGAGGAGAAACTTAGTTTTCTTAGGCAGTTCTTGATTCTATGTTTTTTTTTGCACTTTGCAAAAAAGCCTTACAGTTTTGTAACTCATTCTTTTTATGATAGATTTATACATAGCATCAGGTTTACAGGGCATATCTTTGTCATTTTTTGCTATATTTTGCTTCTATTGTTTAAAAGATTAATATTTACCTTTTCAGATCCATGTGGGTGTCTTCATGAATGATTTTGATAGAATTAATGTGTTTTAAAATAAATCAGAACCTTTAATTCCTATCTCATTCATTATTGTATACATACAAGAAATAATTCATATCACAGGTCCTAGGTTGTGCTTTTATTTATTATGCCTTCAAAGTTGTGAAACATAGTTTCCTTCAAAAGACTTATAATCAAGCCTTCCTCTCAATTATTAATGTGATCAAATTGTCCTTTTTTGAGCTGTGCAAAACTGATTTATTTAAAAGATAGTTGTGAATTAAGCTGCCCTTCTAAAAATCATTTGGTGCATCACCTTATAGAAGTAGTTGTTACTTTCAAACAAGTTATCCTTTTTACCCTTTTCTTCAAGATACCATTAGTTTTATAGGATATAAAAAGGGGAACCAGCCCATAATCTGGAGGTTCATTCTCACAATAGGTCACCCACAACCTGAGTTTGATCCCATGTTGCACATGATTCTGAGTTTCACACTTAGCATTTAGGGCACAATCCTCTGTGACAACACCTACATTGTTGTCGTAGATATGCTCTAAAGATCAAGTTGATATGCTATGATGTAATGTGGATTCTCAAGTGCTACGATATTGGTAAATTTTATATCATGTACATACTATGATAATGCATGATAAATGCCCTTTGGGTAAGCTTCATTAAATAGACTTTCCCATTAGAGCATGGACGGTTGTGATTGATAGATAAGATTAATGATTGGGATAGATTTCATGAGGATACTCCTTAAAGCCTTGTGAAAAGTGGCATGATGAGAGGCTTCATGCAAGATGGATAGTTAGAATTATCTTGAAGTGTAGGGTGAAAGGAGATTCACATATGTGGGAAGAGGAAAATGGTGCAAGTCAATGGCGAAGATTGAAAGATAGAATCACATGCTCACATATGTGTGAGAAAGGAGTGGGGAGAAGTGGCCTTGGGATGGCATGTGTAAAATAGAGGGTTCTAAATGACTTGAGATTTGGAATTGATGGCATAGATTGAATGACAAGGCTTTTTGGCTTTTAGTGGCATGATATTGAATTTTTAATGAGAAGAAAATGGGGAAGTGTGATTAATTGGCCTAATTAATTAGTTGGAGGAATATTTAGGCCAAGGTTAGTTAATTATTTGTATTTAATTAATTAACCTTTGTGATGAAAAAGTGGGTTTAATTTTGACAAAGATGGAATTAATTAAATTGGGGTAGTCACACTAATTATGTCATGCGAGGAAAATGTTTAGGTTAGTCATATTAATTAATTACAACATGGTAGATAGTTGATTAAATTAGTCTCATTAATTAATTATGACATGAGATTAATTAAATGACAAAAATGGTTAGTTTGGGAATAACTGCTAAAAATCAATGTGGGGAGATTGGAATGAATTTAGGTATCTACATTTTCCCCCTCTTTGAGATAGCATCATGACTAGAAGAAGGGAGATCCCACAATATTGTGTCCCACTTTTTAGCCAAAGTGGGCATTGAAATCAATATTTTAAAACAAATTTTCACTTTTTGACACCTATAGCAATTAAACTATTAAGAATTCAAAGATAATGTGAACTAGTGATTTTTGAGATTTCATGTGTAGATTATAATTTTTTTTTAATTTTGAAAAATAATTTGTAATATTTTTACATAAGTTTTAGTAACTTGTTTTTTTATAGATAACAATATTATTAAAAAGTGATGTTTATACTATACAACATAACATTTTTTATAGGAAGGATAAAATTCTAAATTTTCAAATATAGATTCATAACACCAATATCTAGTGCGCATATATTTTTTACGCATTTTTTTTTTAATATTAATATTTGAAGTGAGTTTAATTATAATTTAGACATAGGTTTGTACAATATATCATAATTTTTTTTGTATGAATCGAAGTTCACTTCTTTTTTAAAAACAAGGACATCAATACCTAGTGTGCAGATATTTTTCAAAAAAAAATTATGTATTTTACTATTTTTCCTCATGTGTAGAAGAGCGAACTTGATGTTCGGTAAAATACCTATGCTCAATAAAAAATAGAAATTAAATATAATAATAAACTTAAATATATTTAAAATTATATTTGTTTGAAAACTCATTTTGAGGGCTACAATCCTATAAATTATCTTGTCAAGTTCATTGCATTTGAAGGTCTAGCTCAAGGTTTGCAACTAAAAATTCTGAAGAAAATTTGAGGCAGATAGTGGGAGAGGCCATCCAAGGACCTTTGTTCGAAGATACTTTTGGCTGCCCAAAATAATAGTCTTTTTCACCTCATATAGTATTTTTAAAAAAATAATAAAATATTATCTTTGTTTGAAGATCTTCTTTGTTCGAAAGGTATTGTTTTTACTGATTCGTAATTAATAAAATAATACCTTTGAATGAAGAAAATCTTTGAATAAAGGAAGACCTTTGTTTGAAGATGATTTCTATGAAATCTTTGAACAAAGGTTACTTTGTTCAAAGAAATGTCTTTGAACGAAGGTATCTTGTAATTTTTTTCCCCATCTACATTTAGAAGTTTGATATCCCAAGTTTGGGGTCCTCAGTATTGTGGGTTACCTAGAAGTAATGTTGTTTCAAAGAAATTAAGTATAGATAGTCAATGAGATGAGACTAGTGGTAGGATGCCTAAGTTGTTTAGAAGAATGAGGGTTGGGAAATGGGTTAGTGATGCCACCTTGAGAGATTAGATAGGTTTACAAGGACTTGTGTGGTCTCTCACAAGGAAGAAAGATGACTAAAGGCTAAAGGTTGAAGTGTCAAGGATGTGGCAGATAAGCAAGGCTAAAGGATACTATTTAGATGCTAGATTTCAAGTTGTTAAGGGTGAATAGAGGGATTCTTGCATAGACACTACACATGCATGGCATCTACACAACCACCAAGAATAGACATTATGAAGTTGTGGTAACTGTGTAGCCACCAGATGTAGGTACTGCACAATCATGGTCTCTGCACAACCACTAGGCATAGACACTAAGTAGGCATGGTGTCTACACAGGGAAAGGGAAGAAGAGAGAGAAGGGAGAGAAGAGAAAAGAGAAGATAATCAATAAAGGAAAATGAATGAAATGATGAAAATGTGAACATGATGGGATGTTTGTGATGATAGGTGTACATGCTGAAGAGATAATTTCCATGCAAAGAGCAACCAAAGTTTCCTACAGTCCTTGGCATTATTCACCATGATATTAGTGACCATGATGATAATGTGCCAAGTGCATGAATGATTGAACCAAAAGAAAAAGTCATGATCAAGCATATGCTATATGGCACCATGATATGAAAGACCATGATGTGCATATGGAATTATGCTATGAAGACAATTACAAATGCAAGACAGAAAGATAAAACACAAAAGAAAGAAAGAAACCATGTGAAAAAAATAGAAAGAAAGATAACAATTTACCCCTAATCAAGTTCAAAGCTAAGGATTAATTGATGTGATGATGATGAGGATACCATTATTAATGTGGGAATGATATATCTTGAGAACAATGTGAGGATTGGGAATTATATATCACAAGGATGATTTCTTAGATGAGATTTGATCAAGGCTTGCAACAGGGTAGGGAAGAAGACATATAGATGCTTTGGGATGATTGGTGAGATTGCTAGGCTAGATGTGGTTGGATTTTCTCCTTTGTTGGGATGTTGGGATTGGTATGCTATGCATAAGTGTGGATTGCTTTTTGGTAGTGTTTTATTTGGAACCAAGGACAAGGATGAAGAGAGGATTGGATAGAGTGCTTGAGGGAGTGATTAGATCGCAGATGGGATCGGTGCAGGGTTTAGGAGAGTAGTAGGTGAAGAAATGTGAAGGCAGTGAGCTAGCCTTCCAAATGCTGAGTGAGTTAAATCATATCCTTGCTTAAGATAAAAGACAAAGATTGATTTATTTGATGATGAGGATAGCATTGTTGATTTGGGAATGATACACCCTAAGAATAATGCAACAATTGGGAATGATATATCCCAAGGATGATGTTTTATATGAAACTAATAGGATTTAGGTTTCAACAAGACTAAGTGTGAAGCTTATGGAAGCTATTAGATGGATTTTGAACTATGTGGTTGGATTTGGTTAAAATTTTAGGCTATCTAAATAATGTAACCCATGGTAATGGAAAACCAAATTGAGGAACAAGAATTAAGGGCTTAGTGCATCGATGGAATGGTAAGTGATGGGATGACTAAAGGATTCTAATAGAGGATGGGACAATCAAGGGGTTTCAAGATGGATGGGAGGGATGAGGGATGGTTTGATAGGGGATTTAAGATGTGATTTCCAAGGACTACATTTCATAAGGATAGCATGCCCCAATTCTATATATGTGACACACGACACTATGCTAGATTGCAGTAGAAGATAAAAGATGCCAAGAAGTGTCTAAAGTATGATTCAAAATAATGCCCCTATCCTTACCAAGATCAAATGTGGGAAGTGGGGATGGATGGGTATAATGGAGTGGGTATACAAATATGATGGATGAGTTGGATAGGATGGTATGGACTAGAAGGGATGGGGATGATTTCATGGAAGATAGTTGATCCAGAATGTGAGGTACACATAGATAGTTGATTTACACATGACACCCTTGAATAGTTTTCATCATGGTACATGTCTAAGGCAGCACAAGAATGGTTTTCACCATAAGACAAAAAAAAATCTCTTTCCTCTTTTGAGTTTTTTGAATATTTTTATTTTTTATTTTGTTACTACTTTAGATCTCAAGTCCTTGTCAATTTTATGTAATAATCTTGGATGCTCGTATCATGATGTGCCAATAATACCCTACCTAGCTAAATTTCTTGTCGAGGATCATTCCATTGATGTACAATCCATAGTTTTTTTACGTCCTCGAAAGGAAGAAAGATATTTAAAGGATAAAGGTTGAAGTTCCCAAGATGCGATAGAGAAACAACACTAAATAATAGGGTTCAGATACTAGATTTTAGGTTGTTAAGGTGGAATGGATGGATTCTTGAATAGACACTACATAGGCATGGCATCTACAAAACCACCAAGGACATGCATTATGAAGGTAGGTCATTTGTGTAGCTTCCAAGCATAGGTACTACACATTTTGGTGTTTTTGTAGCCACTAGGAACATGTGCTACACAACCATGGCATCTACACATGGTAGGGGAAGAAGAGAGAAATGAGAGAAGAGAAAAGAGAAGGGTATCAATAAAGGAAAATGAAAGAAATGGTGAGAATGCAAACATAATGGGATGTTTGTTATGATAGGTACATGTTGAAGAAATAATTTCTATGCAAAGGGAAATCAAATTTTGTTATAGCACCAAGAAATATGCACCATGATATCAAGGATCATGATGATGATGTGCCAAGTGCATGGACTAACCCAAAAAAGTCACAAGCAAGCATATGCTATATGGCACCATGATATGAAATACCATGACATGGATATGGTGATATGCTATGAGGATCATTACCAATGTAAGACAGAAAGATAAAACATAGAATAAACCAAGAAAGCATGTGCAAACAATACAAAGAAAAATAATATATTACCCCCAATCAAGCTAAATCTGAGGATTGATTGATGTCATGATGATGAGGATAGTGCTTTTGATGTGGGAACAATATATCTCTTTAACAATGTGAGGATTGGGAATGAGATATCCTGAGGATGGATTAGAGTTGATGATGGATTGCAACAAGGTTTGGAAAAAAACCTTTATATGCCTTGGGATGATTGGTGAGATTGCTAGGCATGATGTGGTCAAACTATTTTGACTTTGTTGGGATGTTAGGATTAGTATGCTATGCAATAGGTGTGGATTTCTTTTGGGTAGTATTTTGTTTGTAACTAAGGACAAGGATGAAGGGAGGATTGGACAGAGTAATTAGATAGTGGATTAGATGGGTACAGGGTTTAGGAGAGTAGTAGGTGAAGAAATGTGAAGGCATTGAGCTAGCCATCCAAATGATGAGTGAGATAGGATCATGCCCTTTCTCAAGATGAAATCTAAAGATTCATTGACTTGATGATGATGATAACGTTATTGATGCAACATGGGAATGAGATCTATCCTGAGAACAATGCAAGGATTAGGAACAATATATCCCAAGAATGATGGTTTGATATGGAACTAAATAGGATTTAGGTTTTAGTAGGACTAAGGGTGAAGCTTATAGATGCATATGGATGGGTTTTTTACTATGTGGTAGGATTTAGTTAAATTTTTAGGCTATCTCAACAATGTAACCCATGGCAAGGGAAAACAAAATTGAGGGACAAGAATGAAGGGTTTAGTGCATGAATGGAATGGTGAGTGATGGGATGATGAAATGATTCTAATAGAGGGTGGGATGGTCAAGGGGTTTTGAAATGGATAGGAGGAGTTAGGATTGGAGGCGTGAGGGATGGTTTGATGGGAGATTTTGGATGCAATCTCAAAGGACTATGCCACATAAGGATAACATGCCCTTAGTCTATATATGTGACACATGATGCTGTGTTAGATTGCAACAAAATATTCAAAATATGTCATAATGTTTTCAAAGCATATTTTAGAATAATGCCATTATCCTTATCAAGATCAAATATACGAAGGTAGGATGGATGTGTATAATGGAGTGGGTATGCAAATATGATGGATGGGTGGGATATGATGGTATGGATGGAAGGGATGGGGATGATTTGATGGAAGAAGATTGATCTTGAGTGTGAGGTACACATAGATGGATGATTTACACATTATTCCCTTGAATGGTTTTTCATCATGGTACACGTTCAAGGCACCACGAGAATGGTTTTCAACATTGGAAATTTTTTTTCCCTTTATTCTTTTGATTTTTTATTTTGTTACTACTTGAGGTCTCAAGTTCTTATTGATCTAATGTTGTCATCTTGGATGGTCCTATACTTATGTGCCAATAATACCCTATCTAGCATAATTATTGGGTGATGATCATTCCACTAATGTACAATTCACATGTGTTGTGAAGCTCTTGAAAGGAAGAAACAGTACTAAAGGGTAAAAACTAAAGTGTCAAGGATTCAGTGGAGTAGTGAGGCTGAAGGATAGGGCTTGGATGTCTAATTTTAGGTTGTTAAGGAGGAATGGATGGATTCATGCATAGACACTACATAGGCGTGGAATTTGTGCAACCACCAGGAACATGCAATATGAAGGTGTGCCATCTGCATAGTCACCAGTTGTAGTTGTTGCACATTTGTGGTGTCTGTGCACCCACCAGGCATAGGTACTATGTAGGCATGGTATCTGCATAGGGTAGTGGAAGAAGAGAGAGAGGGAGATAAGAGAAAAGAAAAGGGAATTGATAAAGGAAAATGAATGAAATGGTGATAATGTGAACATGATGGGATATTTGTGATGATAGGTACATGCTGAAGATGTAATTTCTATGCAAATAACAACTAAAGTTTGCTATAGCACCAAGAATTATGCACCATCATATTAGGAATCATGATGATGATGTACCAAGTGCATGAAGGATTGACCCAAAAGAAAAAGTCATGAGAAAGCATATGTTGTATGGCACCATGATATGAAAGACCATGAAGCATGGGTATAATGATATGCCTAGAGGACCATTACAAATGTAATACAAAAAGATAAAACACACAAGAAAGAAAGAAAGCATGTGTAAAAAATACAAAGACAAAGAAGATTTTGCCCATAACCAAGATGAAAGGAAAGGATTGATTGATGTTATTATGATGAGGATATCATTATTGATGTGGGGATGATATATCTTGAGAACAATGTGAGGATTGAGAATGATATATCCCAAGGATTATTACTTGGATGAGTCTTGATCAAGGTTTGCAATAGGGTGTGGAACAAAACCTATAGATGCTTTAAGATGATTGTTAGGATGTTGTGATTGATATGCTATGCAATAGGTGTGGATCATGATCATCTAGCCACTAAGAAGGGGATCATGATCATCTAGTTTTATCCATACATCAACGAGGGTGGAACTATCAATAATTAGTCCCCAACCAATGAGAACACCTTCTTCCTCTTACTCTTCATCTACAAGTTGATGAACATGAATAAGAGAGATAACCGGCTCTAGGCAAAGAACCTTGCCAAAATTCTACTAACTTATAAGTTTTTGAGTCACACACCTTCATTACAACGTGACACATTGAATATTTATTAGGATTAAAAGAGGGTGTGGTCAGAGCTAATGCAGTTTGTAATGAATATCTTTTCAGCGAAGAGCTCTAGCTAAGATTGTTGCGATTCACGTACTATAAGTCTTCCCCAACTTTTAAGTCAAAGCTACAGCTATAAATGTATATTGTGCGTGTCCAAACCCTATTTGACTCGGTAAACCCTTTTTTAGTCCAAACCAATGTTTGAAATTTGATCTTATGACCATCTTGGTAAGGTAGGGCTTCACTACTGCGTGAATCATAGCTTAGGGATCGTTTAACAGGAATTATGGGAGAAAAATAAGCTTAGATTTTTATTCAAGCCGTATGATAGCTGGAAAGGGCAATTGAAACTGGAACATGGATGGTCACGCTGAAATTAATTGTAACCTCTCTTCTCACGTCAATTGACATTATGCCTAACAGAGGCGAGTGCGTCTTCTTCCTCATGATTCAAGGACTTAGTAGCCCAAGTCAACAAAGTGTTTTCCTTCTTTCTTTCTTTCTTTCTTTCTTTCTTTTTTTTGTCTTTTCGATTTTCCCCGTTATAATGCTTGACCACAACCTATTTATAAATTGACTCACCTTTTGTAAATGTGGAAAGTCTACTAGAGAAAATAACACAGCTCATTAATATGCTAGTGCAACTTAAAAGAGGTATCATTAAGGAACTGGTCTTACGGAGGGTTTCTTTAAAAAATTGAGTGGGTGTTGTTGAAATTTATTTGGAGCTTTTATAAATACGTGGTCTTATGAATTTTATAATAATTTGCAAGCTTAAAACTTTAAGGTCCAAAATTTAGGAAGTTGGTGGCTTCATGCTTATTTTTTATCAATAAGGAATGCCAAATCTATGGTCAAAGATGCAACTATATAGTTAAATCCAAGGATTTATTGGGAGGAGTTTTTAAAATTATAGATGAATGACTTTTGGCAACAAAATTTTAGGAAGCTAGTGGAAGAAACATTCATCCCCACCCAAAAGACAATCCCTTAAAATCTAAAATCTAAAAGATAAGTGCTCCTTTTTCTTTGCACAAGATTCTAATTTATCTTGTAGCATAATTTTCATCTCATGAGACCCTTACTGCACAAAAATACTTCCCATAGTAATTTCACGAGACTCCATCCTATAGAAAATATACTTTGAATCTGACATAAAACCTTTAATTAAAAAAATATTAAAAAATTGTATAGATAAATACTTTTTTAATGCACAAAAGAGACAAACTTTTTTTTAAAAAAATATGAATATTTGTTATTTATTTATTTTTGCATGAGGTGATGGATTTGTAAGTTGTCCTATACTAGGATTATGTTGTATTTATAATTAGTTAGTTATTATTAATTGTTAAATGATTTAGTTGTGTAATTGTATGCTAATTTATATCCACTTACATAATGGGCAAGGGATTATATGAATATTTTATTCAAGAATATGAATAATTCATCCATAGATATTATTAAAGAAAATATTATTTTTAGATGTAGTGTAGCCAAATTTAATAACATGCATATATGCAACTACAATTAACTTAGATTAATTAGCATGATATTTTGAGAATGATTGATATTCTAAAAATAGTAAATACTAGAAGTATAAAAATAAATGTAATGGATAATAGTATTTAGTTTGTGATTGAACTAAATGATCCAAAAAAAGATTCTAGAATTTGCGATGTCTCAAAATTAGAAATATGAATGATAATCTATTATTCTTCTCAAGATGTTATGATAATCTATTAGTCTCATCAAGATGATAATATGTTTTTCTATGTGTAGGGTTGAGTCTTACAATTGCAAAAATGTCTTATACATGTAAAGCTAATTTAGCAATCTATAGAATTCTATGTTTTGCTTTGTCTGATTTAGTAATTTGTTGAATTCTACTTTTCACTTTGCCTAATTTGCCTATGTCCCTTCTACCTTTTTTTGATATCTGAAGACTAGTGGTATTTAAAAATACATTGTTAGGGTTTTCACTATGTTTCTAGGAGACATGTTCTCCTAGGTCAACTGATGAAAATGTGTGTACAAGATTCAAAAATAGCATTTTTTAGACATGCATATGATCTTAGAGTGCTCGTGTAGATCTATATTCCTTTTAGGGCACTAATTGACATGTTATAATGCCTTAGGAAAGAGAGGACTCGTGAATAACATGGCCTAGTTGTCAGGGTTTCACTATTGCCTAAGTTGCACTTAAGTGGGGGTGCTAGTGTGAAAAGTTGCATTATCTATCTAGTTAGCTTTTAGCATGTCTTGGAAACTTCTATTCACATTAGCTTAAGTCCAACTTTGGGCTTCTTACCATTTTGTCTCACCTCATGTGGTGAAGACATGTGTACTCTCCTTTATGAGACACCTACTTCATGCAAACTTGTCACTTGCTCAAACATGTATCATTTGAGTAGACAAGTGTTGCACCTTTGGAGGGTTGCTCAGTCATTGTGTATGACCTTCTCACTCCTTCTTGCTTGCCTATTTAAACAAGGCTCTATGCACATTTAATTTATCTTATAGCAATGTAATTTGGCTTCTTGTGTGGAAAATAGCTTTGTGGTTGTATTATTACTTGTTGACCCTCACTTTTCCCAACATAGTATCAGAGCTAATCTCAGCTCATTTGTTGGCTCAACTTCTGAGGCAAATCCCTTGTTGCAGGTTTGAAGGCACAATTTGCTTGTCCTATTTGGCCCACTGTTTGGTGCAAATTGCTGACACCCACCCATATCAAGTCAACCATGTTGTGAGAGTGCAGTATACTTTGGTTTGGGTTTATTGTTCACACAACATTTATCTGAAGGATGCAGAGAGGGGTAATAGGGGTTTGCAGTGTAGGAGAGGTCCAATCAAGACCGACACCGACCCTTCATAGAAGAGGCCGAATGACCTGTTGAAAGTGTCAGAACGACTTGTAGAAAGGATTCACGGCCTCTATAAGGGTCGAGAGGCCTGTATGAAGGCTGATGCCTACAATAGAAAAGGCCGACGAGGGCTTACATTTAGCCATCGAGGACAACAATGAAATGCATAAAGCCACACGATGCCCACGGGAAAGACCTTGCCAGGCTGACTTCATTGATCTGGTGAAGGAAGTCATCTTCTTGGAGGAGGTCAATTCTACAGAGAGGAAGCCAATCTTAAAAGGTAGAGAATCCAGTCCAGTTTTGCTATTGTGGCATTCAATAGTGATAGGCATTCAACACCTTTGTTGTGGCATGGAAATGCCCACCCACAAGCTGCAAAAGATGCCTCAGTAGGCAGTTTATCGGCCTACACCCAGGATCTTAAATCCTCCCTCTGCTGCCATCGACCCCTGCACACAGTTCTGGCCGCCATTCATGCTCAGAAAGAGCCATTCATGCCTGCACACAGTTTTGTCTGTCACTCTTCCTCTGAGTGCCACTCCTTTCATTTTGTTTTTTTTTTTCCTCTTGCCCTAAATTTTGCCCTGACTCAAAAGGGCGCCCTAAATTTTGCCCTAACTCAAAAGGGCACTAAATTCATATAGTCATTTAAATTTTTTTTTTTTAGTACTTAGAATAGACAATTTCTTTTGAAATCTAATTGTCTAATAGCACTAAAAAATTTCAAATTCAAATTTTAAGGGGGGGAATTAAACAATTTGGGTTAAATTGCTTTGTAACATTTTTCTCTTCATATCCCCAAGATTGCATTTTTTCCTGTGTGTTTTTTAAAGACTGAATCCATTGAGTATAATATCACACTCAACTTATAAAGTGTCTATTTATGCTCCAATTGGACTAGTTTAAAAGCACTACTATTAAGTGCCACATTTAGGGGGGACAAAATATGCAAAGGGGATTATTCATGTTAGGGCAAAACTTTAGGTTCTTTTAAAACTTGCTAGTGCTAAATCAAGTCACTCTTGTAATAGACTAAGTTTTATGGTATGATTTTAATCGTTGTGCTTAGTCCTATAGCACTGCATGATAAAATGCTTCATTCAAGGGGGGGTAATTAAGCAATTTGGGGCACAAAATCTTCAAAGGGTTGTATATTTGGGTTCCTATGGCATCTTCAAACAATTCTGAGATAAATTGATGGGTTCTTCACTCTAGTGCTATCGATCACATGTCTCTTTATCTAGAGGTTTTCATGCCAATCGATCTTACTGACATCTCCAAAATCCTAATAGATGAAATTGTTATTATACTGTTTGTGGACAAGGAACAATAAAAGTAGGTAATAGATACATCCATAATGTTTTATTCATTCTTGGCTTGAGAAGAAATTTGCTTTCCATGTATCAACTCACTTGTTCAAATAAGACAGTTAAGTTTACATCCACTATAACATTAATTCGAGATTCTTAGAGTCGAGAAATTGTCGCAATTGGGAAAATTTTTCACTTCCCCCACAACTTCACATTTTCTCACTTTACATCTGGTGGGGATGATGCTCCTATTGCCACTTCAAATCCTAGTGTTACTTCTCTATGAACCTCTGTTGGCTCTGTATAGCAGGATCTTTGAACGGTTTTCTTCTAAACATTTCTTGTTTGAATAGTTCTTTTCTTTTGTTTTAGATTGCATTTCAACTATGTTGCTACATGAGAATTGTGTGTTTGTTCCTCATGAAATTCCAATAATTCTTTACAATAGGCTCATCTTACTCTTCTGATAGTACCTACATCACTTGCTACATGAGGTTTCAGAGACGCTTCCCAATGAGCATCCAAAGATTCTTTCTAGAAGTTGTTCTTTCTCCTTCGCTACATGAGATTCTAGAGACGCTCCACAGAGAGCATCCAGTGATTCTTTCTAGCAAGACATCATCTGGAGCAGTTGGTTAGCATTCAAAGAGTTCATCCTTTTCAGGAGGTGCCTTCTAGTTCTTTCCTATCTCTCTTTGGGAGGGTAGTTTTTTCCCACTTAGTTTTCTACCTTTCTCTATTTATGAGAGATTGCATTTTCCTTGGGTGCCTCATCAGACATAGTTTATAGGACCCAATTTCATATTTGCATTGTACATGGGTACCTCACTAGGCTTTGTAGCTGGGACCCATTTCATTTGTGCCCACCTAAGATATGCTTAAGGGGGGTGTTAGTTTATATTTATTTCATATATTTGTATACACTTAGGCATAAGCCTACTTTGTTGTGTCCTTACACAATCTTGACACATGCCTCATTGAGATGTCAAGGTTGTTGGGTGGTTTGGATAGGTGTCATCAAGTTGCCTACTAACTAGCCACTCACTAGTTTGTAGGGAGGCAACTTGCCACAACTAATAGTTGAGGAGTCTTTTCCTCAACCAATAACTACCTATCCTCTCCTATATGTACAACCTTATTTGCCTTTTAATCTACTTAGACTTGATGCCAATTTTTGGCTATGTCAATCATTTGTTCTTATAAATTCTAGATAATATATGATGATGTAAAATGAATGCTTATGAAATCCTTTAAATACTAGCACATTGCATTAAATTTCACAAAATATGCACTTAAACAACTTAGGGTGGGAAAATAAAGGGGGTTAGTCAACTAAAAATTGAATTGAATTTTAGAAAGGTAAGGGTCATGTTTACAACCATACAAATAACCTTAGGTGGCAAAAAGACATATTCAAGTGTATAACAACTATATCTATGTAGGTATACAAATATATGAAATAAATGCTTGAATAAGATGAATGTAATGAAGTATGTTTGTAAATAGATAAGGTAGGAGTGAAATATGTGGGGATATGTGTATAGGGATGGGAAAGTGCCAGAGCAATGAGCCCAACTTTACATAGGATTGTACAATTTGTAAATAAATATACATGTATCAAAAATTTTCCTCAAACTAGGAACAAAACTAACTGAGTAATGGCATGGGTATGAAAATTTCACCATTTGATTTTACCCCCACTTTGAGGCACATGTGAATCCTAAAATGATCATGCACTTCAATGCATGTAGCACTCATAAACTTGCATGAAAAATAAATATTCAAACATGAAGGGATTTGTCATGGACTAGTCCATATAAAAAAATGGACTCTACATGATGTCATTGTGTAATTTTTCCTTTTGGCAATGCCCTCTCCATAGAAACTTGCAAAACAAAAGAAAAATATGCAATCAGGTTAAGTGATATCAATATTGAATATATCATTTAATAAGCATGTAAACATTGAACATGATAATAGCATGGTAAACACATGTGGTCTAGAGATGAATCTTCTAGTTGGAAGTTGCCCCTAGCATGGGAAATGTGAAATTTTGATGTGGCCCTCAATGATCAAAACCACCCTTGTAAGTATATTTGGCACTAGAGTGGCATATTCCTCTACTATGATATCTAAGAGCATGAGCACACAATGGTGTAGGTAAGGTGATACCCCCTAGTGGATGTGGGTAGGAGAGGGGAATGTATGGGGGAAAGACAGGATGCCCCTGGAATATAAGAATGATGAGGTAATGAAGGAGTGTACTAACATGGAAGGGAACACATGATGTACCCAATATAAAGGTATAGCAATGAAAGAACAATATATAAGGGGGAATGCATGATGCCCTCAATGTAGGTATAAGTGCTAAAGATATGGAAAGATGAGTTCCTAACGTGGGTGAAGGTATGATCTGCCACTAAATGTAAGGATATGGCAATGAATGCATAAGATGTAAGTAGAAAACATGTTAGCTTGTAATGTAAAGATATAGCAATGAAAGCTCAGTAAACAATGAGGGAAAGCATGATGCCCCAAAGTAAGGGTAATTCTAAAAGTATGATGTGATAATGAAGGATCAAAATGTAATCTCTAGAAGTGTGATGATATAGTCAAGACCAAGGGTTCTTATCAATTTGCCCAGTCATGTAGCCAACACAACACAACGGAAGCACAAATTCATAAAACAAATAAAATAATCTGCATTTTATTCAAAATCATAAAATTTACATTCATTACAATAACTTTTAGAGTTCATATTATGCATTCTCACAACTAGTCATTCCTTCAATGACAAAGTCTCCTCTACTAGATCTGTATCTTTCTCTCCTTGATGCTACCATTTCCTTCTTCCTGCAACTTCTACAAATTTCCAGGCAAGGACTCTAGTCAAGTGCACCCTTAAGAATACGTCTAGTTCCTTTTTTATATCCTTGGCTTAAAAGAAGTTGAACCATTTTTATAACAATGGCTGTTACAAACACGTGAGGTTTAATTGTTCATAGGCTTTGGTGATTTGATCATCTTTCAAACCTTCAAACATCTGCTTTAGTAATTCGGTGAATTATCAAACTTGCAAACTTCTCAAACCTCCACTCTATAAACACCTTTTCGGGGATTCGACCTTTTGGCAAACTTTATAATTCACAAACTTCACTTTTCAAAATGTTTTAGTGATTTAACTAATTTGAGAACTTTCAAATTCTTCCTTCGAAATGTGTTTCAATGAATCGATGCTAAGACAAACTTTCGAACTCCTCCATCGATCCTTCAGACTTTCTTTGGGTAAATTGGCATTTTTGAGAACCTACGAGCTTTGAACTCCATAATTCTTATTGTTTTGACAGTTCGGTGATGTGTAGAATTTGTGAACTCATCTTCATATGCCTTTTTGGCGAGTCGACAAACTTTTGAAACTATGAACCTTTTCTTTACAAAGCCTTTTTCAATGATTTAGTAATTTGGTGAACTCGTGAACTTTCAAATTCTTTCTTCACAAACCATTGTCTACAAATCAGTAATTCGACAAACTCAAAAACTTTCAAACTCTTTCTTGGGAAATCTTTTTTTTCGGTGAAAAGTGATGTTATGAAATGTGGAAAGTCACCAAAAATAAAGAAACCAATCCCTTTTGGTGATTTGTGAAGTTGGCAAACTTGAAAGTTTTCTGAAAATGAAGAAATACAAAGGTTTTCAGTAGAATGAGAGGTTTGTAAACCTCAGGTTTTGCTGAAATGCTCTAGACTTCATCCAATTACATCAAACTTCCCTAAATTTGAATTGGAGATACCCATTTAGCCCTTCTACAAGCTCTTGTATTCACCTTAGCCAAAATAAATATGAAATTTCCTCCTGAAGCAAGGTACCAGAAACCTACATAGGAAAGCATAAATTGAACAAAACTAGAAACAAAAACTTGAATATGTTTTTGGTTGATGTGGGATTGCTCGTAGACTTGGATACTCTTGTATCATGTGATATAGTGAGGTAGGCTCAATAAGTTATCTAAAAGGTATGATGTGTTAGTGTAGGTTTAATGTGTAAGCAAGGTATAGTAATATGAGAGAAAAATGAATAGATAGTGATCATATACTAATGAGAAAGCATGGGCATAAGCATGGAATGGGAAGCAAGAAGTGAATATGGGAAACAACATGGAAAAGGGGAAAGGTCCATAAAATCATGTATGAATAAGGATAACAGATAATAGGAAAATGGGAACAACAAAGGTAAAAGGTGAACCCAAGTGGGAGTCAAATGTAAAGGTTAAGGGTAAAAAAGGTTGAGGCATAAAGAGGATGTGAATAAGAAACATAGGAGGAAATGTGTTAAACAAGGAAAAGGGTGAAGAAAAAAATCCCCCCCAAGTAGGGAAAGGTAAGCATGAATTAAGATATGCACACAAACAACAAACAAGGCACAAGTAAGAGGCCCAAATACAAACAAGAAATATGAGTATGTACTCTATAAGGGAGCTCATGAATTAGCAAAAAAATTTGGGGGGTTCAAATTTTTCTCTAGACAATCATGATTATCTTCATCCTACACATCATCATCATCCCAATAGAAATCATAAAATTTATGTCCATGGCTTCGTGCTTCTTCTTCCTTGCTTGTTTTTCTATTTTATGTATCTCTTGTTGATAAGTAATTGGTTATAGATTAGGTGGATTTTTTATTATTTCATGTCTAACCCTAACATGTGATGTGTGATGTTGAATAGGTTCAACCTCTTGACACATATCATTTTCTTTCATATGAGTATGAATATATTCAATTTTTATCTCCCCTATATCTTTGATCTGTCTTATACTTTATGTTTGAATTTGATGCATCTATCTATAGAATGCCCATGTAAGTGTGATGAAAACTACAAAAGTATTGATCCCTATGTAATATAAGCTTAGACATATCTATTGCCTTAATTGGAGGTAAAATATTGAGATTATGTTACCAGAATTATTCTAATATTACATGTGTGGAGGCTTTTCCAATATAGTAAATTTGTGAAATTTATTTGTTTAAAAATATACACAATTATTATCATAACATATAAATTATTAAATACATCCTTATTATCCCATTTCCTAAATATAATAATGATGTTGACTCAGAGAAAAAAATTAAGGTACAATTCTTGTAGCATATGAAGCACTTGTCTAGCCAAACTTCTACTACCCATGACATTTCCACAAACCTGTTAAATGTTGGCATTTGCTTTTGTGGAATAGTTGAAGCATTCTTTAATATATGTCTCCCCTACATCGGATGAGACCATAAGCTTTGTTTGGACTTTAGATAGAGATAGAACCATCGAAACCATTTGATGGAAAGTGATGTATTGTTTACAACATTATTAACAAGAACTGTATTGTAGCTACAGTCCTTGCCTAATGCTACAAGCTTGGAAAAAACATTTATAGAAAAAAAACTCAAGTATACGAGAACATTTTCCAAAACATAAATATTTTATCCAAGTGCAATAGTGAGACAACACAAGTAGTATTTCAACAATAGAAACTATTTGTAAGTTTGCAAACACAACCAAATTCCCATTCCACAGAAGCACAAGGACTAGTGTGAAAGCTAGCAAAATGTCCTATATTCTAGACAAAGTTTCCCAATTTCACTTGATCAAATCTTGCCTCAAACCAAAGGTATTTATAGGAATTAGAATTGATAAAATACATTAAGTCTTGTATAATGCATGGCAAGTATAGGGAATCCACATGCAATATAAGCACTCATGTAAAACTAAGTATTTTATATATGTATTATTTGATAAACATATACAATAGAAAGCTCATATTGTTGCAACAATTGCTTTAATTTTATTAATAAAAGTCTGATACATACAATCATTATGCCCTTTCAAGTTCAACAAGTTGGTTCTATATAAATTTGCTACAACAGCTGGAACAAAACATATGGTAGCCAACACAAAATTCTCTCCTACACATTATCACCTCCCCTCCCTCAACCCCCAAGAAACAAGACAACATGCTTGAAGGATATGATGCAGCCATCCAAAAAAGGAAGATGAACTTAAGAATATTTTTTGGATTCATAAGGATGGGCTTATTTAGGTGCTATAGATTAGGGGCTATGGGTATGAATGTTCACATATGGAGATACACTTATAGGCATGTGGATACCTATTATAAGAGTTATACTTGGAGATTAATTATGTGGGCTAGCATGATGATAATTAAGTTCCATATGGGTATTGTTAGTTCTATCAAGGAAAAACAATATTATAATGTTGGTATGGAGACTATATGAGTGTGTGCATTTAAGAGGAGCTCTAACATTAGGTAGACATAATTAGGAGGAGATCCTTAGAGATTGAAGTTGTGAATGAATATAGAATATGCCAGTGTTAGTTACATAGTGCTAATAGAGACTGTGACAAGATTGTTATTTCACCTAATATGTTTGAATGGGGACTCTCAAGAGCATTTTATCTTTTTTGAAGTCAAACAAAGGAATATTTTATATTTAGAAAATGCTTTGATCAATTGTAATGGTTGAGTTTATCTTATTTCAATTACTTGGAGGGAAACCATTTGATATTTTATACCCTGGAAAGTTATAAATATGTACAAATTTGTCCTCCAAAAAGGTTGGAAACAATTACATTTTGCATTTGCAATAGAATTTAGTTGATTTTTTTCTTTCTTTTGTAGGTTTTCTAATTTGTGAGCCATGTTATTTCACCATTTATGTATTAAATTCCTTAAGATATAATGGATTTGATGTTGTTTCATTTGATTGTGAACTCTTCTATGTGGTTAACCTAAACACCCTAATGTATTTTTAATGTGATGTACATGTTTTGCAGCTCAGCTATGGGAGTGATACCTTTAATCTATACCTTACAATAGGGTGGTCGCTAATTACCCCTTTCATAGTTTTCATTCCATAAAAGATGCAACCTCTTGTGTGTTGACTACATATCAATATAGGCCACACATAGAAGTGGTTATAAACAAAATTTGTCTTCTTATTGAATGATACTAAAAGGATGAGATTAATAGACACATGCTTTAATTTTCTTTTTGTATCCCTTATTTTACATTTTTTATTATAGCATTTAGATTAGGTTTAGTTTGTGATTAATTTAGTTTTGATTCTTGATTTGTGTTTTTTAGTTTGATGCCAAATGATGAATACTTTTGGTAGAGTACTCATAAGGTGTAACTAGATGTTTGTCCTCACATATACACCTACCTCTCCTTCAAATACATTCTCATTGACCTTGATGAAGGTGCCAATCAAATTATTAATATTTGCAAGTATTCTCATGTCCTATTTTTTCAAGGGAAGATTGTAGAAGTGAATTCACATTAAAGTTTTGGAAATTATATGTCCTTTTGGATCAAAATTTGGTTCCCAATCTTTTAGAGACATTTCCACAATGCCCATTATCTCAGGTATGCCCTCCATAAACTTTATCTTTTTTCTCCTTATTTAGGCATTCAATCAATTATAAACCTTTGGGGGTATATATTTCAAATTATAACCCTAATTCTTTTGGTTTCCAATCTTTGAAATACATTCTCACTCTGCTCATCATCTAAACTCTACCCTGCATTAACTCTATCCTTTTTCTCCTTATTTAGGCATTCAATAAAATAGAAACCCTTAGGAGGTGGTCTATATTTCATATTATTTCCCTTGTTCTTTTGGTTCCTAATCTTTTAGATACATTCCCACTTTTCCCATCATCTATGGTTTACCCTCCATTAAATAGAATCTTTTTCTCCTTGTTCATGCATTCAATCAAATAGAAACCTTTCGAAAGTGGTCTATATTTCATATTATTTTCCTATTTCTTTTAGATCCATGCATGAAAGGGCAATGATTAACTGTTTTAGTAAGGAAAGCACATTCTTTGACATGGAGGGAATCATCCTCTCATTAGCACACTAATTACTCTAAATTAATTGTACTTATATTTATACTTATTATTACATTAACCTACACTACATCCAAAAAAGTTTATTTTTCTTTATAATAATAAATATTAAATGAATCTTTCATATTCTTAAATAAAATATTTTTTTAACTCTTAGTATCACATATATCACTATAAGTTACTATGAAATTACAAGTAAATTATGTAATAATTAATAAATAACTTTAACTCTAAATAAAATGTTTACTATACAATTTAATTATAATATATAAATGCGATATTGGATCCAATTAATAGCCCCACCAAATAAGTATTAGTTTTTTTTCCCATTAAAAACTAAATCATTGTTATTTCCCTTAAATATCATATTAGAGATTGCTGTAGTCAAGCATTATCATATGGAAATATCTAGAAAACAAAAGAGAGGAAAATAACACTTTGTTGTCAACTCTAGTTAAATATCACCCACTTCAATAGTCAAACAGTTAATAGTAGTTTTACACCTCATTTACATTAAAATATGTATCCTTTTTTTATTGACCAAAATTAACTTTTAAATGTTGAAATGAATGATCTTTAAGTAACCTTGACCTAGAACACCGTGTCGTTTAATCATGATTAGAATAAAAGGTACTCATTTCTGTTACACATCATGTCATTTGAAATGGAAGAAAGGCTACAATTAATGCTGGTTGACCATCCATGTTCCATTTCAATTCCTACTTTCTAGCTAAACGGATTGAATTAAGTCTAAGTTTTGTTTTTCTCCCAAAAAATCCTGATGAACAGTCCCTAGGCTATGATTCAAACAGTAATGAAGCCCTATTTTACGAAACTGGTTAAGACTCAAAAGTTGCAGTTTTATTTGATGATTCCTAACACGGTCTGGACCAAAAGAAAGTGTTGAAAAATATTTATGTAGACTTGTAGGGCTGCCCACACTATGCAAACACCTACCACCTTGACTAAAAGTAAGCGAAGACTAACCCTATCTTAACAAGATCTCTTCGCTCACACCCTCTTTTTAAGCCCAACAAATATTCAACTAAATTAACATATAATTTTAGCCATTTTTTTTTTCAATTTTCAAATGGCATTAAATGTGCGGACAAATTAGATTCCGCGTGATCCAACAGGTAACATCACCATCATCTTAAAATTTGAAGAAATCAACGAAATATCACCATCACATTACCTTAAATAGCCTGGTTTATGAAAGAATTCTTAAGGGCAAAATCAACGATACAAAATTGTTAGATACAAAATTGTAATTTTTCGCCCTGTGCATTACTTATTCAGAGAATCTAGATACAGAGGTAAACTCAGCGACCGGCCAAGAACATGAAATAATCTTCAACTTTGAAAATATCAAGGCTGCAACTAGAAATTTCCATGATGATAACACGCTTGGAGAAGGGAGATTTGGCACTGTATACAAGGTAACATAACCCTACGCGACCGTGTTTTCTTGTTTTAGACACCAATATGAAATGTGCTATTAAATTGAACAAGGTTATTTATCCATTCTTTACGACTGTTCTAGCATTTTTTTTTTTTTTTTTTTAAATAGATTTATATATTATTTCGCAATAATTTATGACGGAAAGAAAGGACTAAGTTCGCAAGCCCTGCAAATTGGACATTTTATTTTTACTTTTAATTATATTTTATTTGATTTAATAACAGATCTTTCTACAGTTCAGGATTTTCGCATATAATTAGAAAATACTTTTCTGCACACTCAATTTGCTTTACATGTAGTTTTTCAAATATTTACTCTGGATACCTTATTTAGTAAAATTCACTGAATATTAGCTACTTTGCGTATAAGCAAGTTTGAAGAACACTGGGTCTTATATGAAGGGAAGAGACAGTGGATAGAGAGAAAAACAGAGGGCTACTGCTGTTTATATTTGCATAAAGATGAAGAATTAAAACAGAGCATTTCTAATTTCATAGCCTACTCACTCACCAAGCTTTGCACTCTAACTTGCTGTCATATATCAGAATTGATGAAACATATTAAATAAAAAACAAAATACATGTAATTTCCATTTCTCAAAACAAGCTAATTGCATACATGGAAACAGAGCATATGTATCTCTTAAAATAGAGTATAAGTTGTCTTTTTAAAAAACAGAGCTGCTGCTCTCTTACACCCACAGAAAAAACTGAGCAAAACATGCATCAGGTAATAACTAAAATATCCTACGTAGTTGAAAAGAAAACTCAGTCAAATATGGCAGCAGCAGAGGTATGGGCTACATAACATATTAAAGAAAACTTTGACTACAAATTTTGATTTGACAAAATCCAGCTTCTTTTCATACGCAGGAGAAAGGTGGACCATACTTCTTGATAGCATACTGCAAAGAATGTAAATGAGCATTTTAATAGGTATGGAGATGGCAGAGATCAGGAGATTTGGAAAAAGTCTTCAACATTCAATGCCCTGCCTGCAGTGCTGGAGGATGAACAGGAAAGAGCAGTTATAATGGTAGTTAGAGATTACTATTCCAACACTCCCCCTTAATCACAACTACCACCATCTAGAACTCCCAAATGATCTCTTAGATACTCAAAACTTTCTTTTTGTAATGGCTTGGTGAAGATATCTGCATACTGATCTTGAGACCTACAAAAAACTAGAAATATTTCTCCATTGTTAATTAGTTCTCTAATGAAGTGATACCATGTGTCTATATGTTTACTTCTCTTGTGAAAAACAGGATTCTTTGACAATGCTATAGCTGAGTTGTTGTCATAATAGATCCTTGTTGCCTCTTGTTGTTCTTGCCCAAGATCTTTCAAAACTCTTCTCATCCAAACTGCTTGACATGATGCACTTGTGGCTGCTACATACTCTGCTTCCGCTGATGAAAGAGTGACAATTGGTTGTTTTTTTGAAGCCCACGAAACTACACCTGTTCCAAAATGAAAGGCATAACTGGAAGTGCTCTTCCTATCATCAATGCTTCCTGCACAATCACTATCTGTATATCCAATCAGCTTGAACTCATTTAACTTTGCATACTGAATGCCATAGTTCCTTGTTCCACTCACATATCTGAGAATTCTCTTTCCTGCTTGCCAATCAGAGTCCTTTGGAGACTCCATGAACCTTGAAATGAGACTAACTACATACATTATGTCAAGCCTTGTGGCTGTTAAATACACGAGGCTACCAACAAGCCTTTTATACAAGTTGGATCAATGTTGGCTCCTTTGTCATCCTTGCTTAATTTCAGTCCCATGACAATTGGTGTTGGAACTGATTTACAATTTGTCATATTAAACCTTCTCAAAATGTCATTTGCATATTTAGATTGGGAGATGAAAATACCATTATCATTTTGATTCACCTCAATGCCAAGAAAATACTTCATGAGACCCAAATCAGTCATTTCAAATTCCTTTTTCATAGCTCCTTTGAACAAATCAATTGCCAAATCACCCGTGAATATCAAATCATCAACATACAAGCAAATAATTATGATCTCACCTTGCTCATTCATCTTGGTGTACAATGTAGGCTCACTGTTGCACCTATTGAATCCATTTTGCAAAAGATAAGAGTCAATTCTACTATACCAAGCTCTTAGGGCTTGCTTGAGTCCATAGATTGCCTTTTTTAGTTTGTAAACTTTGTCTTCTTGACCCAAAATCTCATACCCAGGTGGCTACTCCACATACACTTCTTCTTTAAAATAACCATTCAAAAAAGTTGATTTCACATCCATTTGGAAAACTAGCTATTTGTTTTGAGCTGCTATTGCAAGTATAGTTCTCACGGTGTCTAAACGTGCTACTGGAGCAAATGTCTCATTGTAATCAATCCTAGGCTGTTGTGAATATCTTTTTGCCACTAGTCTTGCTTTATGTTTTTGCACATCACCATTTGCATCTAATTTAGTTTTGTAAACCCACTTCACTCCTATAACATCCTTGCCTTTTGGAAGACTCACTAACTCCCATGTTTGATTCTTTTTTATTGCATCAATTTCATCATCCATTGCATTTACCCATTTGTCATCCTTAATTGCATCTTCATAATGAATTGGATCTTCTACTTGTGAATAAAATGGAAAGAGAGATATCAGACCAGCATTGTTCTCACCTTCATTTTGATCATAAATGTCTCTCAAGCTTCTGATTTTTTGTCTTCTTAAGCTTGCCAATGTTGGATTTGACATATCACTTGAACTTGGACTTGTGGAATGTGGACTTGATGGTCCTACACCCTGATTGCCACTTATAGATGGTGTTTGTTGTACATTTGAAGGAGTGGATGCTTGAATGCATGGGGCTGTCCTTACACTTGATGATGGTGTCATTTGATGACCACTTTGTTGAGCTTGAATGGGTGTGGAAGGAGTCACATTTGATGGAGTACCTGCTGGTGTAAAATCTTCTCTATCTTCTTGAGGTAAGTTGGCTACAATATTGATTGTCTTCTCCAAACTTCCATCCCATGCTTCATCTTCTATGAATTGCACATCTCTGCTGATTATAACTTTCTTGGTTATTGGATTGTATAGTTTGTATGCCTTGGATTCATCACTATAGCCAACAAATATACACTTTTCTCCTTTGTTGTTCAACTTTCTTCTTAACTCATCTGGCACATGTGCATATGCCACACATCCAAATACTCTCATGTGAGCAACACTATGTTTTCTTCCTGTCCATGCTTCTTCAGGAATCATATTCTTCACACTTTTGGTTGGACATCTATTCATAATAAATGTTGCACAAGCTACAGCTTCAGCCCAATATTCATTCGACAAATGCTTTGCTTTCAACATGCTTCTTGCCATTTCCATGATTGTTTTATTTTTCCTTTCAGCTACCCCATTTTGTTGAGGTGTGTACCTGGTTGTGAATTGCTTGTGAATACCATAGTCTTTGCAAAAATTTAGAAATTCATTTGAGATGTACTCACCACCTCTATCTGTTCTCAATGCTTTGATGTAGTACCCACTTTGCTTCTCAACAAATGCCTTGAATTGACGGAAACAATCAAACACTTCATTCTTTTGTCTTAGGAAGTAGACCCATGTTTTCCTTGAATAGTCATCAATGAAGGTCAAAAAGTAGTGGCTTCCACCAATTGAGGGTGTTTGCATTGGCCCACATAAATCTGAATGAACAATCTCTAAAGGTGCCTTTGCTCTAATTGACTTACCAGTTGGAAATGTCTCTCTATGTTGCTTTCCCAAGATGCATCCTTCACATACTCTTTCCGGTTTCTCTATTAGAGGCATACCCTTTACTGTACTCCTCCTATGTAGCAAATTTAGACCTCCAAAGTTGAGATGCCCAAATCTTAGATGCCATAACCAATTTTCATCTTTCATTTCTGCTTGAAAGATGGTTTGTGTAATAGCTGCAACCTTTTCTTTATCCTCTTGCGGGTTCATTGTGGGCTGAGCTTAAGCATATTCCACATTCAAATCTGGCTTAATCTTTAGGGGAAACATTCTATTGTTTGTCATTTGCACTTTAGCAATAAGCAGATTACTTGGAAATTTATCTAGAATAGTGCATTCTTTGTTTTTGAAGAAGACTCTATACCCCTTTTGAACAAGCTGTCCAATGCTCATTAGATTGTGTTTTAGACCAGGCACAAAATACACATCTGAAATATACTTCTTCTCCCCCTGTTTAGTTAGAATGTTGATATTTCCTTTGCCCATAACTGAAACTTTGTTGTCATTACCCAATGTGACATCTAATTTTACACTTTCATCTAAACTTGAGAACATTTCTAAGTTCCTTGTCATATGATTGCTGCAACCTAAATCTAAGAGCCATACATCCTTTTGATTTTCTTGTGCTACATTGCATGCTATGAACATATTGCTCTGATTTTGGTTTTCTCTTGTAAAATTTCTATTTTGTCTGCTGAAATTAGATTATTTTTTCCTACATTTATTTGAATAATGCCCATATTTCTTACAATAATGACATTGGATTTGAGATTTGTCATACCTTTGACCATGTGCTTGATTTTGAGACGGGTTTGGGCTTGAGTTTTAGCTGCTGCCTCTTCCACTTGAACTTGATGGGCTACTTCTTCCACCTCTATAAGAATTCCTTCCTCTACCTCTGAAATTAGATCTTCCTCTGCCTCTACCATGGCTGATTGAAGCTTGTGTCTTGAATGCATACTCTAATGATGAATTTGCTGACCTGCTTAGTCTATGCTCATGTGAGATGAGAGATGCATGGAGCTCATCAACTGAAAACTGTGAGAGGTTCTTTGTTTCCTTTATGGTCACAACTATGGATTCAAACCTTGTGGGTAAACTCCTTAAAATCTTTTCAACAATCCTTGTATCTTCAAGTGTCTCACCATGAGATCTAATTTGATTAACTAAACCCATCACTTGTGTGAATAAAGTGTCTACTGAATCTGAATCCTTCATGAAGATTGTTTCAAAATCCCTTCTTAGCATTTGCAACTTAGCTGTTTTCACCTTTGCCATTCCTTGATAGGCTGTTTGAAGTGTATCCCATGCATGTTTGGACTTAGTTGCTGCTGCAATCCTTAGAAAAATACTCTCATGCATAGCTTGGAAGATGTAAAAGAGAGCTTTGGAGTCCTTCTTCCTGTTATCCCTCAACAAATCTTTCTCTGCTTGTGTCAATGCATTGTATGCTGCTGCATCAGCTGGCTCTGGAAATCTATTCTCAACAAGCTCCCAAATATCTTGAGAACAAAACAAAGCTTTCATGGTGATTGCCCAGTAGTCATAATTCTTTCCATTAAACCGTGGAATTTGTGGGTTTGTCAAGCTTGTGCTTGCTGCCATTGTTGACTGTGAAAAGCCTCTGTCTTCTTGAAAAACTTTGCTTGAAAAACTCTTTCTTAAAATGCCTTCAACACTGATCAACCAAGCTCTGATACCAGATGAAGGGAAGAGACAGTGGATAGAAAAAAAAACAGAGGGCTACTGTTGTTTATATTTGCATAAAGATGAAGAATTAAAACAGAGCGTTTCTAATTTCATAGCCTACTCACTCACCATGCTTTGCACTCTAACTTGCTGTCATATATCAGAATTGATGAAACATATTAAATAAAAAACAAAATACATGTAATTTCCATTTCTCAAAACAAGCTAATTGCATACATGGAAACAGAGCATATGTATCTCCTAAAATAGAGTATAAGTTGTCTTTTTAAAAAATAGAGCTGCTGCTCTCTTACACCCACAGAAAAAACTGAGCAAAACATGCATCAAGTAATAATTAAAATATCCTACGTAGCTGAAAAGAAAACTCAGTCAAATATGGCAGCAGCAGAGGTATGGGCTGCATAACATATTAAAGAAGACTTTGACTACAAATTTTCATTTTACAAAATCCAACTTCTTTTCATACGCAGGAGAAAGGTGGACCATACTTCTTGACAGCATACTGCAGAGAATGTAAATGAGCATTTTAATAGGTATGGAGATGGCAGAGATCAGGAGATTTGGAAAAAGTCTTCAACATTCAATGCCCTACCTGCAGCGCTGGAGGATGAATAGGAAAGAGCAGTTATAATGGTAGTTGGAGATTACTATTCCAACATTATAAATTTATTGTTGGAAAATAAAGTTTATATTTTGTAATAATTAAAAAGTTTAATTAGTTTTGAGTTAGTTGTTGGAAGTTATTTTTCTCTAAGATAATTTATATCTTAAGGATATTATATGAGAATGCATTGTTTTCTAGACATTTGCATAATAATGTATTCCAAATAATTTAATATTATGATATTTTGTATTACAATCATAATTTAATTTTCAACATTCATATGCTCTACAGTTTTTCAACATTTATAGTGTGGTATAAGCTTACAATTTGTGTGTTTTCTTTTATGTCAAGGCACAATGCCAAATGAATTACAAATAGCAGTAAAGAAATTCTCTGTACAATCATTGCAAGGAAAAGAGCAATTTCTAAATGAGGTTAAGCTTGTGGCAAAAATTCAACATCGTAACCTTGTGAAGCTACATGGATATTGTGCAGAGGGATCAGAATGATTGCTTATTTATGAGTTCTTGCCTAACAAGAGCCTTGATAAAATTCTATTTTGTAAGTTTGTTCAATCTAAATTTAAAATGAGTGTCGTACATTACTTGTTCTTCTGTAGGTAAATCAAGTAAAAGCCATAAAATATTTGTATTTATATAAATTAATTTGTTTGGATGCATGGATATAGATCCACAACTGAGCAAAGAGCTTGATTGGCTGAAGCATTTGAACATCATACTTGGAGTAGCCCGTGGACTTCTATATTTGCATGAAGATTCTCAGCTGCGAATCATTCATTGGATATCAAAGCAAGCAATATTTTGTTTGATGAAAAAATGTAGTCAAAGATTTTAGATTTTGGCCTAGCAAGACTGTTTCGTCAAGATGAGACTCATGTTAACACAAGGGTTGCGAGAACACTGTGAGAATCTAATAAATTTGTCACCCTTATTTGCTTTTTATTTACAAATTATTTTATTTTTTTATTATCTTCTACCATATTAAGCTTTTCTTTTCTACTAGGATTGTTGTTTAAGTTGTATTCTGATCCAATGATTCTTTCTAATTGTGCAATGGTTATATGGCAGAGTATGCTCTAAGAGGTCAATTATCTGCTAAAGCTGATGTCTATAGTTTTGGTGTTGTTATTTTAGAAATTATATGTGGAAGAAAGAACAATGATAATACATTGTTCCTTGAATTTCAAAGCCTCTTAGAATGGGTAAGATAAAAACAACACATGTTAATATAGTTTTTTTTTCCAAAGTTACATATCTTATGAAGATGAGTACATATCATTCTTATGCAGGTATTTAGATCTTACAAGGGTGGAAATATTGTTGATGTGATTGACAAATGTTGGAGAGTAATTTCTCCCACCTATGTTAATAAGAAAAGACAAAATAGGAAAAAGACAAAAAAGAAAAATGAACTAGCAAGTTTCTAAAGGAGTCTAGAAAGAAAAGTTTCTAGAATGATGAGAGAGTTCCAGAAAGAAGGTTCTAGGTTAGAAAGTTCTAGATGAAGTTTCCAAAAACAAATTGTTTCTAGATAGGGAATAGAAGAACCTAGAAAGACAAGGCATGAATGAAAGCCCTCTATAAAAGAGGCATGATGTAATAGAGTTGAATAAAGCAAGTCAAGTGTAATGATCAAGTGATCATGAATGCAACAACATTCGATGTCAGGAATGTAATTATGTTGTGGATTAATTGAATAGTGCAGCAGCACACAGTTAAGCAATATTTGTGTTTATGTGAGTTATGTTTCTGTGTATGTATTTTTCTGTGTGATTTAAATCTAAGTGTCTTGTGGATTTAGAATCCACCACCATCAAAGTGGTATTAGAGCTAGGTCATCTGACCAAGTTGAAACACAATCGTGGGATCCAAGTGTGCATTGCAAGATTAGAACAGGTTACTAAGAAGGAGATCGAAGGCTTTGAAGGATTTTTCTAGGCTATAGTCAAAGCACAAGTTTTATTAAAAAAAAAGAAGCCACAAATCTAAAGTAGATTGTTGAAGTGGGAGGTTTTTCAGTCACTAAAGGAGAGTCCGTAGATTTGAGACAAAGGAGACGCCAGAGTGAATGAGTTGTTTGGAAGCTGCCAAGATCTAGAGCATTTCCAAAGGTGATATCTACCGAGATTACAGGAGTTTTAGCATTGAATCGCTAAAGTGAAAAAGAAGATTGCTAGAGAAGTTATTTGAAACTGCCACCAGCTGTGATCATAGGAAATCAGTGTTTGGAGTAAGGCAATCTGGAGGAGATCATTTTTAGCTGCCCAACAAAAAGGAAGAGGGTCATCAAGATTAAAGCCCGCAGCCTTTGTCCAAAAAGCCATCATCATAGTGGTATTGGATGAATGTAGGGATATGGCTATTGTCACTGTCAAACAGAGCTTGTAGAAGATAAGGAAATCACCCAGTCATTGCCAAAATCAAAGTCGTTTGAGTCATCTAAAGGAGCCGCCCCTGTTTGGAAGAATCGAGCCAAGTTCTTGTGAAAGTCCGGCATTAGGGTTTGTAAACAAAGAGGTGTCTAAAGATATAGGCCGCAACATTTGAAATTTGGATCGCTAAAATGTCAAAGATCAAAAGTCTGTAAGTTTAATTTTTTATTGGAGCTGATTGTTTAGGGTTTGTGAAGAGATTGAAGCTGCAGCCATAGATAAAGTAAAGGCTGATGTTTTTTTTCAGGAATCGAAGGAATAGGTTGCCAGCCACCAAGGGGTTCTGGATCACAGGAGATTAAAATATAGAATCGCTGAATAAGTCACTAATAACAAATTGGGATCGCTATTGCACAGAGATTTTCTAATTGCAAGAAGTTCTAGTTATCATATGAAGCTGTTCAAGTTTGAAGGAGGAGATCACAGGAGTTTGCAGATACAAGGGAATTGTAACTAGAGAAAGGCAGATACAGCAATAAAAGAGATCGTTGTTTAGGGAAGAGTCATAGATCTGGAGATGGTTGCAAAAGGTAGTTTGAAGACATTGTAGAAGGAGAAAGATGAGTGAAGGCATCAAACAATCGCATCAAAAGTACAGCAAAGGGCACTAGTTTGAGGTAAGTTTTAATTTATTTTAAATGGGAAAAGCTAAGAGAGAGAAGACAGAAAACAGAGATTGGCAAAAAGAGAAAGAAGATTGGAAAAAAAAGAAAGATGATTTGGAAAAAGAAAGATTTGAATTAATAAAAGAATTACATCAAATGACAATAGAGAAAATTGGTTTAAGGTCAGAAAGGTATGAAGCTAATGTTGAACTGAGTAAAGTTAAAAGAAAAAATGAAGAGTTAGAAGAAAACTTGAAACTATTTGATAAGGTTAAATAGATGAATGAAGAATTAGAAGAAAAGATAAAGCAATTGGAAGAAGAGAATAAGATACAAAAAGATGAAATATTAAAGTTGAAAGAAGAAAATGAATGTTTGAGGAAAAAACCATTGGTTTGTGATGTCTCATGTGATACAAGTGATTATGTGATGTAGTTGAAGCTAAAGAATGGAAGGTTGAAGATAGAAAAGAAATTGGATCAGCAAAATTTGTATGTTGTGATGATATTGATAAAGAGTGTCAAGATGAAGAAGATAAGGCATTTGAATCAGCAAATCATATTAGTTGTAATGAGCAAAATGTTGGTTTCAAGATGATGAAAAGAATGGGATATAAAGGACAAGGACTAGGCAAGTATGGACAAGGAATGAAGGAGCCGACTGAGCCAATAGTAAGGCCAAAGTATGAAGGTATTGGATATGTTAAAGGAAAAGATGTTACATGTATAACAGGTTCAAGGAAATTTGTTAAAGGAATACATTGTTCTCATTGTCATAGGCAAGGCAAGGGCATACTAAGGACAAGTGTTGGGATCTACATCCATGTAACATATGTGGTTTGAGAAATCATTGTGATAAGATGTGTTGGAAAAGAGAATGGAAAAATATGATAGGATGTATGAAAATGGATTGTGGATGGAGTTATGGATCAAATTGGCAATAAATTACAGGCATGTTGAAAAAGTTGTTCAAGTATAAATATGTGAAAAATGATAGCAAACAAACAAGATGTGAAGATTTGACATATCAGGCAAAGTGGAAAGCTATAGAGAGCGAAAGGACTTCCAATTTGTTGTTCTAAATATTTTCAAGGTTTGAATGACTACTGCAGTAGTGGGTGAGAGTTGAAGATCAGCAGATCGTGAAGATGATTTGAAGGCATCATGCAAGAAAAGATTTGAGTGAGTCAGTAGACTTGGAAGATAAATTTGGAATGATAAATAGGTGGTCAAAATTAAGGGGGAGTGTTGGAGAGTAATTTTGCCCACCTATGTTAATAAGAAAAGACAAAATAGGAAAAAGACAAAAAAGAAAAATGAACTAGCAAGTTTCTAAAGGAGTCTAGAAAGACAAGTTTCTAGAATGATGAGAGAGTCCCAGAAAGAAGGTTCTAGGTTAGAAAGTTCTAGAAGAAGTTTCTAGAAACAAATTGTTTCTAGATAGGGAATAGAAGAACCTAGAAAGGCAAGGCATGAATGAAATCCCTCTATAAAAGAGGCATGATGTAATAGAGTTGAATAAAGCAAGTCAAGTGTAATGATCAAGTGATCATGAATGCAGCAGCATTTGATGTAAGAAATGTAATTATGTTCTGGATTAATTGAATAGTGCAACAGCACATAGTTAAGCAATATTTGTGTTTATGTGATTTATGTTTCTGTGTATGTATTTTTCTGTGATTTAAATCTAAGTGTCTTGTGGATTTAGAATCCACCACCATCAACAAAACAATAACAAAAAGTTTCATCTATGTGGGTCTTTTATGTACACACGCAAATGCACCACTTCGTCCAACGATGTCCAGTGTATATGCAATGCTTTCAAACCCTTATGTGACCAACTTACCATATCCCACAAAGTCTGCTTATCTAAGTGTTACACAAAATAACACAAAATAATGTTCAACCACACGCATCAACATCTGCAAGCACAAGTTCATCTACTTCATCTACCACTCATTTGATTTACCCATCCATCAATGATACATCAATAACAGATTTGGGTGCTAAATCATCCTACTTACTCTTTCTACTCTATTATAATAATAAACCAAATTCTTAGAAGTGTATCGAGATACTTTTGTTTTTGTAGTGTTAAACAAAACATTGCCAGGGTGACTATGATATTTTTCCACAAATGTTTGTTTTTTTCATTCTCATTGTAGTGACAAAAGAATGCATTTACAATGAATAGATATAATATTTTGTTAATTGTACTAAAAATTATAGGGCATAATCTATAATAGATTATGTGATCTAGTTGTGGTTTAATAGTTAAACGTAGTTTTTTTTTTTCAAGAAACGATAATTGCTACTTCTATTTCTATACAACCTAATAAAGAATTGTATAGTGTTGTCCTCTTAGGAGAATAATGATGAGGCACGTCTTCAATTTTTTTTTATTCACTAAAATGTGGGCTATGAATGAATACTAATTTATATGAAACATTGGGTTCTTGTTGAGGAGACCCAAGTTCAAATCCCCATAGGGACATCTAATGTGGAATTCTAAGTTGTGACTCTTGGTCTTCCATAGTTAGTGGAATTCTAAGTTGTGACTCTTGGTCTTCCTTAGTTGGCTTCTAATGTGGATGTGTTCAAATTACTAAGTGTTCATGGTTGGGGATGAGGACCCCATGTTGTGGCCTCACCAGTTCATAGCCCCGGTCAAAAGCGTTCAATGATAAAAAAAAAATTTATTTATATAATGAGGATGTGAGTTTTTTTTACTATGTCTTACCTTTTTAGATTTTATTATAACTTTTTTTATATAAAAAAAATAAATATTGTTTAAATTATTAATATAATGTGTATTGTTGTTATTATATATGTATAGAATTTTCACGTTTTATTAATGTTTATATAGGTAATGTTGAAATTTGTACGTGTTAATTATCATTTCATTTTGGGTTCATTTTGATGGAATGGTTTAATAGAATTACATATTAATAGATAATTCAATTTTGTGTGAAGTTGTGGGGTCATCGTCTCTTAATTTAAACTCATTTCTATACATTTGACTTAGTTGTATCTTTATCTATATTCTCATACCTTATCCATTTCTTGCACCTATGCATGCACTTACACTGATATATCTATTACCCACCTCAAGATTGGCACCCCTTTGTCCAAGGTCAATCCCACAACATGTGAGGTTGATCGCACACCACGTGGGATTAACCCTTAAATTTCAAAAATTTAAGTTCAAATTTTGTTGATTCTCATCTATTCCATTCTTGCATTGAGGTAACTTGGTACATGTTTTGCATGAATTATCTTTATGTAGTGTATTCAAATGCATTCAATGTGCACCCATTACCATTGATTATTCATTAAAAAGTATTTGCATTCAAGGAACAATCACAATAAGAATATTTAGATTTAGAGCACTAAAAAGGAACTTAAATTTGTATTATCATTCTAGCCCTTTTACATGACTAAAGAGTATCTTCAGTTATTTCTATAACCATAAAGTTGATCTAACCAAGGATGTCAACCTAGCAAAACATAGCGCTTGAAATCTAAGGATCCCCCCAAGGTATTTTTGAATACTATTAATCCGTAATAGCTAATGCATAGTACAAATTTTGGCAAATTAGAAAGTAGAAGCGTACAATTGCCTATATCAAACTTGCAGGTTAAAAGATATATTTACATCGTGTTGACATGACCTATATCCACAAGATCAACCCACAACAAATTTGATAGATTGTTCATATCTCGAGGTAAATTATAGATAGAGAATATATTTTCTAGTCATCATACAAGATTTTAGTCTTCTATTTGATTCATTGTTCATCATTAGTCCTTGAGCTAAGCACACTATCCATCCCATTTTATTTTTTTAATTAGCATTGCAATTTACCTTTTTATCATACCTAGTTGTCATTGTCTTTACTCTATCTTAATTTATGCTAAAGTGTATGCATTTGATTTGGCTAGCCTACATAATTCTTCCTAATTATGTAGTAGTTATTTGGCACCAGAGTATGCTCTAAGAGGTCAACTATCTATTAAAGCTAATGTCTATAGCTTTGGTGTTGTTATTTTAGAAATTTAATGTGGAAGAAATAACATCATTAATTGATTGCCTCTTGAGCTTCAAAGCCTCTTAGAATGGGTAAGATGAAAATAAGACATGTTAATATTGTTTATTTCCTACCAAAGTTCAATATTTTACTAAAGATGTGTGCATATCATTCTTATAAAAGAATGAAGATCTTATAGGGGAGGAAATATAGTGGATATGATTGACATAGTAATAATTAAAGGTTTTATAAGGAGCAAGTTTCAAGATGCATTCATTTGGGTCTTTTATGTATACAAACACACATGACTTCACCCACCAATGACTAGTGCATATACAATGCTTTTAGACCCTTATGTGAACAACTTACTAGATCTTACAAAGCCTTCTTATCTTAATCTTACACAAGAAAATGTTTCACTACATACATCTACATCTACATCTACATCTATAACTACAATCACAACTTCATCTGCTTCATCTTCTAGTCATTTGGTTTACCCATCTACTAATGATGCACTAGTAACAAATTTCAGTCCTAGATAATCCCACTTACTCTTTCTACATTATAATGAGCTTGTATATTAATTGTAACATATAAACCAAAGTTTTAGTCATATATCAGGATACTTTTTTTTCTATTCAAAGCAGCTGGGGCTGCACCTTTGTATTAATATATTGAAATATAAACATTACAAAAATAGGGGAATTTAACTGTCACCCTAGATATCAAACAATCTCCTTTTACAGTAAGGCATTCTTGCCCAAAATGCTTCCTATTACAGCCATGCCCGAATACGGAGTTTTACCTAAACTGCTACCAAACCCCTTATACCCCATGACTATTTGCATCTATTTATAGAGAAAGAGTAAGTAGACAAGACAAGCTAAAAACTAAATTAGCCTCGCGAAGCTCTCACCCTAAGCCGAGCCCAGAGGGCAGCTCCAGCTACATCATCCAGCTCTTCTTCGACGATGAATTCCTGCAACCAAGCCAAGCCCTCATCCAGGACCAAATCTAGAATTTGCTTCAGAAATGTAATTCCTCTCCTCACCACCAGACAAAATTGTTGGCAATTAGGATTACACCCTTAGCAAAGAGGAACTTTACTATCCTGTTGCAACATGGAAACACTCTTAGATTGTGGGTAATCTATGTTAAGAGTGAATCTCTAGAGTGAGCTAGTTCTCCTTATGATTTTCCTAATCTAAAAGACTTACAGGGGAAAAGGGATAGAAGGATAACTGTAAATAAAACAAATAACTTCTAAGTGATTCACTGATATTTAATTCGCTACCAAATCTTACCCACAATCAATTCACAGAAACTTAACTCTGACAACCCCTTGTTGATACCCAATTCATAAATATTTCATATGAAGGCTCATCTAAACGTAACATGCAACCTGAATCAGATAAAACACTTGCATACCCATCACAAAATTTAAGACAAAACAAAGGATAAATGACTATCATAATGCAATATCAAATCAACTTTGCAAATGAATCCACAAATGGGAAGGAAAATTGTTGTTCTATAAACTGGAAGGAGTAATGAGTACAAAATATGAAAAGTACAACTCTCTCAATGTGAGAGGAAGACTCTGAAAATCTAAACTCTGATCTCTAAAAACTCTAACTTTGACTGGAACTGGTAAAATAAACTAGCTCTCTGCAATATATTCTGTTAAAAGATCTCCCTGAATAGCTGCGAAAAAGCTCCTAAAAATAGATATGCCAATCGATTTTTGAGCTCCTTAGAAAAGTCAAAAAATAAGCCCTCAAATCGCCTCTAAACTGTGAAAACCAACTGCTAAAAAGATCCTCCCGTGTGGCCCCACCAAAATGTGCTTTGTCTACTCGAAAAAAACTCAATCTCTGTCCATATCTGCTCTAAAAGAAAGCAAAATAAAGAAAACAAGATTTGTTTTCTTTATATGCTTTAAATTGCATAAAATGACAAAATATTAAAATCAATTTATAAAGGACACTGCTTTAATATTTGTCTTACAATAGATTGCAGTTTTATTTACATCATTATTCGATTTGATTTTTGCAAAAAATAATATGATCATATATGGCATTTTGCCAAGCATATTACATTACATGGCAATTGATTTTTCTATAAAAAATCATAAAAATATTTGGAGGCATATCATAGTTTTCCAAAATAAAGCCTATGAGGCTTATCTTCTATTTGATCTGCAAAAAATTCCCAAGGCATATGCCCTGTATGTGATCTATCTTCAAGGGGACTAAAATGTTTTATAAGGTATTAGACCTTCATAAGGTACAAGGAAAGACCTAAATTTTTCTATGGTTTTCGACCCCTCCTCAAGTCTTTGAGACTTAGGTAAACTGCAAGATGTACTTAATATCACGATGGGTATTATCTTGAGCTATGAAAAATGATCTGAATGTGATAAAATGCCCATCAATTGAATTAGGGCATATGAAAATCCTAAACACAAAAAGACTTTGACCTACTTTTTTGAGGTTTATTTTTACTTTTACATTTGTAGGAAAATGCTCTTTGCACCCGCCGACATGAGAACTAGGATTTTGAGCAAAAATCCTTTGATTCATTGTGGCTTCTAAACAAACTCTTCAAGATCTTTTAGAGTAAGTAAAAGGTAACCCTTCTGTAACAATTTGAACCATGTTTTTTGCATTTTAACACTATCTTTTGGGCTTTTAGTAGTAGTTGTGCATTTTCTGATAGATTTGTGTTGGTCTTTTCTTCTCTGTTGCTCTCTTCTATGTGATCACATTTGGTTTAAGGCCATGGGCCACCATGGGGTTGAGCTATTTTGAAGGCAACAAAAAATGGTTAGAAACACGCGGTCTTATCTGCATGTATCATACTCAGAAAACAAGGTAAAACATCCCCTTGAGCTCTACATTATTACTTTCATTTTCTATTAATAAGGGGTTTGATATAGCATAATAGGTCGTGGCCATAACCATATTTTATGACGGGTATCTGCTGTGATTTTGGATTTGAACTTCGCATTCTTCTCTGTAACTGTTTTGCTTTCTTAACTTTGAGACTGTGGTTTCAAATGGAAGTTGGTACCGTAGGTAGGTTGTGCTCTAACTAGCTGTGGCTTCAAAAGGTGGTTTTTACAATTCTCGAAGTCTCCTTCTGGTTATGTGGACTGGCAATCTTTCCATTCTATGCAGCATTTTGATGTATAAAATTGCATAGGTTCCAACAGCAACATGGGAAGCTTAAAGAATGTGGGACTTGATACTTGAAACAACCTCCAGATTTTACAGAAGCTGGCTCTTCCTTTTCAATGGGGGTTTGAGGTAAAGGGAAGAGAAAACAAGATTACAAATACAATGAAATAAATCTAATCCCTAAGGCAATGTGCTGAATTAAAATAACTACCCAGTTGCACAGTGATTAAACCTTGAAAGATTAATTGGAAATCAAAGAGCAGAGATGCATGATTAATACCCAGTTTATAAACAGATTTAACAAAGGCAAGGAAATAGAAACTAAGAAACAAGAATAGAAAATAGACTTAGATATGCACAAAAACACCATCTCTCTTCATTGTTTGATAGGAGAACGAAAATACAAAGGCATAAATAACTTGCACAGAATATTACATTCAAATCCCTCATTGAGAGACAACTGCTAAAGCCAAAGAAAAATCTCTATTTGCTGCTCAAAAATCTATATCTGTGTGTGTAGAACTTTGTAGAACTATCTATATCTCTGACCCGGATCTGCATTTTATAACCAAAAACCCAAAGGAAAATATCTTCAACTGCTTAAAAAATCTCTGTGACTGCCCACAAAATCTAACAAATAACTGACTTTACAATTGAAATTGGTTGTTTCATTTCATTTTCATGGCTGGAAAATATGTATTTACATCCATTCTCTTTGGCCTGCATGAGAAAATAATTCCCGCTCATTTTACCTCCTGTGGCTGTAGCTTCCCGTAAAAAATGAAAACATGGCTTCTTGATTTAGGGCAACATATGTCTTTATTTCATGTGAGGTAAAATAGAGTCAAAAGAGAGTCATATTTTATAAAGCTTCTACTTTGTTGAGGGTCCCACATGTCACATTTTATTTAATAAACATTTACATCCTTCTTTACCTCACCCTTAGCCTTAGTTTAAGAAGAGACTTTATCATTAATTAAAGCTTGTCTTTAATTTGGAGAGGGCCCCACCTTTATTTAATAGAGACTCATTATTAAAAAAAATAGACTCTATCTTTTCTCATTCCCGTGACTCTTATATGATGCATTTATGAAATGAAATAAAAAATTTTATTTTCTCTCCTCCGCTTAAGCCGCGTGGTTTCATTCGATGCTTCCTTTGGTTTCTAACTCCCGTAGCTCCCACGTGGATCACTCCGGTGCTTTTTGAGAGAAACTTTCTTGCTGCTCCTCTGATAGCTGTAGTTGACAAGTGGCATCCTCCGAGGATCTCTATTCTTCATTTGTTTTTCAGAGCTGTTGATTTGTATTCAGTGTCCAACGGTTGCAAATTTGCTACATTTCTTTTGTTGTGTTTCTGCATCACGAAAACCCTAACACCCTCCTGCGTGCCCTTCACATTCTATAAAGTGCCCATGATGCTATAATGACAGTGGCTTGAGGCTCTGTGATGGTCGGCTATATCTGCTACAGGCCACAATTATTGTAGAGAAGGCTGATCAAGACGCCACAAACTGGACTCAAAGTAGCAACGAACTCAATGACCTCTTCCCTATAGAAGATCGAATCTGCCTAACCAAGATGTGAGCTGCTTCAACTAGAGATTTGTTTTGAGCCCGTGTTGAATACAGATAGAGAGTGGAAATGTGTAGAAAATGACCACAAAGAAACACAATGTTGAATGTTACAAAAATACTAAGGGACTGAACCGTTCACCAAATACACCCTTGATCACAAAAAGAGATGGCGACCTTGGCGAGGCCGAATAGGCAAATTGATATGGCTATCGGACTGCATAGATACTTCACAAAGGGACATTGATTCATTTCTCTGCACCATTCGTATCCACTCGATCAACGTGAAATCCTTCCCACTTTCCTTTTCCATGAGTATGTCATCCCTTTACTTGATGTTGTGCATTGAGACCGTGCCTCTTAGCTGACCTAACACCGATGCCTTATCTTAAATGCCATGACCTTTCATGTGATTCTTGTGGCTGATATATCTTCATTTCGTTGATAGCGCCATTCCTTTTAGCTAAGCTTTTGATTTGGAAGTGGCACCTTTGGTTCATTAAATGCTAATCTACTCAGTCTTTATTAGAGATGAGATTCCATCAGGCCACACCATTTTCCCATGATGATGCTTTCACATGATTCCCGTGCCAATATTTGTATAAAATTACCTCCTAGATGAAAAGCTCAAACCTTTCACGTATACAAAATCCTTGCTTTGTGTTTTGAATTTAAATGAAACCTCCATCGAATCTGATTCGAATTGGCGGTGTCCTCTATGGAGACACCTATTCTCATAGGTAGTGCTGCCACTTATGTGTTATGCTTTCAAAGACAAAAGTGGCACCCATTAGCTTGCTCTATGCACTGCAACATGACCTACTCTTTGTATGGCTGAGTGCCTCATTTGTAGCGTTGGCATCATTTCAAGAATGCCACTTTTGTATAGGCCGATGTTCTTCTATTAGTTGAGCTGAGTCTGATTTTGAGAGGCCACCTTCTGTATCTGTGTTCCTTTGATCTTAAACTCTCAGCGGCTTCCTTTGATAATTGATTTGCTTTTAAAATCTTGCGTGACTTGTTAGTTTGATACTCTTGTAGTTAGTGCCTGACACCTCCTTAGTCTGGTGTCATAAACATAACTGGTAACCTTGTGTTTAAATGGCTATGTGAGCTTGATAAAACATGATTTGAGTGCCATATTTGTGGCTGCACTTAATATGGCGGCTTCATCCCTCTTGATGTCGTGTGCCCACTATCTATGAGCTTAGTTCTTCAATATGCTATCGCGCTACAGCTGTATTTTGAATCTTAATAGCTTTGCCATATATTATAGTTATGATGACTCATCTTCATTGAAGACTCAGCTATGCCATACGTATATGATGTTGTCTTCTCTTTACCATGGGTAGCATATCATCATGAGTGATAGCACTCCATAATACAAAGGCCGCACACCCCACATAATGTGGCACCTTATTAGTATTAATGATGCCATATCAAAACTAATGCCATTCCCACAAGTTGCACTAATCTTTAATTTGTGTCTCATTCTTGATAGGTACCAAGAAGCCGCACCATGCTTTATAGTTTGCGCTTACTTTGAAATAGTTCGAGCCTTTATACTGTATACCACTATGCATTTCACTTTGAAAATAGAAGCTGCACTATCTTTTGCCTTATATGGATAAGCTTTAAAAACATTCCTCTATCCTTTGATACACAGTGCCTGTGCTCTCATATGAACTAGGTTAAGCCTGATTTGGCAGCGCCCTGTGACCGGAGAGTCCTACCTCATTCCAATTTTGCCCCATTTATTGTCTGAGACTTAATGGCCACTTTAACATCATATATGGAGACTTAGATATGCAGTGTCTCCCATTCACAAGAGTGTTTTGATAGAACATGATTTGTGCCTCTAAAAATCTCACACTAGTGATATTTGAACCAAAATTTGAAATGGTGCAAAAATTTATCACCACAACATATCCTTAAAACCTTTAAATAAGTTCACCTTGCTCTGGTCGTGACTATATATGTATATGTTCATCATCATTTAAATACCTTTATATTTCTGTTGAAAACTTCAAAGAACCCCCTGAGTATTTTGTAGGCCACGACTGTAGTTGTATTTCTGGGTATTATCACTCCTTCATATGAGCTCGGACCCTTAGCATGCCTCTGTGTCCTTAACTTTATATTTAAAACCCCAAATGGCCTTAAGCTCTTAGAGCTTTCCTTAGCAGTTCTGATAATTTCCCTTTCATTTTCTTTGTAACATGAGCTTGTCATTTTGAAAACATAAATGGGTTCGACCCATAATGGAAAACTCTCTGTATTTGACTGTGTATAGAAAGCTCACATGAGTTTTGGAGCTTGTGAAATAAAGGCACTTTTTGCATCGTGTGGAGAGAACTTTACTTGAGCTATTCCTTCTGATCTGGAATGCAAACATGTATGCTGTAACTCTCTCCTGATATATATCTTTGGTATATTCCATATGTGGCTTTTGTTCATAGCTGTAGCTATTCATGAGCATTTCTTTGTACTAAAATAAGCTTGAAAGCTTTCATTTCTTACTCTGCACTTATATTCATGACTACACTTCATTTGGTGGCCGATCTTAAAATCCTTCTATCCATGACTTTGAAGGCAAAATGGTCATTGTGCTTCCTGAATGTAGAAACTGATAAGATTATGCTGTCCCTTTATTTTTCTTATCTTCTGAATATGTTCTTTGACTGTACCTAATGTGGACTTCTTTGTCATTAAATTGACTGTATCAAAATTAAGTGTATCAAATAAAAGACATGTCATTCCATATTTTTTGTTGTTCCACTAGTCATTTTCCTGTCACTCTTCCTGTAGCATTTAAATTTGCAAATTATATCTTGATGTTCACAGAGTTAAAACTTCATTCTGTAACAAGTTATATCTATAATATCTAATCTAATTTGCAATTTATTTCATTGCAACATATTGAATGCACTCATACTCCAATCATAATGTTATGGAATCTCCTAAATACAAACTGCAACTACCATCTTGATGGTCAAAGGCAATATGCTCTATGTATATCTTGCAATTATGCTATCATGGCCATTCATTTGCACTCTTCAGTTTGTTCAGACACAACATGATACTTATAATGATTGAAGTAACATGATTTTCAAACAAACATTCATGAGCTACTTCTTGTAGCTGTTGCAAATCTGGGTGATAAATACAAAGGTGAACCTCATATTTTGCATAAGCTCTTGTATATTGCGTTGTATATCGCATATACAAACAGAGGTGCAAGCACATATACAAGGCGACATGCAAGGGTCAAATATAAATGGTGGGGTCCACCAATTGCATGTATATGCGATTGTCTCTTTGCATATACAAATCCTATATACAGGGGCATATACATTTCTGAGATACAATCCTGGACCCGAAAGAAAATACATTTTGGTTTATAAAGGTAGATGCGATTGTATCCATCTTTGTATGTATGTTCGCATTGTATGTTTGCAGATACAAAGGGCAGATACAAGGTCACATACAAAGGTCAGATGCATTGTTTGTAGGTACAAGTGCGATTGTATGCAGTTTTGCTTGTATATTCGCATTGTATATGCGATATACAAGGGCAATATACAAAGGGTTATACATACAATCTGGGTGCGACTGGGGAATCAAATGTAGCAAATAATCATTTTGGGGTCCGCATTGTATATTTGCATATACAAGGTCAAAAGGGTGCATACATACAAGAAGGTAAGATACAAAGGCCAGACCCGATCTTATTTTCAATTTGTTGCATAAAGGTTGGGGTCTACCTATTGTATGTATATGCGATTGTACCTCATATACAATCAGATATACAAATAGTCGCATACAAAGGATTTCAGCAAGACTTAGTGCATCGGCGGCTTAGTTTAAGGTTTTTCCGACGACCGATCAAGCATGCAAATGTTTAGCAAGGGGTCCCAGGTTCAACTCAGCGACAAATGAAGTGATGACACGTGGCAGGGGCATGTATACAAGGAGTGTTGCAAAAAGTAAAGGGCCATGATTGCATGTACATTTGCATATGCAATTGAAGATGCAAAGGCCGATGCAAAAGGGAGATTCAAAGACATGCAAAGCGAATCGAATATGCAAAAGGTGAAAGGAAGGAAGTTGCATGAATGCATAAAGTGAACCTAGCAGTATATAAGTGCAGATGCAACGCGATATACAGATACAATATGCAGTTGACCGTAACTTTGACCGCCTGTATCTCCCTCATTTTAGCAAATTTTAACATGCTTCAAAAGGCAAAAGTGCTTATTTTTGCCTCCTCTTTCATTTGGTAGGATTTTGAGTAGAATTTTCTCACTTTCAAAATTAGATCTGGATTTGCATGCTTAGCTGATAGGATGTCTTAGCGATTGATAAGGCATGTGCAAAGACTGATATTTTCACAGTAACTCCAATTGGTGAGTTTTTATGGGTGCATTCATGGCGGATGATCAAACTCTTCAATGCATATGGGCTCTATGTCCTACTGACAGATCTTCATGTTTTTGGCAATAACTTTGGGGCTCTTCTCTTCAATGCCCTGTCCTATCTTGCATTTGGGCGGCTCTTTTCTGTGGTTGCAGAACTACCAGCGACATGGTTCCTATCTTTTCACCACGCCCCTGCCCATGCGCCCCTATTCCTACATTGCTGACCTCAGATCTTTTGGAGCTACCTCAGCATCCCCTGCACAAGATCTTGATCTATAAAATACTTTGTAACTGTTGATGATTGTTTTTGGATAACTCAACAATTAGAGTGAGATACTAAGTATTTGACTCCCTCTTGAGCAAAGTCTCTCGAATGCTGAACTAGGTGATCAAACAAGATGACTCCAAGGTTCCTTCTGATGATTTTGAAAAGAGAAAGCTCAGCGACTAAGTATGATTTTACTGTTAACCTGCAAAGGGACTTATGCAATTGTTCAAGTTTGACTTATTGTTTCAAGGACTACGGAAGTGGACACTAGAGGATCTAGGTACTGTAACTGATGGCGTATGATTTAACAATGGATGTTCTGGATCCTAATTCTACTTGAACGGATAAACAAAAGGCAAAAGATATAAGGTTCAGAAACACTAAACTAACCCTAGATGTAAGGAGATTTACTGCTTAGGTGAAATCCAACCAAATCCTGCTTCGCCAAGACAAACAACTACACAAGATAGGTGCAATCTTTTGGGGTATACAAGATGTTTAAATCAGTTATGCTCATGAAAGATTCAACAAGCATAAGGATCAAATTGATGCTCAATTTGTTCAGGCTAACCATGCACTGCAATCTACGAGCCGCAAACTGCAAATGGTATGAACTTACAGATTTCACCAAAAAAGCAATAAAGAAACCTTTCATCAACTAACATAAACTTAAAGAGAAACTTAGTCTAATTTAATATTCGCTTGAAAATTGAAACCATGCAACACTCAGAAACACAAATAGAATCACCAAGGCAATGAATCTTTTATTATCTCAGAGAGCTCTTGCAACAATTTTAGAATTTCCAATCGTACAAATGAGAGCAACAAGAGCTCTTTTATAGACCTCAAAAGAATGAAGGGTCAAGATCGATCGGCGAAGTCGGCGGACCAGATCAAGCCACATCACAAGTAGTTATAACCAACTTCTCTTTATTAAATGAAAGAGGTCAACTTTATTAAATACAGGAGGCTGTCTATATTAAATGACGGAGGCCATAAAGAAAGGAACAAAGGCACGCCTCGCAAGAAGATAAGAATGATATATCATTACTTCATGAAGAATCCCCATGTGAATATCCATCGCTAGAAGCTTGGCATTCAATGAACTTGGACACTATTTGCTTGACTTCTTCTACAGGTACATTTGGCACATTTTGAATGGTTCCTTCAGCTTCAAGCACATCAACTGAATAAAGGCCAAGTGTCCTTTCCCAATCAGTTATTCTTGCTTTGTTGTCACCAAGGTGGATAGCAAGTGAGAATATACTATCAAGTTTCTCATCTGTAATATCATTTTCCTGAAAATAGAAAACTTGGACTTGTTCTTTCAGATTCTCAAAGGTCATCTCTCCAAAAGGATTGCAAATCTCTATCAAAGAAGCATGTATTCCATCCTGAATCCTCTGAAGGACACTTCTAATCCTTGACATATCTAATTCAATCTTATCCAGCAATTGTCCTTTGATGCGAAGACTGAAATACCAGGACGAAAAATTGTATGTTCTACCTTCTTCAATAACTCCAGCATGTAACAAATCATCCACTGATGTTTCCATTAAGCTCTTCAGGTGTGGTAGATATTGATCTTTAAAGTCTTTGAATTCAACACAAGCTGTCATTAATGCAAGTACCCTGTCCTTTAGGCTAATAATCTTATCATTTACTTGCATAATATCTCCCAGATACCTGAATGTAGTCTCCTTCGATCTTTTCATCCAATCCTTTAGTCTATGAGATGAAGACTTCAACTCTTCCAAGTGTCCAACTGTTTTAGGAGGAAGGAGAGATGGAGGTGCAGCAACCCTTTCCTGCGGATGAATAGGATGTACTAAATGCTGAATGTACTGCTCCAAGGCACGACATCTTTGCTCAGCCTTGATTCTGCCTTCTGTTTCTTGCCTTATGATAGCTCGAGCATTATCAATCGAATCCTGAAGCTCTTCCTCAACTTGCATTCTAGTCAAAAGACCCAGATTGATTGTATTGATGTCATAATCATCAGGTGTTACATCCTCTATGTTCTTCTCAAGCCTAGGAACTGCTACATGCACTTTTCTTACTCCTGTTTCATCCTTAGTGATCTTGGAAAAGATATTTGCCTTCTTCTTTGGTTTCTCCTTCGACATATCCAAGAGTAACTCATCTACTGGAAGAGGAGGACAACTTTCAAGTTCATAATTCTCTTTAATTCTTTCTTGTAGCCATTCTGGAAGTGATGAAAGATCTTGCTACTGCTGTAATTGTCTTCCTTGTGCAGGTAATGACTCCTCTTCAGCATCATCCTTCTCCTCAGTGTTAGCTTCATCAATGATTTCAGTATCATGTGGGCTAGAAGGTACTTCTTCCATCGGAGCTTCTGGAACTACACTCTCGGCAGGAATCACTAAGTCTTGATTTAACAGGATGTCACCTGGCTGTCTAGAAGAAGCAGTCTCAATGCTTATCCTTTTCTTCTTTCTACTGGATTCCCCTTGAACAATCTCAATCTGTTTCCTTTTCTTTCCCTGTCCTGAATCTTTCTCACTACCTCTGCTTCGTGAATCCTTACTAAGTGCTTTATGTTGTTCTTGCTGATCCACTTCTCCCATCTTAGTATAAGTGAGCTTTTTGCCCTCATCAAGCAGGACTTGTACTTGTATGTTTATTTGCTCTTCAGTGATAGCAATAACAGGCCTTATCAATCCTTCATCATCGACCTTTTCTCTATCTGACCAGTTGACTTCATAAGGCAAATTACGAATCTTATCATACTCATCTCCAAGAAGAGCTCTATCACCTTCTAATTGATCAGGAATTCTTAGTACCTTTGTTGCCCTTATCAAGTCCCATTTCAGCCTTGAACACTTTTGCATCCGGATGTCGTCATCATCTATAGCATCAGCCCAGTGATCTTCTAATTGTTCTTTATGCCTGTAAGAAGAGTAAGACTGTTTGACAGCTCCATGTGGATCAAAGTTTTCTCTCCTCGAATCATGTGGATGCAGATGATAAGCTTGAAGTACAACTTCTGAATGCTCAGCTACCTGTAAGGATGGACAAGAATAGTACCTTCCTAGCTGAAGAGGAAACTGAACTCTTTCTTTCTTCCTTGCTTTCTGCATCTTATGAAACTCAATCAGTTGTCTGGAAACCTCTAGCAATACCATCCTGTTTGAAGGATATCTAGGCAGTCTATATGGGAATGATGTGAATCCTTGAATCCTGATGTAGGTGAACCTATCATACTGGATGTAGTACCTCCCATACTGCTTGATGAAGTTCCTGGCAGCACCTGTTAGTCTCTGATGTAATTCACCTCTTAATCTCCTCACTATAAACATGGCGAAGGCATCATTGAATCTCTTGTAGTGATTGATGTTTTTCAGGTGGAGCTGAGGGTAACACTGATAGGAGAGAATCTGTCTCAGCTTTGTACCTACTTGTCCTTTAGCTGTTAGCCCTTTATAGACTACATTTCTTGCCAAGATATACACAAGGTATGAAGTCATGAAGAAAGACTTCGTTTCATCAAAATTTTCCAACTGTTCATCTAGGCAGTGGCTTATAAGGCCGGCCCAATCAATCATCTTGTTCTTTGTAAACATGTGATCAAAATAAGTATACATCCATCCTTCGAAAGTAGATGATTGTGGCCTACCTGTTACTCGATTCAGGAACATGATCAAGTAACTTATCTCCTGCTTGAAGTCAACTTTGTGATACTTGGGGTCTTTTGAATTGTATATCTTCATAGACGAATCATTCATCCACTTCTTCCCGATCTCTTGTATGTAGACCTTTGAGTTGCCTTCGAATGTCTTCTGAACTGTTGTAGGGCATATAAAGACTCCTTTTGCCTTCGGGATGTTGAAGATCTCCTTGATAGCCTCACTCTGCAAGTAAGCAAGAACAGTTCCATCTTTTGCTATGATTTGTCTTTTCTCTTTGTCATAGTGTTGAACACACTCCAATACGAGCTCGGTGCTTGGCAAAGCAGGTGGAAAGCAAGCCGCTTGTACAATCCTGCTCTTCGCGATGGCTTTGATGTCTTCGTTCCTGGTGATCGCGAGCAAGAAGTCTTTCACTTCCTCCAAGTTGACGTGTCCCATGTTGGTGTCGCCGACATCCTTCCACTGCGTTTCTAACTTCGACTCCGGTATACTAGACTTGGCATCTATCTTGATAAGTACTTGTCTTTCTTTGGCCGTCATTCCCATCTATCTGCAAGACTAGACTCGAATAAGTAGATTGAAACGATAGATTCTATGAGTCTTCTAGATCATTATTATCATGTTATCATGTTTTAATTCAGTCTTTCAAATACAAAGAGATTTCCTAAGTCATTTCATTGAAGCATTACCTGATTTTCTGAATATAAATTTGCAAAATTAAACAAATACAAGGTAATTCAAGAAGTAAAAGTAATAAAAACGTACCTTATGCTTAATTTTCTATTTTAGAAAATGCAAATTTCTGGAATTTAATGCAAAAAAATCAGTATGAAATGGCAGAAATCTGGAGTAATAATGTGAAATCAACCCTTTAAAATGCAGGTCTGCCTTAAAATCTGCTTCTTCTTGCAAATCCAATGCTCTTTATACACAACTTGCTGCTCCTTCTATGAAAATTCACTACCCCTTAAGTAAATTCGCTGCCCCTTTGTGAATTTCACTGCGCCTTTGTGAAGAATGAGATGAAAAGAAGGAGAGTGCTCCCTTTAAATAAGCAATTTCCCAGCATTTAATGAGGTCAGCCAAACTTGAGGTTGGCCTGTCTCTGAAATTTAACAATTTTAACATTTAAAATAATAGTTTAGGATCTAAAAGGGGAAGTCTAAGCCTTAAAGGGCGCCTAAGTCCTTGGTGTTTCTCCTTCAATTGTTCTTAAGGCGTTAAACCTCATGATATTCTTCTACCGAATCTTCTTTAAATAGCAAGAAGGATATGATGTTGCTATGATATGATATGATGGTGTTATGATGTCTTTAGGCCTTGAAGGTTGAACTAAACTTGAAATAAAATGGATGAATGTCCTTCAATCATGAGTAATCTTTCATGATGATCTTTGGAGCGGCTCCGTTTGAAATGTAAACAATGACACCTTCTTTGGAAGTAGACTTTGAAGTTTGAAGATTGAGAGATCTTGACTCGAAGCTTGTAAGAAGTACCTTACTTGATGATAGGACGAAGATGTAATTCACTTGCAAGATATTCCTCGGAAAGCTTGAATGGATAGATACCTTGAACTTAATGTAATCAATCATGATGTGAGTAATGAAGAGTATCAACATGTTGGATTTAATGTGACCTTTTAGAAAGGTGTTTCCTCTGCAACTTTAAGGTTACTTAGTTACTTGTCCTCGATGACTCCTTCTTCAAGAATGATGTCAAGCTCTTCGCTCAAAGGCAAACACTCCTATCCTCTTGATGACTTCAAGACTTCAACACTTCTGAAAACCTCAACACTCCAGGGCGCTCAGGGCGCAGAACCTCTTGTCTAGGCGCTCATCTTTCATTGTTTGAGGTGCTCAAACCATTCACCAAGACATCTTAAGGCGCTAGAGTGACTTCCTTCACCCAGGGCGCTAAATTCAATCATCAATCTAGGCGCTACAACTTCCCCAAAACATTCCTTTTGCTAAGCGCTCAAACTCCTCTTCTAGCGTAACTAAGGCGCTCTAGTAAGACTCAGGGTGCTCAAACCATTCAAGGCACATATTCACATAGCTTTCAAGACTTCCAACTTCCTCCCTTAGGCGCATTTTGATTAAGATCCTGAGGGGTATTCACCAAGGCGCTCCAACATGATGCAGTTGAATGTGTGTTTCTTCCTTTAGGCGTTCAAACACCAAGGCTCCACCCAAGGCATTGGTTACAAATATCATTAAGGCACCTAAAACCTTCTTAGGCGCATATGGTAGTCCAAGGGCGCCAAAACTCATTTCTTTCGTCTCAAGGCTCACAAACTCTTCTAGATGCTAAACCTAACTTCAATCATGACTCCAGGGCGCTTATCATCATCAAAACACTCACCTTCACTCCAGGGACACCCTGATAGCAATCCAGGCGCATATATAACTCTGAAGTGACACTCATGTCTAGGCTAGGTGCCTTTGAAGATGAATAGAACTTCTTGGAACAACCAACCTCCATCCCTCACCATTCATCAGGATTGCTTCAACAAATGGACGTTCTAATGAGTTCCAGGTGCATTTTGCTTCAACGCTCAAAGCATTCACCTAGGCGCCAAAATGATACTTCAAGGCACCGATTCAACCTTGTTCTGATCCTAGGGCGCTCCACCCTAGCTCTCCAGATGTTTCAATCAACAATGAAGGCGCATTTTGCTTGGAGGGGCTTTGCTAAGGCGTCAATCATCTCCCAATACCATTCAAGGCGCTCACATTTCCTTCACAAGCGCTTGATCATCCTAGGCAAGTTTTGAAGGTTTCAAAGCTTTTGACAGAAGGCGCTTCAAGTTATTTCAAGGCGCACCTGATCCTTATCATGACTCAAGGTGCAGTTGGCTTGGTCTTCACCCTCCTAGTTCATTCTCCTAGGCGCAATTGAACTTCAGGGCGCTAGAAATGTATTATCTAGATTCAAACTTTTGCTAGGCACCCAAACTACTTCAATCATTCAACCCAGGGCGCTCCAACACATGTCTAGGCGCTTCTTCATTCATTGAGTATTATTGTTCCTTCTAAGCCCTAGGCGCATATCTTTAAAACATCGTCGAAGGTGCTCATTTCAACCATTGCGGCACTCATCTTCCTCTTCACTCTAAGGGCGCATTTGGAGTCCCCTTTTGTCTTCTAAACAACCTTCACTCTGGGCGCTCAAAGTAAGCCTCTTCAACAATCTCCTAGGCGCACTTTGAATTAGGTGCCCCAGTAGCCTTTTAAGCTCAAAGATCAACTTGCATCAAAAGGCACTAAAACACTTCAAACCCTTATCACCTAAGGCTCACTTCCTTCTAATATCATGCAAGGCGTTCAAAACCTCATCAGGGCACTTCCACTTTGTCACTCTTCATCACCCTAGGCGCCAATTCAACACTCCAGGGCGTTCATCTAGGTTCAGGCGCATATCACTTCAACTCATAAGGTGCTAATCCTCAAGGCGCTCTCCGTCAAATCTTCTCAGAGAGATGGAGCCATTCAGGGTGCCCTATGCTCAATGTCTTCTTCCCAAAGGCGCCAAAATGAACTCAGGGCACTCATTCACTCTTCTAAGCGCCTATCTCATTCCCAAAGCGCATCTTGGAACTCTCTGCCACCTCATGAACTCAAGGCGCATTCTGACTAACCTTTTACACTTAGGCGCTTAAATCCTTCTTTCCAATCACCTATCTTCATCAAGGCGCACATTCTCTTTAGGTCACTGGAGACTCTTCCTGTGAAGGCGCTCATCTCCCAGTCTAGGCGCACTCTCATCATAAGGCGCATATGTTTCAACTCTACTTCCAGACCAAGGCGCACATCACCCTTACGAGCGCCACTCCTTCAAGGCGCAAAACACTAGGTCCTAGGTGCATTATAAGGCGCACTTTTAGGCTTAAGGCGCCCAAATCTATCACTTAAGATGACCATACCTTCCTTAGGCGCAAAAAGTACTTCAAACACCTCCAGGAGCATCTCATTTTGTTTTGCAGTACCAACTCAAACCTTCACCTTCAATCCTCCTAGTTGCAATTTGACTGAAGGCGCTCAAACTCCTCCTCTGGTGTAGCTAAGGCGCTCCACAAAGCCTGGTGCTTCATCAAGGCTCAAGGCGCTCCTCAAGGCTTGGGCGCTTATTCCTTATGATCTAAATCAACTTCAACCCCAAGGCGCCAAAATACTTCTTATCCTTCCAAGGCACAAGTTTTACTTTCAAGCCTCCAATTCTCCTTCTAGTCTCATTGCTCCTGAAAGACCTAAGCGCATTTCTAGCTCAAGGCGCTCATCTGGACTCCAAGGCGCTCCGCAAGTAACCCCTCATCTATCTCTCCCTGCAAAGGTGCTCCAAGTCGCTCCAGGGAGTCATCTATTCAAGGCGCATTCTCAAAAGTACATGCCTTCCTATACAATTACCTCTGAAACTCTGATTGATATGATGCCAAGTTTAAACAAAAAGAGATAAAGTATTCAAAAACTATCCAAAACAGTTTCCTGCCCAAAGCATCTGAGCTCAAAAAAAGGGGGGTCCCCAGTCCGATGGGGTGATGTGTGATTTGGTCACAACAGTAACCTAATTAACAAACAGGATGGTTTTATTTTGGATTGTTATGCTGCCAATTTTTCTGTAGTTAGACCTTCTCTGCTACTGAATATTCTGTATTGTAATAGTTTCTGACCTTCATGATCAATATATGTATGATTTCTTGCCTCTCTTATGTCCTGATTTATGTGTTTTACTTGAAGTTATAATCTATAAGTCCTATAAGTCTATGTAAACTCCCTTCATGATTGAGATCATTGTTGTGTCTCTCTTCCAGAATCACTATCACTCACTAAATTTGGTGTATCACGCTTTCATTTCAGTTTCCTTCTAACCCTTTTCCCCTGCAAGCATTAGCACTAGATTTAGTTACATTGCTCTAAGTAATAGGCTTAGAAAGAGGAAGCCGGCCTTCTCCAGAGGTCTAATCTTAGTTCTCAAGGTCCCACACTTTGAGATCTTTCCCATGTTTCTCCAGATTGCCGAGTTTTCACAAACTCAGCAAGGGTGCAAATCTAGGTGATAACAGTTTTAACAGTTTCTTTTTCGTGCTTTTTCTATTTGAAAAAGTTATTAATTTGCTGCAACAATTGAAATCCTCTTAGAGGATTTAACAATTGTTGATCTACATCATAAACACATTAAAGCTGCTTATGATAGCTTATTTGACATCGAGACCAAGTCCATCCAGAGGTCATACTACTCTTTGGTAAATTAATATCACGGAGGCGAACTATAAATCCTAGGGACCACAGCTCCATTTGAGTTGATCGTGTAGGGCAATTATACCGTGTAGTGCAATTATACCGTGAAAAAACATGTCACAATTTCATTTGGCTGTAGGCAATCCAAACTTCTTGTCATTTTCATTTATCTGTGATGAGTGTTGGCCATCGATCTTGATGATATTGCTCATGGTATATTAGAGACAGTGTGAATATTAATGAATTTAAGTGAGACTTTTGTTTGGAAATTGAAATATTTTGAATTCTTACAGGCTCAAAGATTAAAGCGATGTGTGAGTTTTTAATTCGGCCCTGGGCATATTCACCACCGCAAGTAATATGCTTTTCCCTTTTTTTTTTACAGTAACGCATGATAAAAGGTTTAATCCTAGACATGGGAGAGGAACACAAGTGGGGAATCCAGGGATGGGGGATGGGAGACCCTAACCCTATTCTTCGAAGGGAGTTTTACGGCCCGAAGAGAAAAAAAAAACGGGGAAGAAAAAAAACAGAAAGAGGAGAGGGCTTCGAGGGTTTGGAAAAAAAAAAAAAAGGAGGAGGAGGGGGGGGCAGCGAAGGCAGGGACGCTGAGGAGTGGCGCGACTATAGAATCTGGTTCCACCCATGCCATTGCGTTTTCTTGTAAGTTCTAAAACATTTTCTTTTACAAATCCATTTTGGGCATTCCTTCAATCATTGCATTCCATGAGATGAGATCTCTTGAGACATGCTGTCGAACAATCTCGTACCTTGTATGTGCTTCCAGATTTCACATAGTTATCTAGCAAAGCATTTCCAACTATAATATCTGACATAAATCTACCTTCTGTTATGCCTTAACGGATGTCCGTACCCTGTTCCAATACTCCTGTTTTGGCATGCGCAGAAAAGGCGTTGAGGAAGGTTTAGGAATCTCTTTTTATGTCTGCCAATGGCATTGGCTTGAAAGTTTCTAAAGCCTTTCTAACAAATCCAGTTTATACAACTCCTACGACTAAGGAAATCCTTGAGAATGCATTTATTTTAAGCATTATGTGATTTGGCCTGTGTGTCTTCCGTGTGCATCTGTTTTGGTACAGGCAACAAGGATGTGGCAAAGGTTGTGGAGTCTGGCCTTATAGTCACCAGTTGCATGTGCTTAAAAGTTATAAGGCCTTTTCAACCGATCCTACTTGTGCATATCCTGCAACCGTATGTTTTTGTTTTGAACACATGTTGGACGATATCCCCTGGTTTGCACACTATATCAGAGTGTTGTGCAGGAATGCATATGAATTGATTTCATTTTATCACCCATGTGTTGGCCTTCTCATGGGCTGTGCAAGCTCTATTTCTCCGTTTGACTATTCTCTAGCATACTACAAAACTATCACATGGCTACACAAGCTATTTAATTGGCTTTGGGAATTGTGCTCTCAATTTCTTCAACAAAGTTGTACTTAATTTCCTTCTTTTTGGATTGTAGAGGATGCACCATATTTGTGGATGCTGCACTATCTATAAGTGTGCGCCATATTTGATGAAGACCACACCTCTCTTTGCATATGTTATCCACTATAATTAGCTGTTGCATGGTGAGTAGATGCTGAGATGGACTTCTATTTCTTGTGCCATGTCATCTCTGGTTTTGCTAAATATTTGGGTTGTCATCTTATAGAATGTATTAAATCAATCATTTTAGTTAAACACTAATATCTCTAGGAAACTCTGAAAATATATTGCGTAATAAACATTTAGCAGTGCTTAAAAATATTATTATTTTTATTATTCTCAAGCTGACCACTGACAAGCTTCCACTCCTGAACTAGTAGAACAAGGGGAGTAACTAATAATCACTTTCACTTTTAAAAGATGTGCCACCCCTTGGGTTGTATTTTGATCAACGGTGTGGATTTTGCTAGATAATGCTTGTGCAATATATTATGTTTGTGTAGGTGTCTGTTTATTTGTTGCTCCAACTATAGATATGTATAATGTTTAAATGGTAGGCATTAATACAAAATGGGGTATAGTGAAACAAATATCACCTTGACCCGCATCTTGATTGCCTCCCCACTTTGTGAGACAGGGTTATAGGGACATGTGGAAAAGTTTTTGGGGTTTCATGTCATGATTACCTAGCAAATGTGGACATGACATGTTGTTTTCTATGTCATGGCCCCCAGGCAAAAGTGGGCATGACTATAGAGGGGTAATGAAGCTCTCAAGACAATGAAGCGAGTAACAACACCAGTGCAAGACTGGTTTTCATATTCAGGGAAGCAACCAGATTCATAGCGACAAGCTGATTTATAGAGCAACAAGATGATGAAGAAGCTATCACTATGGTGAGGACCCAGGATTTTCAAGAGGCTAAATAATATTTATTTCAGAGGAAGCTTCAGCGGCATTGGAAGATGCAGAGTTTCTATCACAAAATACCTTTTAAGTTGAACAATGGAAGCCGATCTGTGACCTAGTAATAAAATGATTCTCAGCGACCAAGAACTCCTGTTTCTAGACCTTTTTTTGCAACTTGCTGAGGCCGATTTGTGATCTCCAAAGTTTGGAGCCTGCATTGAAGGATTTCAACACCATTGGGAGAGGGTTTGTTTCTTGCATGAAGGAGAGATCGGCTTAGACAAGACATTGACGGCCTGTGCTGAAAGGCTTTTTCCTCTGAGTGTGTTCTGTGAAAGGCTTTTGGCCTTTTTAAGTGTGTTTAGAGGCCGATCTCCTTGTTCTTCGGGTAACTCAGGATTGCTAAACTTGAGTGCACTTTCTTATGTTGGAGATTGGCTTAGACAAGACATTGACGGCCTGTGCCGAAAGGCTTTTTCCTCTGAGTGTGTTCTGTGAAAGGATTTTGGCCTTTTTGAGTGTGTTCAGAGGCCGATCTCCTTGTTCTTCAGGTAACTCAGAATAGCGACCAAGAACTCCGTTTCTAGACCTTTTTTTGCAACTTGCTAAGGCCGATCTGTGATCTCTAAAGATTGGAGCCTGAAGACAGAGAGAACAGAGTGAGAGGAGGGGAGCAGCAAAGCGAAGAGGAAATCGCTCAGGAAGCATATCAAATTGCAAGTTAGAGGTGTGCTGAAGGGGAGCGCAGCCAGGATAGAGCCCTGCTAAGGAAAGGCATTCATTCCTATCCAGCGTTTGCAGCTCTCTTCAATCTATAAGGTTTTGTTTGCGATGCAAATCAAAATTTCTTCTACATAATAGAGATAGGAAAATAGATGCTATAGAGGGGTAATGAAGCTCTCAAGACAATGAAGTGAGTAACAACACCAGTGCAAGACTGGTTTTCATATTCAGGGAAGCAACCAGATTCATAGTGACAAGCTGATTTACAGAGCAACAAGATGATGAAGAAGCTATCACTATGGTGAGGACCCAGGATTTTCAAGAGGCTAAATAATATTTATTTTAGAGGAAGCTTCAGCGGCGTTGGAAGATGCAGAGTTTCTATCACAAAATACCTTTTAAGTTGAACAATGGAAGCTGATCTGTGACCTAGTAATAAAATGATTCTCAGCGACCAAGAACTCCTGTTTCTAGACCTTTTTTTGCAACTTGCTGAGGCCGATCTGTGATCTCCAAAGTTTGGAGCCTGCATTGAAGGATTTCAACACCATTGGGAGAGGGTTTGTTTCTTGCATGAAGGAGAGATCGGCTTAGACAAGACATTGACGGCCTGTGCTGAAAGGCTTTTTCCTCTGAGTGTGTTCTGTGAAAGGCATTTGGCCTTTTTGAGTGTGTTCAGAGGCCGATCTCCTTGTTCTTCGGGTAACTCAGAACAGCGACCAAGATCTCCGTTTCTAGACCTTTTTTTGCAACTTGCTGAGGCTGATCTGTGATCTTCAAAGATTGGAGCCTGCATTGAAGGACTTCAACACCATTGGGAGAGGGTTTGTTTCTTGCATGAAGGAGAGATCGGCTTAGACAAGACATTTACGACTTGTGTTGAAAGGCTTTTTTCCTCTGAGTGTGTTCTGTGAAATCCCACGAAGGAGCCTGCATCTGTTCGTTGGTAGAAGAGGTGACAACCTCCAGCGTGGAAAAAGGCATTTGGCCTTTCGGCCTTTTGGATCTGTGTTTCAACCAGCGGTCGCCTCTGCTTCCTCATAAATCAGCGGGCATGATTTTCTCTGGTTTGGGTTTCGTAGTTATTGGATCCATCTAGTTTTCACCTTTCAACTCCCTGGCGGATACTGTTCCCTAACGGTCCTTATGTCTCACTTTTCGTTTGGACCTCTTCATAGAAATTTAACTGGTGCTCGATTCAAAGGCGACTGGAATCCTTGCAAGGACACCATAAGGGTCCATTTTGAAGATAATACTGCACAAAGGGACCATCTTTCCTACCGGACCGCATCATGCTCTCAATGATGGGAGAATGAATCTTCAGTCAACATTACTCTGTGCTCCAGTGGGGCTTTGAAATCTCAAGAAGCTGCCTTTAGAGATTTCCAGCAGGGGTTTCGGTCTGTTCACAAGAAAAAGGAGTTGCACCGTGAGTTCAATCCAAAGGCTGCCCGCTTCCAGGATACCAGGGCTATGAAAAAGCCTCGACCATTTAAAGAGAAACACAGGATTTCAAGGTGTCAGGGCAAACAGCAGAAAGCATGGACCCCAGTCTACAAAGAAGTCTTCAGGCGGCCGAATTTCAGGAAGTTTTCTTGGACCAGACTGAAGGAAAAGTTTTTGAAAAAACTACCACTCTCAGTAATACAGCTCTCATAGGTAAGGTGTTATCTCCTCTCTTCAATCTGGAAGATTTAAAGGAGTGGTATCAAAAGACCTGGCTAGACGTAAATGAGTCTTGTGAACTAGGAAACGGTTTCTTCTGTTTCATTTTCTTGAACAAGGACGAAAGAGATAGAGTTCTCAACAAGAAACTTTGGAAATTTGGTCAAACGGCCATTTTGTGTCAGGAATGGAAATCTAACTTCCATGTTGGGAGAGAAAGCCTTCCCATGGTCCCTTTCTGGATTCAACTCCCATACCTCCCTCTTGAATACAAAGATATAGATACTTTGAGTAGTATAGGCAATTCTCTGGGAATTTGCCAAGAAGTGGACATACTCATGCCCAGCTTTACGGACATCACTCCTCGTATCCGCATTTTTTCTGCAGGAAAGGACCTTCTGCCCAAAAGAGTAAAGCTGAGAACCTCACAGGGTTTTTGGCTTCAGGAGATCCTCCTACAAGACGGATTACAATCAGAAGATCTTGAAAGATTGGATGACTTCCTCCTCATTAGAGACAGGAATGAAGTTTCCAGGATTGCTCAGAGCACAGATGAAGAAGTTCAGCCTAAGATGGCCTCTTCTAAGGACTGTCCTCCAAAGGAAACTCTCTTTAATTTATATGAAAGACAAGATGAAGATTTTTCTCAGCAAGTCCCGTTGAGAGCTCTTGACACCTTGGTCCAACGTAAGCAGGATCCTTTCAGTTTGGAACAACTTACAGAGGTAGATAGATCGAAGGTCTCCCTCATAGACGGACCTGAACCGGGAGATATTTCTGATTTATTCCCCCACCTTTCGGAGAAGGTACAGAATCTTCAGGGGGGTGAGTCTTCCAACGATTCCACTGCTATTCCAGAAGAAGGGAATGACTCAGATGTTAAGCTCCAAGTCCTTTATGAGGAAGTGTTAGCAAAGGCAGCTTCCTCCATCTTCGAAGATTTGGCGGAGGAAGTCTTGCATGAGGAAGAAGATCAGAGAGGCATTAATGAGCTCGGCATCTCTCAGACCCCTTTGGTTCAGAGAATTCAGAAAAAGAGCCCTTCCAGAAGAAGTCTACGACAAAAAAAAACTAAAGGAACCACAGATGCCCAGGAAGGAGAGGAAGTGGAAGCAACTAAATCTTTTCAGAAGAGGGGAGTTGAGAGCTCCCCTCAGGTACAATGAAGTTCCTAACATGGAATGTTAGGGGCTTAAACGCCCCTAACAAAGCACGCCTCATCAAGCATCAGCTTGAAGGTGTGAACACAGATATTCTTTTGCTGCAAGAGATAAAATTATCTTCAAATAATGGCGATTACTTCTTCAGAAAATGGAAAAACTGGGACTTTGAACTTCAACCAGCTTGCGGTGCCTCTGGGGGGCTAGCAGTCCTATGGAAAAAACAACTCCCCAGATTTGAAGTGATAGGATATAGAGAGAATTGGATTCTAGGGAAATTCCCGGGACTCCTTTTGGGGAAAGATCTCTGGGTAATGAACGTTTATGGTCCATCTGACTCTTCTCAAAAGCTTCTCTTATGGAGACATTTGTCAAATCTTTTGCTCATGCTAAGACAAGATTTGGTTATTTTGGGAGGTGATTTCAATGTTATACTAGATGGGTCAGAGAAAATAGGCGGTAATCCTCTTCCTTCCCAAGCCATGTCGGACTTCAAGGACTTCATTGATTCGAACGGTTTCATGGATTGCAGACCTGTGAATGGATGCTTTACTTGGACTAATAAGAGATATGACGTTTCTAAGATAGCAGAGAGACTTGATAGATTTTTATACTCTTCCCAGTGTCTACTCAGGAATTTGAGTTTCTCTTCTCATATCCTACCACTTCTCGGATCCGACCATTTTCCAGTCACTTTGGTAGTTGGCAAGAATTTTAAGACCGGTAAAAGTCCTTTTAAATTTCAAGAGATGTGGTTCAGAGATGCCGATTTTCTTCTAAAGGTTAAGTCTTGGTGGCTATCAACACCCTTTGTTCGTGGATCTAGAATGTTTCAGCTAACCAGAAAACTAGTTTTTCTGAGGTCACGGATTTGTGAATGGAATAAAAATCATTTCAAAAATATTTTTTTTGAAAAGAGCAGAATTTTAAAGGCAGCAGAGGAGGTGGAAAAGGAAATTATTCAATCTGGTATGAATAGTTCATTGTATTTTAAAGAAAAATCCCTAAAAAACCAATTAGAAGAGATCATCTTCCGGGAGGAAATCTACTGGCGCTAGAAGTCGAGAGAAAATTGGTTAAAAGAGGGTGATCGCAATACCTCCTTCCATCTCTCGACTAAATTACAGAGACAAAGGACCTCCATTCATTGTATTAAGAAAGATGACGGCTCTTTCCTTCATGATCCGGAATCTATCAAATCTGAAGCGAAAATCTTCTTTGAAAATCTGCTCTCTAACAATGGTGGGGACCATTCACGACTTCTTAGAAATTTCAACTTGCCTATAAGAGTATCTGAAGCCATTAACAGGAACCTTATGAGGGAATTTACCCTGGAGGAGGTGAGATTGGCAGTCTTCGCCATGGATGGAAGCAAAGCCCCGGGCTCAGATAGCTGGACTAGTTTTTTCTTTCAAAGGTGTTGGGATTTTGTGGGGAAAGACGTCTTCCTAGCAGTTGAGGAATCAAGGAAGTTTGGTAATGTTCTGAAAGACTTCAATAAGACTAATCTAGTTCTGATTCCAAAGGTAAGTACTCCCACCTCTTTTGAAGATTTCAGGCCTATTTCCCTTTGCAACTTCATTTTCAAAATAATCTCCAAAGTAGCTGCATTGAGATTGGCCAACTTCCTCCCACAAATTATCTCAGAGGAACAAGGGGGCTTTGTGCCTGGTAAGGAAACTGTTGAAGGAGCTTTACTTCCCCATGAAATTCTCCACTCCTTAAAACGGGACAGAATGTCTTGCATGGTGCTAAAATTAGATATGAGCAAAGCCTATGATAGAGTTAACTGGGCCTTCTTGCATCACGTTCTTCTTGCCCTAGGTTTTTCTTCAAGATGGGTCAAATGGATTTTTTCTAGCATAACAGGAGTGACATATTCAGTGCTTATAAACGGAGTGGCATCTACTTCATTCCAGACCTCAAGAGGTTTAAGACAAGGTGATCCCATGTCCCCCTATCTCTTTATATTGATGACGGAGGTTCTCACTTGGCTGATCAAAGAAGCAACCCGTAATAGGATATGGAAAGGGATTAGGCTGAAGGCTCTTACTGACCCTTTAACTCACGCGCTCTTTGCTGATGACATGATCCTCTTCAGCCAGGCCAATAAAAAAGTAGCTACTGCGGTCAAACAAATTATTGCATCTTACTGTGAAGCTTCAGGTCAATTGGTGAACACATACAAGTCCAAAATGTACTTCTTCAACGTTTCACTTCACAGGAAAATGGCATTGGCTTCCTTACTCAACTTCAAGTTGGAATCACTCCCAGGGAAGTATTTAGGTGTCCCTCTTTTTAACGGTCGACACAGGAAAGAACTTTGGAATGGGATCATAGAAAACATGAAACAAAAGATATGTGCTTGGAAGGGGAACTGGCTGTCCCTAGCAAGCAGGCTTCTCCTAATCAAGTCAGTACTTACAGCCATTCCGGTCTACATGCTTTCTTCCCTCCAAATTCCAAGAGGAGTAATTTCAGATGTAGGAAAAATTTACAGGAAATTCCTTTGGCAAGGCACTTCAGACATAAAGAAAATTCACCTGATAGCCTGGAACACGATCTGCTCTCCAAAATCCCAAGGAGGTGCCAGAATCCTTAACACAGAGCTTCATAATTCTGCATTGGGGGCAAAGCTAGCTTGGAAAATGTATAAGAATCCACAGGCCTTATGGGCAAAAATAATGCAAAAAAAGTACTTAGATTCTCAAAAGCCAGAGAGGATCTTCACTATCGCCAACCCTCCAAAAGGTTCTTCTATTTGGAATTTTATTGTCAAATGTCGAGAAGTCATTATCCCAAGGCTGTCCTGGACCGTTTTCAATGGAAAGAAAGCTTCCTTTTGGGACGACTCTTGGAACGGGTGGCCGAAGATAGCTTCTCTAGGTAACTTCAGGGAGGCAGCTGCCTTCCTCAAAACCTTCTGGAGAGTGAAGGTACGTAATTATTTCACGGTGGACACCAGAATAGTTCCCTCAAGAATATCCTGGAAAAGTTTTAAAAATTGTAATTTCCCTCAAGATCAGAAAAATGCCTTGACAAAGATCTTGCAGGATAGAGTTTTATTTTTCTCTCCAAAGGAGGATGAGCTGATCTGGATAGGAGATGGTTCAGGGACTTACAAAACGAAATTCGGATATAATTTTCTCTCTTCCAAGCCAAAGGTGGAGTGGCCAACCAGTTTATGCTAGAATGACTCCGTTCTTCCAAGGGCGGGTATCTTTACATGGCTGGTGATCAACAGGAATATTTTAACAGGCGATAGACTAGAAAGTTTATCTATAGGTCTAAACTTTGATTGTGTCTTCTACTAGGAAGAGAAAGAATCAATTGACCATCTTCTGCTAAGGTGTAAATTTAGTCATGCATGTTGGGGATGTCTAATGGTGAAGCTCAATTGGTATTCTCCAATTCCTAATACCTTGACTCAATGGCTGGAAAGTTGGCCTTTTCTCTTCAAAGAAGCTTTTTTCCATCTGATTTGGATAGTTAGTCCTTCCATAGTGTTGTGGCTACTATGGAAAGAAAGGAATTCTAGAGTTTTTCAGAATTCTGCGAAGGACTTGGAAGAGCTTTGGGAGGACATGGAAGCCCTTATCTCAGAAACAGTGACTGCTAAACATTACAGATCGCCTAGGAAAGAATATGTATGGGCCAATTGGGATTGTTTTATTTCTTCCCAATGGAAAGAACTTCAGAACTTTCCTTCCAATGGTGGTATTTCCTCTCATCATCCGAAAGTAGATAGATCCACCATCAAATGGCTTCCACCCATCTCTCCTTTTGTGAAAATTAATTTCGATGGGGCTTGCAGAGGGAATCCAGGCCCTTCAGGCTTAGGATGTATTATTAGAAATGCTAGAGGGGAACTCTTAGTGGCAAAAGCTAAGAAACTCCCAGCAGGAACAAACAACATGGCTGAGGCTTTTGCTTTACTTCACAGTCTTCAACTGGCTATAGAAAAAGGCTTCAAAATGGTTGCAATCGAAGGTGACTCCCTCATTATCATCTCAGCTCTTCAAAACCAAAAAGCAAACAATTGGTCCATCAGATATATCCTTGAGCAAGCCTAGATGTGTTTACAGTCTTTTGAGTCTTTTCAAATCACCCATTGCTACAGGGAGGGAATCAAAGTGGCAGATTGGCTTGCAAATTCAGCCATAGATCAGGAGGATCAGGAAACGCTCTTTGATCTCAATTCTCTTTCACGTCCGACCCTGCTTGATTCCTTGCTCTCCTTTGACAGCCCTTCACCTCTGCCTCTCTGCTGACTGTTGTCCTTTCAATTTCTCTCAGGAGAGGTTGCTTGAGAAGGTGAAACCAGACCTTTTCACAGTGGCAGAATTTCTAGACAGGCTTTTCACGTTGAGAAACAATCTTGGCAATACTCCAATTGTGGTCGAAGTTCTGGAGATGAGAACTTGGGCACTGTAGACAGACTTTTCCATGGCATTCCTTTCAACAGTGCAGGCATGATAATTTTCCTTAGGCAGGCTTTGAAGGGGTTGCTCGGAGTTTAAGCTGTTTCTAGTTGGATGTGTGTGCAATGCAGAGATAGGATCCTTCCCAAAATTTCGAATGGCTGTACCAATCATCGTTCTTGTCATATAATGCTGTCAGCTCCAAGGACATAGGTGGCGTTGATACCTGTTCCCCTGGCCTTTTGGGAGCTTTTCTGATTAATCTTTCAACGATTATGAACAATTTTTCAACGTTTATAAACATTAGTCAGTGTTTATATCCGTTCCCATTAGTCAGTGATTAAATCAGCAGTGTGAATAATTATATTTTCAAAGCTCTCTACAACAGTTCCTTGCCGTATGAGGAATGGGGCACTCTTCCTCCATGGCACATTAAGGTCTTTTCACATTTGCCCAGCATTTCTGAAGTTCCACAACACTGTTTTTCTGGGGATAGTTAGAGGAGGACGTGGGATTTATTGCATTCATTGCTTTTAAAACCTATAGCTACTTCAATGGCTATGGAATGGTCACAATAATGTCCTTCTCTGACATTTTAATGGGCAGCCCACTCACGGTTTTGGTGAAGGTTTTAAGATCTTTTGGGGGCCTCTTAATTTTATTCTGCCCTCTGCTGCTTATAGGTCTCGCTGGCCTGAATTGTATGATCCTTGGGGTTGAGGCCTTTGCCTCCCCATTATCTTGTACTCACTTTTTATCAAATATAACTCCTTGGTATGGGTGGTCTTCCACCTTTTTCTTAAAAAATAAAAAATAAATAAATCTAATACAAGAAAACACATGATACCAGATAACGGTTCTAGATTTGGGAAGTGTAGAGATCATACCTATGCAATCGGTGTCGTTAGAGTAGCCAGTCCCTTCATAGCTTGAAAAACGTTAAACTTTTTAATGCATTTTTCCAAGTAATATATCACGAAAGGTGCTCTTTATTAATCAGAAATCCTCATTTTACCTCAAAATAAAAATTAGAAACCCCGTGATATGTAAATATCTTGCATTTAATTAAATTTTGGAATATTTTTTGAAAAGGCCCAGTAATGGGGTTTCTGTGCTTAATGAAATGGCAGCAAATAGATTTTAGAACCGATGCAAATACCTTTTGATCGAAATGTAATTCTTTTGATTTCTGTTTGTGCTACCATTCAGCTCACCTCAAATCTTGCAATTTGAATTAACACTGGTATCTTTTACAAACAGAGAAAAGAAATCCATCATCGAATTTCATAGATAGCTGATTCAATGCAGGAAGCCAATCTTGTGAAAGGAGATCTTTCAAGCTGAGGCATAATTCAAAATGTTCCACAAGGGTGCCAAAAAATGAGTTTCCGCAAAAAGAACGCAAAGACCTGTAATTATATAGAACATTCTTTGCACTTTCAAGGAAGAATTTCTAAATATAAAGTCTTCTAAGTAGTATCACAACAACATGAGACTTTTTCTGACACAATTTTTTTCTTGACATGAGAAAACTGACGAGTTTAGAAAATTTTCAGGCGTGAGACAATTTTCCAGGTAAGCGGAAAAATCGATGAGTTTAGAAAATTATTTCCGAGCGTGAGACAATTCTCCGACATTAGGAATTTCCAAGGCGCCACCCGAGTCCCACTATAAGGCCTATCAACTAATTATAATAATAAACCAAATTCTTAGTAGTGTATCAAGATACTTTTGTTTTTATAGTGCTAAACAAAACATTGCCATTAAATTTTAAGGGTGACTATGATATTATTCTATGAATGTTTATTTTTTTCATTCTGATTGCAGTGACAAAAAAATACATTTACAATGAATAGATATTGTCTTTGTTTAATTGTACTGAAAATTACTCCAGTTAGGAGTTGAACCTAGGACATTCCATTCCATGCTGTAGTGCTCTACCAACTAAGCTACTAGCCCTTTGTCGACCAATCCATCATCAGTCTAGGTGTGGATTATTTCCAACACCCCCCTTAAGCCACACTTTAGGTTCTTAGGGCTCCTAGCCTGGCTTTGATACCATGTTGAATTCTTCCTTCCATTCCATACTGGAGTGCTCTACCAATTGAGTTACTAGCCCTTTGTTGACCAGTCCATCATCGGTGCAGGTGTGGTTTGTTTCCAACAAAAATTATAGGATATAATTTATAATAGATTATATGATCTAGTTGTGGTTTAATAGTTAAACATAATTTTTTTGTAAAGAAATGATAATTGTTTCTTCTATTTCTATACAACCTAATAAATAAATGGATAGTGTTGTCCTCTTAGGAGAATAAGGATGAGACACGTCATCATTTTTTTTATATTTCTTGAAATGTGGGCTATGAACAAATAATAATTTATATTTTTTATTTAAGAAAGTTATGTATTAAAATAAAAAATAATTAATTGTTAAAATTATTAATATAATGATCTGATGTGAGTTCTTTTTATCATGTCTAATTTTCGTTATAACATTTTTTTATATAGAAAGTTTAAATGTTGTTTAAATTATTAATATAATAAAGATGTGTGTTGTTATTATATATGTATAAAATTTTCACATTTTATTAATGTTTATATACTTAATGTTGAAATTTGTACTTGTTAATTCTCATTTAGTTTTGGGTTCATTTTGATGGAATTGTTTAATAAAATTACATACTAACAAATAATTCAATTCTGTTTTGAAGTTTCAGAGTCACCCCCTCTGAATTTAACCTCATTTTTATACATTTGACTTAATTGTATATTTATCTATATTCTCATACTTTATCTATTGTTGTACCTATGCATGCACTTACACCCATATATCCATTACTTATCTCAAGATTGACACCTCTTTGTCCAAGGTCAATCCTACAACATGTGAGATTGATCCCACACTACATGGGATTAACCCTAAAATTTCAAAATTTGAAGTTCAAATTTTGTTGATTCCCATCTATTTCATTCTTGCATTGAGCTAACTTGGTACATGTTTTGCATGAATTATCTCTATGTAGTGGTATTCAAATGCATTCAATGTGCATCCATTACCATTGATTATTCATTAAAAAAGTATTAACATTCAATGGACAATCATAATAAGAATATTTAGATATAGAGCACTAAAAAGGAACTTAAATTTGTATTATGGTTCTAGCCCTTTTACATGACTAAAGAGTATTATCTTTAGTTATTTCCATGACCATAAAGTTGATCTAATCAAGGGGATCAACCTAGCAAAACACAACCTTTGCAATCTAGGGATCCCCCAAGGTATTTTTGAATACTATCAATCCTTAATAGCTAATGCATAGTACAAAATCTAGAAAATTATAAAGTAGAAGAATGCAATTGCCTAGATCAAAGTTGTTGGTTAAAGGATATATTTGTATCGTGTTGACATGACCTATATCCTCAAGATCAACCCACAACAAATTTGATAGATTGCTCTTAACTTGGGGTAAATTACAGATAGAGAAAATAGTTTCTAGTCATGATACAAGATTTTAGTCTGATATTTGATTCATTGTTTGTTATTATTCCTTGAGCTAAGCACACTATCCATCCCATTTAATTTTGTAATTAGCATTGCAATTTACTTTTTATCCTACCTAGTTGTCATTGTCTTTACTCTAGCTTAATTTATGTTAAAGTGTATGCATTTGATTTGACTAGCCTACATAATTCTTCCCAATTATGTAGTAGTTATTTGGCACCAAAGTATGCTCTAAGAGGTCAACTATCCATTAAAGCTAATGTCTATAGCTTTGGTGTTGTTAGTTTAGAAATTTTATGTGGAAGAAAGAACATCATTAATTGATTCCCTCTTGAGTTTCAAAGCATCTTAGAATGGGTAAGATCAAAATAAGACATGTTAATATTGTTTATTTCCTAGCAAAGTTATATATTTTACTAAAGATGAGTACATATCATTCTTATGAAAGCATCAAGATCTTATAGGGGAGAAATATAGTGAATATGATTGACATAGTAATAATAAAAGGTTTTCTAAGGAGTACGTGTCAAGATGCATTCATTTGGGTCGTTTATGCATACAAACAAATATATCACTTCACCCACCAATGACTAGTACATATGCAATTCTTTTAGACCCTTATGTGAATTACTCACTAGATCTTACAAAGCCTTCTTATCTTAATATTACACAAGAAAATGTTTCACTACATACATCTACATCTACATCTATAACTACAATCACAACTTCATTTGGTTTACCCATCTACTAATGATGCACTAGTAACAAATTTCAGTCCTAAATAATCCCACTTATTCTTTATAATCCCACTTACTCTTTCTATATATTATAATGCGATTGTATATTAAGTGTAACATATAAACCAATGTTTTGGTCATACATTAGAATACTTTTATTTTTCTAATGCGAAACAAAAGATTTACCATTAAGTTTTAATGATGACCACATATTCTTCATGACTTTTCTTCCTTTTTTCTTTTTTCATTATAGTGAGAAAGGAATGCATTTAAAATTAATATCTATCTTATATATTTTAATTGAATGAAAAAAGAATAAGACACAATTTAGAATACTTATAATTATGATTGAATAATTAATTGTAATTTTTTATTTAAATTAAAAGTAAGATAGTTTTTAATTTTGTTTCTATACAAAGTAATAGAGGAATTGAAGTGCTATATTTTAGGAGAATAATAGTGAGGTAAGTCCTATAACTTATTTGGAACCTCAATTTTTTTATATTCAATGAAATGTGGTTTATGAATGAATAATAATTTATGTTTTTTTATTTTTTAAAGTTAGACATTAAAATAAGAAGTAAGGAGTTGTAGACCTATAAATTGTCATTAAAAAGTTCAAATGTTGTCGAAAGCATTAATATAATAATGAAGTGAGTTCTAAAAATTACATTATTCAAACATATAATTATTTTATAATCATTGGGGTTTTGGATGTAATATTTATATATGTAATGCTGAAATTTACATACCTATGTAAATTCACATTTAGTTTTGGGTCTATTTGGATAAAATGATTTAATAAAATTACATATTAAAAAATGATGCAATCTTGTGTGAATTTGTGTTCATTTGTCAATCGATTACCTCTCTCCATTTAAACACATTTCTATACATTTAACCGTATCTTATATTTATCTATACATATTCCCATAACTTAGCCACTTATACACATATGCATTGATTATCCACCTTGATATTTACACCTCTTTATCAGAGGTAAATCCCATAACATGCAAGATTGGTCCTACAACATACATAATTAATTGACAAATTTTAAAAAATCAAATTTAAATTTTACCAACTCCCAACTATTTAATTCTCACATTAAATTGACTTGGTACAAACTTTATGTGATTTATCTCTATATAGTGGTATTCAAATGCATTCAATGTGCATTCATTATAATCACTATTCATTGAAAGATCATTCACATTCAAGGAGCATTCATTATAAGAATCTTTTAATTTTGAGCACCAAAAAGGAACCTAAATTTTCATTATCATTCTTGTGCATTTACATCAGTGAAGAGAGTTGTCTTCAATCATTTTTTATGAGTATAAAATAGATCTAACCAAGATGGTTGGCTTAGGAGTTGTCTGAAAAGTGATGGTCATTATGTCGATGTAGAATGATGGATATGCTAATTATAGTTGTATAGTGCACCTTTTTGTCAAGGTGATTTCCCTTGTTCATTTACGTTTGAGCCTAAAAGAGTGGTTACACCCCTCTAGTGATAACTTTAAGAAACTTGCCCTAAACATATATATAAAATCTTAGAGAATCCTAACCTAAGGCAATAATTTTTGTTGCAAATGTATGCCTATTTTTTAAAAAATTCTTGGCAATTGTTTTCAAATTTGTCCACATTGGTGATTTTAGAAGGCAAATTATAGATAGATTTTAAAAAAAATTGCTGACAAATTATAGTTGTATTAAAAAAAGAAAATAAATTAGGTGGAAAATTATAGATATATACTAAAAAATATAAAATTAATTACCTAGCGAATGTGCTAATGATTTAAAAAAATAATAATAATATGGTTGGTAAAATATCATATGTAAATGATAATGATAAATAATAATGTGGCTGGCAAAAATATCATATGTTAAATGATAATGATTAAGTTGCTTGCCAAATTCATAGATTTAAAAAGATTGAATAATTTGATAAATTTACATCATTGGATGATCATAGCCCAATGACTTAAGTTCTATTCTAGGCTGAAGTACTGACACACTCAAATTTGAATATAAAGTTTCTGGAATAGTTTTTCTTAAGAGACAAGTGTTAATGAGTGAATGATTCAGATTACCTTATTCTACATAATGATACTTCTAGAATCAATCAATAATGATAAATAATAATTTTTTGGAATTAAGTTATCGACCAATAATAATAAATAATATTTTCTAAAGGAATGATTACAATTACAATTTACATAAATATATCATATTATAATATTATAATAAATTTAATGTCGGATGAGCATAAATAAATGACAAATTTGAACATAAACTTTTTAGAATGGGTTTTCTTAAGAGACAAGTGTCAATGAGTGAATGATTCATATTAACCTTTTTTTTTCAAATATTCTATATAATGATACTTCTAGAAATAAGTAATAGTCATAGATAATAAAAGTTTAGGAATTAAGTTATTAACCAAAAATAATAAATAATAAAATAAAATTTAAAGGGAATGACTACAATTAAAATTTATATAGATATCCTATATAATAATATTATAATAAATTTACATCGTCAGATGATCATAGATCAATGGCTTAAGTTCTATTCTAGGTCAAAGTTTTGACACACCCAAATTTGAACATAAAGTTTCCAAAATAGGTCCTCTTAAGAGACAAATGCTAATGATTGAATGATTTTGATTAAATTTAGTTTTCATAAATATTCTAAATGATGATACTTCCAGAATTAACCTATAATCATTAATAATAAAAAAAATTGGAATTAAGTTATTAATAAAAAAATAATAATAATAAAACAAAAATTTAAAAAGAATGACTACAATTGTAATTTACATAGATAGCCCATATTATAATATTGTAATAAACAAAAAGAGTTTACATAGGATTACATAGATGACCCTAAGCCAAAGTGCCCTAACACGAACCTTTGATAAAGATGTATGTAGATAAGAAAATTTCAAAAGATGCCAAAAACTTAGAAAACCTAAAACAAACATAGAAATGTAGTAGAAAAATGAAAACACCATCTTGTCACTTGACATATCAGCCTATCAATGATTTAGATTTCATATCTTAAAGGACTAAATGTTAATGGTGCCAATGGATGTGTCCCCTAACAACTACCACTTAAAGAAGAACAAATGTAGCATAAACAATAGACATTGCCCTTCATAATAAATAGACAAATAAATCATTATGTATAATTAGAACCCTATCAAGGGATTCCAACAAAACTCTAACAAGTGCCCTTCTAGCCTCCTCAAGAATGCAATTAGTTATAGCTAAAGTCTCTAACACATGTAATGATGCAAGAGCATCCGAGCAAATGGGCAATCCGACATCAACCAAAAATAGTTTCACATTTAATTTTCCTTTTTGTTTGGTTTGTTTAGCTTTCTAATGGAATTTCTTGGCATTGGATGTGATTGGCATAGTTATAATTGCAAGGATTTCATGTTCGACCAATTTTAGTCTCAGCACACATTTGGCAGTTTTTGTTAAAACAATTATTCAATGAGATTGGTGAAGCAAGGTAGTGAGAAGAATTGGCCAAGAATGATGGAGACAAGTATGAGGTTGTAGTGAAGGCATGGCATGGAAAAGGCATGAGAGAAAAGAATGAAGATGAGGAATTGGTTGTAGCAATAGAGCATGAGGATGTGGTTGCAATGAATGGTGAAGATGATTTGTTGGCTCAAATTTTAGTGATAGAAGAGGAGTGGCTTGAGAAAATCACTCATGAAGATGAGAAGATGCATGTCGTAGCAAAAGAAGAGGAAAAACAAGTTGTAACAACAAAAAATGAAGAGGTAGAGTGTAATTTTTCTGAATTTTGTGATGAAAAATTTGTTATAAATTCACATGTTGTTGAGATGAATAAGGTGTTAATGCATGTAAAAATAAAAAGAGATTATGTAGTTGTAGATTGGTGCGTGGATACTGTATATTTTCTTGAAGAGGTTGTAGAGAATATTGTAGGTGAAACTTGGTGGAGGTGGTCGGTTTGTGGTGGGTCAAAACCCACGAAAGAGGAGAAGAGTGGTGAGATTCTTAGGTGGAGGAGGATGAATAATGGTGGGTTGGATCCCATGAAAAAGGAGATGAGAGGATAGTGTATTAGGAGGAGGAGGACAGTACATGGTGGACATGAGTCCATGAGAGGAAGGAGGAAGAGGATACAAATGTATTGGAGGAAGATGGCGAATGTTCCAACTAGATGCTGGAAGAGGAGGAAAAATAATTTACCTTGTGAACCTATCATAGTGATGGAGTTTTTTTGTAGATTTCTTGTAATTTGGAAGGGTGATTATATCACTCAACTCCACCTTTTGTGAGCCTATTCTCACAAACTTTCTACCTAACGTGTTTGATGTAGGGGCATCTGGGTGAATAGGAAATCCAACATCAACCAACAATAGTTGTAGGATTAATTTTCCTTTTTTCTTGGTTTGTTTGGATTTCTAATGGCATTTTTTAACATTGGATGTGATTGGCATAGTTAGAATTGCAAAGATTTCAGTTTCGATCAATTTCAATCCTAGCACATATTTGGCAGTTTTTGTTAAAACAATTGTTTAACAAGATTGGTGAAGTTTCATGGTTAATCCTTGCATTGGAATATTATTAATTCCATCATAGATTTTATTGATGGTGGTTTTAACACACAATAATGCAGGTATGATTACTGACATCACACTTCTCTTGAAAAGTATCCTACCCTAGGTAAGACTAGTCTAAGGATAATACAACTAGGGCTTAGCATACTTGGAATCTCTCTGTTGGAATGTACTAGTTGTTCCTACAAGGGGTCTTACATGCAATTTGACAGATTGGCCAGATTAGGATAGCACTTCGTGTAAACCCTTATATTTTCAGCTGATGTGATAGTGTAGAATGCTATTGAAAACCTAAATCTAACAACTGATTAAAAGAAAATGTAAAAGGAGTAGGGTTTAGAAAGTTCCTAAGTGATATTCACAATGCAAAGTTTGTTTATGATAGACAAATGTTATGAATCTTAAACCAATTTTCTAAGTAACCAAGCTAACAAATTGCTACAACACTATAGAAAATGATGCTATCTTCTATGGATTCCTAAGATTTTTAGATTGCATGCATTCATTAAATACCCAGTTTTGGTGTGATTTAACTAATGTGATGCAATTAAACTCAGCACAAATTAAAGCCCAGGCTAACTTTACATAGCCACTTACAGTTAGCAAGCAAATAAATGTATGGACTTAGAACATTCATCAAATACCTTCAGCAAACCATTAATATTACAAAAACACAATCTAACTAATGAAAATCCTGAAGCGAACCATGAAACCAAATAGATAACACAAGTAAACAAATTTCTAGAATCACTACAGAAACTTGCTTTGTATTAATCTCAAATGGCAGAGCATCAACAATTCGGAATCAAGAGTCTTACAAATGAGAGAAATGGCAGCCCTTTATATAGGAGAGGCACCATACTAAGTTTTTGAATGAATGGTGGATATTATCTCAATATCGACGGTCCAGATTTAACAATAGCAAGAGCATCTACAACATCACTTTTCATTCCCTGATTACAATTTGTCCTGTAGGAAAAGGACAAAAACAACCTCCAAATACATTGAACCTGGACAAATTAGATACCCATTTGGCTATACATAGTGAAAAGACAAATTTTAAGACATAATAAGACAAAATAGTGTCACATGACCTTCCAAATATAGCAATACATATTTGTGACGGGATTACATCTCAAAATATTTAAAAATATTCTATTGTTCTTCATCTAAATCTATTTTGTCCTCTTATGCCTTCTTATTGTTGTAGTTGACCCAAGTTGATAATGCTGGATTGATGTTGGCGGGGTCTGGATTCTCGATGTGATCCACTCTGTCTTTGAACATCTCCAATTCTTCACTGTATTGAATATACATTTTCTCTAGCGCTTTTCTGCTCTTTTGAAATGTGATGAAGGTAGCCTGAAGATCACTGACTTTATCAAATCTACTCATGATAGTTTGTGCAGTTTGCTTAAAGATTAACTGATGTAGGTTGTCCTTACAACCTTGCACATCATACGGAGCTAGATCATCAAAATTGATCACCAAGGAAGCCTTAAGAGAGTCATTTATTTCATAGATAAAAGATAGTATATGTTTATCAGCCACCTTATAGGCCTCTCTGACATTATCGAAGAGTTCTTTTCTTAATTTCAACTGTTGGTACCATTTCACCTTTTTATGCAATCTATCAACTGTCATGATAATTTCTGATAACAATGTTTCAGTAGGTAGACCCCTTATTGCTTGTACCCATGGAAACATGTGAGAATGATATTCATCATAAGTGTCACACTCTTCATGTAATTCTTCCCATAAGTCCCATAGCTTACAAAAGTTTTTGTGAAGTTCTGCTGCAAAGGTGATTGCATCACATCCTTCTTGGTATATTTTGTCAATCCATTTCTGAGTTCCAACAACCAGTATCTTGATGTCATCAAACTTTGTTAATTCATCTTTTGATAACAGAGGTGGGACTAACCTTGGCTCACCCTCAGAATCTAGACGCTTCATCAGAAACTCCAGACATGCCCTCAGTTCCTCATTTTGTCGATTCAATTCCTTCATAGTAAGTTCATCCTTATCCAACTATTCCAAAATGGAAGAGACTGAGCCTTTAAATTCATCAATCCTCTGACCTCTTGTAGCAGGTCCCAAGTCAACGGTTATTATGTAGTCTTCATCTTTGACTTGTCCCTTAGCCATATCAACTGGTGGGACAACTACTTCAACTATTCTGGACCCTGTAGCATCTTTGTAGATTCTAGACTGTAATTTAGCTTTTTTCAGTTTCTTTAGCTTCTCGGCTTTGGCTAGAATAGCATCTAGATCCAACTTGATAATTTGAACCTAGGGCTCTTTATAAGTCAGTCTACTTTGCAACCACTCAGGTGCTGTGAAGGTAGAATCTTGAGGAATATTTGTATTTTCATTATCTTCATTTGATGGTCCCTCAAGCAGCTTTAGTGCTTGCTCGGGTTCTTTATTTTCATCTTCCTCTCCATCTCCAATATCTTTCAAGTTCTCTAACATTTCCACCTGAGCATCTTCCAAGACTATTTCTATTGTGCTCTTTTCTATGGGGCTGTCAGAGACTTCTACTATTTCAACATTTACTGCCTCGGAAAGGGGTTCTTCAAATCTATCTTTTTCAATTTCTGATTCTTGGAGACCCAGTTTGGCACATACTTTATCTATCCTTGGAAATAATGGTACAACCAAAGCAGCTGAACCTTGTGTTATTGTAGTTTGGAAACTAGGAGTAGAAAATAATGGGACTACTGCAAATGAGGACATGCTAACGTGTGCCAAGTTTGCAAATGAAGAAAACCCCAAGGAAGGTGGAATAAGAGAAGTCGGTAAGATGGAGGAAATGACAATAGGTGTGGTGATGGAGGGAGAAGGTAAAGGGAAGGAGGATGAAAGAATAGAAGAAATAGGTTGTAAGGAAAAGGAGTCGGAGAGTGAAACATAAGATATGGAAGGTGAAGACATGGATGAAATGGAAGGAAATGAAGAAACAATAATGGAGGAAGTGGGGCTACTTGCAGTACTTAAGTCTACCATTAATGAACATGGGGCAGTAGAGATGGTAACTACTGGTGAAGACAAGGCAGAAGTATCTTCTTGGATAATTACAATAGTGGTAGCATGTGTAGTAGTTGAAACATTAGGAGAAGGTGTGGTAGTATTTACAATTGGTGCAGTAGGGGGTGAAGAAGTAACTGGCAAGTTTGTGCTATCAAGCGTTGCAGCAATAGAAGTGTCTATGGTTATGCCAGTAGTTTTTACCTCAGTCTTCTTTGTTTTGGAACCTTCCCCTGGTCCACTAGGCATGTCCCTTTTTTTTAGATGCCCTTGTTCTTGTTGTAGGGGGCATGTCTTTCTTTCTTATCTTTGGTTCAGCCTTCTTTACCTTTTTCCCTTTACCTTTCTCTTCCAAAAGGATATATTCATCACTATCTGATTTCCTGGCAAGCTCTTGAGCTAGTTCTGCTTCATCTAACACTTCTATTGGCACATCCTCTTCATCCCCAGATTCCTTTTCATCCTAAAGTGTTGTGTATGTAAGTTTCACTCCTTGTCTCTCTAGTACAACAACTTGACTTCTCACCCATGACTTGCTTAATCTGATTGGTTCCTTCATCACTTCATCTAAGGAACTTTCTTTTGCATTGGCCCAATTTGGCAATGGGATTGGATGGTTATACTAGGCCTCCCAAGATCCTCTTTGTATTACATTATCATCATCATCGAGTTGATTTGGGACATCTATGATATGAAACTTCCTTATCAAACCCAAGGACAACCTTGAGTGGGTCCTCTTCAACACCTCATAATCGTCCACACAATTGGCCCAGAAGTCTTCTAGGTGCATCTTATGAAATAGTTTTTTGCTCACATACTTTTCCATCACCCTTTGTGGATCAAACTAACTTCCCTTTGTGTAAAGATGGAGATTAAGCAATTGGAGCTATGTATTTGAGTGTTTTTTGGCCCCCAGGGAAACACATGCATAGTTACCTTTACCTAACAAGATGGGAAACTGGACATTTGTTCTATGGAGGTGTTACAATTTTTCTGCAAAAGTAATCAACTACCTTGATAATTCCAAGATAACTACCTTGTCTATGGGATAGCAGGGCTATCTATATGGCATTCCAGTGAAGCCTTGAATCCTTAAAGAGGTGAATTTCTAGAGCTGTATGTACACCTCCCATACTTCATGACCTCATTCATGGCTTTAGTAGATATCCTAAGGGCTGTGGTTCCTTGCAGAAACCTAGTAATATACATTGTAAAGGCGTCATTCACCCTTTTGTAATGGATAAGAGATTGGGACAGTTTCAGCTAGGTGTAGGATTCATAAACTTTGATTTGTTGTTGTTCATCATTTCCAACTTCTATTTTTGACAATCCACGATATTCATTTCTTCTTGCCAATGAGTATACCACATAAGAAGTCCATCTGAATACTTGTTTATCTTTGAAATTGCTGAATGCCTAATCCATATTGTCACTTAATATCTGAGACCAGTGGAATTTGGTTCCTTTGGTAATTATCTCTTTAATCATTAGGAACATCCACCCTTCAAAAGTTGAGGTAGTAGGTAGTCCATATATCCTACTGAGCAAGGTCACTAGATCTCCTATTTCATCATGGAAGTTGCTTCTATATAATGTTTGAGGGAGTTTGATAATAGAAGATCTTTTGCTTTTCATCCAATGATCATTAATATGTTTCTTGCATGTATCCATATCCTTCCAAAGATCTCTACTAATGATGGTGGACTTATATCTACTAGCACATATCCATTGGGAGTTTGTATGGTCCTAGTCATTATGTCATATCTGTCAGCACAAGCAACTATTAATTCTACATATTGAGCTGAAGTAGGGAAGGCAACAACTTCTGTAATACCACTGTCTTTTACTTTCTTGGCCCTTGGAGTGGCATCGGGTCCAAATATTCAGGTTCTGAATTCATCTAAGTTGATATGACCTAGATCAGTGTCTCCTATGTTTTTCCATCCAGAGGTGATCTTGGTTTCGGGAGGAATACCCTTGAATTCGTACTTCATGGTTTGGGTTCTTGCAATCATTTAACCTGCATGACTAGACCCCATAAGTCTTAATGATTTTGAATGGTTTTCTAATTCCTAAGTTTTAAATGCATGACTATAAAGCTAACTACTATACCACTAAGTCATGGTATATTAAATGAGAGCAATATCTATCCAACTAAGTGATAAATGCTTACCCATGTAATGTACAAGTCTAAAAAGTTACTAATTACTACATAATAAAATGACAAACATCTCATTCCATGCTAATTCATGCAATAAATACTTAAATACTCCACAATTTGAATCAAAAGATATAAAACAACATAATTCCATCAATGCAATATTCATTTTAATTGGACAGACCTCTTATCCTTGAAATTTTCATCAAAAACAGTGATTTTGCATGTTTTGCGCTAATTCGAGGGTCATCTAACCTCTTAGGAACAAAGCGCTAGATCAGGGTCAACCGACCTTGCATGGAATTTGAGGTCATCCGACCTAAAGGGTATACTTTCATTTGGTCACTTGACCATTATGGTGTTTGGTGCAAATTTTAGAAACATTCGACCTTGCACAGAATTTGGATGTGACTAACTTAAATAAGTCTCAGAGGTCAGTCAGTTGGATTTACAGCACAAGTTGGAAGAGGCGATTTTCAGTGCTAGACCAATTATCATGTTTTGTGTGAGTTTTGAGATTGATCAAATTAGCAAGCCTTTGGGAGATGTCAAACCTAAGTCAGAGAAGGTGAGATTGAGTGCCGAGTCAGACAATAATGGTTTAAGTGCAATGTGAGCTTTGAGATTTTGTGGAGTTTTAAATGTCATCTGACCAAAGTTGGTTAAGGTAGGAATTAGTGCTAGGTCAGATGACAATGTTTTTAGCGCCGACTACGTTCAGGATTTTGGCAGAGTTTTTTAAAGTGTCTGACTAAATTAAATTGGTTGCGAGAATTTGGAGGTTGGTAGGACACATATTCAGCACCAGATTAAAGGATCGATTTCAATAGTGTGAATTTCTTGCGATAGATGTCCCATTTTTCTTGAAGTTTCAGTGTCGCGATTTTATGGACATTGTTTTGATTTCAACACAAGTGGGAGTTTTTTGAATGAAGTTGTATTTCTATAGTTAACTACCCAACTCGACTTTCTAAACTAGGGTTTTTTTAAGACACGTTCAAAATATAGAAACCCTATTTTTAACAGTTCGGACCCCTTTCTATTCACAAAATACATTTGACAAATCTACTCTCAAAGGAATTGAAACTTGATTTGGCATAACAAAAGCCCTTACTTACACAAATGTAATCCCTAGCTTGGAAATAGGAAATTTTAGGTTTGAAAATGGAGTACTTACCGGATTTGCAGAGATAAAATTTGAGGGAATGTGCAATTCTTTTGGTTGAATCTGCAGGTTGTTTGTAGAAGATCGATCTCAGACTCGTTCAGGAGATCCTTAATTAGTTTTGAAAATGCAAAACGAGTTCAAAGAGAAAACAAAACATATTTATCCTTCCCCGTTGATAGCCATAAATGCAAGGAGTATAACATGACATCTTGGCGTGCTGCAGAGTCATTTAGGGTAAGTGGGATTACTGACTTTACGTGATTTTGACGACTTACAGACCTAGTCAGATGCATTCAATTTTAGCGCCTATTTGGATGAAGGCTTTTAGTGCTTTACGTAGGTTTGAAAGCTATTGGATTTGTGCAGATTTGGTTTTCTTTTGACCTCGGTCGGTAGGGTGAGGATTTAGTGCAAGTCAGACGTGGAGGGTTTTAGTGCAGGATTGATAAACTTCATTTTGGTGCTTGGTCGGAGGATGTGTTTCGTAGCACTAAGTCAGATGATTAAAGTTTTAGCGCTATATCAGTTGCATTGGATTTTAGCACAGAAGTCAGTTAGTAAAGATTTAGCGCTTAGGTAGTTGGTGATGGAATTAGCGCTGAGTCAGATGGACAGGCATTTAGTGCAAAAGTCAGATGATCGAGGATTTAGTGCAAAGTTCTATTGCAAGGGTTTTTAGCGCAAAAGGCACTCAAACTTGATTTCAATGAAGGTAAATACATGGACTTAGTTGATTTTTGGTTGACTTAATGACACTAATCTTTCTAGTATGCAAAAAATGCAATTGACCACCTTTTGACATCTTAGGAATCAAGGAACTAAACTGACACTCTAGACCAAAATCTTGAAGAGGGGGGGTCCTTGTTTCATGAAATGGGGTGTGTCTGCAAGGTACAACAAATGGTGACTCTGCTGGGAAATGCTCCAGAGTATTTCAAAGATAAACTTTTAGTTTAAACCCAAAACTTCCATGTGTCCCACATGCTAGACAAGAAAACATGATATCTTATCAAAGAATTAAAGCTCAATAACCAGTACAACCATCCATATCCTAAAAACCTGAGTGTGTGTAGTTGCATTAATTCCCATCCCTTAGTGACTAAGCTTATCTTGGATCCTTTACATTAAGCTACATGATTAGTACACACCTTCTGAGCTACCTGGACATTTCCCCGCTACCAGCGAGCGTCTATAGCCCCAATGGGTTTGTCTCAGAATTCCACTCAAGTAGAGCCCCACTGCTAGTCAGGTGTCCATAGTCCCGGTAGAGTTTACTTGATTGTCCATCTAACTGAGTTATGGTGTGTGTAAGTGTTATTTTCTTTGTATTTCTTTTCTTTGATTTGATTGATATTTCATTGAGCTTAAATTTGGTAGAGTACAATGCAATACCGCTGCCCTTGCAACACATGCTTTTGATGGCATTAGTTACATTGATAACTCAGCTAGTTGGGTGTGGACTCCCGATGGCGGCAAAGGTGGACCTTAGATTTTTCACTTAATGCAAGCTCACCAAGACTCACTTAGGTACCTCAAGATTACTTAAGAGTGTGAGAGATATATGGTTAGAAAATACTTCAAGTGCACTGACTAATGACTCCTTTCCAATGAATAGACATCATTCCTTCAGGTGTAACAATGAAACCCACAACAAGACCTAAGTGAGAAACTTCGGCTTCTCAAAGAAAAACTCTAGATTATTTACCCAACAAAGAAGCACTTGCAGGACTGTACAACTGCCACCACATTCTAGAAACAAGGATACCGATAAAGCAAGCATAGCGAGCAAAGCAAAGCAGGAAAGACAACTAAACTAAGATCAAGCAAACACCTAATAGCTCTAGAAAGTGAAAGCAAAAAGCATAGAGCTAATCTAAACAGCAACCTAACCTAACCAAATCAAACAAGCAACCTAACTATATACACTAATAGAAGGCAAGGTTTCCTCCTAAGCCTGAAAGTAGTGCTTCAGAAACTGTCCATTGATGGGCAATGGAAGATCCTCACCAGTAAGGTTCTTCAGTCGATACGTGCTGTCACCAAGAATCTCATAAATCTGATATGGACCTAACCAAAGTTTGTTGAACTTACCATGTTCACATTTCTTCTCGTGGGCCTTATCCCAGTATAGTACTAAGTTAGAAATGCGAAAGGATTTGACTTTAGCTCTCTTGTCGAACCATCATTTCACTACCCCTTGGTGTTTGGAAAAGTTTTCTATAGAAGCATCACGTTTCTCTTCGAGGTACAATAATTGGGCTAATCGGGAAGATAGTTGATCATCTAGTTTGGACAATCTTGCATAAATTGTAGCACAGGGATTCTCAAATGGATGGGGAAGATAGGCTCCCTACCGTAAACTAAATGATAGGGTGATGTTCCTAATGCAGCCTTGTGTCTAATTCTGTCAGCCCATAAAGCGAACCTAAGCTAAGTATGTCAGTCTTTGGGGTTCTTGTCGAGTAGTTTCTTAATTACCTCAAGCAAGTTTTTGTTTGTGGATTCAGCGACCCCATTCCATTGAGGATAGTAATTAGAGGAAAATTTAAGAATGATCCCATAATCAAATGCCCAGTTAGTAAAATGTAATGAAGCAAAGATAGGGCCACTAGCACAAACCAAGGAGAAAGGACAGCCAAACTTGGTAATGATATTCTTTCCAGCAAATTCAATAACTACCTGTGTGGTACATTGTTTGCATGCTATAGCTTCAGACCATCAGGTACAATAATCGGCAGCAGTTGGAATATACATGTGGCCCGCAGAGGAAGATGGGTTGATCATACCAATAAAGTCGAGTCCCCACTATGCGAATGGTTGCACCTCCAAGACTGGTTGCAATGGCATAGCAATGTTTTGTTCTCTTGTGGCAACCATCCGACACGTGTGACAAGTTCTCACATGTGAATGAGCATCTTTGAACAAAGTGGGCTAGTAGTACCCTGCCCGGAGAATCTGATTGGCGGTGGAATGAGCCGATCCGTGACCCATGACAAACTTCTCATAGAAACTTGTCAGAACCTATGCTACCTCTATTCTATCTAAGCACCTTAGATAGATCCCTTTGTGATTTTTCTTCTATAACATTGATCCCTTTATTATGTAGCTATTACTTTTTAATTTAAGTGCTCTTCTCTAAACTGGATTCAACTGAGGTGGCTAGCGCTGATTAAGAAGATAAAACACAATGTCTCCATACCATTAATCTTTAGAGATGTCTTCTAATATATACTGTTGGGAGACTAAGCCTGGACCAACTTCTGCCATTTTTTTTGTTAACGTTTGTCCTCATACCAGTTTCATAGGTCGTATCTCTATGTCAAATTCTTAAAGAATAGTGACCCATTTTCCTCTTCTTTCACCCAGTTCACTCTACATCAACAGTGTTTTAATTGCTGCATCTGGCACTATGGCAATTACTTGGCTTCTCAAGATGTAGTGAAGAAACTTTTTAATAGCCTTAACTAGGGTGTATGCTTGTTTTTCCACATTTGGATACCTTAGTTCTACATCTTTCAATGGAGTTCTCATAAAAGCGATGGGTCTTTCATCATCACAGACTCTTTTTTGCATCAGCATGATGGCACAAGTATGCTCAGAAGTGAAAGAATAGATACAGAATGGCAGTGTGTAGTCTGGACTCACTAGTACTGGAGCATTGGCTATTGCTTGTTTGATTTCTATGAACGCAGCCTTAGCTTCCAGAATCCACTCTATCTTTGTGTCTTGTTTCAACATGGCATTCAATGGACAGACAATTTCAGAAAACCCAATAATAAATTTACGGACAAAGTTAATCTTACTAAAGTATGACTTGAGTTCCTTCTTGCTAGCTGGAGATGGTATCTTGAGGATTGCTTGGACTCGATCAGGATCGATAGATATGCGTTGCTCAGAGATTACATGTCCTAGCAATTTTCCTTTAGTCACTCCAAAGATGCACTTTTTTGGATTGAGCGAGATCCCATAATCTTTACATTGTTGTAAAAATTTCCTTAGGTCTGCCACATGATCTTCTCATCTCTTTGAAAATAGAGTAAGGTCATCCATATAAATGATAATGCATTTCCCAACCAGTCCTTTGAAAGCTACATCCATTGCACGTTGGAACATGGCACCAACATTAATCAGCCCAAATGGCATCCGGCAGAATGCGTAGATTTCCCATTTGCATGTGAAAGATCTCTTTAATCTATCCTCATAGTCGACCATCACTTGGTTGTAACCTAAATAACCATCTAGGAAAGACATCATCTGAGATCCATTGACAATTTACAGCACTTTGTCTAATGATGGTAGTGGATAGTTATCCTTCTTGGAGGCTGAGTTCAAATTATGAAAGTCGACACAAAGTCTGATTGCTCCATTTTTATTTTAGACTAGTACCAAATTTTCCACCTAGGCTGAATGTCTGACAGGGAATATAATCCTAGCAAACAACAATTTCTGCACTTCCTTGAAAATCAAAGGCTCTAACAAAGCATTCATCAGCCACTGGCTCTGCCTAAATGGCTTTGGACCTAGTTTGGACGATATCATGTGAATAATGATTGAAGTATCATATGTCTTGAGGTCTTCATAACTCCATGCTATGACTTCATGATAGTCTCTTAATGCATGGATAATAGCTACTTTTTCTTCCTCTGTGCTAGCTTTCCCAATGAACACATTCTTAACTTCTTCAGATGTCCCCAAATTAAAAGGATCGCATTGCCCACCAGGAGATTCTCCTTCTTTCCTCTTAGTTCCAAGCTTGTATGAGTCAAACAGTCATTCCAATTCTACCTGTAACGTCAGAAAATGTCTCCTTGGGGGCTTTTCCCTCATAAGGTTTAGCTCCCAGGTCTTTAGAGTGCATTTAGGACATTTTAGTTCATATTTTAGCATCTTGATGGAATGCGACCTAGGTTCAATGACAAATAGGACCTAGGTGGACCCCTTGAGCTGTACCCTGCCTAAAATAGGGGGGAGGACTTGGGCACTCGTGCCCTAGTCCTGCCCTATTTTAGGGCAGCCCTAATTTTTGAGTGTCAGTTTATGATCATTAGGAGGTTATTTTGCCAACACGGTAAAGTTCAATTTTTAATATCATGTCGGGAATGCCTGTAGGTGCATCTATAAGCAAGCTTAGGCATTCATTTGTAAACTAGATTTCACTTAGATTCCAAGGAGCAAGCTATTGTGTTCTCAAGGTGATTCAAGGGTTTCTATTGTGTTGCAAGAGCAGACATGTGCATTTTGTGCATTGATATTTACAGATTTGAGCATTAATTCCTTCATGGCATGAAGAGCATCTTCCTCCATGAAAGCTTTGTTGGAAACAAGGAAGTTAACTGAGAGGGGGAGGTGAATCAGTTACCTCAAAATTTTCTTAATTTTCTTTTCTTTTGTTATATTAATAATCAGTGCAGCATCAAATCAAATAAGCATATGTGATCATAAGAAAAGAAATAAATTTAACACATAACACAAGGATTTTTACATGGAAAACCCTGTTAAGGGAAAAACTGCGGGGTGACTAACCCAAGATTATATTCTCTGTTAAAAGAATAAAAGAGTACAAGATGGCACTTGCCAATTAGGGCTCACTACATGAGCACATTGCTCACAAGAGGCACACTACCTATAAGAACTTATAGAAGGTAATCAGATGTTTGAACTAATCAGAAGCATCTACAAATGTAAGAGTTCAGTTCCGGTTAGACACAATACACTGATTTGATGCACTTCATTCTTCCTCTGCTTTAATACTGTTGCTTTGTCACATACCAAACTTGATCTACTGCTTTCACACTTGTCCCTACTTTTCTTTGAACGTATTACATCACTTATATTTTTTTTCATCCCTACATACTGGAATCCATCTGGTATATATATCCGCATCAAGGATTTCATCAAATTTCTAGTCGGTAACAAGAACATTCAAGATATTTACAAGTTACTGATCTGTCGACTGAATCTGTGCTTTATTTGTGATGCATATCAAAAGCATAGGCATAGAAGTCATTAATCATGTCGGCCAACAATGTATAATCCCCCAAATAGCTTGATCAACACCTTTTACTCATCCAGATTTAAGTCTGATGCTCTACCGGTCAGTTCTTCCTCTGTCTACTCTACTTGATTAGAACTTGATGCTCAAATGCTCATATCTTTTCCATGCTTTACTATCGGAGGCTAAATCACTGGAATATACTATTCATGATACCCCTCTTGACTTATCCAAGTCTGTGACTTGCTAAGTTACCCCATCTGAGAGATCCAGACCTAATTGTCGGACCTTGTTGCATACTCTATTCGCATTCATTAGACGAAAACAATCTTCAATCTGACTTCCAGTATAGGCATACTATGTACTACGGATGTGTGGGATAGACTTTGTTGCCATCAATGACAACACTCATGAAGCCACACACTGTCTCTTGCGAACAATCTCCCCCTTTGGAATTAATGGCAACACTTAGTGAAAAATGGCTAAGTATCGCAGTAAACTCCCCCTTGGCTGATGCTCCGTCTTTTGCACTGTTTTACCGCAGGTCCCCCTTAGCTGGATTCTACATTTTTCACTACTCCTCACTCCCCCTTTGACATCAATGGAAAAGGGTAGAATCTGCATCCCCAAATTTTGCAAAAATTAATCTATACATGGCCGCATAAGTATATATACATGTTATACTTTCATATACTTAAGTATATCCACAAAAGTGGCCATCAACTGTACAAACTCTGTGGCCCAGCTTTGCTTCATCCTGTCCAAAATGGAGATGTGACCACTCAACAAAAATGCATATGCTTTTGTCCTACTTAGATCCATCGGATCAGTGGTTCGGGATGTGGTCTGAGCATCTGTCAAGGCCTCATGCATTGCCTCTAAATTAGGGATAATTATCCCTCTGAGTTCACTCATCCTATTTATTATATTCTTCTTTTCTTTGTCTAGTCTCTTTATTTCATTTATAATGACAATGGCCTAGCATTCTTGATTCATTAAAGAGGTAGAAAGGGGATGAAAGTTCTGAGATAAACTTGATAGTTTACCTTCTTATTCTTTCACCTTCTTTTCAATATCCTCTGTCACTTTGGGCCAAGATAGACAAATTTGTACATGTCCCCACCATCCTTAAGAGCATTTTCAAGGCTCTTTATTCCAATGTCTAGGGTCCTCCTATCATTAGCAATGAGTCCCTGTACTTCAATGAATCTTTTTCCCAAAATCTCCTTCCGGACCTTAGCTTCTACTGATTTTTCTAGAGATTCAAAGTGAGTGGTAATAGAATTTACCAAAGATTTTAGGTTGCCGGATGGTGAGGCTGAAGGATCATTTTGGAATGATAGCATGATCTTCTCCAGCATCTTGGATACCATCTCCAACAATTCACAATCTTCCATGTGAGATTTTAGGAGTTTTTCTTTTACTTTGGCTTGAGCAAAAGATGCTATTTTCATTGTCTGGACTCGAGATAGAGAGTCAAAATTTAATGGCCCTTGAAATAGTTTAGGTTCATCTATCTCCATCATTTCTTTGTTCAAGAAGTTCTTCACTGCCCCTACAATGTCTCTTGCCAGTGATTTAGACTTCTTTTCTTTTGGGGTATCAGAATGGTCAACATTACTCTCTTCTGCTTGTTCTTCTTCTTTTCCTCTGACCTCTTGTTCTTGACTTACTTTCTCCTCTTTTCTTCCTTCTCCTTCAACTTCAAAATTTGGAATGTCTGCAGTGGGATCCAGAGGAGAGATATCGCATGAGATTACTATTTCATGAACTTCCTCTTCCGAAACAGAGGAATCCAAGTCCTTAGATTTCTCTTCATCTAGCTCTTTTGATCCTTCTACATCTTTTTTAGAAGATTCTTCATTGGTTACATTTAATCCTTCAACATTCATGGTAGAAGGTTCGTCATCTGTTTCCTCTACAATAGGAAGATTGAATCTTTTGAAAGCATTCCAGAGGATTTCTTTTGTTTCTTTTTCTACTTGGTTAGTTTCTGCAAGAATAAGTTTATTCATTCTTGCTTTACTCCAAAATTCATCCTTACAGTCCTTAAAGATCATGGTCATTTGTTTTGGGGTGATAGAAGGATAAAGCTGAATTGCTATCTATTCCCAGATCTCTAAGTCTTTTTCCTTGGCATTCTCTTTTCTTAGTTCAAGTACTTCTTCTAGGCTCTTAGGAATTAATGATATAATTTCAATGAAATCATTATTGTAAATATTTAGGTACCTAACAGTGGCTTCTTCCAAAATCCTCTTGTCGGTATCACTGCATTCATCATAGAACTTTGTTACTGGCTACAGGTTACCATCCACAGTAACTGCCTTAATGATGTCATCAATGGAAAGAGTGGTCTTTTCAACAAATTCTTCTACCTTTTCTTCCTTGTTTTTATTGGCAAAGAATTCCCCAGATGTCTTCTTCTTCATTTTCTTAATTTCCTCATCAGATTTTGTTTCTTCATCATCTTTGAGACTTGTGTATGACCTTGTGGCTTTGGTCTTCATCCTCTTTTCTCCTTTTCTAGATGTCTTGACTTCTAGTTTGGTGGCCCTTGAGATTTTAGGAGTGGTAGGTACAGAGCTCTTGGAGAATCTAGTCCGGGAGGAGGCTTGTGTAGGAACCTCTCCTTTCTTTTCTTCTTGTTTTTCTTTCTCAGCCTTCTCCATTTTCTCTCTGTTTGCATCTACTGCCTCTTTTGATATGCCAAATCTTTTGGCAATTTCCTCAACTTCCCTTCTAACTTTCCTCTTTATCTCCGGTTGTCTTAGCTCAACATGTATTTTTACACTTAGTTCTTGAAAGGTTCCAAACCTTTCTGCCTCAGGGTCCTTAAGTTAGCTCAACAGGTGTTGAATATGTAGTCCCAAGATTTTCCCATCGACCTTGTATCCCATAGGCATTATCCACACTATTCTGGGCTCAATTGCCTCCATTAGGCATTGATCAGTGTCAACCATAAAGCATACTGTGTCCTTGTATTTCTTGACTATGGATTGAGGAATTCTTTATCTGGCTTGCATCATGCTCTGAAAGTTCTTGAAGTAACCCCAGAGAGCTGTGTTTTGGGCTTGAGCATCACCAAGTCCATACATATAATCTCTAATCTATATGGCAACCAATTTGTCATTTTTCCATACGCAACCACTTGATCTGGGTAGCTCATTCATGTAATAAAAGAACAGACATAGTATTAGACAACCATATTTGAAGGAATTCTTCTTATCCTTTTTGATCTTCTGTAGGTTTTCTAATAGTTGATTCAGGAGAAGATCACATAGGTCATAGTCTGCATTTTCCCTCAACATCTAATATGTTGCATATATTGCAGTCCCAGGCACAAAATTCTCCCTGCTAGAATGATAGATCTTGTACCCAATTATCATTAAGGAAAACTTGACATCCAGATCTATGATGTCATCTATGGTCATTGCTCTTTTGTCAAACTTAGATCTGGTGGCTTCAGTTATTGTCTGGTTCTTGACAGATTTAAGTGCAAGTAACCCACCAGAAGAATGCAGTCCAGTCACTGCCCTGATGGCATCTTTTGTTATCTTGAAGGGCCTCATTAACCACATGAAATTATCATGCATTCTTCTTAGGACATACCGGACCCAATCATCTTCTGCAAAACAAGGGAAGTGTATACAATGTCTGAAGTGTTTATCCCAAAGGGCCTTGTATTGAGGTTTGAGTTCAAAAGTCTCATCTATTAGCTATTTGTGATAGATGTCCACCAATTTAGAGTCTCCAAATTTCTCAATGTTGGCATGGATATAGACCCTAACATCTTCTACATGCAATACCCCATGTAGAATGCTAGAAAATGCACCTAAAGGATCAACTTCTAGATATTTATAGGGGTGTTTCTTAAATTTTGGGCGCGGCCTATCAGTGATCTTAACAACCATTGGAGTAGCCATCTTGCAAAAGATTTAGAGAGAGATTTTTAGAATGGAAGTACCTTTTTATGCTTTAGGGTTTGAAATAGGAGCCGAAACAGATCGCTGGTTGAATTCATTTTTGCAGTTGATCTTGAGTCAGTTGTAGAAACTTTGTTACAGAGCTCTTCTTTTCTTCTTCTTGAATGCAAATGTGTAAATAATGAGTGAATGAACCCTTTTATCCTTGCACAAACCCTAATTTCCTTTTGTAATAAATGCACAACATAAGTTATTCAATTGCTCTATTTTGAGAGAGATCTTCTTGAATCATTGTACTGAACTTAGAATCATTGTTAGTGAGGATTGACGATGTATCTTCTTTTCTTCAATCATGCCATGGGTCCACAGATCAAAGTATTTCAATTCTGAATCATATCGGATCTATTTGTGAAAATCCTGCTTTACCGGATGGTTGTCAAACCAGATCAACTTGAGTGGTTAAACTCTTGCAAAACTCCATGCGAATCTTTCATATTTTTACTAAAGGTTATTTAGATATTTTTTTGAGAACCCTTTAATCCGCAACATTCCATGTACCAAATTTAGGCACTAATTGACTGGCTGGGGGAATTTGTTTTTCTCTGTGACTCTCCCTGATCTAGACCTCATTTGTTTAGTTTCCGGAAGGAATATCAGCACTGGATTCTAGTGCGGATCCATCCCCAATATTTTTTGTACTCTTCTTCACCCAAATCTTTCTCATCTCCTTTTGAACTTCATTCGCATTCACTTTACCTTTGCTCTTATCTTATTTTTGATTATGTTGCACTGGACCATTTTTATCCTGATTTCTATTTGTGTAGAATTTGGCAATATGACTAGATCTATTGCAATTGTAGTAGACAACATTTCCTGGCTTATTTGATTGACATCCTCTTGATCTACATTGATTAGCCATATGTCCCATTCTATTGCATGCAAAGCACCTACCATTGAATGAATTATTTATTTGCATATTTATACATTCAAGAGATTTGTGACCATACCTTTTGTAGTTAAAACATTGTCCAGAGAAGGATGGATTAGTCTAATTCATTCTCCTCCTGCACTGAGTTGCTTTATGACCAAAATTGTTGCAATTGAAGTAGTATCCATTGAAGGATGGATATCTTTGAGCATTTGGTTGCCTTACCAGAGGTCTTCTAGGCCTGTTTCTTTGATTTCCTGATCCAAAGTTCTTTTGATAGGATCTGGAGCTTTCACCTTTCTCATATCCCAAGCCACGCTTATCATCTACCCTCTTTTTGGCTTTCAAGAAGAACTTCAAGTTGAGCTGAGCTTATCTTGAATTTCTCTTTTTATTCATTTTTTGTTTGAAGATCTTGTTTAAGAGTGTCTATCTAATTCTCAAGTTCTTCATTGTCTCTAGCTTCTTCAAGATCTGATTCAAGATGCCTGATTATTCTATCTATTTTATGGTAGTCCTCTATTTTCTCTTTGAGAGATTGTTTTAGATTATCTTCAATTTTCCTCTTTTCTTCAATTTCTTAGGTGAATCTCATAACCCTTAATTCCATTTCATGCCTTACCATAATGACTTCTTTTGACAGTTTATCACATAGCCTATTTTTCTCATCCAGATCTTCATTGGTATCATTGACTTCACTCTGATTGGCTAATTTTTGAAGTAGTTCCTTTCTCTTTTTCACAGAGATACTCAATTTTTCTTTTAGCTCATTTATGAAATCATCAACTTGTTTGAGTCTTTCTCTCAAGTTATTGACTTGAGAGTGGGATTGTTCAAGATCATTAAGAGAAGATTGAAGTTGTTCCTTCATACCATAAATATCCATTGAGATTCCCAGATCTTCCTCAAGCTGTTAGGCTTTGGTTAGAGGAAATTGGCTCTGATACCAATTGTTGGAAACAAGGTAGATAACTGAGAGGGGGGTGAATCAGTTATCTCAAAATTTCCTTAATTTTCTTTTCTTTTTTTATCTTAATAATCAGTGCAGTATCAAATCATATAAGGATATGTGATCATAAGAATAGAAATAAAATTAACACATAACACAAGGATTTTTACGTGGAAAACCCTGTTAAGGGAAAAACCACGAGGTGACTAACCCAAGATTGTATTCTCTGTTAAAAGAATAAAGGAGTACAAGATGGCACTTGCCAATTAGGGCTCACTGCTTGAGCACACTGCTCACAAGAGGTACACTACCTACAAGAACTTATAGAAGGTAATCAGATGTTTGAACTGATGAGAAGCATCTAGAAATGCAAGAATTTAGTTCTGGTTAGGCACAATACATTGATTTGATGCACTTCATTCTTCCTCTGCTTTAATATTGTTTCTCTGTCACATACTGGACTTGATCTACTACTTTCACACTTGTCCCTACTTTTCTTTGCACTTATTGCATCACTTATATTTTTTTTTCATACCTACATACTAGAATCCATCTGGTATATATATTCGCATCAAGGATTTCATCAACTTTCTAGTCGGCAACAAGAACACTCAAGATATTTACAAGTTACTGATCTATCGGCTAAATCCATGCTTGATTTGTGATGCGTATCAAAAGCATAGGCATAGAATTCATTAATCATGTCGGCCAACAATGTATAATCCTCCAAATATCTTGATCAACACCTTTTACTCATCTGGATTGAAGTCTGATGCTTTGTCGGTTAGTTCTTCCTCTATCTACTCTACTTGACTGGAACCTGATGCTTAGATACTCATATATTTTCCATGCTTTACTACTGGAGGCTAAATCTCTAGAATATAGTAGTCATGATACCCCTCTTGACTTATGCAAGTCTGCAACTTGCTGAGTTACCCCATCTGAGAGATCTGGACCTGATTGTTGGACCTTGTTGCATACTCTGTTTTTGTTCACCAGACCAAAACAATCTTCAATCTAACTTTCAGTATAGGCATACTATGTACTATGGATGTGTGGGATAGACTTTGTTTCCATCAATGACAACACTCATGAAGCCACACAGTGTCTCTTGCCAACAAGCTTCACTACAAGGTGACATATCATTGTGTTTTTATCACTGATTCCTTTAGTTTTTGGCCTCTGCCTCACAAGGGCACACCCTCTTTATCTGACTACGGTGTTTGGAGACTTAAGTGTCCTTCGGGGTTTGACTGAGGAAAACCTATAAACACCACAACCCCCAAAACCAAGTCTTGTGATTGCAGGTTATAGGTGTCGCATCTAGGAAAAGTAGAGTTGTAGGAAGGCTGGGAAGACATCATGGATTCAAGATCTGAAGGAAAGATGGACAAAGGAGCACTTCTGGGACTAGGGCATTCACTCCAGTGTCCTCTATAGAAAGATTCCAGAAAAAAGAAGTTACAGGGCTGATCAGTGTTCGAAGGAGGTGTGGATTCCTCGAAAAAGTAGGTACCTTGGACTTGGACGCCTGCTCTAGTGTCCCTGGCTATTCTACTTTGGAACCCCCAAAATAGGTATTCTGTAATTTGGTATTTTACTCCCGTCTGTAAGAGCTTTTTCTGTTATTCATCAATTTGCTGTTGTATTTGCATAATTAGGGTTTTAATGGTTAATTGAGCATAGTAGAAGGAAAAATTGATAATTAATTCTGTAATCCAATCTTCCCCTCATTTGCAAGAGATCTAGGGTATGATAGTGCTCGCCACTCGACCCTAGATCGTTTAATGTTAGGGTGAAAGGAGGATTTTAACATCTAAGCCACAAAAGATTAACAAATCCAATTTTACCCTAAACATTTTGGTGAACCTGGCATGAAAGTGACTCTAGGGTATGATAGTGCTTTCCATTCGACCCTAGATCCTTCAATGTATAGTGGAGAGGCGGATTTAAACACCTAAACAATAATTAGATTAACGAATCCAATTTTCCAGTAAACATTTTGGTGAACCCGTGTCTTTGAACTTAAATTGCAACTTGATGAGGGTTTTTCTACAGATTTGGTGTGATTTCATTCATTCATTTGGTCATTTAAGTTATTGCATTGAGAAATTTTTTTAAAAAATTTAAAATTTTGGAAAAATACAAAAGATTTGCATTGTTTGGCTTACTAAATTGTGTCAATTCTTCCTAAATTTTCCTAATTCATAATTTTTGCATCAGATCTAATATAAACTATAGAAAAATACAAAAATTCAAGATCTTGCATTGCATTTTCATCATTTAATTGCTAGGGTTTTGTGGAAATTTTGTCAATTTTAGATAACCTAGCAATTCCAAAATCTAGGGTTTGTAGGCAAAATATTTTATCATATTTTTCTACTAATTTTAGAGGCTCATTCAAATTTGTATTTGGATTTTGTCTTGTATTTTAGTGTGAATTCACATTTAAATTTAAATTATTTGCATTTTTGCATTGAAAATTTCAATAAAATCTAGCGATTTTGGTGCATTTTCATTAAATTTGCGTGGGCATTTTGCATGTTAAGAATTGAAAATCATTTTCAGATCTAAGAGTATTTAATTTCTTCATAAATCAGACTTCAAACCATTCACATAGCATTTTGTCCCAAAATCTCAAACCTAGGGCTTTGAAAACAATGATTTTCACTAATTTTGGCCTTATCAACTTCATAAATTTGCACTATAGGTGTGTTGTGAAGGATATTTTTGCATTAATTTTCTGCTACCATGGAAATAATTTTCTTCCCCTTATAAAAAGCTTCACAACACCCTTTTAACAGGCTCTTGTAGTGAAAATTTCATGAAAAACTACACATTTTGGCTATTTTTTGCCCTAGGGTTTGACCTAGTTTGCACTCCAAGCATGTTGTGATCAATTTTATGGATTGAAGTGGCTATTATTATTTTTTTTCCATCATCATTTTCCTCACAATACCCTTTGTTATGCTCTTTTGCATTGAATTTTGGTGAAAAAAGTGCCCATTTTGACATATTTTCACTATATTTTGACTTGGCATTATCTTGGATTTACATCAGGAGTGTGTTGAGAGTGATTATACTACTATTTTGGACTGATATCAGTCATATAACCTTATTCCCTTGAATTAAATCCTCATAGCATCCTTCATTTCATTCATTTGCATTGAAAAGAATCAAAAAATCAAGCATTTTAGCATAAATTTCACATTAATGGATTTTCCTAATGGTACATCTTTAGAAGATCTATATGAGTACATTGTGAATTATGAGAATTTTTGCAAATTCACTAACAAATATCCTCAAGTCTTGAATCAAATAGTATACATCTATGGCATTGACATAACCAACACTGCTCCATGTGATATCCTTCGATCAATAGCTTACTTCGATAACTTTCATGAGACTATAGATGTTTTCCCTTCAATCATGGAGAATCTAAAAAAATTTATAGCTAAAAACCACCATGGGGAAAGTAGTGATGATAAATTTACTCCCACTCCCCCTTTGTTTCACGATGATATAATGCAAATCCTCTCTTAGACCTATGAGAATGACATAGCAATGGGTGATTTATCAAACAAAGAGACTTGTCCCAACATAAACCCACTTGGTGAGGATATATTGGCACAAGACAAAGACATCATTGATACATTTATCCACACCTCTTTTCCATCTCTTCCCACTCTCCCTAATTAGGATGAAGCTCTAGATAATGTAGATTCTCTTTGTGACCATTTGCTTAGTTTGCCACCAGATGTTCAAGAACTTCTCAATTACATGCTAAACTAGAAAATAGAACATGAACTGTCACATACTTTGGAAAGCAATGAAATCCTACATGTTGTGGAAGAACAAGATATCCCTCCAATTCAAGCCATTCCAACAACCTATATAAGGACTGAAATGGGTATCTTTCAGATGCCTCCACAAGCTCATTTAAATGGCATTTCAAATGCTCCTATAGCTGACATAGACAATGGCAACATTCCCTCTCAACCATCATTAAGAGAAACCTTTCCTACATGGTACCTCGCAAACTCATGAACATATGGAAGATAGAAGAAGTGATAGGACCTTAACCATTAAAATAAAGATCAAGATTCGTGATACCCACTAGCCCGACAAGAGCCCCCCAGGTAAGTATCTCTTACCCTTTATCTCTCTCATGATGTACTTCCCCTGTGATGTGTTGTGTTGTTTAGGCCTCCTAGGATGACCTCAGATTCTCCTGTAAGGTTTAGCATACTAGGAGATCACCTTTGTTGTGACCTTCTTCTATTTGTATCATCATTCTTCTATATTGCCTCTCTCTTTGATTTCATGGTTGTGTGTTGTGTCTTACAGACATAGCGTCATGGTTGGTGACTTGGGGGCACCCTCCTACATGGTTGTCCCTAAGAAACTTGTTTTCTCCTCTCTTATTTATTGTTTCCCTTCCTCTAGTGTTTCCATCTAGCAGGCAGATGATGACAAACATTTATACTGATGCGGACCTAGTGTCCCTTTCGAGAGCAATAAAAAATGGACTATATTTCCTAATATGACGATGGGGTTGTATATTTTATCCGACACTTGGCTAGTGGAAGCACTCATGCTTTCCGCATAGTGAATTTGATGATGTTTCTGTCCCATTTACAAACCTTAACAATACTGCTACTCTATGCACCTTTTTTTGGCTTTGAATCTAGCCTTGGCGGTACTCGATTCAGAGAGCTTCGTGATATAGCCCCTAGTTATCCTCGAACTCTGAATTCATTGTATAACCTTGGCTCTTAGTGTGGTTAATCATATGGATTGATGTTGTTGTTTATCATGATGTTGTAGACACTAACATGTTTTTTACAGGGATGTGTTTGTGGGAACATTTGCTGATCGTAAAGTACATGTCACCTCGGGGGGCATGGGCTTTGCAAAAGTCAATTTTCCCTTGTGTGTTTTCTTCCTACCTTAATGTGCTTGATATCGATAACTGATATCAACCACCTTAAGGTGGGGGCATATATAGGGTAAGCTATCTATTGTAGATGTTAGCAATGTTCTTGTCCTCAAGTGTAGGCTAGTATGATGAGTACTTTGTGCATCCTGAGCTTGTTTGCAATCAATCAATCAATCATGTAAGCCCTCTACGGAGGTAGGATATCAAGGTGGTGGGGATGGTGTAGTTCTCAGAGCAGATTGGATCATCCTATCATTTTCAAAAGTCCTTTATGGAGGTGGGGAGCGGTTCTGTGACTAACTCAATCGTTAACTGTGTCTTGGGCGATTGTTGTGGCAAAGCGCAATCATCGGTGTGTGCCTATAATGTGCCTGAGATGGTGATGAGCTTAGAAATAGGGAACACACCATCACTTGTCTACCGTGTTTTCTCCGTGTCTTCAAGTGTGTGTGTTTTGGCATGCTTTTTTTGTATGGCATGTTTGTTGCCTCATATGTAGTATGCATTTTGGGAGGTTTTGTGTGTCTTGCATGTGTGTTGCCCCATATATACAAAGACCTATGCGATGAGTGCATCATGTATTATGGGAGGTTAGTTTACTTTCCAGTACTTGCATTTGCATTTCATATATATGAGAAAAAGAAAAGAAAAGATATCATTTCTGTCTTCCATGCATTAATGTGCCTTCTATGCATTGACTGTCTGCTCTATGTTCTGTGTGATTGTTACTATTTTTTCTATGTTTTGCATGCCTGTTACTGTCTTTTATGCGATTGACATGTCTTCTCTATGCTTGGTGTGTTTACTGTGTTTGTGACCTTATTTTAATGCATGTTTGGGCCTTGCGTTCATATATACATTAAAGTGGGGGCTAAATGTAATGTCGAAAAATGTCCCCTTGGGGGCTTTTCCCTCATATGGTTTAGCTCCCGGGTCTTTAGAGTGCATTTAGGACATTTTAGTTCATATTTTAGCATCCCGATGGAATGAGACCTAGGTTCCATGACAAATAGTACCTAGGTGGACCCCTTGAGCTGTACCCTACCTAAAATAGGGGGGAGGACTTGGGTGCCTGCGCCCTAGTCCTACCCTATTTTAGGGCAGCCCCAATTTTTGGGTGTCAGCTTATGACCCTTACGAGGTTATTTTGCTAACACGGTAAAGTTTGATTTTTAATATCTTGGCAGGAATTCTTGTAGGTGCATATATAAGCAAGCTTAGGCATTCATTTGTAAACTAGATTTCAATTAGATTCCAAGGAGCAAACTATTGTGTTGCAAGAGCAGACTTGTGTGTTTTGTGCATTGATATTTGTAGTTTTGAGCATCAATTCCTTCATGGCATGAAGAGCATCTTCCTCCATGAAAGCTTCACTACAAGGTGATATATCATTGTGTTTTTATCATTGATTCCATTGGTTTTTGGCCTCTGCCTCACAAGGGCACACCCTCTTTAGCTAACTACAGTGTTTGGAGACTTAAGTGTCCTCCACGGTTTGACTGAGGAAAACCTATAAACACCACAAACCCCAAACCAAGTCTTGTGATTGTAGGTTACATGTGTCACATCTAGGAAAAGTGGAGTTGCAGGAAGGCTAGGAAGACATCAGGGATTCAAGATCTGAAGGAAAGACAAACAAAGGAGTAGTTCCAGGACTAGGGCGCTCACTCTAGTGTCCTCTACAAATAGATTCCAGAAAATAGAAGTTATAGGGCTGATCAGTGTCCGAAGGAGGTCCAGATTCCCTGAAAAAGTAGGTACCTTGGACTTGGGCGCCCACTCTAGTGCCCCCGACTATTCTGCTTCGAAACCTTGAAAATAGGTATTTTGTAATTTGGTATTTTACTCCTATCTACAAGAGCTTTTTTTGTTATTCGTCAATTTGTTGTCATATTTGCATAATTAGGGTTTTAATGGTTAATTGAGCATAGTATAAGGAAAAATTGATAATTAATTCCCTAATCAAAGCTTCCCCTCATTTGCAAGAGATCTAGGATATGATAGTGCTTGCCACTCGACCCTAGATCCTTCAATGTTAGGGTGAAAGGAGGATTTTAACATATAAGCCACAAAAGATTAACAAATCCAATTTTACCCTAAACACTACCATTCCCTGAGGAATAGTATTTGTCTTTAAATTTGTCTTTAAATTAAGAACTCCTTCCAAGTCCATTTCAGTAGGTTCCATCTCTTCTTCATCTATTATTTGTGTAGTAAAAACATCTAATGAAGTGATAAAATCAATTATGTTCTTGTTATCCTTGAAGACTTGAAAATTCATGATGTTATCTGGTACCGATGGAGTGGAAAAAAACTTGATGGTGAACTTCTTTAATCCTAACATAGATGTTGGCTCCAACGAGCTTGCTGTTTGAGCCAAGGCATCAACAACATGATTCTGCCTTTGTGGAATTAGCTGAATGTTGAAACCATCAAAGCACTCAGTCAAGTCCCATGCACGATTGTGATATCTGTTCAATCTTTTTTCATTGCAAGAGTATAGCCTTCTTACTTGTTTGACAACCAGTTCTAAGTCACAAAACACCTGGATGACCTAGACTATCTTCTGAAGGGCCATCAATAATCTTTGCACTAAGGATTCATATTCTGTCACATTGTTTGTGCAAAGGAACTGTAACCTATGTGATGCCAAATACGAACTTCTTGTGGGGCTAATTAGTTCAAAGCCTGCTCCAGATCCTTGTCTACACCTAGATCCATCAAATCTCATTGTCTAGAGGTGGAAATCCTTTTCTTTGTCATCTTGCCTTACTTGTCTTTTTTCATTTGGAGGCGGTTCAGAACTTACTTTCTTTGTAACTGTTAAATCTTTCTTTGGAACTATGGGGATCTTTAAATCTTTCTGCACTTGCTCTACTACTTCTTGGAAAAGAAAACATGTAAACTCAGAATGAGATGTATCATGATTTGACACCAGTTCGGCAACAACAATTCTTTCATTTGTATTTGCTTTCCAACAACTACTTGATCACTTATGAATTTAGCTACAAAGTCTTGAAATCCTTTGAATATCCCTAGCTCATCATCATCAGAGGAGGACTCTGGGACTGACTGCACACTTGCTTCGGTGGTCTCATGATATTCCATGTATGACTGATCAGAAAATTTATTGCAAATTAGCATGAATATTTCTTCTGCCTGATCAACATGGGGAAGATAGACTCCCAAATCTACTTCTAAAAATAAAATTTCATTCATCTGATTATACTCAGTAATCATGTGCTTTATTTTTGGATCCCTCTCAATGCAGATCTGACTTGCTAATCCCTTCCAAGGCAGCCACATGTAGGAAATTATGTTGCCATGTAACCATTCAATGTCTTGGACCAATCCTGGCTTAACAACATGCCATACTGATCAGGGATATCAACTACTTGAATGTCTATGTATTGTTGTACCCTTGGGTGGGAAGCCAGTTGCATATGTATTCTATTTAACTCACCCATTACATTCACCTTAGTCTCGTCTAGCTGCGTGACTTTCCTGGAAGAATTTACTGGAGTAAGGCCCAGTGCCTTGCATACTGGTAAAGGCATCACATTAGTAGAAGCCCCTTAGTCAACTAAACAGTTGTGAAGGTTCTTTCCAAATATTCTGAGTGTTAAGAGGAAAGGACTTTCCCTTTTATCGTTGTACAATGTAACCTTCTATTCAGTATCTGTTACATGAACTCAAGACTCTTTCCCTTTATTTGTGTTATCCTTTGGTGGAATCTCCTTTTGAGAAGAGTCTATCTTAACATTTGCCCCCATATCTTGAAAGAATTTTGTCCTGATTTCTAGTACTTTCAACAACTCAAAGATGGACAAGATTACCTTCATTTTCTTAAGCTCATCTACAACATACTGTACCATTTTAGCTATCTCAGACCTTTGGGAACTTTCAGTAGTAGCTCCCTGATGCATTGATTAAGGTGTGGCCTTTGGAGGTTCAGGATTTTTGGAGGCCTCTGGATCGGGTGGGATTTGATATTTATTTGGAGGGATTGAGGTAGTGTAAGGACCTTTTAGCTTATTACTCCTCAAGTTGTATGGGGTTTTGTCATACTACTGATAAGCATTTACTTCATCAAGTTCTTCTTCCTCATGCTAGTTATCATCTTGAAATGGAAATGTATAACTGTCAAGTAACAAGGTAGTATCATACCTCTAAGATGGAACTAGTTCATACTCCATTGGTGGATTCTCTTCCACCTCAGCATTCTAGATTTCCATTTGAAAGATGCTAGATGCTATTTGAAATTCTGGACAATCTAATTTAGAATGGGCATTTGTATTGTGCAATCTGCGCCATGTAGACAATACTGCCTCAGCCAACATCACGCAACCAAGTGGATGGGTATCATTATTCTGATTCTCCAATGGTGATGGGACTCCTCTATTGTTGGGCCTAGTGTTCCAAGACCGATTTGATAGCTAAAAATTACTATAATTCTGATACTGATTTTGATTCTGGTCCTAATTCTGATTTTGATTCCTCGGATGGGTAACTTCTACAGTGAACTTTTTCATTTGCTCAGCCAACTCTCTAATATCATCTCTGTCATCTCTTGCCTTAGTTGTTTTAGCAGACTGAAGAAAAGGCATTTGGGCTGGGGGTAATTCAGCTATATAGTTTCTTGGGTGAACCACTAGGGCCTATGTTGCAGTGGGAGTTGGAATTGGGTTCATTACAAGAGTATGATTAGCCAAAGCTTGGTCAATAATGGGTATTTGATTGGGCATTGATACAGAATCCATGTGATTCAGCAGACCTATCATTGTTTGTCCTAGCTGGGTGTTTATAGTAACAGCCTCAGTGTATGCTTGAGCTAGGTTGTTAGGAGGTGGATTTTCTCTTCTTACAAACATAGATGTGAGTCTATCCAAGGCTACATAATAGATTGGCAGGACTATAGCTTGACCTATGGCATAAGGAGCTTGCAAATGACTAAAAGCCTTTTGGAATCTATTATTAAAAGAGCTTATTAACTCACCTTCACCCCGACGAATTTCCACAAAGTACCTATAAAGGGCTGCTAGGGTAGTTGGCATCCGGAAGTGATCTAAGAATGCAGTCCTCAAGGCTTTCCTTGAGTGTATGGAGGCCAAAGAGAGGTTGGCAAACTAGTAGTAAGCTTCATCCTACAAAGAATAGGGAAACAACTGGTAGACCAGATCATCATGTTGTACCTGAAGCATGAACATGTTACTTTCAAAGATTATGATATGTTCATCTGCTGTCCTGTCTAGATCATTGACACGAAACTTGGAGTAGAACTTGTCAGGGTTCTTGGGCATGTCATGATAGTCATTAAACTGGAATGGGGACTAGTTATTTCCCATAAATAAAGTCATGCCTGGAGGATGGATTGTGGTTGCAGCTGGGTTTCTTGGAACTAATTGAGCTCTTGGTGCTCTAGGTATTCCCTGATACTTTCTTGTTCTTCTAAACTCTGTCAAAGACAGTAGCTCCTCTCTAGCTGAGCTGGACCTAGTATGTCTCTATCTAGTCCCTAGACTTACTAATTTAGTGGAGGGGATTTCAACTTGGTGGCCCTCCTTCTAGTACCAATTCTGTTGATGATGGTTTTAGCACACAACAATGTAGGTATGATTGTTGGGATCAAACTTCTCTTGAAAAGTATCCTACCCTAGGTAAGACTACTCCAAGGATAATACAACTAGTCTTAGCATGCTAGAAATCTCTTAGTTGGAATGTACTAGCTACTCCTACAATGGGTCTTACATGCAGTTTGACAGATTGGCCAGATTAGGATAGCACTTCATGCAAACCCTTATACTTTCAGCTGATTTGATGGTGTAGAATGTTGTTGAAAACCTAAATCTAACAATTGATTAAAAGAAAACGTAAAAGGAGTAGGGTTTAGAAAGTTCCTAAGTGACATTCACAATGCAAAGTTTGTTTGTGATAGATAAATGTTCTGAATCTTAAACCAATTTCTTGAGTAACCAAGCTAACTAATTGCTACAACACTATAGAAAATGATGTTATCTTCTATGGATTCTTAAGATTTTCATATTGCACGCATTCATTAAATACCTAGTTTTGGCGTGATTTAACTAATGTGATGCAATTGAACTTAGCACAAATTAAAGCCCAGGCTAACTTTACATAGCCACTTATAGTCAGCAAGCAACTAAAAGCATGGACTTAGAACATTCATGAAATACCTTCAACAAACCATTAACATTGCAAAAACACAATCTAACTAATGCAAATCATGAAGCAAACCCTGAAACCAAATTGATAACACAAGTAATCAAATTCTTAGAATCACTGCAAAAACTTGCTTTGTATTAATCTCAAATGGTAGAGCATCAACAATTCAACATCAAGATTCTTACAAATGAGAGAGATGGCAACACTTTATATAGGAGAGGCGCCATACTAAGTTTTTGAATGAATGGTGGAGATTATCTCAACACCGACGGTCCATATTTAACAACAACAAGAGCATCTACAACACTTTTCATTCCTAGATTACAATTTGTCTTATACGAAAAGGATGAAAAACAACCTCCAAATACATTGAACTTGGACAAATTAGATACCCATTTGGCTATACATAGTGAAAAGACAATTTTCAAGACATAATAAGGATAAAATAGTGTCACATGACCTTCCAAATATAGCAATACATATTTGTGATGGGATTACATCTCAAAATATTCAAAAATATTCTATTGTTCTTCATCTAAATCTATTTTGTCCTCTTCTTCCTTCTTATTGCTGTAGTTGACCCAAGCTTATAATGTTGGATTGATGTTGACGGGGTCGGGATTCTCAATGTGATCCACTCTGTATCTGAACATCTCCAATTCTTTGTTGTATTGAATATGCATTTTCTCCAGTTCTTTCCTACTCTTCTGAAATGTGATGAAGGCAGTCTGAAGATCACTGACCTTATCCAATCTGCTCATGATAGTTTGTGTAGTTTGCTTAAAGATTACCTGATGTAGCTTGTCCTTACAACCTTGCACATCATATGGAGCCAGATCATCAAAATTGATTGCCAAGCAGTCCTCTAGAGAGTCATTTATTTCATAGATAAAAGCTAGTATATTGTCATCAGCCACCTTATAGGCCTCTCTGACATTATCGAAGAGTTATTTTCTTAATTTCAACTGCTGGTACCATTTCACCTTTTTATACAATCTATCAGCTGTTAAGATATTTTTTGATAACAATGTTTCAGTGGTAGATCCCTTATTACTTGCACCCATGGAAACATGTGAGAATGATATAATTCATCATAAGTGTCACACTCTTCATGTAATTCTTCCCATAAGTCTTGTAACTTACAAAAGTTTTTGTGCAGTTCTACTACAAAGGTGATTGCATCACATCCTTCCTAGTATATTTTATCAAACCATTTCAGAGTTCCAACAACCACTATCTTAATGTCATCGAACTTTGTTAATTCATCTTTTGATAACAGAGCTAGGACTGACCTTGGCTCACTCTCAGAATCTAGAGGCTTCATTAGAAACTCTAGATATGCCCTAAGTTCCTCATTCTGTCGCTTCAATTCCTTCTTAGTAAGTTCATCCTTATCCTACTATTCTAAAATGTCCAAGAGACTGAGCCTTTAAATTAATCAATCCTTTGACCTCTTGTAGCAAGTCCCAAGTCAATAGTTGTTACTGTGTAGTCTTTAGCTCTGACTTGTCCCTTATGCATATTAGCTGGTGGGACAGCTACTTCAGTTATTCTAGACCCCATAGCATCTTTGTAGATTCTAGACTATACTTTAGCCTTTTTTGGTTTCTTTGGCTTCTTAGCTTTGACTAGAATAGCCTCTAGATCCAACTTCATAATTTCAACCTGGGGCTCTTGATAAGTCAGTCTACTTTGCTGCCACTCAGGTACTGCAGAGGTAGAATCTTGAGGAATATCTGTATTTTCATTATCTTCATTTGATGGTCCCTCAAGCAGCTTTAGTTCTTGCTCAGGTTCTTTATTTTCGTCTTCCTCTCCATCTCCAATATCTTTCAAGTTCTCTAAGATTTCCTCCTGAGCATCTTACATGACTATATCTATTGTGTTCTTTTCTGTGGAGCTATCGGAGACTTCTACTATTTCAACATTTACTGCCTTGGAAAGGGGTCCTTCAAATACGTATTTTTCAATTTTTGATTCTTGGAGACCCAGTTCGGAACATACTTTATCTATCCCTGGCAATAGTGGTATGGCCAAAGGAGCTGAACCTTGTGTTATTGTAGCTTGGAAACTAGGAGCAGAAGATAATGGGACTGCTACAAATGAGGAGAGGCTAACCTATGCCAAGTTTGCAAACAAAGAAAACCCCAAGGAAGGTGGAATGGGAGAAGTCGGTAGGATGGAGGAAATGACAATAGGTGTGGTGATGGAGGGAGAATGTAAGGGGAAGAAGGATGAAAGAATAGAAGAAATAGGTGGTAAGGAAAATGAGGCAGAGAGTGAAATAGAAGATATGGAAGGTGAAGACATAGTAGAAATGGAAGGAAATGAAGAAACAATAATGGAGGAAGTGGAGCTAGTTGGGGTACTTACGTCTGCCATTAATGAACATGAGGCAATAGAGATTGTAACCACTGGTGAAGAGGAGGCAGAAGTATCTTCTTGGATAATTATAGCAGTGGTAGCAGGTGCAGCAGTTGAAACAATACGAGAAGGTGTGGCAGTATTTACAATTGGAGCAGTAGGGGGTGAAGAAGTAACTGGCAATTTTGTACTATTAGGTGTTGCAACAATAGAAGTGTCTATGGTTATGCTAGTAGTTTTTACCTTAGTCTTCTTTATTTTGGAACCTTCCCCTGGTCCACTAGGCATGCCCCTCTTCTTAGATGCCCTTGTTCTTGTTGCAGGAAGCATGTATTTCTTTCGTGTCTTTAGGGCAGCCTTCTTTACCCTTTTCCCTTTACCTTTCTCTGCCAAAGGGCTATGTGCTTCACTATCTGATTTCTTGGTAGGCTCTTGAGCTGGTTCTGCTTCATCTAACACTTCTATTGGCACATCCTTTTCATCCCCAGATTCTTTTTCATCCTCAAGTGTTGTGTATGTAAGTTGCATTCCATGTCTCTCCAGTATAGCAACTTGACTTCTTACCCATGACTTCCTTAATCTTATTGGTTCCTTCATCACTTCATCTAAGGAATTTTCTTCTGCATTGGCCCAATTTGGCAATGGCATTGGTTGGTTATACTGGGCCTCCTAAGATCCTCTTTGTATTACATTATCATCATCATCAAGTTGATCTGGGACATCTATGTTATGAAACTTCCTTATAAAACCCAAGGAAAACCTTGAGTGGGTCCTCTTCAACACCTCATAGTCGTCCACACAATTGGCCCAGAAGTTTTCTAGGTGCTATTACAAATATGTGCCTAAGTGGGTTGTCATTGATGTCAACATATCCTTGTTTCCATTGGTGTCAACTGTATCCTAGTTTGCTATCTGCATAGAAGACTGGACTGTTGAGGATATTGAGAAAATTAATGATAATCAATGCATGTGGATGATGTGGCAATGTAGAGGATTGTCAGAGATTGCTCGAGTTAAGATTTGAGAAGTCCGTATAAAGATTTGAAGGAGTTATGGCCATCTGAGTAGAACCAGTTTCTACAATACTTAGGAAAGACAGAGTGACAGGAAAGAGGTCCGGATTGATTCGGTAATATAAAATTGTGATCTGCAGATTTGAAGGTAGGTTTGGGAAGCCAATGTGTATCATCAACACTAGTGGTTCATGGTTTGGAGGTCCGCAAACTATTCTTCTAGTTTGACAGTCATGGCAGAGACTGTTCTTGAGGTTCCAGAGGAAGATTAATTGCTTCTAATCATTTGGTTTAGAATGGATTTTTTGGTGAATTCAATTTGCTTGTGGAGGATTTTAGATCGTGTGGCTACTATGTTAGAGGTCCGTATTGAGGTTTGAGCTTGTTGATTGAAGATTCCTTCTTTAGGTTGATGTTATTCGTAGTCTTGGCCGACCGGATGTTCCTAGCCTATGGAGGATGCCTTAAACACATTTTTATGAGGTGTGGAGTGGTTGTAGAAGTAGATTTGTAAGGACCATACTCATCCTAAATCAAATAACATTAAACTCTGATACCAATGAATAAAAATTTTGATCTGACAGATGCAGGAAATGTGAAATTCTTCCAGAAGTGCTTAATGTATGCTATAGCAATGCGATGAAACTTGAAATTTAATTTCCTAGAATCATTAGGTTCTTAAAAGATCACCAATTTTAAATCTAGTAAAGAGAGAGTACATTACAAGAGAAGGTACATTATGTAGCACAACGGATCAGTTCATACCTTAAGTCATTAATTACATTCTGCATTCTTTTTCGATAGCTTGCTTCTCCTCTAGTAACAGTATCCTTCTCATCTGCACAAAATTAACTTAACAATCTCCTATTAACACAACTTAGTAATCACTACTCAGAGAATTAAGATCACAATGCTAATTGTAGGACACCCTACATCCAGGGGACCTAAGTACTGGGGGCATCCTTTGCCGTCCAGACTGCCTACATACCCTGTGTCCATGGGATCAAGGCCCCCTCCTTAGGATGTGACTAACGCGGGGAATACGAACATGTAGTTCTATTTTACACTATGTTTGATGTAACTGTGAGCGGGTACCTAGCCCTTTCTAGGGTTATTCCCTGCCCCAGACAGTTCTTCGTCGGCTGCCACCCACTCGGTGAAATAAGGACGGAAGTTAGTCCACTACCACAAACACCTAAAGGGGTATTTGTTAGTTAGTCCTAGTGTGGAGGAATCCCTATAAGGTATCTACCCATGAAATCTAATTTGATTAGATAATTATCGTGACTAATCCGTTCCTGATCCCCTAGTACTTTCACCACGATCTGCAAGGGCAAGATGAAAGCATACGATAGATAGCATTTCTAGATTGGCCTAGTTGTCCTATCTGACATTTCACATATCCTCCCCGATCTATAAATGTGTCAATAAGCCTCCTTTTCTGATAGTATACTTGGAGTATTTTCCAAATGAGCATCATGGTAATCATTGTTTTCAATAGACTAGAATGATACTAAGTTGATGTCATCAATTCATAATAAAACATAAGCTAAAAAAATATAATGCATATAAAAGTTTGGTCTTAAGAGAGACTAGGAAATCTTATTCATACAAGTGAATAATTGATATAACTTCTTGCATGATCAATAATTACTTTTAATTGGACCCAATGAGGACTTTAATAAAAGTCGTCAATTAAGAAAATTATCCCAACAAGAGGTTTACTTGAAACTCCCTAACTAACTAACCTTCATTGTTAATAAACATTCACCAATTATGATCCACCCCGAACATATTTATGTCCTATGCATTCATAATAATACTTTTCATTAAGCAATTAAAAAAGGATGAGACTTTGAAGGATACTTGATCAATCAAATACATAATGATCTATTCTAGTACCATATAAGGAATTATTGATAACTAAATTGTTGTAAATAAACATTGTTCAATAGTATAGTACAAAACCAATTCCTTGCATAACCATTTCAACTTACTTAGATTTGAAAAACAGATAAGAATTTATGATATTTGAGTCTAATCAATTTCTCAACTTAAACTTTTCTAAATGTTAACCCTTATTAGTCAAATAAAATTTTCTTCTTTCCATAATTCATTGATAACTTATTAGAATAAAACAATTTATCCTGAATCACTAAGTTTTCAATTTGTACCTCCTAGTATCCATTAAGGTTTGACAATTACTTATGTAGTCATGATTTATTTCCAATTATTATTCTCACTTAATCTTATAGCAAGATTATTTATGATATAACATCATCTGCTATGTTAAGAGGTAATTATAATGATACTATAGCTTAATCTTAAGTTTAATCTTACATGGAAATTGGCGTGATATTGTAGGATTGAAAATATCAATATTGCCTAAAGAAAATAAATTGTGTTGTTCTTAAGATTGTTGGCAACAATCACTCCTATCTATTTTATAGTTAGTCCTAAGATGAGACATACCTAGCTTAATATAGATGTAACTTTTCACACCAATGTACACAGTGTCAATGGTTTGCAATTTTCTTTATAGTGGATACAGGACCTTGCCGAGGCCAAGTGAGAAGTTATTAGTTTTTAGATTATTGCAATGTACTTGGATGGTACTACTATTGATGAAGAACCTGATATGTTATTAATGGAAACCCATCATTTCCAATTGTTTTACCCATAGAAACTACCTATGTGTTGAATCAAAAGTTTGTCAGAATTATAGTTTCTGTGAAAGCTTCTTTGTCTTGGTAATCTATACATGCCAATGTCTTATTGTTGTAAATTCACTTTACCAGTTCTACCCATAATGCCTTTCAGACAATTTTAAGCAAATATGACTAGCAGGTGTAAAGACCAACTCCTCAACCTTTGCCAGTTTCCTCACTGCTAGTGCACAAATTGAAGTTTAGGAACAGGGTAAAGAAAACATAAGGGTAGGGTATTTTGGGCTAGATATTATAGTTGGAAATGGTCTATAAACATGTATACAAAACGTGGATATATAGACAATGCATGCAAACTATTTGACATAATGCCTTAAAGAGATGTCTTCTAATGGAAAGTAAAGATTGCAGGATTTCCACAAAATGGATTAGTTGAAAAGGCTTTAGAAACATTCAAGAAAATGCAATTGGCAGGCATAAAGCAAAAATCCTTAACCTTTGCCTATGTCCTCCCTGCTTGAGCCCAATGAGAACTTAGGAACAGAGTATGGACTTTTATCATAGCATAAGGGAAAATTTGTCAGCTATTGTCATTGCAAATACTCTGGTAGACATATATGCAAAAAGAATGAGGAATCATAGACAAATCACATGAAATGTTTGACAGAATACCTCAAATAGATGACATCTTATGAAATCAAAGTTATCTATAACACATCTTTCTGGAAGAGTCATTGGAAATTTACAGTAAATTATAACCACTGTTTTACAGCTTTGGTATGTTGTCACTCGATTGTGTGCAAGTGTCTTTCCAATGTTTTTAAATTGAATGTATCTGGTTGCAGATCTGTAAATGTCACGTATGAAGTACTACTCTCACTTCCCATTATCGTGAATACCATAAAATGATACGATTTATGAAATAAATTGAAAGATTTTAAATACGATTTATGAAATAATTTGAAAGGTTTTAGTAATATTTATGAGGCCAAGTTGTTTATAAGACTAAGAGTTGTTGGCTTAGATGAGAGCTGTCCATACTTGAATCATATGAGTAACCCTTATTACAACTACAGTTGATGGTTATGTGCGGTGTGGTTGACCTTCGCAGCGCCGGTGCTCTAAAATTTATCCTTAAAATGCCAATTAAACCTGTTGTGGTTGTGTGGGTGTGTTTTCTGGATGCTCGTAGTTCTCACATGAATATAAGCTTAGGAGTATTTATTGTGATGCTGCATGCTGCAGCGACCAGCATCTATGCAGAAGTGAGTGGGTGCGCTAAGGTTCAAATGGTAAGGAGATTGGTGAATGATAAAGGAAGTAAAAGGATACCTAGATGTGATTGGATTTAAGGCCATACAATAATACACATTGTTCATGTAGGAGACTGATGACATCCATGGACAATGGAGATGCAAGCAAAGTTGGAGAAATCGGCTTGGAAGATGAAGACAGTAGGGTATTTTCCAGATTCGAGACATTTACGTAATGCAAATGCTCTAGCAGCTATATACGCGAGTTGTTTAGCAAACCCCCTCAAAGAAATGTCATATTGAGGAATTCTATGATCGTAGGCTCTGCACAAAATAGATTTGTGGAAAATATTTTAGGAAATGCAATTGTTAGGTGTGGGGCCAATTTTCACAACCTTTGTTAACGTCCTCCCTGACTATGCTATTGAATAGGGCATAGACATACATCAAAGCATAAAGGACCGACGACTTCATTGATGTTGTAGTTACAAATGCCCCAGGAAGCATGTACAATGTGCATGAGCTATTTGTCAAAATCACCAATATCTAAGACCTTCGCCAAAGACCTCCTTACCTATGCCCAATGGTGATTACGAACAGGGTATGTAAATTCTTTTCAGATATTAGAATTGGAATTGCTCTGGTGGATCAGTATGCAAATAGTGGGAGTATAGACAAAGCACGTGGACTACAGGCTATGCTCAAAATGGATTTGATAAATAGGCTTTTAGAAATGTTCAATCCAATATAACTGGTAGACATGAAGCTTAGAAACAGGGTATGGACATCCGTGTGTGTGTGTATTCAAGCAAATGCAATTGACAGGTGTAAAGATAAATTCTAAAAACATTTGCCAGTCATCAAAACTTATACACATTTTGCAAATTGCAATTATCTAAACATATCACCAAAATGAATTTTAAATCTAAAAATTTATCTACAAACATTCAAGAACAAAATTTTCAAAAGAAAACAAAATGAGGGGAGGAGAACTCTTACAGTTTTCTCCAGCACTCCCAAACTAGAGATCATGCTCCTTCTTCATCAAATCCTTGTAATTTATAGAAAAACCAAGCATCTTCCACTCTTGTTTTTTTATGCTATTGCATCCTCCACTCCTTTAATTTATTGATAATGCTTCATCCACCTTCTTTGTTTAATGTTAATGCTTCATCCACTCTTCTTTGTTTAATGTTAATGCTTCATCCTCTCTTCTTTGTTTAATGATAATCTTATCCTCATTTTTTTTAATGGTATCCATATTATTTGTATTTTTAAATGGATTTACATTTTATGTTTATTTTTTTCAAATTTGGAATTCAAAAATTGAATTGTGATAATTTTACAAGAGTATTTCAATTTGAATTCAAAATTCAAATGTGGGTTGTGACATCCTTCTCCCCTAAATTTATGCATCGTCCTGATGCATATTAGAAATAAGCATCGTTTACTATCAGTATGCTTTCCTACCTTCATAGTCCATCCAACAACAAAGTAGTCTATCATAGAGTATCATCTAAATATAATTGTTGTATCATCTAAACATCAGTGAAGTTAGAGTTCATAATGAAAATTCCACTAGGTAACCTGATTGAGCATATCCTTGTAGCTTGTCCTCGAGTCCAGAATGTTGAATGTTCATTTGAATTTTACTGTATCTAAAATAAACACTTGCAATTCACTTTAAACTTCCATCATCAAAGATAAATCAACTTTCGAAGTGCGGTCAATAAAAATTTAGGTTCATAAATTCTCCCTTGGTAATCCAGATCTTTATCAAAAATTTGGTTACATTTGTAGTTTACTCCAACATGTGCTAGAATCCAAGAGTAGTGATGCACCACTGTAGATTAGAAGACTTATATTCTCTTAGTCAATCTGAGTACTCAGGAAATAGCCAATCTAGGCTAAAGTGTCCAAAACGGAACATACTAAAATATAGCCAACCAGGCTCTTCTATCCTTTGGGCAAACTGATAAATGCAGTTCAGTCACACTGTTACTTTCATCTTTTAAAGAAACTTCTGCAACATCATGAAACATCACAAAGTTCAGGCTTAGATTTCAAGTTTTCATTTTCTTTTCTGCATGCTACAAGTGACTTCTCCAACTGATTAACATGTTCTTTGGATCCAGTTACTGTTCTCCCTTTTCAATTCTTTCAAACCATCTTTTGTTCCTCTCTCTGTTTCCAATAAATTTGAATTACACCTTTTTATTTTGCATAATTCTCCAAAATAATGACCAAACAGCCTACACTAGTCAAACGGACCTTATCGCTACCTGATTCAGGTAGAACAAACAAATAGGTTCAGACGGAACCAGGTCAAACGGACCAATACTCTATCCACTATGGGATAAGTAAACACAATAGCCAACCGGGCTAAATAGGACAGGAATCATTATGCTCTGGCCAGAGACTTTTGGCTCCTTCGGGATCAATCCAGATCCATGAGTCACTTCCTGGAGACCACAGTATCTGCCCAAGAACTGTGCTGAGGATGTCAACCAGGGATACACAATATCAACTTGTACACACCTCAGTTTCGACAAAGCTGGGTACCAGTAATCCCCCCCGGGGATTCTTCTGAGTACCAGTGACTTCTCAGTTTTGGCAAAGCCGGGTACAAGTAATCCACCCCGGGGATTCTTCTGAGTACCAGTGACTTCCATTATTCTGATATCATATTATACATATCAACATTCAAGTGAAAGGTAACAATTCTAGCAATCACGCATGCTGATTTATCAAAAACTTCTTCCAAACTTTCCATCCATCTCTCTTCCCGACTGTCACATCAATTAGTACCACCTTAGGGCTTGTTATCTAAAAGTAGTGATAGCATCCCAAAATTGATAGTAGCTTCCCAAAATAGGAGTCCATGAATGTCATCAGTTTCTCAAAAGTCAAGCTATCTCTAGTACTCATCATATAGTCTCAAGGATTTATGGAAGGTGCAAGGAAGTGCCAATAACAGAGGAGGACTTAAATGTTGATGATCAGGAGTGTAAGATGAGTAAAATCCATACTCTAAGAACACAACCAGAGATCTGTAAAGAGTGCATAGCGGACAGAGAAAGCTGTGAATTTATGCGTAAATTGGAATATAGAAATGAGGAGATTCGTATACATATTTTTTGATGTAAAGAACCTCCTAGGTCCATTTTAGCTTCCTCTGGGTCTTTATCTAATGTTGAACAGCGTACATCAAAGAGGTCTTGGAAGACATTGACAAATGGTAGCTCAATTAACTTGAGAGTTTCTGGATGCACAATTGTGTATCAATTGAAGATGATGGTGTGGAGTCCCTTGGTATGGTGAAGGAAAATCAGAAGCTTCAAAAAGGCACAATGGAACGGGTCAATGAATTGGCCACTTTAGCCAACTTGAATGTTTTCCCTGGGGATAGTCTGTGGGTTATGGATACTAAAGTTTATGAAAATCGAGATATTGCTGAGGAGCTATCAGAGCAAGAAATGGAAAATGAGCAATTGGAGGAAGGATTCAAAGGAACACTTTTGACATCAACTGTCCCTGCTCAAGTGGTTGCAATAGATGAATGGAGGATATACTTGGAGATACAATTTTTCCCCCAAGTGTAGGAATACAAAATGAATGGAGAAGGGATTACGCATGACGCCCACAAGGGGTTTTCATCATGGTCTTCGTTTCCTAATACCTTGCATTTGTTTAAGGTGTTATCCTCCAAGAGGTTGATATGCAAGAAACAGACACATAGATCTAGGGGGATGGATGGATTATGACTATCCCATACTAGTCCCATCTGCAACCCCATCCTCATAGTAGAATTCTCCCCAAGCCACCTACTCCCCCATACAACCTGCTAGGGCCCTACCTATATATGGCAGTTTTACAGAAGTCACATTACTCCACACATGCCAGCAGTTGTAAAATTAAAATTGCCTCAAAATAAGAAGGATTAAGTGAAACAAGTCAATAAGTTAAATCCTCAATGAAAATAAAACAAGCCAAGAAAAAGTGAAGATCAAAGATAGAAATTATTGTAACATCCCAAGTTTAACAAGGAACAAGTCCTTGAGGCAAAAGGACCATCAAAATTTAAATAAAGAAATAAAACACTGCGGCTTTTAAAATCTTTATCACAAGAATAAATAATGCAACAATCTCATAAAATTTGCACAGTACAATCACCATGTAGCCTTACAACAAGACCACCTAAGGGGAGTATAGAAACTGGGTAGACTTCTATCACTCGAATAACTAAATCGTACAATGGTCTCAAACCACATAGAGAACAATGATAATCACCATGTCACATTAAGCATTCACCATAAAACTTGAAATAACCTTATCACACTTCTCTATCGAAAGTCCAAATGAATAGTCATATGACCCCATACAACCCAGGGCACGCCATTCTAAAAAGATTACGATGTGCCACAAGAGGAATTAGCCGCGGAATATGATATTCACTTCACCAGTCTTACGATTGTCATGTACCCAATTACTGTTGTCTCGTTACACATACCATTACTGACATCAAGCTATCCACTTCACCTTCTAGGGAGGTTTGACTTATGACCTTCTCATTTCTTTTTCATGTTTCTATCCATGTTTATCATTAATTGGACGATCATTAGATTGCAAGAGGAGGAATACTATTCGTCTTATGTCTTAATTATGACCATGCTTTAGGTTAGCGGGCCTTTAGGCCTAGTGTCCGAACCAAAAGCTCTGATACCACATGTAAGGGCCATACTCATCCTAAATCAAATAACATTAAACTCTGACACCAATGAATAAAATTTTTGATCTGACAGATGCAGGAAATGTGAAATTCTTCCAGAAGTGCTTAATGTATGCTATAGCAATGCGATGAAACTTGAAATTTAATTTCCTAGAATCATCAGGTTCTTAAAAGATCACCAATTTTAAATCTAGTAAAGAGAGAGTACGTTATGAGAGAAGGTACATTATGTAGCACAACGGATCAGTTCATACCTTAAGTCATACATTACATTCTGCATTCTTTTTCGATAGCTTTCTTCTCCTCTAGTAACTGTAGCCTTCTCATCTGGACAAAATTAACTTAACAATATATTGTTAACACAACTCAGTAATCACTACTCAGAGAATTAAGATCACGATGCTAATTGTAGGACACCCTACATCCAGGGGACCTGAGTACTGGGGGCATCCTTCGCCGTCCAGACTGCCTATATACCCTGTGTCCACGGGATCAAGGCCCCCTCCTTAGGATGTGACTAACATGGGGAATGCGAACATGTAGTTCTATTTTGCACTATGTTTGATGTAACTATGAGCAGGTACCCAGCCCTTTCTAGGGTTATTCCCTACCCCAGACAGTTCTTCGTCGGCTGCCACCCACTCTGTGAAACAGGGACAGAAGTTAGTCCACTACCACAAACACCTAAAGGGGTGTTTGTTAGTTAGTCCTAGTGTGAAGGAATCCCTATAAGGTATATACCCATGAAATCTAATTTGATTAGATAATTATCGTGACTAAGTCCGTTCCTGATCCCCTAGTACTTTCACCACGATCTGCAAGGGGAAGATGAAAGCATACAATAGATAGTATTTCTACATTGGCCTAGTTGTCCTATTTGACATTTCACATATCCTCCCCGATCTATAAACGTGTCAATAAGCCTCCTTTTCTGATAGTATACTTGGAGTATTTTCCAAATGAGCATCATGGTAATCATTGTTTTCAATAGACTAGAATGATACTAAGTTGATGTCATCAATTCATAATAAAACATAAACTAAAAAAATATAATGCATATAAAAGTTTGGTCTTAAGAGAGACTAGGAAATATTATTCATACAAGTGAATAATTGATACAACTTCTTGCATAATCAATACTTACTTTTAATTGGACCCAATGAGGACTTTAATAAAAGTTTTCAATTAAGACAATTATCCCAACAAGAGGTTTACTTGAAACTCCCTAACTAACTAACCTTCATTGTTAATAAACATTCACCAATTATGATCCACCCCGAACATATTTATGTCCTATGCATTCATAATAATACTTTTCTTTAAGCAATTCAAAAAGCATCAGACTTTGAAGGATACTTGATCAATCAAATACATAATGATCTATTCTAGTACCATATAAGGAATTATTGATAACTAAATTGTTGTAAATAAACATTGTTCAATAGTATAGTACAAAACCAATTCCTTGCATAACCATTTCAACTTACTTAGATTTGAAAATGGATAAGAATTTATGATATTTGAGTCTAATCAGTTTCTCAACTTAAACTTTTCTAAATGTTAACCCTTATTAGTCAAATAAATTTTACTTCTTTCCATAAGTCATTGATAACTTATTGGAATAAAAGAATTTATCCCGAATCACTAAGTTTTCAATTTGTACCTCCTAGTATCCCTTAAGGTTTGACAATTACTTATGTATTCATGATTTATTTCCAATTATTATTCTCACTTAATCTTATAGCAAGATTATTTATGATATAACATCATTTGCTATGTTAATAGGTAATTATAAGGATACTATAGCTTAATCTTAAGTTTAATCTTACATGGAAATTGGCATGATATTGTAGGATTGAAAATATCAATATTGCCTAAAGAAAATAAATTGTGTTGTCCTTAAGATTGTTGGCAACAATCACTCGTATCTATTTTATAGTTAGTCCTAAGATGAGACATACCTAGCTTAATACAGATGTAACTTTTCACACCAATGTACACAGTGTCAATGGTTTGCAGTTTTCTTTATAGTGGATATAGGACCTTGCCAAGGCCAAGTGAGAAGTTATTAGTTTTTAGATTACTGCAATGTACTTGGATGGTACTACTATTGATGAAGAACCTGATATGTTATTAATGGAAACCCATCATTTCCAACTGTTTTACCCATAGAAACTACCTATGTGTTGAATCAAAAGTTTGTCAGAATTATAGTTTCTGTGAAAGCTTCTTTGTCTTGGTAATCTATACATGCCAATGTCTTATTGTTGTAAATTCACTTTACCAGTTCTACCCATAATGCCTTTCAGACAATTTTAAGCAAATATGACTAGCAGGTGTAAAGACCAACTCCTCAACCTTTGCCAGTTTCCTCACTGCTAGTGCACAAATTGAAGTTTAGGAACAGGGTAAAGAAAACATAAGGGTAGGGTATTTTGGGCTAGATATTATAGTTGGAAATGGTCTATAAACATGTATACAAAACGTGGATATATATACAATGCATGCAAACTATTTGACATAATGCCTTAAAGAGATGTCTTCTAATGGAAAGTAAAGATTGCAGGATTTCCACAAAATGGATTAGTTGAAAAGGCTTTAGAAACATTCAAGAAAATGCAATTGGCAGGCATAAAGCAAAAATCCTTAACCTTTGCCTATGTCCTCCCTGCTTGAGCCCAACGGGAACTTAGGAACAGAGTACGGACTTTTATCATAGCATAAGGGAAAATTTGTCAGCTATTGTCATTGCAAAACTCTGGTAGACATATATGCAAAAAGAATGAGGAATCATAGACAAATCACATGAAATGTTTGACAGAATACCTCAAATAGATGATATCTTATGAAATCAAAGTTATCTATAACACATCTTTCTGGAAGAGTCATTGGAAATTTACAGTAAATTATAACCACTGTTTTACAGCTTTGGTATGTTGTCACTCGATTGTGTGCAAGTGTCTTGCCAATGTTTTTAAATTGAATGTATCTGGTTGCAGATCTGTAAATGTCACGTATGAAGTACTACTCTCACTTCCCATTATCGTGAATACCATAAAATGATACGATTTATGAAATAAATTGAAAGATTTTAAATACGATTTATGAAATAATTTGAAAGGTTTTAGTAATATTTATGAGGCCAAGTTGTTTATAAGACTAAGAGTTGTTGGCTTAGATGAGAGCTGTCCATACTTGAATCATATGAGTAACCCTTATTACAACTACAGTTGATGGTTATGTGCGGTGTGGTTGACCTTCGCAGCGCCGGTGCTCTAAAATTTATCCTTAAAATGCCAATTAAACCTGTTGTGGTTGTGTGGGTGTGTTTTCTGGATGCTCGTAGTTCTCACATGAATATAAGCTTAGGAGTATTTATTGTGATGCTGCATGCTGCAGCGACCAGCATCTATGCAGAAGTGGGTGGGTGCGCTGAGGTTCAAATGGTAAGGAGATTGGTGAATGATAAAGGAAGTAAAAGGATCCCTAGATGTGATTGGATTTAAGGCCATACAATAATACACATTGTTCATGTAGGAGACTGACGACATCCATGGACAATGGAGATGCAAGCAAAGTTGGAGAAATCGGCTTGGAAGATGAAGACAGCAGGGTATTTTCCAGATTCGAGACAATTACTTAATGCAAATGCTCTAGCAGCTTTATACGTGAATTGTTTAGCAAACCCCCTCAAAGAAATGTCATATTGAGGAATTCTATGATCGTAGGCTCTGCACAAAATAGATTTGTGGAAAATATTTTAGGAAATGCAATTTTTAGGCATGGGGCCAATTTTCACAACCATTGTTAACGTCCTTCCTGACTATGCTATTGAACAGGGCATAGACATACATCAAAGCATAAAGGACCAACGACTTCATTGATGTTGTAGTTACAAATGCCCCAGGAAGCATGTACAATGCGCATGAGCTATTTGTCAGAATCACCAATATCTAAGACCTTCGCCAAAGACCTCCTTGCCTATGCCCAATGGTGATTACAAACAGGGTATGTAAATTCTTTTCAGATATTAGAATTGCAATTGCTCTGGTGGATCAGTATGCAAATCGTGGGAGTATAGACAGTGCACGTGGACTACAGGCTATGCTCAAAATGGATTTGATAAAAAGGCTTTTAGAAATGTTCAAGCCAATATAACTGGTAGGCATGAAGCTTAGAAACAGGGTATGGACATCCATGTGTGCGTGTATTCAAGCAAATGCAATTGGCAGGTGTAAAGATAAATTCTAAAAACATTTGCTAGTCATCAAAACTTATACATAGTTTGTAAATTGCAATCATCTAACCATATCACCAAAATGAATTTCAAATCTAAAAATTTATCTACAAACATTCAAGAACAAAATTTTCAAAAGAAAACAAAATGAGGGGAGGAGAACTCTTACAGTTTTCTCCAGCACTCCCAAACTAGAGATCATGCTCTTTCTTCATCAAATCCTTGTAATTTATAGAAAAACCAAGCATCTTCCACTCTTGTTTTTTTTATGCTATTGCATCCTCCACTCCTTTAATTTATTGATAATGCTTCATCCACCTTCTTTGTTTAATGTTAATGCTTCATCCACTTTTCTTTGTTTAATGTTAATGCTTCATCCACTCTTCTTTGTTTAATGATAATCTTATCCTTAATTAAAATAATCTTATCCTTATTTTTTTTAATGGTATCCATATTATTTATATTTTTAAATGGATTTACATTTTATGTTTATTTTTTTCAAATTTAGAATTCAAAAATTGAATTGTGACAGTTTTACAAGAGTATTTCAATTTGAATTCAAAATTCAAATGTGGGTTGTGACAAGATTCAAGTCTCTATTTTGTTTGGCCAACAGTTGGATGATCTGGGTCAAGTTTAGCTGACCTTGTTGATCATTCCAAGGTTGATGAAGTATATAAATACTTGTTGAAGAAGTATTGAAATTATCCTTGTGCAAAATAGTTCAATCTGAAGAAAGAATTAGGAGCAAAACAGAGAAGAAACAGTGTGAGATCAGTATAGAGTGTGAAGAAAAATTTGGGGCAGAGCGAAAGTTCTTGAGCATTCATTGAAACTGAATCAGGCATGAAGTAGATGCTATCTCTTAGTTAATTCTTTCTAAATAAATTTTGTAGGCAGTGAGCCTCTCTTTTGAGCAGTGAGCTCTAGGTAGTGTGCTTGAAGGCATGTGTCTTCTATATCATTAAGTACTTTTAACAGGGTACACAATTTTTATGGGTTAACCCCTACCGTGGTTTTTCCCTTAACCAGGTTTCCATGTCAAAATCTTCATGTCAAATGTGTTGATTATGTTTATGCTCTTATGCTGTTGATTAATGCTTTAATGTTTACATCACTAATCTAATAGTAAGATAATAAAGAAGGTTAAAGGCAAGAAAAGTTTTTGTGAGACAATTGATTCACCCCCCCTCTCAGTTGTCTAGTTCCAACAATTGGTATCAGAGCTGGATCCTCACATAAAAGCTTAACCACTTGAGGAGATCCAGGATGTCAACCTACAAGAAGGATAGTCCAAGATTTGATGGAACAAATTATTCTGTTCGGAAAGATCGCATGGAGTGCCATTTGCAATGCATGGGAGATGCCTATTGGGCAATAACCAGTGTTGAGTATAAACCTCCAGAGAAAGGTCCTTTAACTCCTGATCACGTCAAAGATGTTGAAAATAATCTTCGAGCTAAAGAAGACTTGTTGAGTGTCCTAACTGATTTAGAAATGACAAATGTCTTTGGTCTAAAAACTGCTTATCAAATCTAGAAAACATTGGATTATCTGTATGAAGGTGACAAATATGTCAAATGTGCAAAGCTTCAAAGTCTGAGAGGAAAATTTGAAACTATGAGGATGAGGGAAGATGAAAACATCACAATCTACATGTAAAAGATAAATGAACTTGTGTGTGGCATCAGGTGTGTTGGTGGAATTTTGGAAGAATCAGAAATTATATCAAAAGTACTCAAATCTTTACCAAATTCATACAAACATAAGGTTGCGGCTATAGAAGAAATCAGGACAGTCTCAGAGGTTACAAGAGATCATCTAGTTGGTAAAATTTTAGCTTTCAAATTAAGTGAGTTTGGTGATTCTCTTCCCAAGCTTGAATCTACATTTAAAGCCAGTGTGTATGGAAAATAAAGATGATCCGGGTGAAAGCTCTTCTACAAGATCAAACAGATTTGTAAAGACAAGAAAGGATCTTGAAGATGTTGAAATAGAAACAACAGATCTTGAAGCTCTTATCACCAGAAGAATACTAAGAGGATCTATAAAGTATGAAGGAAAATTACCACTCAAATGCTTTCCTTGTAACAAGATTGGTCATTTTGCCTCAAGATGTCTGAAAAGGTTTTCAAAACCTAATCCTAATAGGTATAAAGGTCAAAAGAAATGTTACTATGTTTAAGAAAATAGAGAAGAAGGGGTAACAGATGATGAATCTAATCATGGAGGCTCCTTTGAAAATGATTGGGTGTTTATTGCTATGAAAGAAGAAGATCCGGTGTCTATTGAATCTGCTAGTTGTGTAAATGTGGAAAGTGCCTTGACTGTTCAGGTTATTGAAAGGGATGAATGGGTAATTAATAGTGGATGTTCTCATCACATGACTGGTGACAAGAGTAAGTTTGTGAACTTTGAAAACTATGAAGGAAGACTTGTAAAATTTGGAGACAACTCAGCTGGTAGAATATGTGGCAGAGGATCCATCTATTTTGATGGCAAGAACAACACCAATGATGTTCTGTATGTGGAATGACTAAAACATAATCTTCTTAGTGTTGGACAATTGGTTGACAAAGGTTATGATCTTCAGTTCAAGGATGGAAAATGCAGAATCTTGGAAAGCTCCAGAACTAAAATTGCATCCGGTACTCAAACTAGAGGTAACATCTTTCACTTAAGTAGTTCTAGGAAAAGTTGTTTGATTGCTCAGACAGATCAAATTTGGCTATGGCATAGGAGGATGTGTCATGTGAATTTTGACAACATTGTCAAAATAAGTTCCACTCAAGTTGTAAGAGATCTTCCAAGACTTGTGAAACCTAATAACATATGTAGAGAGTGTCAATTGGACAAACAGAACAAAATTTCATTCAAGAGTAAGGAACAAGGTTCAAGTGAGAGATTGAAACTGGTATATACTGATCTATGTGGTCCTGCTAAAATTAGGAGTTTGCAAGAGACAAATATTTCATGCTGCTAATTGATGATTACTTTCGGATGATGTGGGTAACTTTTCTAAGAGAAAAATTAGAAGCCCTTGACAAGTTTAAGGTGTTCAAGATGATGGTTTAAAATGAGATTGGTGGAAAACTAAAGTGTCTGAGATCTGACAGAGGTGGAGAATTTACCTCCAGTGAGTTTGATGCTTTCTATGAAAAGCATGGAATAAAAAGATAGCTATCTGCTCATAGGACTCCTCAGCAAAATGGAGTTGTGGAAAGAAATAACTAGACCATTCAAGAAGCTACTAGAACCATGATGATGGAAACAAATGTTCCTCAAGTTTATTGGAGAGAAGTTGTGAGTACTTCTATCTACACTCTTAATTGGGTGCAGATCAAAGGAAATTCTAGTAAGACTCCTTATGACCTTTGGTTTGGTCATCCTCCTACTATGAGATACTTCAGAGTCTTTGGTAGTAAATGTTATATCAAAAGAGATGAGGAATTCAGTAAGTTTGAGGCAAGAAATGATGAAGGAATATTCTTGGGATACTCAACTCAAAGTAAGGCCTACCAGTGCTTCAATAAAATATTGACGAAGATTGTTAAAAGTGCAAATGTTAAAGTTGATGAAAGCAAGGAAGGATATTCCATGTACTTTGGATATGATTCAGATGATCAAGATGAAAGTTAAAATCAAGGAAGGCAAGTTCAAGTTTAGACCCAGATTCAGTTTGAACCAGTGACTCCAGAGGTCAACATAGATGATGAGGAACAAGTTCAAGAAACAGAAGCTCAAACAATCTCCAAAACTCCCAGGTATGTAAGATTAAATCTTCTTGAAGATCAGATCATAGGAGATAAGAGTAAAGGTGTTCGAACTAAGAGAAAAATGTTTGAGGATCAAGAAGAGATTTGTTTGATTTCAAGGATTGAACCTAAATTAGTAAGTGAAGCTTGCAATGATGAAAATTGGGTCAAAGCAATGGAAGAGGAATTGATGCAAATTGAAAAGAATCACAGATGGGATATAGTTCCTAGACCTGAGAACAAAAATATGATTGGAACCAAATGGGTCTTCTGGAATAAACTGAATGAAAATGGCGAAGTGGTAAGGAATAAGGCAAGGTTGGTATGTAAAGGCTACTCTCAAGTAGAAGGAATTGATTTTGAAGAAACTTTTGGACTGATGGAAAGGATAGAGGTAGTTAGATTATTTCTTGCATTTGCTGCTTTCAAAGATTTTAAAGTATATCAAATGGATGTAAAATTAGCATTTTTGAATGGAGACTTGGAGGAAGAAGTCTACATTGAAAAACTAGAAGGATTTCAGTTATCTGATCAAGGAGATAAGGTTTGTAGATTGAGAAAGGCCTTGTATGGACTCAAACAAGCTCCAAGAGCCTGGTATGCCATATTGGATAAGCATTTGCTTAAGCTAGGATTTAGGAAAGGTACTGCTAACAACAATCTCTACTTCAAAATTAATCATGAGGACATTCTGATTGTTGAAGTTTTTGTTGATGATATCATTTTTGGTGGAAATGAATGCATGTGTAAAGCATTTGTTGATCAAATGAAAAGTGTGTTTGAGATGTCAATGTTTAGTGAGATGAATTTCTTCCTAGGTCTACAAATTGTTCAATCAGATAAAGGTATCTTCATATATCAGTCCAAGTATGTAAAAGAATTTCTAAAGAAATTTGGAATGGAAGACTCAAAGCCAGTAGGTACACCTATGGTAATCAGATGCAAGCTAAGCAAAGATGATGACTCTCCCAAGGAAAATTAGAAAAGATATAGATCAATGATTGGAGGATTGCTTTATTTAACCTAGACCAGACCTGACATCATGAATGCAGTTGGACTTGTTGCCAGATTTCAAGCTGATCCAAAAGAATCCCATGTTATGGCAGTCAAAATAATTTTCAGATATCTCAAGGGGACAATTGATTAAGGACTATGGTATCCAAAGGACAATAACTTCACTCTTCATGCATATATAGATGCTGATTGGGTAGGAGATGTGGATGACAGAAAAAGTACTAGTGGTGGTACATTCTTCTTGGGGAGAAGATTGGTCTCTTAGATAAGCAAAAAGCAAGAGGCAATATATTTGTCTACTGCATAAGCAGAGTACATAGCAACAACAAATAATTGCACTTAAGTTTTGTGGGTGAAGCAAATGTTGAAGGACATCAGAATTGTGTTTGAGGAGCCAGTCACAATTTTCTGTGATAATTCTAGTGCAATAAGCATATCAAAGAATCCGGTATTGCATTCAAAGACAAAGCATATATCTATCAATTTTTATTTCTTGAGAGAGAAAGTAAATGAGAGTGAAGTCAAATTGGAGTTTGTGCCTTCCAAAGACCAGCTTGCAGACATCTTCACTAAGCCTCTTCCCAAGGATACTTTTGAGCATCTCAGAGAGAAGTTAGGGGTTATTACCCCTCCTGAGCAGAACTAAGATACACTAAGGTGCATCAGTCCTGTGGAATTCACATACATATCTTGTGACCCGGATTGATGTTAAGAAGGTACTACTCAAAGTGGGAGTAGTCAATATGCAAAGTTTGGGATTAGTTTGAAGCAAAAAGGGAGAAAAGATAGAAAAAATATGTGCCCTTTGCCATTGATGTCAAAGGGGGAGAGAAGTCATGTGAAAAACTAGTTGCTGATGTGAGGGGGAGCAGTAAAGAAGTGAGGGGGAGCAGTAAAGAAAGTAGTTGCAGAAGTGAGAAGAGAAAGGGGGAGAAGTTCTTGTCTTGATGGTTAGATTCAGTTTTTCACATCATATGTTGACATCAATGACAAAGGGGGAGATTGTTGCAAATATGTGCCTAAGTGGGTTGTCATTGATGTCATTATATCCTTGTTGCCATTGGTGTCAACTGTATCCTATTTTGCTATCTGCATAGAAGACCGGAATGTTGAGGATATTCATAAAATGAATGATAATCAATGCATGCGGATCATGTGGAGGTGTAGAGGATTGTCAGAGATTGCTCAAGTTAAGATTTGAGAAGTTCGCATAAAGATTTGAAGGAGTTATGGCCATTTGAGTAGAACCGGTTCCTACAATACTTAGGAAAGACATAGTGATAGGAAAGAGGTCCGGATTGATCCGGTAATATAAAATTGTGATCTGTGGATCTGAAGGCAGGTTTGAGAAGTCAATGTGTATCATCAACACTAGTGGTTCATGGTTTGGAGGTCCGCAAGCTATTCTTCTAGTTTGACAGTCATGGCAGAGAGTGTTCTTGAGGTTCCGGAGGAAGATTCAATTGCTTCTAATCATTTGGTTTAGAATAGATATTATTGGTGAATTTAATGTGCTTGTGGAGGTCTCTGGATCATGTGGCTACTATGTTAGAGGTTCGCATTGAGGTTTGAGCTTGTTGATTGAAGATTCCTTCTTTAGGTTGATGTTCTTCCTAGTCTTGGCCGACCAGATGTTCCTAGCCTATGGTGGATGCCTTAAAAACATTTTTATGATGTGTGGAATGGTTGTAGAAGAAGATTCAAGTCTCAATTGTGTTTGGCCGACAGTGTGATGATCCGCATCAAGTTTAGCTGACCTTGTTGATCATTCCAAGGTTGATGAAGTATATAAATACTTGTTGAAGAAGTATTGAAATTATCCTTGTGCAAAATAGTTCAATCTGAAGAAAAGATTAGGAGCAGAGTACAGAAGAAATAGAGCGAGAGCAGTATAGAGTGTGAAGAAGAATTTGGGGTAGAGCAAAAGTTCTTGAGCATTCATTGAAACTGAATCAAGCATGAAGTAGATACTATCTCTCAGTTAATTCTTTCTAAATATATTTTGTAGGCAGTGAGCCTCTCTTTTGAGCAGTGAGCTCTAGGTAGTGCAACTGAAGGCATGTGCCTTCTATTTCATTAATTACTTTAACATGGTACATAATTTTTGTGGGTTAACCCCCACCATGGTTTTTCCCTTAACTGGGTTTCCACATCAAAATCTTGGTGTCAAATGTGTTGATTATGTTTCTGCTCTTATACTATTGATGAATGCTTTAATGTTTACATCACTAATATGATAGTAAGATAATAAAGAAGGTTAAAGGAAAGAAAAGTTTTTGTGAGACAACTGATTCACCCCCCCTCTCAGTTGTCTAGTTCCAATAGGTACATCTTATGAAATAGTTTTTTGCTCACAAACTTTTCCATCACCCTGTGCGGATCAAAGTGACTTCTCTTTGTGTAAAGATGGAGATTAAGAAATTAGAGCTTTGTATCTAAGTGTTCTACTGCCCCTAGGAAAACACATGCATAGCTACCTTTACCTAACAAGATGGGAAACTGGACATTTGTTCTATGGAGGTGTTTCATTTTTTTCGCACAAGTAATCAACTGCCTTGATAATTCCAAGAGAACTACCTTGTCTGTCGGATAGTGGGGTAGTCCCTATGGCATTCCAATGAAGCCTTGAATCCTTAAATAGGTGAATTTCTGGAGATGTAAGTACCACCTCCCATACTTCATGACCTCACTCATGGCTTCAGTAGATATCCTAAGGGCTGTGGTTCCTTGCAGCAACCTGGTAATATACATTGTAAAGGCATCATTCACCCTTTTGTAATGGATGAGAGATTGGGACAGTGCCAGCTAGGTGTAGGATTCATAAACTTTGATTTGTTGTTGTTCATCATTTCCAACTTCCCCTAATTTTGACAATCCAAGATATTCATTTCTTCTTACCAATGAGTATACCACATAAGAAGTCCATCTAAATACTTGTTTATCTCTAAAATTGCTGAATGCCTGATGCATATTGTCACTTAATATCTGAGACCAGTGGAATTTGGTTCCTTTGGTAATTATCTCTTCAATCATTAGAAACATCCACCCTTCAAAAGTTGAGGCAGTAGGTAGTCCATATATCCTACTGAGAAAGGTCACTAGATCTCTTATTTCATCATGGAAGTCACTTCTATATAAGGTTTGAGGGAGTTTGATAATAGTAGATCTTTTGCTTTTCATCCAATGATCATTAATATGTTTCTTGCATGTATCCATATCCTTCTTATATGTTGCTTCTGCACCTACTTTGTCTAGCATAGTCATTACTGGGTACCATGGGATTCCAAAGATCTCTGCTAATGATGGTGGACTTATATCTGCTATCACATATCCATTGGGAGTTTGTATGGTTCTAGTCATTATGTCATATCTGTCAGCACAAGCAACTATTAATTCTGCATATTGAGTTGAAGTAAGGAAGGCAACATCTTCTGCAATCCCACTGTCTTTTACTTTCTTGGCCCTTGGAGTTGCATTGGGTCCAAATATTCAGGTCCTGAAGTCATCTAAGTCAATATGACCTAGATCAGTGTCCCCTATGTTTTTCCATCCAGAGGTGATCTTAGTTTTGGGAGGAATATCCTTGAATTCATACTTCATGGCTTGGGCTCTTGCAGTCATTTAACCTGCATGACTGGACCCCATAAGTCTTAATGCTTTTGAATGGTTTTCTAATTCCTAAGTTTTAAATGCATGATTATCAAGCTAACTACTATACCACTAAGTCATGTTATATTAAATGAGATCAATATCTATCCAACTAAGCGATAAATGCTTACCCATGTAATGCATAATTTAAAAAATTTACTAATTACTACATAATAAAATGAAAAACAACATCTCATTCCATGCTAATTCATGCAATAAATGAGTCAGACAACAATGTTTTAAGCACAATGTGAGCTTTGAGATTTTGTGGGGTTTTAAGTGTCATCTAACCAAAGTCAGTTAACGCAGCAATTAGTGCTAGGTCAGATGACAACATTTTTAGTGTTGACTGTGTTGAAGATTTTGGCAGAGTTTTTCAAAGTGTTTGACCGACTTAAATTGGTTGCGAGAATTTAGGTGTCGGTCGGAGACATATTCAGTGCTAGATCAAAGGATCGATTTCAACTGTGTGAATTGCTTGCGATAGATGTCGCGTTTTGCTTGAAGTTTTAGTGTTGTGATTTCATGGACATTGTTTTGATTTCAACACAAGTGGGAATTTTTTGAATGAAGTTGCATTTCTATAGTTAACTACCCAACTCGGCTTTCTAAACTAGGGTTTTTTAAAGACACGTTCAAAATATAGAAACCCTATTTTTAACAGTTTGGACCCCTTTCTATTCGCAAAACACATTTGGCAAATCTACTCTCTAAGGAATTGAAACTTGATTTGACATAATAAAAGCCCTTACTTACACAAATGCAAACCCTAGCTTGGAAATAGGAAATGTTAGGATTGAAAATGGAGTACTTACTGGATTTGTAGAGATGAAATGTGAGGAAATGTGCATTACTTTAAGTTGAAACCACAAGTTGTTTGTAGAAGATTGATCTCAGACTCATTTGGGAGCTCCTCAATTAGTTTTGAATATGTAGAATGAGCTCAAAGAGAAAAATAAAACGTATTTATCCTTCCCCATTGGTAGCCATAAATGTAGGGAGTACAACATGACGTCTTGGCATGCTGCAGAGTCATTTAGTGTTTTACGCGAAAAAGTGGGATTATTAACAATTTTAATGAGTTACCAATGTAGTCGAATGCATTCAATTTTAGCGCTTAGTCAGATGAAGGTTTTTTAGTGCTTCGCATTGGTTTAAAGCTATTGGATTTGCATGCATTTCGTTTCCTTCCGATCTCGGTCGGTAGGGTGAGGATTTAGCACAAGTCAGACATGGAGGGTTTTAGCGTAGGATTCATAAACTTCATTTTGGCGCTTGGTCAGAGGATATGTTTTACAACGCTAAGTTAGATGATTAAAGTTTTAGCGCTATATCAGTTGCATTAGATTTTAGTGCAAAAGTCAATTAGTAAAGATTTAGCACTTGGGTAGTTGGCGATGGAATTAGTGCTGAGTCAGATGGACGGGCATTTAGCGCAAAAGTCAGATGATCGAGGATTTAGTGCAAAGGTCTATTGCAAGGGTTTTTAGTGCAAAAGGCACTCAGACTTGATTTCAATGAAGTTAAACACTTAGACTTAGTTGATTTTTGGATGACTTAATGACACCAATCTTTCTAGCATGGAAAAAATGCAATTGACCACCTTTTGACATCTTAGGAATCAAGGAACTGAACTGACACTCTAGATGAAAATATCAAAGTGGGGGGGTCCCTATTTCATGAAATGGGGCATTTGTACGAGGCACAATAGATTTGATGATGAAGGTTTTGTAGTCATACCCCTTTAAGTTTTTGAGAATTAACCATTTCATGACTTTTACTAGTAATTTGGCAAAGTTTTAAAACCTTGACTTCTATGAGGTTTGAGGTAGAATAGACTGGTGGACATCTTGGTGATATCAACATGCACATCTCTACAAGTTTTTGGAAGAATCAGAGCTGCTGGAAAAATATTACTCCAAAAGTCAGTTTTCAGCTTCGTTGGTCAATTGTCGAATGACATTGTTTGGTATAGCCCACATATTTTCTTCTTTCAATGATACTTCTATATGTGTGACTAATTTTTCTAGAAAGGAAGGATTTGTGTGTTATATGAAGGTCAAAGTTGATAGAGATGAGTCATTCGTCACCCATCGGAGGCCAAATTTTATTGAGTTCATATCAATTTCTTCATTGGATGTTTGTTGTGCTAGCACAAATGATTAGGGTCCGTGGGAAGTCAATGTATCTCCATTCACATATGTTAACTAACATTCAAAGCCTATAGAGGTTGAAGTAACTATTTGAGGAAGTTTGAACAGAAGGGAATGGTGCAGACCTGAGACAAAGTGATGGTTGCAGACTTGAGGATGGATCTTATTATTTTGGCCTTCCAATTGAAGGTATAACAAATGAATTTTGAAGCAATGTATTGGTTCTTAAGAGATAACTTCTAGCATGGGCATGATGATGTAGACCTTTGGGAGAATTTTAGAGATGATGATCATGTACGCAACTAGTGGCATGAGCAGAGAAAATCTAGTTTTTGAGTCAGATCGACACCAATGTCCTTGCACAAGGACATTGCAATAACTATCTTTGTTAATTACAAAGAAGATAAAAGTAATACAAGATTATCTTATTTGCATAATGCCAAGGGATTTGAAGGGCTGGTAGAATTGGTTGCATATGAGACAAGATCCTACCTTGTTTATCTTTATGAGTTATTTGACCATCATGTCAATGGATGAGCAGAACTAATGTCAAAGAAGCAACAAGTAGAAGTGGTGTTGGGTACTTGGCAATGGTCATTCAATGAAAAAATGAATAAGGGGCCTCTTATCAGCTAAATTGTGTGGTGATCAAGAAACTATCCATCAGGGGCAGTAAAGGAGCAATATATAATGATGATGACGAGAATCCTTCTCAAAGAATAAAGATAATTTGTACTCTTCTTACTCCTATGCAATAGCTAAAGATGATAAGGAGACAAATGTAAGAATGTAAAGAACCATGATAGAAGATGTTCCTATGCTACATTTTTGGGGAAACTCTTATTTGAAAAGAATTTGTATTGGTAGCATCCAAATGATTTAAAGGAATTCAAATATTAAAAGAAGGTCACAAGAAACTTGAAATAATTTGCACAGAAATATATGAAACATCATGCCTCAGAAAGGCTATGACAATTCTAGAGGGGAAGTCATTTGACTCCATCTATATCCTTTTAATTGTGTCTCTTCCTATTCCATAGAGGCAAAGGAGATAGTATCTCTTGATAGTTATAAAAGGCATGGTGAATGGAGAGTGAAGGTCATCCTCAGGAGGAAACACAATAGAAAAATATCATTGTGTAGAGTATCAAAGTGTATAGATGCGTCCAAGAAGGAAAGGAGTAGTCCAACAAGTAGAAGATGCATATAGAGAAGAGAGATTGTGACCAAACTAAGTGGAAGGAAGGATAGTTCACTCCCAAAGGAAAGAATTTGAAGAAGTTGCTATCCAATAATAGTCTATGAGTGGGTAGATTGATGTGAGGGTGAAGAGAGGCCAGTGAAACCTAAAGTTTATGCATTTTGTAATTTACATATGATATTAGTTTTATGAATTGAATAAAATTATAGTTCATTTTTGTTGCAGTCTTATCTTGTGTTGAGGTAGAGTGTTATCTCTGAAATTGTCTTTGTGTTTGTGAGTATTTATTTTTGTCAAGACAGGAGTACCCTTTACATCATATGGTATTAGAGCTAGTAGTCCTAAGAATGCAGAGGATCCACCAGGACCTGTGGACCTAGAGGATAGAAGGTGGTAGAAAGGATCTTGTGCAAGGATTGTTGTAGGTAGAGAGAAGCCCTGAGTAATTGAGAGCTAGGGAGCCATGAAAAGAAGTGTGATTGCAAAGCATGAGGTAAGAGTTGTGAAAGATTACAGCAGACGAGATGGGGATATTATTGAGGAAGAAGGCCATGATATGGGATGGATGAAGGTATTATCAAAAGAGGAAGATCCTTGAGATGATGTCGGACATTAATGCGAGATTAGATAGGATTGAAATGGGGCAGTGAGAAGAATTGGTCAACCATGATGGAGACATGTATGAGGTTGCAACGAAGGAATGCCATGGAAAAGGTATGAGAGAAAAGAATGAAGATGAGGAATTGGTTGCAGAAGTAGAGCATGAGGATGTGGTTGTATCAAATGGCAAAGATGATGATTTGTTGGCACAAATTTTAGCAATAGAAGAGGAGTGGCTTGAGAAGATCACTGATGAAGATGAGAAGATACACGTCACAATGAAAGAAGAGGAAACACAAGTTGCAGTAGCAAAAAATGAAGAGGTAGAGTGTAATTTTTCTAAATTTTGTGATGAGAAATTTGTTATAAATTCACTTGTTGTTGAGGTGAATAAGGAATTAATGCATGTAGAAATAAAAAGAGATTATGTAGTTGCATATTGGTGTGTGGATAGTGCATATTTTCTTGTAGAGGTTGTAGAGAATGCTGCAGGTGAAACTTGGTGGAGGTGGTCGATTTGTGGTGGGTCAAAACCTAGGAAAGAGAAGAGTGGTGAGATTCTTTGGTGGAGGAGGCTTAATAATGGTGGGTTGGATCCCACAAAAGAGGAGATGGGAGGACAGTGTATTAGGAGGAGGAGGATGGTACATGGTGGACATGATTCCATGAGAGGAAGGAGGAAGATGATGCAGATTTGTTGGAGGAAGATGACGAATGTTCTAGCTAGATGCTGGAAGAGAAGGAAAAATAATTGACCATGTACACCTATCACAATGATGGAGTTCATTGTAGATTTCTTGCAATATGAAAGGGTAATTCTATCACTCAACACCACCTTTTCTGAGCCTATGCTCACAATCTTTCTCCCCGACGTGTCTGAGGCAGGAGCATATGGGTGAATGGACAATCTGGCATCAAACAAAAATAGTTGTAGGTTTAATTTTCCTTTTTGTTTGGTTTGTTTATCTTTCTAATGCTATTTCTTGACATTGGATGTGATTGGTATAGTCAGAATTGCTATTTTAGTTTTGATCGATTTTAGTCCCAGCACACATTTAGTAGTTTTTGTTAAAACAATTGTTTAGCAAGATTGGTGAAGTTTCTGTTAGGTATGAAAAAGGAGAATGATGACAAATATAATGTAAACTAGATCAAACCCTTTTCAATATAACATTCAAGGACATGACCGAGCCAAATCACTACCAAATGAAGGTGGACTCGACTGTTGATCTTGTGCTCAGTTATGCTATAGATGGATTAGATTTAATTTAGATTTTTTATGAAACCCTAGGTTAACAATGTATGAAACCCTAGTTCTACAATGATCAACTTATAATAGAGAATGTACAACTAAAATATCAAAACCAATTCCATAGGGATAATTAGAGAGATGATAAAACTTGTCTCCCTAAAGCAGAAATGTTAGAGAACCAATTCGGCACCACCCAGGTCCTTATTGAAGGAATCTACAAAAACTGTAAACTAGAAAGATGTTGTAAATGTTGTCCTGATGCCAAATCTAAGATCAGAAAGGGCAGGGTGACATGGGCAGTATCACCCAAGTCCTTGATGAGTGAATGCTCCAAAACTATTCCTGGATCCTGAAACCATGATTTATACTCTATATTCTTGTAGCTTTGTATTTTCTAGATCTCACTCCTGTAACCTGCACACAAGAAGATAAAAAGGGGTTTTGGGGTTATGTTGTTTAGGGACTTGCCTCAACCAAATCTCGAGATAGCATTCAATCTTCCCAACACCATTGATTGATAAAGAGTGTGTGCTCTCATAGGGGCAGAGGCTAAAAATAAATGATAATGGGATGATTCAAATGATGACAAACAAACAATGATATCACCTATGTGATGATCCCTTAGAATGATGAGTGTCCTTCAACTCCTAAAGAGGATAGATGATAGCTCCATTGTTGCAAAACACACACAATAACAATAGACAAATCTACTCTAGAATCACAATGAATTGTCTTGCTTACTTTCCTTCACCATCTCAAGTTTTGCTCTTTCCAACCTTTTCAACCTAGTTACAAATGAACTCATAAACACACTTATATATGCTTTCTTACTCATAATCATGAAATTAAACCAAAAGAGCCGACAATGAGAAACCTTTTGAAAGGTCCTAGGCTGGCATGCCTTTAAATTAGGCTAGACCTAAAAGGGGGGACATGGGTAGTACTACCCAAGTCCATTAGTCCTTTTTGGGTTCAGGGTAAGGTAAATGTAAAGGGCCTATATTCCAATTTTACATTGTTGTTGAGCAATTTTGTGTAAGGATAAAGATTCTGAATGTACGATGTAATCACGGGGACCTAGGAGATAAGCAAGGAGATAAAAAGACAAGTGGACACTTTTTATTCCATAACATTTAGCCCCACTTTAATGTGTGTGATATCTTATGATAAGTACATGCATTAAAGTACGATAAAAAACACACCCTAAGTTTGGAAGACCATTTCTAACCCCCAAACTTAGGCAAACATAAGAAGACACTTGATAGTCGTGCAAAACACAGACAAGAAAATAAAGAAGCATGCAATACATGGAGAAGACATGAACACAGTCACACAATACACAATGTATACATGGAGAGAAGACATGAGTAAACAATTATGCTATACTAACGGGTGATGGGAGGAGCTCATCGCTACACGCCACCATCAAAACACATAAGAAACATGGCATGGGGGGAGCTCATCACTATGTGCCTCCACAAAACATGCAAGACACATGACGTGGGGGGAGCTCATCGCTACGTGCCTCCAAAAAACACACAAGACATATGAAAAACACAAGGAATACACACAGAATACATGAGTGTCGTAAAGTGTGTCATCGACCCACTATACTTCTTATACAAAGAAAACATGGGAAATGGGGAAGAGATCATCACTATGCTTCGCTATCTAAAACATGCCAAACATATCTGATGGTCGAGTTATACTACCATGACCACCAAAGACATGCTTAAGGGTGAGTAACTCACGACCCAACCCCGGCTCCTCCAAGAGGACTTTTTTTCAAAAAGGTGTGTAATCACTCAATGGAATACACAACCTTGCCTTCTATAGAAGGGATTTCAAAAGCATATAACCCCACCTACATTGTAGAGATGCCTCACAGTGAAAAGGAAGCACGCACAAAAAATATACAACCCCACCTACATCTTGGAGGTACCATATGGTGAAAAGGAAGTATACACAAACACACAAACAAAGTATACAACCCCACCTGCAACACGGAGATGCCTTACGATGGAAAGGAAGTATACGCAACACAATTTATTACAATATCTACGATATCTAATAATTTACAACAATATATCCTTCCACTTGCCGGTAACAATCACTTTTAAGGTAAGGTTCAACACGTGAGCAAACAAGTGTTGGCGATATGTGTTTTCATTGATGTCAACATAATATGTGTCAGCCTAAGGTCAGAGATGGGTGAAGCTGATGGATAGTGGAAGATTTTCAGAGAGAGATGGTTTGACTAAGTTAAAGACATAAGATCAACTTGCTTAAGGGAGGTCTGTCTGGAAGACCTCGCAGATGGAGAAAAACTATCCAAGTATAAGAATGGTAATCTTCTTGTTATCTAGATGTGTTACGGAGGTGTGTAAACCTATTCTAACATGTTTTCTATATATCTACAATGATATCCTATCAGTTTGAAGTACCGTACTTAGAGAAAAGTTACAAAAGTTTGATTAAGGCCTTCATAATGTATATCCTAAGGCAAAGTTACAAGCATTTTGGTCCGCATTCCTCCGCAGTGAAAGATTTAGTCTTGTGGTTCAAAAGATAATTTTATCTAGATATCAACATGCTATATCCAAGATTTCAGCTCATTACACCTTCAACAAAGAATGTTATGAATAACAGTGTTCCGGACTATGACATGATAGTGTAAAGCAATGGTGGAGACCTATTGCAATGCTCTACATTCCTCTAGAAAATAAGTGATACCCATGCAGTTTTGAAAATATGTTTAGATATGTGTAATGCATGCTTCCTCATACTATCAGGTGTTCTTATGGTCCACAAGGTCAAATTTCAAGTGATCGAAGTAACACAGACTATTTTGGATGATGAAATACTCTATAGAACACAGGTTTGAGCACTTGTGGAAGATGTAAAGTATACAAATCAGATATAGGAGCTTGTGTGGAGATTCTAATGCCTTAATGTATCTCAAGTTTGAACCACATGCAAATCCTTCTTATCTTGGGTACCGCATAAGGCATTTAAATTAGTGAAGAATTGCATATGACTATCCTCTGGACTATAGTATACTTGAGTCAAGTCTTTGATTTTCTCTGGAAGTAATAAATCAGGATGTGAGGATTTGGGAATATATGCATATTATGTATGCGTTCCTTCCTAAGAATTTTCAAATGGTTTGATGGTCCGCAATGCAATATTGTAAGTTGTGATGTGTTACAATATGCTAGAATGCCATGTTTTCATCAGTTCAGTATGTTCCTTGTTTTTTGGATGCATAGAATGATCAAAAAATTTAGGTGAATGATGTATGTATGTTGTCAAGAATATACATTGTTGAAACACTGGACTGCATGATGTTTTTGGCTTCTCCCCGGTGGTGTGAAGATGAATAGTTAGCAATGTTTATGTAGTTTGAGCTGATAGTCTAGTTTCTATTATGTGCAGTGGATCATGATCAATTGTTTTGACATTAAAAGGTGTGTAATGATGTTCCTTGAATTCTATTATGAGATGTTGTGGTCCGTAACTCATTTTCTTGACATCTTGTGTAAGTTGAAGCTGACCTTTGAAGAATTACACATTTCATCTAAAGGTTTTTATGATGCCGACCTAACCAATGTTTTGAAGTGTTGTAGAGGGTATTTATAGGAGATCAAAGTCATTTGTGAAAAGGGTGAGTGTGTGAAAGTAATAAAGTAGAATGAGAAGTATGAAGTGTGCAAAATCAATATTATGGAGTAATTGTATGGAAAAGAGAACTACATTATCAACATGAGTCAGATGCTTCTTTCATAGCAGTTCATAGTGTTGTTTATCATTGTAATTATTTGTAGTGAGCTTTCATCAGGGAGTTGTAGTTTCCTTGGGTTGTAGCCCTAAAACAAAGTAAATAGGGAGTTGTAGATTGCTTGGGTTGTAGCCCTAAAATAATGTTGTAAACTTTCATATAGCAGTGAGCATTATATTGTGAGTTAACACTCACCATGGTTTTCCCATTTTCAGGTTTTCCACATAAAAGTCTTGGTGTCATTGTGTTGATGAATGTGCTGCATGTTTTACTTTATGTTCTCTAAAGTAAATGGATCTAATCTACAAATGAAGTAGTTAAGTTTTAGTATATGTCGATTCATCCCCCTTCTCAGCATCTCTGTATGCTCAACAATTGGTATCAGAGCCAAGTACCTTTGAGAAGCCTAACAACTGAGGTAGATCCTGCACTTGAATAGATGGAATATGAAGCAATAGATAATGATTTATTTATTTTGGAACCAGATCTAGAAGCCATGGAACTTGAAGGTTGGGACCTCAACCTAGATGATGTTGACCTTGAAGGAGAACTTTGGTCTACCCTAGAGGATGTGGCTAAAGAAAGAGAACTAAATCAGGAATATGAGGACATGCTTGAAAAATCAAAGGAGACAATTGTGAAATTGAAGACAAAGGTCAAATAATTAAAAGAAGAAATTGGCAAACTGAAATCTTAAATAGAAGGAGATAAAGGAGGTGACATAAACTCAAGGAGGTAGAAGACATGATCTCTAATTTGAAAGTCATGGTTGAAGAAGGCAAGAGGATTGAAGAATGTTTAAACATCAAGCTCAATGAGAAAGCTGCTAAATATTCAAAACTTGAGGAAGAAGTTGTCACTCTTAGAAAAGAATTAGAAAAGGAAAAAGAATAGATTGACAAGGGATTAAAATTGAAAGGAAGATCTAAAATTCTTGATGGGATAATTAACTCTCAAAAGCTAGCAAAAGAAAAATCTGGCCTTTGGTTTGAAAAGGGGAAAAATCCTATATTTAATGCATCTACAAACTTATATGATAACTTCAAATCAGAAGGCAAGTTTGAAACAAAGAAGGAAGAAGCCTGCACTGACGATCTTAAGAAGAATGCCTCCAAAGATGCAAAAGAAGATGAATTCACTCATGTCCAAAGATAAAGGAAGAATAAGAAGAAGAATTTCAGAAATCCTGCACCTAAACAAACTACTCCTATCAGGTATCCTCAAACTTTCAATGGTAATTTCTATGCTTGTAATAAGTTTGGTCATGCGGCTATTGAATGTAGAAGCAAGAAAAATTAGAATTCATTTAGGCCTCCAAGGTACAATGCTGTAAACTCTCATTCATCTCATAGTTAGTGTTGTGATTGCAGCAAAGTTGGTCATAAAGATAATGATTACAGAAGCAAAGTAATAAGGAATGGTTTCATGAGAAAGAACAATGTTAGAACTCCTCAATTCTTTTATGACTACTACTACACATGTAACAAGTATGGTCATAAGGTTAATAATTGTATATCTAGTGTGAGAAGAGGTGATTATGCTCTACAAACTAATATCACCTACTACAATTGCAATAAAATAGGACACATTGCAAGGTTCTATAGGGGAAAGAGTGTAAGATCCTTTGCTTCTCAAAAGAAGGTTGATATTTCTCCACAAAAGAGGGAAATGTGCACGACATGAAGGAAGAAGGAAGAGAATGAAATAAAGGAAGGTTCCGCACCTCTGCCTAGTGCAGATGGATCCTCCAAAAATTAAAAGGGAGGAAGTATTGGTTCAGGGGGAGTTGCAACTACAAACATTTTCAAAACCCCTGAATGAATAAGATGCTGAAATCTTCAACATAATGGGTAAAAATGGTTTGAACATGTTAAGATAATGTTATGAAGATGTTTGATCAAATTTCTGGACCAATTGGACAATTTGCAAAGGATTGCTGAATGATCACAAGGTTCTGTGCAATAAGTAGGTTGATTAGGACAAAGTAGAGAATGCAATTAATATTTGAAAAAGGGAGAGAGAACAAGGTAAAGTTGCAGCTATGTAGTTTTAAAATGTTTTCAAATCTAAAATTAATAGTATGTGTAAATCTAAAAATTACTTTCAATTTAGATGGTATAGTATTTCTCCAATTTAAACAATGTAGTAGAAGAAAATAGGTTGCAAGAAGAAAACAAGTATTTACGTGGAGAAACCCCTAAGGGAAAAACTCCACACCAAAGGTGTTTATGCTTGTATTAAATCTCTTGTGAAAGATTACATTCAATATTAAAATCCTTTGATTCCTTGATGCACTTCAAAAGATTCTTCAATCTTCAAACGTATAAAAAACTTCAAAAGCTTCTTGCTTTTTTCTTCTAAGTCTTCTCCAAAAAATTCGTACTTTTTTCTTCTAAGTCAAAAAGCTTCTTGCTTTTTTTCTTCGAAGTCTTTTTCACAATTCAACTCTCTGGAAAATGTATGGGGCTCTTAATTAATTCAAAAGCTTCTTTAATTCAAGAGCCTCTTAATTTGAAAGCTTGAAACTCAAATTACAATAAATTGTAATTGATAACAAAGAAACCAATGCTCATGCAAAAGCCAAATACTCCAAATAGAGAAGATTGAAGTCAAACAAAGTTAAGCCTTATGTGAACTACCTATCCTTGATGTGGGTGCCCAAGTTTTCTCAAGTTAACTTTCTCAACATCAAATACATTTCTAAATAAAAGCAACAATAGAAAGTCCTCCAATTGGGTGTCCATATTTTTCCAATCAATTTCTGTTGACTAAAGTGATCGACACACACCAATCTCATGCAAACAACATGCAAGATTGATGTTCCCAAAGTTATTTTGAATTACCTTATTCTGTACATGCAAACACTAGATTCAACATGCAACTGATACCCATTATCTGAAAGACTGAGATGTATCATCCTACAAGTTTTTGGAGTTGGAGTGTTCTACAAGTAATATCTTAAAATTGAGATGCAACTGACATTCAAGCACATGCAACTGATATCCACTACCTGAAACACTGATATGTACCATCCTGCAAGTTTCTAGAGTTTGAGTGTTCGACAAGAAATCTCACAAAATGGACATGCAACAATATGCAAGGTCATATTGCTGACATGCAACAGTATGTAAGTTCATACAAGTCCATAGGAATGACATGCAACAACATGCAAGCACATGCAATTGACATGCATGAACATGCAAGCACATGCAAGTGACATGCAACATGCAAGGTCATACAGGTCTATAGGAGCAACATGCAACAACATGCAAGCACATGCAAGTGACATGGAATAACATGCAAGCACATGCAAGTCCATAGGAGCAACATGCACCAACATGCAAGCACATATAAGTAACATGCAACAACATGCAAGTACATGCAAGTAACATGCAACAACATACAACAATAGCAACAACATGCAAGTCCATTCAAGCTTTTATGACCTCATGCAAGTAATATCCAATTCATGCATCTCTAACACTTTAGTTAACTCCAACATTATATTCATGCAAGGTGTCTCAACATTATCCACTCATGTACATAAAAAATCACAACTCCAAGTCTAAATATAAGTCCCCATTGAAAGAGGATGCCCAAGTTTAAGTCCCACTCACTAGAAGTTATCGAACTCTCAAAATAGACTTGAGAGAAGTCAACAAAGTCTTCATGGCCCCCACTTTAAAAATGGACGCCCAAGTTTAACCTTATCAATTCGGAATTGAATGCAATAAGTCAAAGTGATATAATTAATAAATAACTAATCTCTCAAAGTCATTATGTGTTGGGGAACACATTCCAAAAACTTTGGAGACACATGAATTGGTTAGGATTGCAAGTTAATTGCAACTTATTCCAACATTCTCCCACTTCACATTATACATTGTAATTACTCTAAATGATATAATCAAACTTTAAGTCATAGGGAAAAACATCCCTAGCCATCAATGTACCATTGATTCTTCAACATCATTTTGTGCTCCAAGATACTTGTAAAAACCATGATAACCATCATCTCAAATAAGAACTCCTCACATCATGTCACCCATGATAAATAAGAAACAAGCCAAGGTGAAACATATAAACGTCACTGAAACCTGCACCAATCTCAACATGAACACAAGCATCAAATCATATGATAACATAAGACTTTGAGTGTCAACCACACTCATATCTAATGGAAAAGCAATGACAACAAGTTGCTAGCTCATAAAAAATATCATACCTCAAAACCAGTGTAAACAAACCATCATAGGTAGAACTCCATACCATCAACATACCAACCAAAAACTCTAATCAAGTCCTTGTAAACAAATCTGCTAATCATCCATCCTCCCATCTCAAAGCAACATACCAATGTACAAATGACCAAAGACAAGGCCAACAAATAAAATCAGTAATAACACTGAACGGATCTATGGATATTGACAATCCACATCCAAGTCTTCAATGTAGCCAATGGGTAAAGATATCCCACTAAACCTTCACAACTTGTAGATCCCAATAGTGAAACATGCAAATTCATCTTCACATAAATAACTTGCAAACTAAGACAACCAAGAAGATATCATGACAATAAAGAGCATACATATCCAAGAACTCCCACTGCATGGGTAATGTCAAATCTAAAAATAAGATCAAGGCATTACCAAATCCTCCTATAGCACTTCTCTTAGAGGATGTGGCTAGCTCCTCTACCATATAGTGTCAAAGCATATAATGATATGCATAAAACATCTCTCATTACCAATCTCTGAATAACTCTCCCAAGTCTTGTTAAATAATGAAGAACAAGATCAAGGAGATACCAAATTATTGTTAACAACAATAATACTTGACTCCAATGCAAACATCAACTACATAAACATGAGATCCTTTAAGAAGAAGACAATATACTAGGAAAAAGAAAAATTACAAAATCATACCATGTCTTTATACAACACTAACCTGTGCCAAACTATGTAAAGTAAGATCTCTTTCAACACTTCCAAACTAAAACGGTATCAACATCTAACATCCAAATTATGATGAAAACATGGCAACAATAGATGTTAACCTCTTACTGAAAGTATATCAAACTAGCCAAACATTCCCACAACAAGCAAAATAAGCCCAAAAACCACAAACCATTTCTGTGCCTCCAAAACAAATCCTCAGAACTAGTTCCATATTTGAAGATCAAATAATAATTTGAGAACAATAGAAATCCATAAACCCATGCATCTACTTCTCAACAATCCTTTTCAAGACTAGTGTAAAAGAGAAGACAAGATACATATAAAGAATGCATCTAATAATCAGGTGGGCAACACCTATTAGATCATTTACCTGCCGAGTAGATCAAGAGTGGGATACAAGATTGTCCTTGCATATAACACAAAGCAATAAAATCTTATAATAAAGACAACCTTCTCATAAGGTCTATAATGGACTCACATCCATTTCCAAGTGTAGGCTTCTCAGCCCTTTTTTTGACATCTCATAATGAGAAGTCTTTCCAACACATATCTCTAAGTTCAAGAGATATCAAGATTCACCCAAGTCTCTCTATTATCCATGAGTTTTCAACACTCAATCCATGCCAACTTCAAATGCAATATACACAATCATGAAGCTCCAAGAAAATGATTAATACTTCAAAAGCAAAGAAAACTAACCAAACCATTGTCAAAATTCTAACTCTAGAATCATGAATATATCATGACATCATGATCTAACATATTAAAAGAAGATCATATGCTCCAATGAACATATTCTGCTCCCAAGAGCACCTTTATCAAGCCAAAAATTCTAACTCATGATCAAGACTGCATCATGACATAATACTATATATCCTCTAAACCAAGGATCATATATCAAAAATTGATAAGTTATAAGCTTAACACCTCACCAAAAACTCCAAGGGTCCTCCATGGAAAACCAAGATGTCAACACCTCTTCAAATAACATGAAGATCTTATGACAATGCAAAAAACTCCCACTGAAAGTGATACCAAGTTATGCATGGTATCATGATCAACATCATTACCAAAACTCCACTGAAAGTGAAAAAGGCTTCTCATGCAACATAACCTTACTGTTATAGATTCCAATGAATAACTAAATCAGGTACTCCAAACTACCCTTTTGTCTCAATACAAAAATACCAATGTAATCAAGGTGACCAAGAAGAGGCCTACCAAATAGAACCCACATCAACTTATTCACAAGATCTGTACACATGCAACATCTCATAGGAGAAAAACATGATCAGTGCTTCAACCTTTAATAATTGGAAAAATAGATTCAACCCCACATCAGTAACATGTAGAACAAATGTAACCAGGGATAACATGTAGATTTATAAGACTTAAACAATAGAATCAACTCTAGATCTGATTTGCCAAATAAATCCACATAGGAGAAACCATAGATCATAAGAACCCAACAAGTAACCTTGCAAATCTGAAATTGGTTCCATCCAGAAAGTGTCTGAACACAATTTTCCACAGATCTACAAACCACAGATTTTGGTTAACATGTAAAACCTGCAAAACCATATCTCTGTAAATCTAAAACCACTTAAACATCCAAATGTTCACACCAATGAAGACCATCAAATATGTCATCTAAAATTAATGGAATACCAAAGATCTACAAACCCACAATCTTTTGAAATAGGAAAACTGTGAAAAACTACATATTCAAAATAGTATGAATATGACAAAGGAGAAACCAATTTGTTCAAGAGTGTCCATATCATAAAAATACCAACTCCACAACCTCCATACAACCAGTGATAAATCATCTAGTTCTTTCATATAACCATGGACTGAAACCATGAACCCAACATAAGTACTCCAAATTATAGTCCAAGAAATGAGTGTTTTTAGATGTGATTAAAGAACCAAAAGTAACCATCCAACATAAACACCCTTTCACTGCACATGACCACAAGGTAAAGGAATAAAACCACCAAATAAGAGAATATACACATATTGTCAAAATGGAGCTTCAAATCATTACCACAAGGTCAACTCAATAAAGATCTATAACCTTGAGCCTCAAGAGCCCAACAAAGATTCTTTTAACAATATCCATCTGAGAGTTAAATACCATGGATTCCAAACTCACAGATCTGCAAAACAATGTTAACACAGAACTTTCCCTACAACCAAAATTCCTTAAATACTTCAGAACAAAGCATCCCTCTCTCACTGCAACCAATGGCTCTGATACCACATGATGGAAAAAGGGAGAGAGAACAAGATAAAGTTGCAGCTATGTAGTTTTCAAATGTTTTCAAATCTGAAATTAATAGCATGTGTAAATCTAAAAATTAATTTCAATTTAGATGTTATAGTATTTCTCTAATTTAAACAGTGTAGTAGAAGTAAATAGCTTGCAAGAAGAAGACAATTATTTACGTGGAGAAACCCCTAAGGGAAAAAAATCTACACCAAAGGTGTTTATACTTGTATTAAATCTCTTGTGAAAGATTACATTCAATATTGAAATCCTTTGATTCCTTGATGCACTTCAAAAGCTTCTTTAATCTTTAAACCTGTAAAAAACTTCAAAAGCTTCTTACTTTTTTCTTCTAAATCTTTCACAAAAAACTTCTTTCTTTTTTCTTCTAAGTCAAAAAGCTTCTTGCTTTTTTTTTCTTCTAGTCTTTTTTACAATTCAACTCTCTAGAAAATATATGGGGCTCTTAATTATTTCAAAAGCTTCTTAATTCAAAATCTTGAAACTCAAACTACAATAAATTGTAATTGATAGCATAGAAACCAATGCTCATGCAAAAGCCAAGTGTTCCAAATAGAGAAGACTGAAGTCAGACAAAGTCAAGCCTTCTATTAATTGCATGTCCTTGATGTGGGTGCCCAAGTTTGCTCAAGTTAACTTTGCCAACATGAAATACATTTCCAAATAAAAGCAACAACAAAAAGTCCACCAATTGGGCATCCATATTTGCCCAATCATTTTCTATTGACTGAAGTGATCAACACACACCAATCTCATGCAAACAACATGTAAGATTGATGTTCTCAAAGTCATTCTGAATTACCTTGTTTTGTACATGCAAGTGACATGCAAACATCAGATTCAACATGCAATTGATACCCATTATTTGAAACACTGAGATGTAGCATCATGCAAGTTTATGGAGTTGGCATGTTCTACAAGTATTATCTTAAAATTGACATGCAACTAACATTCAAGCAGATGCAACATGCAACTGATACCCATTTCCTGAAACATTGACATGTACCATTCTGCAAGTTTCTGGAGTTGGAGTGTTTTGCAAGAAATCTCACAAAACTGACATGCAACAACATGCAAGGTCATATAATTGAAATGCAACAACATGCAAGGTCATACAAGTCCATAGGAGTGACATGCAACAACATGCAAGCACATGCAAGTGACATGCAAGCACATGTAAGTAACATGCAACAACATGCAAATACATGCAAGTAACACGCAACAACATGCAACAACATGCTAGTACATGCAAGAAACATGCAATAACATGCAAGTAACATGCAAGGCCATGCAAGCTTTTCTGACCTCATGCAAGTAATATCCAATTCATGCATCTCTAACACTTTACTTAACTCCAAAATTATATCCATGCAAGGTGTCTCAACATTATCCACTCATGTACATAAAAAAACACAACTCCAAGTCTAAATATAAGTCCCCATCAAAAGAGGATGCCCAAGTTTAACTCCCACTCACTAAGAGTTATCAAACTCTCAAAATAGACTTAAGAGAAGTCAACAAAGTCTTCATGGCCCCCACTCTAAAAATGGATGCCCAAATTTGACCTTATCAATTAGGAATTGATTGCAATAAGTCAAAGTGATATAATTAATATATAATTAATTTCTCAAAGTCATTATGTGTTGGGAAACACATTCCAAGAACTTTGGAGACACATGAATTGGTTAGGATTGCAAGTTAATGGCATCTTATCCCAACAATTAATGTGGAGCGGTCATGATTAGTATGAAGGCTATATAGGCAATATTTGATCATTTTGATCTCATTTTGAATAAAATCAATAGTTTTGAAGAGCCAAAGAAGAACATAAGGTTTTCAACAGAGTATTGGTGCAAACCCTATCTACCACATTATTAGGTATTTATCATTTTCATTGGTTAAACCCTAATTTATGAAGGTATTATCATGGCGACACTTGTAGTAATTGATGTTGTTGAGAGACCAAGGCCAAAATTCAAAAAGCACCCATACAAATCTACATAAATAGATAAAGACAGTACATTTTCTCATGTTCCTGCAAATGTACTTCATACAAATGATGTCTAAATTTACATTCATTCTCAGATAGATGAATATGATCACCGAAAGATGGAATAGTTCAGAAATGACAATCTATTAGGAGATGATTTTCAATTAAAACTAGAATTTGCTAATGTCGCTGCAAAACAACTTGACATTTGGAAGGGTTTCCCAAATTTTTGGTATGAGGAACAATGGGTTAGGATTTCCCTAAGTCGAATCCACGGAGACTTTTTATACCATATTTGGTCAGTAAGGAAGCCATGAGGGTTTTTACTAGATTGTGCTCCTCTGAATCTTTGCCTATATTGAAATCAGTGAAGAATGAGGAAGTGATGAGACTAATCAGAGAAAAGTTTGATAAAATAACCCTAACAATAAATGACATTGAAGATTTGGGGGTCTGGTACGGTACAATGTGCAAAGCATACAAGATATAGTATACCAACAGAGAAAACTCTACTACTGCTATTGCAATATACACAACTCATCAAATGGTAAAAGAAGGAAATGATTATGACCTATGTGAGCTCTTGTGGCAACAATTAATGGATAACCTAAAAAGAACAAAAGAGTCAAAATACAAATTCCAGTATAGTTCCCTGATCATCTATCTTATGTTTCATTTCTTTAAGGAATTGCCTGCTATGAAGAGTATGGTGTGGAAGATAGATACCCCTATTGCTCACCAAATTAAAAACTATATGCTTAGTTTTCCTAATCATAAAACTGTGTCACACTATTTTGGGGCTTCTTCAAAACCTTTCAAACTAATATGCGAGTAAGAGAATGGATACCAAGAAAAGTTGTTGAAAAATATAAGAATGACATTACATTTATGGTGGATAAGGATAATTGCTACATTCAAGCAATAGAGTCAAGGACCTTTTGGATAACCACCCTCCCATATGAAGTGTCTAAATTTGATTTGATTAGATATGCTGATATGTTGCTCAGCAAGCCAAAGGATCCTGTTGTAGAAAGATTTGGAACTTATGATGAAATCATCAATAAAACTATTAGAAAGGAGGTAGAAGAAAACATAGAGAAGGGAAAATCTAAAGCAGAGAAGATGAAGTCTAATTTCAAAAAGATGCTTAAAACTCATGAGGGTTCAGCAAAACAACCTCAATCCTCTTTTTCTACACAAGAACCTAAAAGGGATAGTAGGTCTACCTCTATTGTTTCTATCCCTTCAAAATCTTTCAAACTTGCTCCTACACCTCCTAGTAGGAAAAGAACTGCCATTGAAGTGCTAGTACAAACCAAGACTGTAGAGACAAAGAAGCATAGACCTAAAGTACAAGGAAAAAGAGGAAAAATGAATCTTGTAAATGTAGTAGATGATGATGATGATGAAGAAGAAGAATCTATTATGCTTGAGAGAAGAAAGAAGAGAATAAGAGAAGAAGAAGAAAAGGAAGAAGGAGGACCATCCATAGGAAAAGGAAAGATAAAAGCAAATAAATCAAAAGAATCTTCTCAAGAAGAATGGGAGCATGAGCCTCTACAACTTGAGGCCACTATAAATGCTATAATAGAACATGGTACTCTGAAAAAAGTTGTAGATATCTATGACAAGATGCTTGTTGATGACAAGGCTACCATTAAGGAAGGAATAATCAGATGTATGATGGCCTTCAATGTGGCCTTAATTGAGCATTGATCAGCTTCTAGTGAGCCTTGCAAACCTACTCACCAACAAGAGAAATAAAGCTATGGAAGATGAGGTTGAGATGAGGAAACTAGCAATTGAAAAGGTAAGATCTTCCATCATAGATGAAGAAAAGGTCTGAATATCTCAAGAACAAGCAAAGGATTTTAGGACAAAAAGGAGAATAAATATTTTGATGGGAAGAGACAAGGAAGAAATAGACAGACTGGAGAAGGAGACATTAGAGAGAACTATTAAAATCCTTGAAGAATTGAAAAACACTAAGGTGACAGTTGGGGAACAAGTTCCTCTAGAAATACCAGATGAACCCCTTACAGATACAGATTTGTCAACATTTGAAAATGTTGAGGAAATTGGTGATATGTGTGAGAAAGATGATAAAGTGAATACTCCTCCTCCAGATAACACAAAAGCATAGAACATAGGAGATCAAGCTAAAGAGAATATGTCTCCTCCAGAGGACACTAATATTGGTGCAAGACATGATCCTCCCCATCTAAAAATCACTTTGACACAAAATATAGAGGGTTAGGATAAAGGTAGTACATTTTCTCCAAAGAACACTAACCCTAGTATAGAACATAACAATTCTCCTCTGGAGAATACAAGGAATGATGAGGAAAGGAAAGAAGATAATCTTGATGAGAACTAGAAAGAGAAAGGAAAGAGTGAAGAGAAACAAGATGAGAAGACTCAAAATGAAACTGAGAAGGATAAGGAGAAACAAGAAGATGAAAAACACAAAAGTGAAACAAAGAAAAAGGAAGATGAAGAAGTTGAAGATTTAGGTTAGAGTTCCTCAGAGACTGGTTCAATCAAAGACATATTGAATTTGCAGATACAATTTCAACTAGTGATTACTCCTCAACTTCTACAGATTCTTACACATTAAGGGCAAATTGCTCTGTCAAACATCTCACTACTTCACAAACTACAACTTGGTTACATATTGCATGCTTCAACAAGAAAAGAATTTATAGAAGAAAACTTGAAGAAGACCAGTGTAGTTAAGGATGCTTTGAAGGTGATCCAAGAAGGGTTACCAGAGGTAACCATTGATTCATCTCTACCTCCAGAGCAAAAACTTAAGCTAATAATGGATTCTTTCAAGGACCATTCTTCCTATGTTGAGGAAAAAGTAGAGTAAGAGGCAGTAAGAATGGTAAATGATAGAAGGTTGGCTGAGATGACTAACAAATGTGCTAATGCACATAATCAACTGAAATAAAATTTGAAGAAGTTTAAGGATTAGATTGATAAAGCCACAACATTGTATTTGTTTTGCCTAATATGGCCAAGTTCCACAAAGAACATCAAATCTTAGATTGACTCCATTGAGTCATAGATCTCCATGTTGGCCAAAATATATGACTTGTCCAAGGACAAGGATTGAGAAACCAGGGCACAAGTTGAAAATCTCCATGCATAAATGTTGCACCTACAAGACCAAAGAGAATAGATAAAGAAGTAGTTTGGTCAGCTTAGAGGAGTAGTAAATCTGAGACTTGCTTCATTATCAGGGTTGCTTGGTGAAGCTGAGAAGATTGAACAAAAGATGAAAACACCTAGTAATATTGATGAGGCTGAAGACTTATATGTGCAATTTGAATGCCAAAATCACATCCTCACCTTAGAAAAAGCAATTTAGACATGTACTCTGTCACAACTCAAGTACCTAATATACAAAGTTATTATGCCTTCTAAATGAGTTGCAGAGTATTATAGAGAAGACAATATTGAATGTATATAGACTTGTAGAGGACAATAGTGTACATAGCATTAATTTTTGAGGTATTTTCATTTTAGGAGGAGAACTGTTTGTAAAAATTGTATAGTAAGGGGGAGTTTATAAAGTTTTGGGATAATTAGGACCTTTGTCCTTGATGTCAAAGGGGGAGAGAAAGGAATATACATCTAAGGGGGAGTGAAGGAATATACATCTAGGAGGGAGTGGTTGTACACATTTTGTCCTGGGTGTTTCCATCAATGACAAAGGGGGAGATTGTTGGCAATACGTGTTGCCATTGATGTCAATATAATATGTGTCAACTTGAGGTTAGAGATGGGTGAAGCTAATAGATAGTGGAAGATTTGAGAGAGACAGTTTGACTAAGTTAAAGAAATAGGACCGACTTGCTTAAGGGAGGTCTGTCCGGAAGACCTAGCAGATGGAGAAAAACTATCCAAGTATAAGAATGGTAATCTTCTTGATATCTAAATGTATTGTGGAGGTGTGTAAACCTATTCTAACATGTTTTATATCTATCTACAATGATATCCTATCAATTTGGAGTGCTACACTTATAGAAAAGTTGCACAAGTTTAATTAAGGCCTTCACAGTGTATATCCTAAGGCAGAGTTACAAGCATTTTGGTCAGCATTCCTTTGCAGCACAAGATTTAGTCTTGCACTTTAGAAGATAAGAATATCTAGATATCAACATGCTATATCCAAGATTTCAGCTCATTACACCTTCAGCAAAGAATGTTATCAATAATACTATTCCGAACTATGACTTGACAGTGTAAACTAATGATGGAGACCTATTGGAATGCTCCACATTCATTCGGAACAGAAGTGATGCCCATGAGGTTTTGTGAATATGTTTAGAGATGTGTAATGCATTCTTCCTCATAGTATCAGGTGTTCTTATAGTTGAGAAGGTCAAATTTCAAGTGACATAAGCAACACAAACTATTTCGGATGATGAAATACTCTATAGAACATAGGTTTGAGCACTTTGGAAGATGGAAAGTATACAAATCAGCTATAGGAGCTTGTGTGGAGATTCTACATGCCTTAATGTATCTCAGGTTTGAACCACATACAAATCCTTCTTATCTCTGGTACTGCATAAGGCATTTAAGTCAATTAGTGAAGAATTGCATATGACTATCCTGTAGACTAGTGTATACTTGAGTCTAGTCGTTGATTTTCTCCGGAAGTAATAAATAAGGATGTGAAGATCTGGGAATAAATGTATAATGGTGTATGAGTTATTTCCTTAGAGGTTTCAAATGGTTTGATGGTCCGCAATCCAATATTTGAAGTTGTGATGTGTTACATTATGCCGGAATGCCCTACTTTCATTAGTTTAGTATGTTCCTTGTTTTTTGGATGCATAGAATGATCAGATACTTTAGGTGAATAATGTATGGATGTTTTCAAAAAGATACACTATTGAAACACTAGTCTGCATGATGTTTTCATCTTCTCCCCAGTTGTGTGAAGATGAATAGTTAGCATTGTTTGTGTAGTTTGAGTTGATAGTCTAGTTTTTGTTATGTGTGGTGGATACTTATCAATTTCTTTAACATTAAAAGGTGTGTAATAATGTTTCTTGAATTCTATTATGAGATTCTATGGTCCTAACTCATTTTCCTGACATCTTGTATGAGTTGAAGCTGAACCTTGAAGAATTACACATTTCATCTAAAGGTTTTTATGATGCTGACCTAATCAATGTTTTGAAGTGTTGTAGAGCGTATTTATAGGAGATCAAAGTCATTTGTGAAAAGGGTGAGTGTGTGAAAGTAATAAAGTAGAATGAGAAGCATGAAGTGTGTAGAATTAGTATGATGGAGTAATTGTGCAAAAAAGAGAACTGTAATATCAACATGAGTCATATGCTTCTTTCATAGCAGTTCATAGTGTTTTTTTATCATTGTAATTCTTTGTAGTAGTGAAATTTCATCGAGCAGTTGTAGATTCCTTGGGTTGTATCCCTAAAACAAAAGTCAATAGGGAGTTGTAGCTTCCTTGGGTTGTAGCCCTAAAACAATGTTGTAAACTTTTATATAGCAGTGAGCATTATATTGTGAGTTAACACGCATCATGATTTTTCCTAGTTTTGGGTTTTCCACATAAAAATCTTGGTGTCATTGTCTTGATGAATGTGTTGCATGTTTTATTTTCTATTCTCTAAAGTAAATGGATCTGATCTACAAATGAAGTAGTTAAGTTTTAGTATATGCTGATTCACCCCCCTCTCAGCATCTCTATGTGTTTAACAACAAGAGATTTCACAAAGCCCACGCCCCAAAGTTACATGTGCTTACAATCACCAAATTGTTTCCAACATTAATGATAGAAACTCATCAATATCATTTTGTAACAAACATTGATCAATAATAAGCTTTGGTTAGAAAATCTAAGCTAAGATAACAACCAAATCATTTCTTGAAACTGATACATAAATAAGGAAACATGCCACTCAAACAAACCAAGGCTATACTTACAAGTTTGGAATTGATTATATCTATGAGGTTATACTTTAGGTATCTCAGAACCGAGTGTAGCTACAAGGTGAGACAAGAACATTCTAAAGTACATAGAAGCATATTTAGAGTATTTCAAAGGTTTGTTACAAGAATTTCATAATACAATACACGATCACATCACAACACAAAGTGATTCTACTAGTCAAACATTAGTAACAAATTACCCTCATCTTCATATATATGGATTGGGTCCATTTTTATTTTCTTGTTTAGGGACACATGGTCCTTATCGGAAATGTATATTTGTTGTCGTCAATCGTCAGCTAGTAGAGCCACAAAATTACAATGGAAGAATAAAATCATGAAAAATGAGAGAGGAGACAAAAGTGACTTAGGGCCACAATGTGGGAAGATGCCCTCAAGACATCCTCCACAATGTTATGCCCCCAAGTCACCACACACAACAATTGCAATAAGAGAGGAGTGTAGAAGAATAAAGATACAAATAGAAGTAATTTCACAATGGAGGTGGTCCCCTTGTATCCTTGACCTTACAAGAATATGAAGGGTCATCCAAGAAGACCTAAACAAACATTTAACACTACACAAGGGGACACAACACATCAACATATATACCTTTAAGAGGAGGAGGCAACCCTATCAAGTGTGGCTCAATGAGGGAGAAATACTTACTTGATTCATATGGGATATTTCATGGTGAACAAGCTATGTCTATCATCTTAGGATATATTAGGTTTAGTGTTGGACTTGTTGATATTGTGTTAACATTGAGAGTAGGATGATGGTAAGCTTTGGTGGGCTTCAAAGGATGGTATCCAATACTAGTCATAGAGCTATGTGTAACAACTTCTAAGGGTAATTTCATTCCTTGTTGTTTTATGTCACAACCATTACATATATAGTTATAATTTTTCTAAAGGATTTGAAATCTACAACCATAGAGAGACTCCACCACTTTAGAAGAAGGTGGGGCCTCATAAGTCTCATATTCTATAGTATACGTAAGAATATTGTCTTTGTTTGCTACTAAAAAAACTTTAGGTTTCTTAGGTATTTCCAAAGATTGCTTGGATGTGATCGAGACAACTTTTGGTGTTTCAGGATGAGGGTTAATAAGTTTATATTCCCCATAAAGCAATGAGTAAAATCTAATGAACCCCAATTGTCACCAATAAGTGCATTCGATGGTGATTTAGAATCTTGCACAACATTATCTACGATAAGAGGTATTGATGAATCAACTTTTAAGTTATTGAGAAGCTTGTGATTGACAACTTGTTTTCATGCCTCAACTTGTAAACAACTTTCTAGATCTGGGTCAGTTTCAATGATTTGAAGTTTATTTGCATAAATAAACTTTATTGATCAATGAAGGGTAGATGGAACTACCCCCATGGCATGAATCCATGGTCTACCAAGAATGATGTTATATGAAAGTGCACCGAGCATGACATGGATAAGGGTAGATAATGTCATAGGTCTAGCCTTTACGGTTGAAGTTATGGTTCCTAGTGATTGTCTACCAACATTATCAAAGCCACGAATGTTAAGTTTATCCAGTTTGATTAAAGATGTGTCAACCTTGATTTTGTGTAGCACATCAATGATACAAACATTAAGAGACAATCCATTGTCAATAATAGTTCATTTTATAAACATTTTATTTATTATGACAAAGATTACAAGAGGATCATATTGGTTTTGAACTTCAATTGATGGTAATTCATGTTGTTGAAATAAAATATCTATTTTTGTCACGTGCAAATAGTCTAGCAGAGCTGCTACATCATCTGGCTTAATAGTGGGTGGTACAATCCCCTTTTGTAAAGTATCTTGGAGCATTTTGTGGTATGTAGGTGATGTTTGTATGAATTCCTAGAGAGAGATCTTGGTGGCAGTAGCACGAAGCTACTAAACAAGATCATAATCTCGACCAACATTATGAGTAAGATGAGGTGGTTGAGTAAGCATAGGTTGAGAAGTTCATAAAGTGATTAGAATGTTTGACTATTGTTTACTTTGTTTATTATTTCACGTATTGTACGTGTGAGTAACCATATTGTAGTTGGATTGCTCCAACACATTTTGATACACTTGATTTCTTTGAGTAATTTGTTTTACATAATTTAGAATGTAAACTGGAACTCAAGGTGGTGTTGGAGCACCTTGAACCATAATCATTGGTTTGAAGTGAGGAGGCACATTAGGTGCCTTATGCACAATGATTTTAGGAACATTAGTATACTTATTCACTATCCCCTTAGTAGGTTGAATAAGTCTATTAATGATGATTGAATTAACATTGTTTTTACTTTGATTAATATCAACATCCATCCCCAAAGGATTTATTGTGAGAGACCTTTCTTCATTCACCAATGCTTCATCTTTTGTAGGGAGAGTGTAAGGACCTGAAGTTCCTTAACAAAATAAAAGTAACTCTGAATTCTAAAATACCGAGGAGAGAAAAATTTTGATCAAGAGATGTGGAAGATGCAGATTTATAAAATTTTACTCAAAGTAATGCTTGATAAATGTTATAAAGGTTAGACTACTATAGTTTATTTTCTAAAGTAATCAAGATATGAAAAGATCACCAATTTTAATATAGTTAAGAGAGAAAGTACATTATGCAAGATAACATATAAGAACAACTGATCACACATACCTTAAGTCCTTCATTACCTCCTACATTCTTTTTTGAAAACTTTTTTTTTGTCCTGTGACTTGTATTCTTATCATCTGCACAAACTAACTAGACATTCTCATATTAACCTTGTTCAGAATCATTATACAAAAAAGTTAAGGTCACACCATTTATAGAAGCTAAAAATTGAATGTTTCACCATTCCTTTAAATCTGAGTACTAGAAGCTTCTTGTTATCTGACTTGCTTTATTATGTTTTCAAGATTACGATGTTAATTATAAAACAACACCCTATATCTGGGGGACCTACGTACTAGGGGTATCCTTTGCCTTCCAGACTACCTACATACCCTCTATCCATGGGATCAAGGCCCCCTCTGGATACGACTGACACTGGGGTATGCAAATATGTAGTTATATCTGCTTCTATGTTTGATGCAACTGTGAGTGGGTATGCAGCCCTTTCTAGGGTGATTCCCAGCCCCAGACAATTCTTTGTCAGCTACCACCCACTCAGGTGAAATAGGTATAGAATTAAATCCACTATCATGAGCACCTCAAAGGCATTGTTGTCATGCAGCCATAGTGTTGAGGAATCCCTATCAGGTGTCCACTCAAGGAATTAAGTTTACTTAAGGCAAGTTTATCTCCAAATTCATGTACTATTTTTACATCAAAGATTTCCTAATAGATCTATTCATGATATTCTTAATCTTATTTGGAATAATACTTGCAAGATCAAATATTAATTCAATACCCTAAAGTCACATTATAACTTTAGGAACATAAGTGAATACTCTATGATTTCTAAATTCTATGAGCTTCAACCTCAAGGGTTATGAAATATATCAATTACTGAAGAGAAGATGATTAATTATTCTTAAAGTGCAATGATTATAGCATAGCTACATCTCTAGTTCCATTTAGTCAACTCGGGGAGGTAAAAGTCTCCGAGGTTACTACTATCACAGAACTAGACTCTAGGTTATAAACGTAATTTTATTCAAGGAGAAAATGTAAGCTATCTTAGTCCTACACCATGATCTATTCAAGCCACCAGGAAAAACTATTGATAACAATTCTTTATTTAAATCATCATCTATATTTACCAACCTTAATACACTAAAAGATGTATAATCTTAATTCTACTCATAACATGCATTATTACCTAATAAATAACCCAATTCCATTATATTGTTACAAGCTCTCATAGTCGAAGAAGCATATTTCATTCACCTATTTAGCTACTCACATATTCAAGGCAATTTTTTTCTTTCTTCTTAAAGATGACACTAAGCTAAGACAATACACATACATTATTCATAAACTATTTAATTATTGCATATAATGTTATTTGCTTAAATGAGTTACTATCATGGTGCTCTTACCATAGTTGAGTATGCAGTTGTTCCTATCTAAGTCCCTAATACTCCACAACCTACACTTAGTTGATTAGTCATATGCACTCAAGTACATAAATAGAAATATCATAACACACAAGAAGTAACAAACCCTAGAGTTATCTATCAAGTCTAGATTATTAACCGCTAGTATCAGAGAGAGTATGTGATAGAATGGTTGAACGGTTAATCTTCAAAATCTAATGCTAACCAATATCATAAAAGTCACATGAAATAAGTGTATGACTAATTTCATAAGATGTATTTTTGGTTTACTAAATTTGAAACTCACACACTAATGCTGCTAAAGAATACATTTGGTAACTATAATTGTTAACAATGTTTACAATAACTTATACAATTTGCTCGATACTAAAAGATCATTTTAATTTTGTATAAATTCACAATATCTATTTAACCCAAGCCATTTATTTAATCTTAAAACATAACTGGGAAAATATGTTAATATTGTTGTGGCATTAGGTATAGGAATATGGTTAATGCTTATGTTAAGTTCAATAATATGACATACTTTTGTGCACCCAATTGAAATTAATACTATATCTTCATTTTCTTTCAATAAAGGGGATAATTCGGAAACAAAGAGAAGGAAATCAATTACTAAATTATACATTTTCTATTAAATAATGATTTATGAGTTTAGCATCAAACAATATTATTGAAAAGCTAGCATACAATATTGAGCAAGAAAACTACTTGGAATTAAAATACACTCTCTAATCCAAATGTCAAAATAATTCAATAAATGAAAAGAAAATAATATTGTAAAACTTCACATAACTATTAGGAATTTAATTTCTACAAAATTTATCCAGAGAAGAAGAATTAAAACTTAATGGTTGTATGAGACCTGGATGAACCACTTCAAAATAAATGTTGCTTAAGGGCATTATTATTGTTGACAATTTGACCTTCCTAATAATAGTTCCATGTGATTTTCTCAATAAACTCATGTGAATCCATTATCATATCAATAGCATCACTATGAGTAGTTTCCGTATTATTAATACCTTATTCAAGATTATAACTTCTTGATGCAGTGGCATCCCGTATCGTCAAATTTTGGATTGCATTTTTTTTGGGTTTCTGGTGTTGCTGAACCTCCTGACAGTATCTTAATTTTGGCTATATCTGTCACCACTACTGTGATATTAAATTTCTATTTTTCATCTGAAGGTTATGGCTGGAAAATTGTTCAGTTAGAAAAGCCTCAAATTGTGCAATTAAAGAAACGTATCTAGTTGGCAGATTTGATTCCTTCTTGGGTTTAGCTTAATATAGAAACAGTAATTAAACCTTCTTTTTGGGCATTAATGCTCTTGGCATAAACATTTCTTCTACAATCGTTGCATGCAAAGATATTCTTATAGCAATGACTGTTTCAAGAGCATGGACATCATGGGCGGCTCCGTGCTATTGGTCAGATAGTGGCAGCTTCATGGAAGCAGTTTAATAATGTTTATGGTGCAACTGATTAATAGAGGCAGCAATGGTTACATTCAGGCCATGCCCTATAAAGAGAAGTGGATTGATATGAGGAAGAGCGGGGGTAGTGGCCATTCATCTTGGCCGTGTAGTTTTGAGGAGGGGAGATCGGAGGTCAAAAGATCAACTGACATATATGTGAAGGATATATTTTATAGGAATCAGAATGATCGGTGGTGGAAATTGATAGATAGTAGAAGTTAAGAGTATGAGGAGGTTGTAGTGATTGAAAGGGAGGTCGACAGCTCCATGAGAATTGATTTGAGAGTAGTATAATTAGTTACAGTCATTTGTTTTGGGATTGAAGGATAGGAAGGTTGAATACAAGGCCAGATTCTGAATGTGTAATGAACTCTCTTAGCCAGAAATATAAATGAATGATATATCTCTTTTGGATATTTATCTTGGTGTTGAAAATCAATTACTTGTGACTTTAAAATTACAATAGCTGGCATAATCCCCTGTCATTATGAGTAACTGTTCTTATGTTTTCTGTCATTATTTTTGAATTATTGTTTTGATTTTGATATCCCAAAAATGGGTTTTACTCTGAATATGTGAATTCTTCCCTCAAGGGATTTCAGAACAAAATGTTTGAAGAACAGGTTCCATCAAGTGGTATCAGAGCCCTAAAAGATTTGGGTAATAAAAGTTTGATGTGGGTTTTGATAGTTTGATGTTTTTAAGAAACCTAGAGTATTATGTGCATTTGGATAGTTAATGGGTTGTAGAAGAAACCTAGAGTCCCAAAATATCTGGGCAGTGAGCACTATGTGTGTTCCTAATTTTGATTGGTGTTGTGTTTGAGTGTTATGATCTAATGAATGCTGCAGAGGCAGAAGATCACTAGCATGGTGGGAAATATGGACATGAGAATTGCTGATTAATACAGTAACAAGAAAGGAGAAGCACCAAAAGACTAGGAAGAGAGAAAAGAGAGAAGCCTTAGGTGAGGTGCAGAGGTGTTTTGTTGTGTGTGAATAGATCACTGAAGGAGAGGCAGTTTGCACTTGGAGATTGAATAAGAGAAATGGGTTTTTGTGTAAGAAAACTTGTGATAATCCCATATTGGAATAGATATTGGGATGAAGTAGAAAGAAGAAGGTACCGAGAGGGATTGGAAGAGATCTCGAGAAGAATGGAGATCTTGGAAAAGATTTATTTTCCTGACAAGGTTGTGACTGCACAAAGCAAACAAGGAGAGAAGAAGAAAGTTTTCATGGCACCTGAGGAGACATCATGGTCTGTTGATTTATTTTCTAATGATTTGTTTGAAGTTGTGAATACAGGTGGGAAGAAGACTAAGGACAAGCCTTTGGAGGCAAAGAAAGAAAGGGCAAGAAGAGAGCCCGTCAATGGAGTCAGAGATAAGAGCAAAAGAAGACAGATTGCAAGCTAGATTGCAACAATAGATGAGAAAAGATAGTTTGTACCTGAAGGTAGAAAGAGGGCTGATCAAGAAAAGAAGAAAGCATGTGAAGAAAGGGAGTTGGCAAGACATGCAACCAAGAATATTTGCAAATTGGGGTAGCAGACCAATGACAAGGTAAAAGTTCATTTTGATTGTGTAAGTGGTAATGGAAATGTAGATGTGCAAGTTCAAAAGGAAAAGGGTAAATTAGTAGATCATGGGTATATAATCCCATCTTGGCAAAAGAAATCAATTGTTGATGTGCAACAAAGAGGAGTGGTTTGTATTAACTTTTGTGATAGAAAAATAACATCAAGGGTAGAAGAAGTTGACAGCAAGAAAGCTAAGGATGTTGATGAGGACTGCGGACAGTTTGTAGATTTTCAAAAGTGTGAAGTTGATCCTGTTGATGTTCAAGGTAATTCTGAGTTCAATGCTATAGTTCATGTCGGTAAAGATGATAAATATAATGAAGATGAAAAGAACACCATGTCTGCAAAAGAGGATGAGCAACTGGATGTGCAGAACAGTTCGAAGGCAAATTTGGAAGGTGAAAAGGTGATTACAGTAGAGAAAGAAAGTGTAGAAGGTTCAATGAAAGAACCAGATGATGTAGAAGAGGCGCAAAAGACTTATTGTTACTTGATCACATTGCGGTCGTAAAGATTCCAGAGGTAATTTTATTTGCACAGAGCAAAGATAAGGTTTTATTTTCATTTGAGATGATGTCCGTAGTTGATTATGATGATGAGTCAGCATGGTGGAGATTTGGAGTTGATAAGGAGAATCAAAGGTGGAAGCATGCATAGAGGGAAAGAAGCTGACAAATGCAGATAACAAAATTTCAAAGGCAACAATACAAGCGTGGAAGTGCAAAGTTAATGAATTGGAAAGCGAGGAAAAAGAAAAGAGGAATTGTGGACCTCATGAGCAGGAGCTCATGAATTTTTCTGCCTGGGGAGTCTGATGCAGTGGCATCTCGTATCGTCAAATTTTGGATTGCATTTTTTTGGGTTTCTGGTGTTGCTGAACCTCCTGACAGTATCTTGATTTTGGCTATTTCTGTCACCACTACTATGATATTAAATTTCTATTTTTCATCTGAAGGTTATGGCTGGCAAATTGTTCAGTTAGAAAAGATTTTAAAAGCCTCAAATTGTGCAATTAATGAAACGTATCTAGTTGGTAGATTTGATTCCTTCTTGGGTTCAGCTTAATATAGAAATAGTAATTAAACCTTCTTTTTGGGCATTAATGCTCTTGGCATAAACATTTCTTCTACAATCGTTGCATGCAAAGATATTCTTATAGCAATGACTGTTTCAAGAGCATGGACATCATGGGCGGCTCCGTGCTATTGGTCAGATAGTGGCGGCTTCATGGAAGCAGTTTAATAATGTTTATGGTGCAACTGATTAATAGAGGCAGCAATGGTTACATTCAGGCCACGCCCTATAAAGAGAAGTGGATTGATATGAGGAAGAGTGGGGGTAGTGGCCATTCATCTTGGCCGTGTAGTTTTGAGGAGGGGAGATCGGAGGTCAAAAGATCAACTGACATATATGCGAAGGATATATTTTATAGGAATCGGAATGATCGGTGGAGGAAATTGATAGATAGTAGAAGTTAAGAGTATGAGGAGGTTGTAGTGATTGAAAGGGAGGTCGACAACTCCATGAGAATTGATTTGAGAGTAGTATAATTAGTTATAGTCATTTGTTTTGGGATTGAAGGACAGGAAGGTTGAATACAAGGCCGGATTCTGAATATGTAATGAACTCTCTTAGCCAGAAATATAAATGAATGATATATCTCTTCTGGATATTTATCTTGGTGTTGAAAATCAATTACTTGTGACTTTAAAATTACAATAGCTGGCATAATCTCCTGTCATTATGAGTAATTGTTCTTATGTTTTCTGTCATTATTTCTGAATTATTGCTTTGATTTTGATATCCCAAAAATGGGTTTTACTCTGAATATGTGAATTCTTCCCTCAAGGGATTTCAGAACAAAATGTTTGAAGAACCGGTTCCATCACTTCTATCCAATCCCTCAATGCAGAATTATCAACTCTATCTAAAATACCTTCATACACTGTGTTTGTTCCAATGAATTAGCCTCTCGTTAATGGTAAAAGCTTTGACTAAAATTCAAGGAATACACTGCTAATACTCTATAAACATTGAACAAGAAATAGAGCCTGTTATATAGAAAACCTTTAAGATCAACTAAAGCATTTATTCAAACACACTTTCAACTCATTTCGACCAAATTTTCAATACACAGTGACCTACGTATTCATAGAAATAAAATCTAAATTCGTCTATAAGATAACTTGTTACTAATTCAAAAATAAAATATAAAATTAGGTATAAGTGTAAGGAAATTGATGAAGATAAAGGAATTAAAAAGCTCCCTGGCTATAGTTGGATTTAAGGACTAAAATGGCACATGCTTTTGTGTAGTTGGTAGATCACATCCGTAAAAGAGAACTGTGCAAATTTGGAGAAATTGGCTTGGAAGATGAAGGCAGCAAGGTATTTTCTAGATTTAAGATATTTACTTAATGCTGTGAGAGAATAAGAAAAGAATTATTTCTCTGCCTCCATAGTGAAAATTTGCATTTGGTTTGTTACGTTAAACATGCCCCAAATAAGAACTATTAGAGTTATTAAGAACCTATGAGTATGTGCAAATTGCCCCACTGTAAAAAAAAATTATTTCTAAGATTATTACAAGAAATTGTTGTGAGGTGTGAACAAATTCCATCATTTTAAACAGAGGCAATGTTCTTGTGGAGATTATCAGTGTTACTAAATGACGCGGTCTGAAAAATAGGATCGCACCATAATAATGTGCACAATATCAGAATTCCATCAATAATGAAGAGTTATTCATCAAAGCATAAGGGAAGGGGATTTTTGTCAGATATTATGGTTGGAAATGCTCTGGTTGACATGTAGGCAAAATGTGGAAACATAGACAGGGCAAGTGATCTATTTGATAGAATGCCTCAAGAAATGTGGTCTCATGGAATTCCATGAGTGCAAGATATATTTAAAAAAGAATAGATTTGTTGAAAAGTATTTAGAAACTTTTTTTTAAGCAAATGCAACTGGTGGTGTAAAGTCAAATTCCACAACCTTGCCAGTATCTTCCCTACCTGTGCCCAAAATGGGAGCTTTCAAACAGGGTATGAACATCCATCAAAGCAAAATGACGGGATTTTTGTCAGATGTAGTAGTTGCAAGTGCCCTGGTAAACCTGTATGCAAAATGTGGAGTCATAGACAAGGTACGTGAACTGTTTGATAAAATACCTAAAAGAAATATTGTCTCATAGACTGCAATGATCGCATGATATGCACAAAATGGATTGAAAAGGCTTTAAAAAATTTCAAGCAGATGCAATTGACAGGTGTTAAGTCAAATCCCACAACCTTTGTTAGCGTCCTCCCTGCTAAGCCAAAAATGGGAGCTTTTGAACATGGTATGTACATCCATCAAGGCATAATGGAAGCTAATTTGTTTTGACAGATTTGGTAGCTTCAAATACCTAGTAGATTTGTATTCAAAATGGAATTTCTTTTTTGACATAGACACCTATATATGAATTCAGATTAGAAATTACATACACACCTGGCACATAGGAGCTTAGACTCGAAATTTCAGAGATAGCCACGTATAGACTTAATCCCCAATTCGAATATTCTTAGAATTTTAGCAATTGGACTGAAACACCCACATACTCTTAAATGCCTAACAATTTTTTTAACTGTGGTTATTAGATTAAAACACCATCATATAAGCTTAATCCACAATTCCAAATTTTTCTAACCTTTAGGCAATCAGATTAAAATATCTTATAATTTGATTAAAGAAGAGAGAGATGTCTAATATAATTCTTTTGAATTTTCTCAATCAGATAAAAACATACCGAAAAGGAAAAAGAAAACACTTACAATTTTGAAGCCAAATAGCACCCAAATTCTTCATAACTGCTTCAAACAAGAAATTAAAAACATACCCATGTCCAGGTTTAAATATCATTTGGCCCCCACTTCTGCAGACATTTTTGAAACAATGGAGAGAGCATGTAATCTAGTCTTGAGCTCTTCATTGGGAAGATCATAACAAGCCTATGGAACTTCACAAGGTTTTTCCCTTCAAATTTGGAAGATACAATCTTGAGATTAAAATGTGTTTTAGTGGCACTAGTATTGGCCTTGACAACCTCATGGCCTGCATGCTAATATGGGACATCCTCAACCTCAAGCAAAGTGGGTTCCAATGTGGACTCCAACTTCTGTTGAATTCTGCTTGCCCTTGACATTATGGCACCTAATACAACACCAAAACCTTAAAAAAAAATATCTCCCCCATATCTGCTTTAGTGTACAAGGATAAAGACCCCTCTTAACATCAGACTTCACACTTTTCTTTACCTACCAGAATGCTCAATCAAAGAAGAAACCAAAAAGCATTCACTTGCATTAAATTTTATGTCAAAAATTTCTTACTTGCACCCCATGCCACTCCACCATTTAATTTTCCATTGACTATATATATATATAAGAAAACCAATGCAAAATGAAAAGCTATCTACTCTAAACTACCAAAAACCTCAGATAGAGCATGAAAATAGAAATTAAACAAAGTAAATAAATACAATTTTACCACCAATTTCCATTGAAATTAGATTTTCTCTAAACAATTTAAGATGTGGATGCTCCTTACACAAATGACTACTATTATGACATCATCTAGTTATGTTAAATTAAAGAAATGATATTAGTTACCATATTATTGGGTAATTGCAAAATAGGAATGGTCATTTGACATACTATTAAACCCACTGAGATGAGGTCGTAACATACTTCCCCCCTAAAAGTGTGCATAGTCCCGATGCAAAGGTTACAGACAAATGGTTGAGTAAATGTGAGATTTTCATATCTAGTTAAACATCCTTACTGCTTGCACATTGACTCCAAATGATAAGTATTGAAACGCATCATCCAAAATTTCCAGTTATGTTTGAAGTTTACTCCAACCTGTGTTAGAATCCAAGATAAAAGGTACACCATGATAGTTTAGAAGAAATATATTATCTTAGTCAATCTGAGTACTCAGGAAGTTCAAATAGCCAATCTGGGCTAAAGTCTCCAAAATGGGACATACTAAGATAAAGGCAACCAAGCTCTTCTATCCTTTGGGAAAATTGGTTCATATGGAACCAGGTCTAACGGACCCTATCGCTACCCAATACGGGGTAGATTAAATAATGTCCAAACGGACCTATACTGGTCAAACGGATCAAAACTCTATCCAATACGGGATAGGTAAACACAACATCCATATGGGCTAACAAGGACAAGAATCAATAAATTACTCTACCAGAGACTTAGACTCATCGGGATCAATTCGGATCCTGAGTCACTTACAAGAAATTATGTAATAGGCCCATTTATTGTATCAAGGAATTTAGACTGTAAGTTCATTCGATAAGAATGTTCTAAGGATCTTATACCCTCCCTTAGGTTTCGGGCAACCGATTAGGTACAAGGTCAATCCTCTCGAGGATTCTTTTGAGTATCAGTGACTTTCACTATTCAAATATCATATAAACATTACACTTAAAAAAGAATACGTGCTTAAGCACACACATCAACATCAATTTTCCCAAAAGTTATGAGTTGTCTCTAGTATTCATCCCATTTGAATTGTCTAGTGTCTGAAGCTAGAAAATAATATAAGCTTGGAGCAGGACACATAAGGGTCCATCCTCGACCCATGGAACAAATAGCAAGGAGTGGGTTTGCACTACGAACCAACTAGTGTGGTTCTAATATGCGGGGGAGAAGAGGGATTGCACTCCAATGTGATCACTATGAGGGGATACCGTTATATAGGGGCCACCATAGCTCACCCTAAAACAAGTTATGTCCCAAGGGAGGCCTTCACACCTCCCTCAACCCCTAGTTACACTAGTATGCTCTCATCTGAGTGGGAGGGTCGATGCTAGGGGTGACACTATCACAACACATAATAACATGAAGAGTGACTCACACATTTCTAAATAACACACATTAAACACATTTGTTTAGCATATATACTAGACCAACACAACTATTCACACCCATGTACAACTATCACAAAGGGAAGACATAAGTGGATCACACATTATGTCCACAAAACCCTTCTCCCCAAGTTGGATACCATGTATCACATACTTGAGGTATGATCACAACATTCACTAGTATTTACACATCATTTAAACTTGAGGTCCCTCCACCTCACATGCCTCTCATAGTTAAAACACACATGATGATGACTATACTCACATGCATCAATTTACACTCATCAAAATGACTTCACATGACTCACACCACGAGGATCAACAAAATGGGTACTTACAGGGAGGACAAGAACCAATATGCCACTGAGTAATCCATAGTGTCTTAGCACCATATATCTAATGAATGAATAACCATATAAATAGAGTACCACTGTGTCAATATCTAATTAGCCATAAAACCATATAATCTCACCTCTAAAGTAAACCAATATCACTAATACCCTAGTGCCAAGTAATCCAAAAGGAAAGATGGTCTTAGGGTCCTCTCAAAGGACACCTCCTCACATTTCCTAATTCCTTGCTCTTGTTTGTTTAAGGTGTTATCCTCCAAGAGGAAGGTATGCAAGAATTACACACATAGATCTAGGGAGATGGATTATGACTATCCAGTACTAGTCCCAATTGCAACCCCCATCCTCACAATAGAATTCCCTAGACCACCTACTCCCCCATACAACCTATCAGGGGCCCCTCTTGGATATGATAGTTTTACAGAAGTCACATTACTCCACACATGCCAATGGTTACAACAATAAAATGCCTCAAATCAAGAAGGATTAAGTAAAACAAGTCTATAAGTTAATTCCTCAATTAGAATACAAATTAAAATAAAACAAGCCATAGAAGAAGTGAAGATGAAAGATAACAACAATTACAACATCTCAAATTTAACCAAGAACAAGTCCTTGAGGAAAAATGATCATCTCAAAATTAAAACAATTAATTAGCCCAAAGAAACAAAACACTGTTGGCTTAACACTTAAGTAAAACCTTCAACACAAGAATAAATAATCCAATAATCTCATAAAATTTGCACATTACAATCACCATGTAGCCTTACAACAAGACCACCTAAGGGGAGTAGGCGAATTAGGTGGACTACTTACTACCACTAAAATAGATAAATCATATAGTGGTCTCAAACCACATTTAGATCAATGATAAATCACCATTCACAATAAGTATTCCCCACGCAACCTGGGACAACCTTATCATATATCTGTATAGAAATCCACATGAATAGTCGCATGCCCAACACAACCCTGGCATGCCATCATGAAAAGATCCATTAAAATATGCCACAAAAGGAGTTAGACACAAAATATGATATCCATCTCACAAAAGAGAATCCACAAGTCTACACAATTGTCACGTACCAAACTACTATTGTCTCATAACACACATACTGTCACAGGTATCAAGCTATCCACCTCACCCTCTATGGAGGGTTTATCTACAGCCTTACGCTTTCCTTGGTTTTGCATGTTTCTCTTCATGTCTATCAATAACTGGTCAATCATTAGATCAAAGAGGGGGAAATATCATTAACATCATATTATAACATATTATATCTTAATTCTTACCATGCTTTAGGTTAGTAGATCTCTAGGCCTAGTGTTTGAGCCTCGGCTCTGATACCACATGTAAGGACCTGACTCCTTATTAACAAACCATAATACTAACTCTAAATTCTAAAACACTGAGGAAAGAAAAATTTGGATCAATAGATGTGGAAGATGCAAATTGATAAAATTTTACTCAAAGTAATACTCGATAAATGTTATAAAGGTTAGACTACTATAGTTTATTTTCTAAAGTCATCAAGATCTGAAAAGATTCCCAATTTTAATTTAGTTAAGAGAGAAAGTACAATACATAGGATAACATATAAGAACAACTGATCACACATATCTTAAGTCCTTCATTACCTCCTGCATTCTTTTCTGACAACTTGTTTTTCCTCTTGCAACTTGTATTCTTATCGTCTGCACAAACTAACTAGACATTCTCATGTTAACCTTGTTCAAAATCATTATAGAAAAAAGTTAAGGTCACAACATTTATAGAAGCTAAAAATTGAATGTTTCACCATTCCTTTGAATCTTAGACTAGAAGCTTCTTGTTATCTAACTTGATTTTTTTTTTTTTGAGATTGCGATGTTAATTATAAAAGAACACCCTATATTTGGGGGACCTAAGTACTGGGGACATCCTTTGCCTTCTGGACATCCTACATACCTTGTATCCATAGGATCAAGCCCCCCTCCAGATGTGACTGACATTGAGGTATGCGATTATGTATTCATGTCTTGCACTATGTTTGATGCAACTGTGAGTGGGTATGCAACCCTTTCTAGGGTGATTCCCGACCCTAGACAGTTCTTCATTGGCTACCACCCACTCAACTGAAACAGGGACATAATTAAATCCACTATCACGAGCACCTAAATCGGGTGGTTGTTGTGCATCCCTAGTGTTGAGGAATCCCTATCAGGTGTCCACTCAAGAAATTAAGTTTACTTAAGGCAAGTTTATCTCCAAATTCATGTACTATTTTTAGATCAAAGATTTCCTAATATATCTATTCATGATATTCCTAATCTTATTTAGAATAATACTTGCAAGATCAAACAATAATTCAATACCCTAAAGTCACATTGTAACTCTAGGCACATAAGTGAATACTCTATGATTTCTAAATTCTATGACCTTCAACCTCAAGGGTTAAGAAATATATCAATTACTAAAGAGAAGATGATTAATTATTCTTAAAGTGCAATGATTATAGAATAGCTACATCTCTAGTTCCATTTAGTCAACTCGGGGAGGTAAAAGTCTCCAAGGTTACTACTCTCACAGAATTAGACTCTAGGTTATAAACATAATTTTCTTCAAGGAGAAAACATAAGCTATCTTAGTCCTACACCATGATCTATTCAAGCCATTGAGAAAAACTATTGATAAGAATTCTTTATTTAAATCATCATCTATATTTACCAAACTTCATACCCTAAAAAATATATAATTTTAATTCTACTCATAACATGCATTATTACCTAATAAATAACCCAATTCCTTTATATTGTTACAAGCTCTCATAGTGATCAAAGAAGCATATTTCATTCACCTATTTAGCTACTCACATATTCAAGGTAATTTCTACTTTCTTCTTAAAGATGGCACCAAGCTAAGTCAATACACATACATTATTCATAAAACTATTTAATTATTGAATATAAATTTATTTTCTTAAATGAGTTACTATGATGGTGCTCTGACCATAGTTGAGTATGCAGTTATTACTGTCTAAGTCCGTAATATTCCACAACCTACACTCAGTTGATTAGTCATATGCATTCAAGTACATAAATAGAAATATCATAACACACAAGAAGTCACAAACCCTGGGGTTATCCATCAAGTAGATTACTAACCACTAGTATCAGAGAGAGTATGCGATACAATGGTTGAATAGTTAACCTTCAAATTCTAACGCTAACCAATATCATAAAAGTCACATGAAATAAGTGTATGACTAATTTCATCAGATGTATTTATGGTTTACTAAATTTGAAACTCACACACTAACACTACTAAAGAATATATGTGGTAACTATAATTGTTAACAATGTTTACAATAACTTATACAATTCGCTCGATACTAAAAGATCATTTTAATTTTGTATAAATTCACAATATCTATTTACCCCAAGCCATTTATTTAATCTTAAAACATAACTGGGAAAATATGTTAATATTGTTGTGGTAATAGGTATAGGAATATGGTTAATGTTTATGTTGAGTTTAATAATACAACATACTTTTCTGTACCTAACTGACATTAATATTATATCTTCATTTTCTTTCAATAAAGGCGATAATTTGGAAACAAAGAGAAGGAAATCAATTACTAAATCATACATTTTATATTAAATAATGATTTGTGAGTTTAGCATCAAACGATATTATTCAAAAGCTAGCATGCAATATTGAGCAAGAAAATGACTTGGAATTAAAATACACTCTCTAATCCAAATGTCAAAATAATTCAATAAAAGAAAAGAAAATAATATTGTAAAACTTCACATAACTATTAGGAATTTAATTTCTACAAAATTTATCCAAAGAAGAATTAAAACTTAATGGTTGTATGATACCTTGGTGAAACACTTGAAACGAATGTTGCTTAAGGGTATTATTATTGTTGACAATTTGACCTACCTAATAATAGTTCCATGTGATTTTCTCAATAAACTCATGTGAATCCATTATCATATCAATAGCATCACTATGAGTAGTTTCCATATTATTAATACCTTCTTCAATATTATAACTTCTATCCAATCCTTTAATGCAGAATTATCAACTCTATTTAAAATACCTTCATACAGTGTGTTTGTTCCAATGAATTAGCCTCTCGTTAATGGTAAAAGCTCTAACTAAAATTCAAGGAATACACTGTTAATACTCTATAAAAATTGAACAAGGAAAAGAGCATGTTAATTCTAGAAAACCTTTAAGATCAACTAAAGCATTTATTTGAACACATTTTCAACTCATTTTGACCAAATTTTCAATACATAGTCAGCTACGTATTCATAGAAATAAAATCTAAATTCATCTATAAGATAACTTGTTACTAATTAAAAAATAAAATATAAAATTAGGTATAAGTGTAAGGAGATTGGTGAAGATAAAGGAATTAAAAAGCTCCCTGGCTGCAACTGGATTTAAGGCCTAAAATGGCTTATGCTTTTGTGTAGTCGACAGATCACATCCATAAAAGAGAATTGTGCAAATTTGGAGAAATTGGCTTGGAAGATGAAGGCAGCAAGGTATTTTCCAAATTTAAGATATTTACTTAATGCTGTGAGAGAATATGTAAAGAATTATTTCTCTACCACCATAGTGAAAATTTGCATTTGGTTTGTTAAACATGCCCCAAAGAAATTTTTGTGAGATGTGACTAGCTTCCATCATTTTAAACAGGGGCAATGTTCTTGTGGATATTATCAGTGATACTAAATGATGCAGTCTGAAAAATAGGCTCACACCATAATAATGTGCACAATGTTAGATTTCCATGAATAATGAAGAGGCATTCATCAAACCATAACGGAAGGGGATTTTTGTCAGATATTATGGTTGGAAACGCTCTGGTAGACATGTATGCAAAATGTGGAAGCATAGATAGGGCAAGTGAGCTATTTGACAGAATGCCTCAAGAAATGTGGTCACATGGAATGCCATGAGTGCAGGATATATTTTAAAAAGAACGGATTTGTTGAAAAGTATTTAGAAACTTTTTTCTTTAAAGAAATGCAACTGGCGATGTAAAGTCAAATTCCACAACCTTGCCAGCATCCTCCCTGCCTGTACCCAAAATGGCAGCTTTTGAACAGGGTATGAACATCTATCAAAGCAAAATGGCAGGGGATTTTTGTTAGATGTAGTAGTTGCAAGTACCCTGGTAGACTTGTATGCAAAACGTGGAGTCATAGACAAGATATGTGAACTATTTGAAAAAATGCTTAAAACAAATATGGTGTCATAGACTACAATGATCGCAAGATAGATACAGAATGGATTTATTGAAAAGGCTTTGGAAATTTCAAGTGGATGCAATTGACAGGTGTTAAGTCAAATCCCACAACCTTTGCTAGTGTCCTCCCTGCTGAGCCGAAAATGGGAGCTTTTGAATAGGGTATGTACATCCATCAAGGCATAATGGAAGGGGATTTATTTTGGTAGAGTTGGTAGCTACAAATACCCTGGTAGATTCGTATGCAAAATGGATTTTTTTTTTTGACATAGACACCTAAATAGGGATTCAGATTAGAAATTACAGACACACCCACATAGGAGCTTAGATTCAAAATTTCAGAGACAACCACGTATAAGCTTAATCCCCAATTCGAATATTCTTAGAATTTTAGCAATTGGACTGAAACACCCACATACTCTTAAATGCCCTAGAATTTTTTTCACCATGGTTATTGGATTAAAACACCATCATATAAGCTTAATCCCCAATTCCAAATTTTTCTGACCTTTTGGCAATGAGATTAAAATATCTTATAATTCAATTAAAGAAGAGAGAGACGCCTAATATAATTCTTCTAAATTTTGGCAATCAGATAAAAACATACCAAAAAGGAAAAAGAAAACACTTATAATTTTGAAGCCAAATAGCACCTGAATTGTTCATAACTGCTTCAAACAAGAAATTAAAAACATACCCATGGCCAGGTTTAAATATCACTTGGCCCCCACTTCTATAGGCATTTTTGCAATAATGGAGAGAGCGTGTAATCCAGTCTTGAGCTCTTCATTGAGAAGATCATAACAACCCTATGGCGCCTCACAAGTTTTTGCCCTTCAAATCTAGAAGATACAATCTTGAGATTGAAACATGTTTCAGTGGCACTGGCATTGGCCTTGATAGACTCATGGCTTGCATGCTGATACGAGACATCCTCAACCTCAAGCAAAGTGGTCCCAATATAGCATCAGAACCCACCAAAAAAAATATCTCCCCCCATATCTACTTTAGCGTGCAAGGAAAGAGACCCCTCTTAACACCATACTTCACACTTTTCTTTACCTACCTGAATGCTCAGTCAAAGAAGAAACCAAAAAGCATTCATTTGAATTAAATTTTCTGTCAAAAATTTCTTGTTTGCACCCCATTCAACTCCATTTAATTTTCCATTGACTATATGCATACTAATATATTTAAACATCTATATATCTATATAGATGTTTAAATATATATATATATATATATATATATATATATATATATATATATATATATATATATATATATATAAACTAAGAAAATAAATGCAAAATGAAAAGCTATCTACTCTAAACTACCACAAACCTCAGATAGACCATGCAAATAGAAATTAAACAAAGTAAATAAATACAATTTTACCACCAATTTCCATTGAAATTAGATTTTCTCCAAACAATTAGGATGTGGATACTCCTTACACAAATGACTACTATTATGACATCATCTAGTTATGTTAAATTTAAGAAATGATAATTTAGTTACCATATTATCGGGTAATTGTTATATAGGTATGGTCATTTGACATACTATTAAACCCACTGAGATGAGGTTGTAACAGAGAGCACTGGAACGAAGGGAAGGTAATGTGTTGTTAAGATAATTGTTGATGATCTTGTATCTTTAGTGATGTCGAAGGGGTTTTAACATGAAACCAAAGTAGAAGAAGAAATTTCACCATCATCCTTCTCATGAAAATTCATGGAGATGATTTTAGTAAGGTTTTTCAATATCAAAGGATACACACCCATGAGAGTTATGAAGATATCAAAATCAGATATACAACCAAGGATTTCATATAAAGAACATTTAAAGATATCGATATCACACATGGATGCTATATGGTCTAAAACATAAGTATTCATATTAATGAATTTGTAAAAACTTTGCAAATCTTTGATATATGTATGGAAATATACCAAAGAGAAACAACTAGAAGAAGCCATAATGCACTTTTTTCAAAATTATGTAAAATTTTCAAATGAATAATGAGAAATATGTAATAAATTAATGCAAGATCTACTTTGAACAATCAACAAGATGTAAATGCTCGAAGCTATGGGTTCACCAAAATGATAGGTATGAAAAAGGATAATGATGACAACTAGAATGTAAACTAGATCAAACCATTTTCCATAGAACATTCAAGGACAAGACCTTGCCAAATCACTAGCAAATGAAGGTGGACTCAATTGTTAATCTTCTACTTAGGTATGCTATAGATGGATCAGATTTAATTAAGCCTTTTTATCAAACCCTAGGTTAACAATGCATGGAAACCTAGTTCTACAATCATTAGCTTATAACAGATAATGTGCAACTAAAATCTAGCAACCAATTGCATAGGGTTGATCAGAGAGATGATAAAACCTATCTCCCAAAAGCAGAGGTGTCAAAGGACCAATTGGGGATCGTTGAGGTCTTGATTGAAGGAATCTACAGAAACTGGAAAGATGTTGTAAATGTTGTCCTAATGCCAAATTTGAGATCAAAAAGGGCATGAGGACATGGGCAGTACCACCCAAGTCCTGGAAGAGTGAATGCTCCAAAACTATTTCCAAATCTTGAAACCCTAATCTGTACTCTGTATTTTTCAAATCTCTCTCCTGTAACTTGCGCATAAGAATATAAGAAAGGGTTTGGGGGTTATGGTGTGTAGGGACTTGCTTCAATCAAATATTGAGATAGCATTCAAGCTTCCTAGCACCATTGAGATGATTCAAATGATGACAAAAAAAAATGATATCACCTATGTGATGATCCTTTAGAATGATGAAGATCCTTCAACTCCTAAAGAGGATAGATGATAGCTCCATGCCTGTAATAAGCACACAATAACAATACACAAATCTGCTCTAAAATCACAATGAATGCTCTTGCTTGCTTTCCTTCAAGATCTCAAGTTATGGTCTTTCCAACCTTTTAAACCTAGTTACAAATGAACTCATGAACACATGTATATATGCTTTTCCACTCATAATCATGAAATTAAAACAAAAGAGCTAAGAAGGAGAAACCTTTTGAAAGGTCCTAGGCTGACATGCCTTTAAATTAGGCTAGACCTAAAAGAGGGGACATGGGCGGTACCGCTGAAGTCCATCACCCCTTTTTTGGGTCTGGGGTAAGGTAAATGAAGGTGCCCATGTTCCAATTTTACATTGGTGTTGGGCAGTTTTGTGTCAAGATAAACATTTTGAATGTACAATGTAATCACGGGGACCTAGGAGCTAAACAAGGATGTAAAAAGACAAGGGGACACTTTTTACTTCATAATAGTTTCATGGTAAATCCTTGCATAGGAATATTATTGATTCCGTCATGGATTTGATGATGAAGGTTTTGTAGTTATACGCCTTATGGTTTTTGAGAATTAACTATTTCATGACTTCTGCTAGTAATTTGGTGAAGTTTTGAAATATTGACTTCTATGAGGTTTGAGGTGGAATGGATTGGTGGAAAGATTGGTGATATCAATGTGCACATCTCTACAAGTTTTTGGAAGAATCTGAGCTCCTGGTAAAAAGTTACTCCAAAAGTCAGTTTTCAGCTTCGTTGGTCAATTAGTGAATGACACTATTTGGTATAGCCCACATATTTTCTCCTTTCAATGATAATTCTATATTTGTGACTGATTTGTCTAGAATGGAAGGACTTGCGTGTGATATGAAGTTCAAAGTTGACAGAGATGAGTCATCTGTCACCCATCAGAGGCCAAATTGTATTGAGTTCATATCAATTTCTTTATTGGATGTTCGTTGTGCTAGCATAGATGATTGGGGTCGATGGGAATTCAATGTATATCCATTCACAGATGTTAATTAACATTCAAAGCCTATAGAGGTTGATGTAACTATTTGAGGAAGATTGAACAAAAGGGAATGGTGCAAACCTAAGACAAAGTGATGGTTATAGACTTGAGGATGGATCTTATTATTTTGGCCTTCCAATTGAAAGTACAAGAAATAACTTTTGAAGTAATGTATTGGTTCTTAGGAGACAACTTCCAGCATGGGAATAATGAGGAAGACCTCTGGGAGAATTTTGGAGATGATGATCATGTACACAACTAGTGGCATGAGTAGAGAAAATCTAATTTTTGAGTCAGATCAACACCAATGTCCTTGTACAGGGACATTGCAATGACTAGCTCTGTTAATTACAAAGTAGAGGAAAGTAATACATGAATCTTTTATTTGCATAATGCCAAGGTATTTGAAGGGAGCTAGTAGAATTGGTTGTGCACAAGACAAGGTCCTACCTTGTTTCTCATTATGAGTTATTTGACCATCTTCTCAAAGGATGAGCAGAACTAATGTCAGAGAAGCAATAAGTGGAAAAGGTGTTAGGTACTTAGTGAAGGTCATTCAATGATAAAGTGAATAAGGAGCCTCTTATTAGCTAAATTGTGTGGTGATCAAGAATATATCCATTAGGGGTGGCAAAGGAGAAATATATAATGTCGACGATGACAAGAATCTTTATCAAAGAATGAATATAATTAGAACTCCTATTACTCCTACGTGACATCTAAAGATGACAAGGAGACAAATGTAAGAATGTAAAGTGCCATGATAGAACTTGTTCCTATGCTACATTTTTGGGTGAACTCTTCTTTGAAGAGAATTTGTATCGGTAGCATCCAAATGATTTAAAGGAAATCAAATATTAAAAGGTCACAGGAAACTTTAAATAATTTGCATAGAAATATATGAAATGTCATGCCTCAGAAGGGCTGCAACAGTTCTGGAGGGGAAGTCATTTGACTCCATCTATATCCTTTTAATTGTGTCTCTTCCTATTCCATGGTGGCAAAGGAGATAGTGATGCAGAGGCATCCACACTAAAACCTTGACATACAGCATGTATGTCTAACACCCTTCATCATCATCATCATATTTCCCTTAACACTGTCAGCATCATCATATTTTCTCTTGCCGACCGATATCCTCCTGCAGACAAACCTTCAACCTTTCGCCTGTCAGCAGCATCATCATATTCGGCTATCGGCAGCATCATCACATTCGGCAAGCGCAATCATCCTCCTGACGATCACTGTTCATCTTACCACCAACCGCTATCTTCAGCATCATGATGTTCAACATCATGCTCATCAGCAGGATATAAAATATCCTGTTCCTTCCATATATCCTGATGACGACTATCCTGATGACGATGACGTCACATGCAGTTCCTTCAATATCTTGCTGTCGGCCAAACATAACATTATCCGCCCACGATGGTTTTATCAACCCGATCTTCTACCTTATGCCGATACGCTCCTCCTCGGCAACACCTGATGATGATCACCCCGATGCACATTTACCTTATGCAATCTACTGCATCATGCTCACCTCCATCTACTCGGATGACACCCGAAGTAACTGCAGGATATACACAGAAATATCCTGATGATGCCGTTGTGACGAATTTTTAACCTTAGCGAATTTTGATCCGCTGAACCTCCTGAGGTGACCCGATCTGCTTCCTGGACAACTTTCCAGACTCGAACTATCAGTATGACCTAGCACATACCCATGCTAGGGTTCTTAACATCTCTCGACGACGAGCCTGCAAACATGCACATGAACAAACAGAAAATGCAAACAAACCCTAAACTATTATACATGGCCATTCCACCGATTCGATGAATCAACCGGTGGAATGGATCAGCGAATCCATGCAACCACCAAAACAGCAAATCGATCACACAATGGAATTCAAACCAGAGAATGGACACAAACAGGATCTCTTTATTGATTTCAAAAGATGCAAATACAGTATTCTGTCTCACTCTCTGTCTCACTCTGTGCAACCTAGCTCCTCAATATCTATATCCCAATCTGTCCTAAGACCAACCGATCCTACTGCATAAATAGGATCTCTTGCGAGTACTACCGACTCGACTCCAAGCGGCTGGGAGCTTCCAAGCGGCTGGGAGGATCCAACCGGACATACAGCATAACAGCTGTCCTAACAACCTAGCTAAAAATAGTAAAGTATGGTCAACATGACCTTATTAGATGCATTGGTCTTATCAGACCTTCTTGGAAACATTAACCAGACCTAAAACAAACTAACTGCCTCATGGAGGCCAGCTGTCAGGTAGGTGCTCCTGCACCATACCCCCCAACAGAAAAGAACTCATGTCCCATGAGTTAGGTTGTGGAAGTCCTCCACCTTTACACTTTGCCTTTGTAGTGTCTTGACCTGTTCCAGCTTTGTCCTCTGCTGGCTCTTGGCTGCTCCAAGACTTCTGAACTGTAACTTGTTTTCTTGCAAGTAAATCCTCATGCCTATCAATGTAGGCCCTTCTCTCACATACCTTATGTTCGTCAGGTTGTCTGACCAGAACCTCTGGCTGAACTGCCTCTTGAACTTCTGTAATGTTCAACTCTATCTTTCTTTCAACCTTTATAGGACAAACAATAGTCCCAACTATGACAACATCCTTGTCATTCCTCTCAACTGGTTGCTGTTTGCAAACCTGTTTCTGAACCTACTGCTGACCTCTGTCAGTCAAAACTGAAACTGTCTTCAAACTGTTGTCCTTAACAACTTCTTTCCCTGCAATGTCCTCAACTGCCTTTATGCCTGCTCCTATAGGCTTCTGCACAAATTCTTTCTTTCCCACTAAAATGATTTTGGCTGCCCCCTGTGCTGCAGCATCTTCCTGCAATGGCATCAACATAATAGTTTTCCCATCTTTCTTGATGGTGTAGGTATTAGCATACCCATCATACAGTACCCTCCTATCAAATTGCCATGGTCTACCCAATAGTAGGTGACAACATTCCATGGGTAAAATGTCACACAAAACTCTATCATGATATGCTCCAATCTGAAAATCCACATATGCCTGTTTATAGACAAAAAGTGATTGACTATCACTCACCCAAGATGCCTTGTAAGGGTGATGGTGTGGAATCCTTTCCAAATTTAGTTTATCCACCATTTCCTGAGATACCATATTTTCTGTTGAACCAGTATCAATGACAACCTTACATACTTTACCTTTGCTCTTGCATGTGGTCTTGAAAAGAGCTCTTCTTTGCATCAGATCCTTTGATGCCTGCAAACTAGTTCTCCTTAGCATCAATGCTTCTCCCTCCTCAGGATATCCATAATTGTCAGGAACTCTATCTTGATAAGTGTGTGAACTTTGCACACTTTGCTCTACTTTCTCTTCTTGCACAAGTTGTACTCTCTTGTCATTCATTCTATCATTTCTGGATGATGAACCTTTGCTTTCTGGACATTTGAAAAATGGATGACCAAACTCACCACAGGTGTAACACTTTCCTGAAAATGTAGTAGAACCTCTACCACTTCCAAATCTGCCTCTATTACCTTTCCATCCACCTCTGAAATCAGACTGTCCCTATCCTTTACTAGTGTCTTCTTGACCCTCATTGGTTTGCCTTGTTGTAGGGGCTGATCCTCTTCCCCTCATATTGCTGCCTCTTCCTCTCATGGACTTATCTTGTCTCCTATTCATCTTTTCTTCAATCCTGATTGCCATTTGGTAACAATCCTCCACACTCTTAGGGTTAGCTAAAACTAACTCATCCTGTATGTTCAATCTCAAACCAGCCAAGTACCTAGCCACCTTTTCTACCTCATTCTCATGATGACCAGATCTCATACTCAACTTATAAAACTCCTCAGTATATGCCTTCACATCCATTTCCTTCTGCCTTAAAAATTGCAACTTCTTAAACATCTAAATTTCATAATCCTTGGGCAAGAATTTACCTTTGATCCTTGCTACCATTTTATCCCATGAAGTGATCTTTGACCTTCCTTGTTTCCTTCTCTCGGATTGTACATAATCCCACCATACCAAAGCATGACCTCCTAACTTGGTCTTTGCAATCTTTACCTTCTGATCCTCAGCAACATCTTCACATTCAAAGTGATTATCAAGTGCAGCAATCCAATCCAGTAACTCATCTTCATTCAAACTTCTATTATACTTGGAAACATCAACCTTTACCTTAGGTTTATCACTCTGCACTGCCTTTAACAGTTTTGCAAATCTCTGGTCTTCAGCATCTAGTTCTTCAGCTACCTCTTCATACTCTTCAACAGCATCTTCATCTTTTTCTGATTCACTATCGTCCACTTCCCTCTTTTTGTTCTTTTCCAGGGCTACAAGCCTGGCTTGAAGTGCTTTAGCAAGCTCCTTCATCTTCCTCATCTCTCTGGCATGTTTTTCCTTCATCTCCTGCAACTCCCTTGCAGTACCACTACCTTTCGGAGGAATTTTGTCAACCTCTCACTCCTATACCTCTGTCTTTTCAGTGACAGAATCAACTCTACCTCTGCCCTTTCAGTGACAGAATCAACACACAACAGCCCAGACCTTTTACTGAGCTCTGATACCACTATGATGCAGAGGCATCCACATTAAAACCTTGACATACAGCATGTATGTCTAACACCCTTCATCATCATCATCATATTTCCCTTAACACTGTCAGCATCATCATATTTTCTCTTGCCGACCGATATCCTCCTGCAGACAAACCTTCGACCTTTCGCCTGTCAGCAGCATCATCATATTCCGCTATTGGCAGCATCATCACATTCGGCAAGCGCAATCATCCTCCTGACGATCACTGTTCATCTTACCGCCAACCGCTATCTTCAGCATCATGATGTTCAACATCATGCTCATCAACAGGATATAAAATATCCTGTTCCTTCCATATATCCTGATGACGACTATCCTGATGACGATGACGTCACATGCAGTTCCTTCAATATCCTGCTGTCGGCCAAACTTAACATTATCGGCCCGCGATGGTTTTATCAACCCGATCTTCTACCTTATGCCGATACGCTCCTCCTCGGCAACACCTGATGATGATCACCCCGATGCACATTTACCTTATGCAATCTACTGCATCATGCTCACCTCCATCTACTCGGATGACGCCCGAAGTAACTGCAGGATATACACAGAAATATCCTGATGATGCCGTTGTGGCAAATTTTTAACCTTAGTGAATTTCGATCCGCCGAACCTCCTGAGGTGACCCGATCTGCTTCCTGGACAACTTTCCAGACTTGAACTATCAGCACGACCTAGCACATACCCATGCTAGGGTTCTTAACATCTCTCGACGATGATCCTGCAAACATGCACATGAACAAACAGAAAATGCAAACAAACCCTAAACTATTATACATGGCCATTCCACTGATTCGACGAATCAACCGGTGGAATGGATCAGTGAATCCATGCAACCACCAAAATAGCAAATCGATCACACAATGGAATTCAAACCAGAGAATGGACACAAACAGGATCTCTTTATTGATTTCAAAAGATGCAAATACAGTATTCTGTCTCACTCTCTGTCTCACTCTGTGCAACCTAGCTCCTCAATATCTATATCCCAATCTGTCCTAAGACCAACCGATCCTACTGCATAAATAGGATCTCTTGCGAGTACTACCGACCCGACTCCAAGCGGCTGGGAGCTTCCAAGCGGCTGGGAGGATCCAACCGGACATACAGCATAACAGCTGTCCTAACAACCTAGCTAAAAATAGTAAAGTATGGTCAACATGACCTTATTAGATGCATTGGTCTTATCAGACCTTCTTGGAAACATTAACCAGACCTAAAACAAACTAACTGCCTCATGGAGGCCAGCTGTCAGGTAGGTGCTCCTGCACCAGATAGCATCTCTTGATAGTTATAAAAGTCCTGGTGGATGGAGAGTGAAGGGTTGGCCTCAGGAGGAAAGACAATAGAAAAATATCATTGTGTAGAGTATGAAAGTGTACATTTGCGGCCAAGAAGGAAGGGATAAGTCCAAGGAGTAGAAGCTACATATAGAGAAGAGAGAGTGTGACCAGAGGAAGTGGAAGGAAGGATAGTTCTCTACTAGAGGAAATAATATGAAGAATTTGCTGTCCAATAACAATCTATGAGTGAGTAGATTGATGTGAGGGTGAAGAGAGGCCAGTGAAACCCAAAGTTTATGCATTTTGTAATTTCCATATGATATTAGTTTCCTGAATTGAATAAAGTTGTAGTTCATTTCTATTGCAGTCTCATATTGTGTTGAGGTAGAGTGTTGTCTATGAAATTGTCTTTGTGTTTGTGAGTGTTTGTTTTTCTCAAGAGTGGAGTACCCTCCATGTCATGTAATGGAAAATTGCTAGCCATATCCCATGGTCCTACATCATAGTAATTGTCATTTAAAGTTAAATCAATTTTATCCATAGGGATAAGCAATTCTTGAATTATAATCTTATCACTAACCTTCACTAGATCTGAGTCATTAAGAAAGTCCATTAAATTTGAAAAAAATGTAGAGATGATGTCGCTAAATAGAATTTTTTGAATTTTTGAAAAGAAATTATCATGACCAATAATTTCATGGATAACATCATCAACCAAAGGAGAGTCAACTAGAAATACCTTCTCTAGTTTTTGTAGCTTGTATCAGGCAAAATCGATCATTCCCCATTTGTAGGGAAGGAGAGAAACACAAGGGATCAACTGACTCATCTTGATCACTAAGAATGAAAAAATAAATAACTACCAACACAAAAGGAAGATGCCAATAAATTTATAGAAGTGCCTAAACTTATTCCAAAATTATACAAAATCATTATTCTTCACAAATTATGCTATATTTATTGTGTCACAATGTAGAGTGTTAGAGCACCTAGGGATCCAATCAGAACACCAAATAACCTTCACAAAGACTGATAGAAGCAACAAGAGAAACTATTTCACCAGCAGTGAATAAAATACAATGAGATGAGATATGTTACAATGTACAAACCTAAGAATAACTAGCTAGGTAAAATGAGGTACAAGAATAACAACCTCCAACTACCTCAAAGGTAAAAGAAATAAATGCACCTAAACATTATTAATCTAATAATGTAACTGTCAGGTAACCTAACTAAACTTAAGCCTACTCTAACAACCCCCTTAAGTGCAACATAGGGGGATTATTATGCAATATGAGATGCAAAATGGGTCTTGGTAAAAAGGCCATATTAGGTACCCATGTATAACTACAATGCAATGAAATACAATCTCTCACAACTGGAGAAAAGGAGAAAAACCCTGTGTGAGAAAACTCCTCTCCAAAAGAGAGAAAAAAAATGTTGAAAAGAAAAAAGTTAAAGGAAGGAGGACTCCTCAAGACCCCCCAAGGACAACTTCCTTCACCCCTAACATCAATCATAACAAAAAATAGTGAGGAGATGCCAAAGGTTTAGTGAAGATGTCTACAACCTATTGCTCCATAGGCAAATACTCCAAACTAAGAACACAATCCTAAATGAGTTGTCGAATGAAGTGCATGTGGATCTCAATATGCTTAGTGCACTGATGCTCCACTAGGTTGCAAGAAATATGAATGGCACTCTGATTGTCACATCAAAGAGTAGTGGGATGATGAGTAGGAAAGCCAAACTCAACCATCAACTGTCGAAGCCAAAAAAACCTCCTGACTAGCCAAGACTACTCTTTGATACTCAACCTTAGTTGATGATAATGCAATAGTAGTTTACTTCTTACAAGATGAAGAAATAAGACCAGAATTAAGACAAAAACCATAGCTAGAAGTGGACTTTTGATCATTAACATCACTATCCCAATCCGAGTAAGTGAAACCCACAATCTCAGTAGCTCCTGATGTGTAGTGAATGCCAAACTATGTAGTTCCTTGAATGTATCGCAAGAAATGTTTGGCTTCCTTCCAATGACTCTCATGAGGATCTTGAGAGAAATGGGAGACAAGTCCAACTAGAAAGGAAATATAAGGGCGACTATGTGTCAAGTACAAAAGGCTGCCAACCAACTGTCGATACAAGGTAGTATCAACTGATGGATAGGGATAAATTTAAGGAACCGCACCTTAAAAAACCTATAAAATCCTTTCAAATCCTAGCCCGAGGGCATAAAAATGTTGGTGAATCTATGCCTATTTTTGAAAAAAAAATCATTGGCCAATTTTTCAAATTTGTCGAGAGTGGTTTTTTTGTTGGCAAATTGAATATAGATTTGAAAAAAAAAAAAATCCTTGGTGAATTATAGTTGTATTCCAAAAAATAAAATAAATTAGGTGGCGAATTATATAGATATTCAAAAATGTAAAATAAATTATTTGGTGAATGTGCAGGCAATTTTTTTGAAAAATCATAATGTGGCTGGCAAAAATATCAATTGCCAAGGTACAATGACTAATTTACTTGGCAGATTTATAGATTAAAAAAATATTTACATTTAGATCGATGGATAGTCAATATTAGAGATCAATGACATCAGTTCTATTCTGGGTTGCAGTTCTCACACACTCATCTTTCTCCATAAACTCTCCAGAATAGAGACAAGTGTCAACAAAGGAACAATTCATATTAACAAAAAATGATATATAATAATTTAATAAAAGAAAATTCAAAAGGATACATAAGAAGAATTCAAGAATATAGATTCATCCACCATAACACAAAGTTTATGACTTGAGAAATCAACTCCTCAAGTTTCCATTCATATATTGAAAATAACTGAAATATAGACTAACACAAAATTGACCTATCAACAACACAAAGTTTGCCAAAAGATCCTAAATGCATCAACAGGCTTAGTACATATAGCCTTGTTGTAAAATAATTGTCTTTGAAATAATAACAGCTTCTTGGGGATAGCCGATTTAAAACATAAAATAATAATGTCTTTTGCCACAAGAGTATCTAGAGCATGTTTAAAGAAATAACATAAAAATAAGAAATGCCATCACGTGGTAGCAGTTTGGTCTTCGTCATGAGTCGCTTCACTTTCCTTATCATGTTCACTAGCAGTAGTCGAGTCCACCTAAGATAATGCTCTCAATTTCATCTTGTACCTCCTATACCTAGTAATGATGGGATTTAAAATCTTGTCACTTGATCTACAGGTAATCTTTGCCTAAAGTTTCCACTTATTTATCATTATGTCCACATCTATTAGTCTCTTATAGACATCATCAATTTCATGCTTGAAAGGCCTGAGATACATTTCTATATGTCCAAGTTTCCCTAGTGATTCATCATTAACTATGTCAACACCAACAAGCTCATCGGTAAGCATCTTCTTAAAATTTTGCTTTACTTCCTTGACATCAAGCAAGTTCTCTCCACTTTCATTTGAAATCTCTACATATAAGATGGTACAATTGTTTTTAAGATTAACCATATCAGTGTGACATTGAGTCAAAATTCTCCTTATTTCTCCTCTAAAATCCCCTAGCATAGACCTCTTCCAATCTAGTGCATCTAGCCAAGACATAGAATCATTCTCATTTGGATCATTAAAAATTTTCTCAGCTACAAAAATATTTGTATCAATTTCCATCATATCTTTTATGTCTATAGACACCATGAGCAGATTACTGTCTTCCCTCTTTACATTTTGTAACTCTGTAACTAACCCTTTCATTTTATCAAAAATAGGGTATATAGTTTCATGACCTCCTCAATGTACCACAAACCATCAATGGTGAGTTGCTCTACCCATTGCTCAATGGCCTTACCTAGAGTTTGATATCTCATGATTTGTTACAACATGCTAGAATCGATTCCATCAATAGAAACACTCAGAGTTGCATCAAAGGATTGAGAAGTACTATTAACAATAGATTGAATGAAAGATGTCAGAGAATTCACCTAGGATTGCAGCTTTGTGTTCTACTATTTCTTAGCTTTAACTCTCTTTGCTAGCATGTGTACAAAGAATTTTGCATGATATATATCACCTTCCATGGTAGGAGGACCCATGTCAATCTTGGTCATATTGAAATCCGCTTTTGTGACTTCATTTTCATTTTTATCCCTGATGGGGTCTGTAATCTCCAAAATGCTATGCCCTAAGGAAGAGTTTGTTACCATCTGAGACATCCTCTTAGCCCTCCTAGGATTAGGTGTAGGATGCAACAATTTAGCTATAGTTTCAAAGTTTGTGTCTGTCATTGGCGCATGTCTCCCGATCCTCTTTTTCTCAACAACTTTCTTTAGCTAGGAAGGGGAAGACAAAATTGTACCACACTCACTTGCACCCAGGACAACTTTGTCTAGTTGATTAGGAGTATCTTCCATAGGAATTTCATTTGATATAGCGGAGGCTAGAATATCAAACAAGGAACAAAATGTACTATCATCAGCAATTTGTTGGAATATGGAAGAATCATTCCGAGGTGAAGGAGACATAGAAGTCATGTGATCTGCCTGCAATTGTTGTAAAGCATCCAACTTTGTTTTTACTCGTGGTTCCACAAATGCGGGTTGTGTTGGCAAGAGATATTGTGTGGCTTCATAAGTGTTGTCATTGATGGCAACAAAGTCTATACCACACATCCGCAGTAAATAGTATGCCTATACCAGAAGTCAGATTGAAAATTATCTTGGTGAGGTGAACAAGAACAGAGTATGTAACAAGGTCCGACAATCAAGTCCGGATCTCTTAGATGGTGTAACTCAGTAAGTTGCAGACTTGGAAAAGTCAAGAGGGGTATCATTATTATTGTACTTCAGAGATTTAGCCTCTGGTGATAAAGCATGAAAAATATATGAGCATCTGAGTGTTGGGTTCTAGTTAGGTAGAGCAGACAAAGGAAGAACTGACCGACTAAGTATCAGACTTCAATCCAGATGAGTAAAAGGTGTTGATCAAGCAATTTGTGGGATTATACATTGTTGGCCAACATGATTGATGACTTCTATGCTTAAGCTTTTGATACACATCACAAATCAAGCATGGATTCAATCGACAGATCAATAACTTGCAAATATCTTGAGTGTTCCTATTGCCAACTAGAAAGTTGATGAAAATCCTTGATGCAGATATATATACCAGATGGATTCTAGTATGTAAGGGTGTGTGTTGAAGATGTAAAGAAATAAGGTGCGAAGAAAAGCAGGGATACATGTGAGAACAACAATTCAAGTCTGGTATGTGATTGAATAACAACATTGAACAGAGGAAGAATGAAGTGCGTCAGATTAGTATATTGTGTCTAACTGGAACTAAACTCTTGCATTTGTAGATGTTTCTCATCAGTTTAAACACTTGATTATCTTCTGTAAGTTATGTAGATAGTGAGTCTCTTGTAGGCAGTGTGCCTCTTGTGAGCAGTGTGCTCGAGCAGTGAGCCCTAATTAGCAAGTGCCATTTTCCACTCCTTTATTCTTTTAATAGAGACTACAATCTTGGGTTAGTCACCCTGTGGTTTTTCCCTTAACAGGGTTTCCACATAAAAATCCTTGTGTTATGTGTCTTGATTTTATTTCTATTCTTATGATTACATATGCTTTCATGTTTTGATATAACACTAAATATTGAGATAATGAAAGAAAATAAAATTAAGAAAATTTTGAGATAACTGATTCACCCCCCTCTCAATTATCTGCCTTGTTTTCAAGAATTGGTATCAAAGAAAGGTTCCTCTGAACAAAGCCTAACAGCTTGAGGAAGATCTGGGAATCTCAATGGATGCATATGGTATGAAGGAACAACTTTAGTCTTCCCTAGATGATCTTGAACAATCCCACTCTGAAGTCAATAATTTGAGAGAAAGACTCAAACAAGATGATGATTTCATAAATGAGCTAAAAGAAAAACATAGTATCTCTGTGAAAAAGAGAAAGGAACTACTTGAAAAATTAGCCAATCAGAGTGAAGTCAATGATACTAATGAAGATCTGAATGAGAAAAATAAGGTATGTGAGAAGATGTCAAAAGAAATCATTATGGTAAGGCATGAAATGGAATTAAGGGTTATGAGATTCACCTAAGAAATTGAAGAAAAAAGAAAGATTGAAGATAATCTAAAACAATCCCTGAAGGAGAAAACAGAGGACTATCACAAAATGGACAGAATAATCAGTCATCTTGAATCTGATCTTGAAGAGCTAGAGACAATGAAAAACAACTTGAGAATCAAATAGAGACTCTTAAACAAGATCTTCAAACTACAAATGAATACAAAGAAAAATTCAAGATAAGCTCAGCCCAACTTGAAGTTCTTCTTGAAATCCAAAAGAGGGTAGATGATAAGCGTGGCTTGGGATATGAGAAAGGTGAAATCCCTGGATCCGGTCAGAAGAACTTTGGATCAGGAAATCAAAGAAACTAGCCTAGAAGACCTCTGGTAAGGCAACCAAACACTCAAAGATATCCATCCTTCCATGGATACTGCTTCAATTGCGATAATTTCAATCATAAAGCAACTCAGTGCAGGAGGAGAATGAATCAAAACAATCCATCCTTCTCCGGACAATGTTTTAATTGCAAAAGGTATGGTCACCAATCTCATGAATGCAGAAATATGAAAATAAACAATTCATTCAATGGTTGATGCTTTGCATGAAATAGAATGGGACATATGGCTAATCAATGCAGATCAAGAGGATATCAATCAAATAAGCAAAGAAATGTTGTATGTTACAATTGCAATAGATTCGGTCATATTGCCAAATTCTACAGAAGCATAAATCAGGATAGAAAAGGTCCAGTGGAACATGATCAGAAACAAGATAAGGGAAAAGGTAAAGTGAATGCGGATGAAGTTCAAAAGGAGATGAGCAAGATTTAGGTAAAAAGGAGTACAATGAATATTGGGGATGGATCTGCACTGGAATCCGATATCGATATTCCTTCCAAAAACTAAAAGGTAACCTTTGGCTTAGGGGGAGCTACAAAGAAAATCCTTTTCCCCCAGCCAGCTAGTGAGTGCCTGAATTTGGCACATTGAGTCAGAATAAGAGGTTGTGGTTTAAAGGGTTTGAGGAGATTCACTTGAAAGTCATCCAGTCAAAATTTGGCAACTCTGTATGCAGATTTTAGCAAGTTAAGAAGAGATCCTGTATCAGTAGCTATTCGGTAAAGTAGAATTTCACAGATAGATCTGGTATGATTCAAAATTGAAATGCTTTGATCTGTGGGCCCATGACATGATTGAAGAAGAGAAGATACATTGTCAATCTTCACAGACAATGATTCTAAGTTCCGCACAGTGATTCAAGAAAATCTCTCTCAAAAAAGGGCAACCAGATAACCTAAGTTTTGCATTTATCTCAAAAGGAAATTAGGGTTTACGCAAGGATAAAAGGGTTCTTTCACTCATTATTTACACACTTACACTCATGAAGAAGAAAAGAAGAGCTCTGTGAAGATGATTCTACAATTCACTCAAGTTCAACTGAAAATTGAATTCAACTAGCAATTCGTTTCGGCTCTTGCTTCAAACCCTAAAGCATGAAAAGGTACTTCCATTTAGAAAATCTCTCTCTGAATCTCTTGCAAAATGGCTACTCCAATGGTTGTCAATATTTCTAATAGGCCGGACCTAAATTCAAGAAACACCCTTACAAATCTCTCGAAGTTGATCCCTTAGGTGCGTTTTCTAGCATTCTGTACAGAGTATTGCATATAGAAGATGTTAGGGTTTATATCCATGCAAACATTGAAGAATTTGGAGGCTCAAAATTGATGGACATTTATCACAAATAGCTAATAGATGAGAATTTTGAACTCAAACCTGAATTCAAGGCCATCTGGGACAAACACTTTGGACATTGCATACATTTTCCATGTTTTGTAGAAGATGATTGGGTTTGGTATGTTCTAAGTAGGATGCATGACAATTTTATATGGCTAATGAGGCCATTCAAGATAACTAAAGATGCCATCAGGGCAGTGACCAGACTGCATTCATCAGGTGGGTTACCCGCACTCAAATCTGTGAAGAACTAAACGGTAACTAAAGCCACCAGATCAAAATTTGACAAAAGAGAAATGACTATAGATGATATCACAGATCTGGATGTCAAGTTTGCCTCAATGATAATCAGTTACAAAATCTATCATTTGAGCAGGGAAAATTCTGTGTTGGAACAACAATCTATGCTACATATTAGATGTTGACGGAAGATGCAGATTATGATTTGTGTGAGCTTCTTCTAAATTAGTTGTTGGAGAACTTGCAGAAGATTAAAAAGGATAAGAAAAATTCCTTTAAATATGGTAGTCTAATACTATGTCTATTTTTCTATTATATGAGTGAGCTGCCTAGATCAAATGGCTGGGTCTGGCAAAATGATAAACCTATTGTAATTTAGATCAGAGATTACATATATGGACTTGCTGAAGCCCAAAACATGGCTCTCTGGGGTTACTTTAATAATTTCCAAAGCACGATGCAAGCCAGAGAAAGAATACCACAAACAATAGTTGACAAATACAAAGATACAGTCTGCTTCATGGTTGACACTGATCAATGCCTATTGGCGGCAGTTGAGCCAAGAACTATATGGATAATGCCTATGGGATATGAGGCCAATGGAAAAATCTTGGAGCTACATATTCAACACCTACTGAGCCAGCCTAAGGACACTGAAGCAGAAAGGTTTGGCACCTTTGAAGAGCTAGTATAAAAATACATGTTGAGTTAAGACAGCCGAAGATGAAGAGGAAAGTAAGAAAGGAAGTTGAAGAAATTGCCAAAAGATTTGGCTTATCAAAGGAGGCTATAGATGCTAACAGAGAGAAAATAGAGAGGGCAGAGAAAGAAAGATAAGAAGAAAAGAAATAAAGTGCTCCTGTATAAACCTCCTCTCGGACTAGATCTTCCAAGAGCTCTGCACCTGTCACTCCTAAAAGATCAAAGGCTACCAAACCAGAAGTCAATCCATCTGACAAAAGTGAAAAGAGAATGAAGACCAAAGCCTCAAGAACATACACAAGCCATAAGGATGATGAAGAAATAGAATCAGATGAAGAAATCAAGAAAATGAAGAAGAAGAGAACATCCAAAAAGTTCTCTGCTAGCAGAAATGAGGAAGAGAAGGTAGAGGAATTTGTTGAAAAGGCTACTCTTTCCATTGATGACATCATCAAGGCAGTTACTATGGATGGGAACCTACAACCGATGACAGAGCTCTACGATGAATACAATGATGCTGACAAGAGAATTCTGGAGGAAGCTACTGTAAGGTATTTGAATATCTATAACAAAGCATTCATTGAAACAATTTCATTAATTCCAAAAAGCCTAGAAGAAGTGTTGGAATAAAGAAAGGAGAATGCAAAGGTTAAAGACTTAGAAATCTGGGAGCAAATAAGGATACAACTTTACCCTTCTATCACTCCAAAATAGATGGACATGATTTTCAAGGATTGTAAGGATGAGTTCCAGAGGAGGGCAAGAATGAATAAACTCATGCCTGGAGAAACAGACCAAGTAGCAAGTGAAACAAAATATATCTTCTGGAATGCCTTGAAGTGATTCAACCTTTCTATTGTAGAGGAAACAGTTGAAGAACCTTCTACCATGGATGTTGAAGGATTAATCAATGAAGAACCTTCTAACAAGGATGTCGAAGGATTAAAGAAAATAGATGAAGAGAAGTCTGAGGACTTAGATTCCTTTGTTCCGGTAGAGGAAGTTTAAATAGAAACAAACACTGGCAATATCACTCCTCTGGATCCCACAGCTACCATGACAAACACTCCAGACTTTGAAGCTAAAGGGGAAGGTAGAAGAGAGGAGAAGAAGATTCAAGGGAAAGAGGATAAGGAAAAAGAAGAACATGCAGAAAAGACTAATGATGACTATTCTGATATTTCAAAAGGAAAGAAGTCTCAATCTCCTCCAAGAGACATTGCAGAGACAGTACAGAATTTCCTGAACAAAGAGGTGGTGGAGTTAGATGAACCAGAGTTGTTTCAAGGGCCCCTAAATCTGGACACTCTCTCTCCAGTACAGATGATGAAGATAGTATCATTTGCCCAAGCCAAGGCTAAAGAGAAACTTTTGAAATCACATATGGAGGATTGTGAACTATTGGAGAGTGCATCTGGGATATTTGAAAAGATTATGCCAACCTATCAAAAGGATCCTTCGGCCTCGCCATCCAGTAATCTGAAAAACTTAGTCAATTATGTTTACACTTATTTTGAATCTTTAGAGAAAACAATAGAAATAAAGGTCTGGAAAGAGTTTTTGGGGAAAAGATTCACTGCAGTGCAAGGACTTATTGCTAATGATAGGAGTACCCTAGACATTGGAATAAAGAGCCTTGAAAATGCTCTCAAAGATGGTGGAGACTTATTCAAAATTTGTCTAACCTGGCCTAGAGTGACAAAAGACATTGAGGAGAAAGTGAAAGAACAAGAAGAAAAACTGTCAAGTATAGTTCAAAATTTTGACCTCCTTTCTTCCTCTCTAATGAATCAATAATGCCAAGCTATTGTTATAATAAATGAAATAAAGAAGCTAGACAAAGAAAAGAAGAACATAATGAATAGAATGGGTGAACTCAGAGGGATAATTATCCCTAAGCTAGAGGCAATGTATGAGGCCTTCACAGATGCTCAGACCATAGCCCGGACCAGTGATCCAGCAGATTTAAGAAGGGCAGAAGCATATGCATTTTTGTTGAGTGGTCACATCTCCATTTTGGATAGGATGAAGAAGAGTTGGGCCACAGAGTTTGTACAGCTGAAAACTACTTTTGTAGACATACTCAAGTATATGTAAGTTTATCTTATGATTTGTATGTACTTATGCGGCCATGTATAGAATAATTTTTACAAAATTTTGGAATGCAGATTTTGCCCTTTGCCATTGATGTCAAAGGGGGAGTGAAGAGTAGTGAAAAATGTGGAGTCCAGCTATCCGGTAAAACAATGCAAAAGACAGAGCATTAGCCAAGGGGGAGTTACTGCGACACTTAGCCATTTTTCACTAAGTGTTGCCATCAATGCCAAAGGGGGAGATTGTTGGCAAGAGACACTGTGTAACTTCATAAGTGTTGTCATTGATGGCAACAAAGTCTATCCCACACATCCATAGTACATAGTATGCCTATACTGAAAGTCAGATTGAAGATTATCTTGGTCTGGTGAAAAAGAACAGAGTATGTAACAAGGTCTGACAATCAGGTCTAGATCTCTCAGATGGTGTAACTCAGTAAGTTGCAGACTTGGACAAGTCAAGAGGGGTATCATTAGTATTGTGCTCCAGAGATTTAGCCTTCAGTGATAAAACATGAAAAAGATATGAGCATCTGAGTGTTGGGTTCTAGTCAGGAAGAGCAGACAGAGGAAGAACTAACCGACAGAGTATCAGACTTCAATCCAGATGAGTAAAAGGTATTGATCAAGCAATTTGTGGGATTATACATTGTTGGCCTACATGATTAATGACTTCTATGGTTAAGCTTTTGATATGCATCACAAATCAAGCATGGATTCAGCTGAAAGATCAATAACTTACAAATATCTTGAGTGTTCTTGTTGCCAACTAGAAATTTGATGAAAATCCTTGATGCGGATATATATATACCAGATGGATTCTTGACTGTAAGGGTGTGTGTTGAAGATGTAAAGAAATAAGGTGTGAAGAAAAGAGGGATAAGTGTGAGAACAACAATTCAAGTCTGGTATGTGACTGAATAACAACATTGAACAGAGGAAGAATGAAGTGCGTCAGATCAGTATATTGTGCCTAACCGAAACTAAACTCTTGCATTTGTAGATGCTTCTCATCAGTTCAAACACTTGATTATCTACTGTAAGTTCTGTAGACAGTGAGTCTCTTGTAGGCAGTGTACCTCTTGTGAGCAGTGTGCTCGGGCAGTGAGCCCTAATTGGCAAGTGCCATTTTGTACTCCTTTATTCTTTTAATAGAGAATATAATCTTGGGTTAGTCACCCCGTGGTTTTTCCCTTAATAGGGTTTCCATGTAAAAATCCTTGTGTTATGTGTGTTGATTTTATTTCTATTCTTATGATTACATATGCTTTCATGTTTTGATATAACACTGAATATTGAGATAACGAAATAAAAGAAAATTGAGGAAATTTTGAGATAACTGATTCACCCCCCTCTCAGTTATCTACCTTGTTTTCATCAGGCTGACCATCTTGTTCACATACACCTTTTAGTTTCCTATTATCTTCAGGCTGGTCTCCATCCCCACCACTACCATATTGTGAACCAAGTCTGTGATGACTTGTCTCCACACTAGTTGAAGTTTTATGAATTCTGGAGGCTTGGGATGTTCCTTGCTCTCTTGTTCCTGATTCTTTATGCATAGAAGAAGAACCAACATGCTCTCTGTTAGTACTCATTTATGTTTGGGGTTTTAAGTCCATACATTTGCAGATTTTCCCATTCAAACCCTAAAATTTTTGAGTCTTGGGGTCTCGCATTTGTCTTTTCTATTCTGATGGTGACCTTTTGTGGTAGGTTCCCGGTTACAAAGTTTCATCCTCATGCTTTAGTGTTCATAGGTTGACCAGCCTCTGCGCAGTATTTTATCGCCTTTTCCCATCGCACATGAGAAAAATGTTAAGTTTTTCTATATGCAAGTGTAAATGTATGTTGGGTTGCTTACGAAATCTCAATCAGTTTCCAGAAATGGTGAAAAAATTGAGTTATATGCATTTCTGAATGCATATCGAGTTGCATATATAAGGGGGAATCTTTCACAGATTCCCAAGAATATTCTGTAGTTGTATGCATTTCCTAATGCATATCGGGTTCAAAAGGATGCATGTACATTGGGGGAATCTTTCGCAAGATTCCAGGAATATGCTGCTATTGTATATCAGGTTCACTTGTATGTGTTTTGTTGTACATCCTAATATACATCGGCTGCACGCATTTGAAAGATACAATGAAAAATATACAAAGGTGGAATATTCCTTGAAGATTCCTTGTTTGTATGTGAGAAGGTTTGTATGTTTGACATACAAAGGTACTAGTATACTTTTGCTACAGTGCAGCAGGGAGATGCATGTGGTGGGGCCTGCGGACAAACAAAGGGTGAATGTATGTCTGATATACAATCAAATGTGTGAGCAAAATATACAAGAGGAAGGGATACATGCCAGATTTCAAGGGTTTTTCAAATCCAATGGATAATGCACAGAGGTCTGTTGTATGTATATCGTATTTGTATAATGCGACATACAAGGAAATATACAATGAAGAAATATGCATTCTAGACCTGAAGGAGAAGTCAGGTGCAGCGGATAAATATTTGAGATCCGCCTTGTATGTATAAGGCACTTGTATATGTCGATATACAAGCCGATGTGCAGTGGAAGGGATACAAGCCAGATTTGAACTGATTCTCAAATTGCTTTTATAAAATTTGAGGTCTGACTTGTATATAAGGTGCTTGTATATGCTTTTGCATATACAAGGCAATAGGTGCAAAATGGGGAAGGTGAAAAGTCAGCGGTAGGAGTGTGTAGTGCTTACACAGCACGTTATTACAGGTGGGCGAATTTTCAACATTTTTTGGAGCCGTTTGTTTCAGCGATGGAATCAAAAGCGACGGCTATCTTTCAAGTTTGTAGCAACGATAGTTTTTTGTATCTGTAGCCACGTTTGGGCTGGAAAATTCTAGTGGCTTGCTGCTGCTGCGTCTTTAATTGCCTGTGGGTAGATGAAGCATTGATGACAGATTTGCAGAGGATGGATGACAGAAAGGACAGGTCAACCACCTGATTAAAGATGAAAGTCCTTGAGCAGCGGTGCAGATCCCTATTCCACCTACTCATTCCTCTTTGTCTCTCCGCAGCATTGAATATTTCTAAGCACCATTCCTCATGCATTGAATTTGGCAGATTTTTTATTTGCCTTGTAATCAATTTTTGTTGGGTACGCAGTCTTGGTATAAAAGCCAAACTATGTTACTCATTGTTGTTGTTGAAAACTAGATAAATTTTTGGTGTTGTAATAAGATACAACTTCATTAGTGGCTCTATCTTGGCTATCATGTGAGTTTATGAGTCTCATGTTGTATGCTTTTCTGTGTAAATCTACTGATATCATGCTAATTTAAATGAGTAATGCTATATTGCATGTATTCTGTTATCTGTCTCCAAATTGAATGTATTCTTCTTATGAATCTAAGCATTTAAGGGGTGTTTATGATTCTAGAATATAGGTTTGCTATGTTGAATGCTTGATTTCTTACTTCTGCTCAAGGAGTAGATTAAACATTTCAGATCAAGTGTTGGGAAGAAGACATTGCAATAGGGATATCAGTAAGTAGAGATAACAAGATACTCTATTTTGGGAAGTATCTGTAAGGTAGATACTAAAAATCCCCTTGATATCCAATCTTTGGTATATGTTTATGCTGGCCATTCACATCTGTATGTCTATTGACTCCGAGCCCTAGATAGGCACCGATCCAGTCTTGTATTGAGGCTGCAACCTAAAGTCTCAGTTTTGCATCCAAACATAAAATCAAACTCAAACTTCATATACAACCATTAAGACTTTAGAAGTAGTTTTAGGATCCAGAATCCTCTGTCTACAACTGAATATAGGCCCAAAGCTAGCCCCTTTGCTCTTATTTCATAGTTTTGGTTTGCATAAGAGAGGATTTATCTGCTTTGTGTTAGCATCCTAGTCTTTGCACAATTATATTTCATGGATGTTGAGTAGGGAATACCCCCCTTGGTTTTGTAGAGCCTAAAGAAGAAGAGGAGATATTTATAGTGTCTATCTCCTATACTGTTGGCCCCTAGCCCGGGAATCCTATTGATCAATGATGGCTACCTTGTAGGGATGACTAGGAACAAGCATCCAGTCTGGGAAAAATACCAACAGATTTTGGTGACTCTGTTGGGGACGTAAAGTGAAAGTATTATCTTTTCATCCCTAGTAAATTATTGTCCATCTGAGTCCCAATAGATTTTGGCGACTCTGCTGGTGAGGTGAAGTGAAAGAACCCTGATCTTAAAAGAAAACAATTCCTAGTTATAGATGGCGACTCCGAACAATCTCCCAACTAGTAAAGTAAAAATTTGTATGCAAGGGAGAAGATCCTTGCATAATTCTTTGTCTGTAGAATTACCCAAAAAAATGATGTACAGGAAAAAAAGGACTGCTCAAGCCAGTCAAGAGGGCTCTCCCAAAAGTAATAATAATATTCAAGACAATCCAGGATCTTCAGAGCAAACAATACCTTTTTTCTCAAACACTGAGGTTGAGATCCAGAATGTATATGAAAGACAGTAGGATAGTGGATTGAGAATGAGGTCGGAGGTGTTTCAAGAACACCCTTTCCATGATTCCCCTGATAGATTTGAAGAAGCTGAATCCCCAAGAGATGATAATGATGATCAGAATGTAATAAAATCATCCTCTTCTATGCCCAGAGAGGAGGAACTAGCCGAATAAATTAAGAGTCTGAGAGCAGAATTAGAATATTTGCAAGCAGTGAAGATTAGAGATGACATGAGATAGAAAGTGCAAGCTTTGAGAGTTGCTCAGAATGATTTAATTCCTACCCTTGAAAATGCAAATATGCTAAGAAACTAGTATAGAAATGAAGTCCAGGATCAACATAATGATCAAAGACACAATGCAAATAATGTTAGAATACCATTAAATAATGTAAGAAATTAGAATGCAAATAGAAATGCCAATGTTAATCAGTTGGGCAGACAGCCGATGTAGCTGGATAGATTCCGACAGCTTGTTTTTGATGGCATTCCTGGTTGCCCGAATCCTATTGACAAACATGTGATGCTGCAAGTGCCTAAATTTTTAGGAAATAATATTGTGTCAAGGGAAGACCATTTAAAAGCTTTTCAAAATATCATGGACAACTTTGAGGTTGAGCATGAGGATGTTTTTATGAAACTGTTTATGCAATCCTTAGTTGATGAGGCCAGAGAATGGTACAAAGGTTTGCCTGACAGAAGTGTTTCATCATGGGATGACTTCAGGAGAATATTCAAAGAACAGTATTGTGACAAAACTGATCCAAGTTTCTTTATTAATGAATTCATAGGAATTACCAAAGGATCAAATGAACAGGTTGCTGATTTCAATGCTAGATTCATGAAGGTATTGAACAAATTGCCGAATCAACTGAGGCCTAATGAACCTATGTGCATAGTGTTGTACATAAATGCTTTTGATGCCAAAACTGCTTATGGATTAAGAGATAAGGGTCCTCACAGCCTCAGAGATGCCTTCAAAATTGCAACAAATATTGAAAATAATAGAAAAGTGTCTGGTAAGACAAACAGAAGAGATGATGTAAAAATTTTACAAAATCCAAATATTAAATCTCAAAATGTTCATGGCAGTGCATCTACTTTTGAGGATAAATTAGATAAATTGACAACTATTGTCAAGGACCTGAGTTATAGAATGGCTAAAAATGAAAAAGGGATAGGTCCTGATAGGCAAGTTTACCAAAGGCAATAAAGAAGACCATCATTACATGATATGCCATATAACACCAATTGGCATAATGGTAAACCTATTCTCCCAAACAGCAACATGGGTCAAAGGACTCAAAATGTTAAGGAAACTCCTGATCCTTTGAAGAAGGTTGTAAATATTCTTAACGACACCCCATGGTGCATCATATGTCAAATGCCTCACAGTCATAATGCCTAATTGCTCAGTCTTTGTACAACAATGTTGTTGCCTGTGATGAGTGCAATGACCTACATTGCATGGAAGATGATAATGTCAATATGATGTCTACAAATAAGGAGTATCCCTCTTATAATGTTGATGCATATGCAATTGATGAGATTCAGGTCTATCAGCAGTTTCCCTATGATGAAGATGAGGAAGACAACTACGCTTGTGCTCGGGATTCACACAAATTTTTGAACAACTTGAGGAGACCTTCTGATGAAGAAATAAGAGCCCTCACAACTGCAGCAGTGGCTCAAGTCAAAAGCAATTACAATCTCAGGGGTAAAGCTTAGGTAAGTAATTCACACCAACCAGAGAATACTTTTGCAGGCCAGCCAGTGCATAGTCATAGAGGGACTGAACCACAAAAGAAACAATGGAGTAATAATAAGCAAAACTTTAAGTAAAATATAGGTCATGATCCTCAAGGACCAGAAAATAGAATTCCCCAGGTTTAGGATCAAAGCAAAAAAATTTAGATTAAGAGTGACAGTCAGGGGGCCATGAAAAACAAAGCTGGATCATGCCAAGATAAAAGTAAAACTGTGGATTAGGCTACAACTGTTATACAGAATTATGCCCCATTTGACATAACTCAGGTCTTGTCTCAGATGAAAGTCTCTATTCCATTAATGGAATTGATGAAAGTTGAAGAGTTCAGAAATAAAACATTGTCCCTGATTTCAGGAGTACCCTGTCAAGCTAATCAGAATATTGAGACTCAGGGTAGGAAACAAGCTATGTGTATGGATGAGGATGAAATTCCTGAGGTATACCTTGGGATGACCATGACAAAGTGCCCTTCACAGGTTGAACCATTTTATGTCTCCCTGGTCATAAATGGAAAAGTGATTAAGAATTGTATGCTTGACTCAGGAGCGTCAACAAACATCATGCCTTTGGCTATCATGCAGCAGGCTAGGTTAAAAATAGATAAGGCATATGGGAAGTGCTATGCCATGGATGCTAGGGAAGTACCTATCATTGGAATCATGAAAGATGTAGACTTTAGACTGGCAGTATATCCTAAAAAGGCCTACAAAATGAACATAATAGTTGTTGATATCAAGCCATAGTATGGCATGTTGTTGTCAAGAAGATGGGCAACATTAATTGGTGGGAGTATGCAATTAGATCTGTCATATGCAGTGATCCCTATGAATGGCAAGGATGTTAAACTAATCAGAGAAGAAAGGCCATCAGAAATAGTTGAGGATCAAGAATCAGAGGAGCATATATGTTTTGTGGACACTGAGTGTGATAATTTCAAAATTATCTCAGATGATAAAGAGGGTAAAGAGGGAGATATTTGCATTCAAGAGTCTGATCAACAGGGTCTATGGACCATGTATTTTGACAGAGCTTGTTCAAAGGAATGGTATGGTGCTGGAATTATTTTTCTGTCTCCAACTGGTAAGCTTCTAAAGTTTTCGTTCTTGCTGAAGTTTTCTTGTATAAACAATATTGTAGAGTATGAGGCTCTGTTATTAGGATTGAATGTAGCTTTGAAGCATGGGATCAAGATGCTCAAAGTATTTGGGGATTCAGAGTTAGTTGTTTCCCAAGTCAAAGATAAGTATGCATCAAAAAATAAGAGGTTAAAATAGTATAGGCATGTTGTTTGGGATACAATTGAATTGTTTGATGCTTTTTCAATAAGCTGGATAGAGAGATCAAAAAATGTCAGGGTAGATTTTCTAGCTAATGTAGCTGTAAGACCAGATGATATAACTCTATCAGATGTTACAAATGTTGAGGTCAAACTTAGACCTGAAGTACCAGATAATGTATGCAGCTGGCAAGTGTTTGATGATGATAAGGATTTGTTGAAATTTTTACATTGCATTGATGAGTATGAGAACCAGGAAGTGGATTTTCAGAACTTTGTAGAGGTTGTAGATGGAAAAGAAACCCTCTTAGGGAAAGAAGTAATTCAACTCAAGACAAATAAAATCCCTAGAGGGTTGGTAGCTTTAGAGAGAGCTTTTGACAATAGGGACCAATTTGTTACAAAGGCATCTCCAACAAACAAGAATGATTTGGAAGAGATAAACTTGGGGACATCTCACATTCCCAAAAAAGTATACATTGGAAAACAGCTCAAGCCACATATCAGAACTATGCTGATTACATTACTGAGAAAGTACAAGTATGTTTTTGCCTGGTCATATGAGGACATGAAAGCTTATAGGGAAGATTTATTTCAACATGAAATCCCTTTGAAGCTTGGAGCTAAACCATTTAGACAAAGACAGAGACCTATCAACCCAACCTTAGCTCCTAAAATGCAAGAGGAACTTATGAAACTTAGGGAGGCTGGAATAATCATGCCTATTAGGCACTCAACTTGGGTGTCTAACCTTGTCCCAGTTAGAAAAAAAAATGGTGACATAAGACGTTGTGTGGAATTTAGAAATTTGAATATATCTTCTTTGAAGGACAATTATCTATTGCCAAACATGGAAGCCATGTTGCAATAGGTGACCGGCTGTGAAATTTTATCCATGATAGATGGATTTTCAGGGTACAATCAGGTGAAAGTGAAAGAATCAGAATAGTTCAAAACTACCTTCACCACTCCATGGGGAACATATGTATATTTGAGGATGCCATTTGGACTGACAAATGCGGGTGCCACATTTCAGAGGGCAATGGATGTTACTTTTGCAGGATTAATTGATTCAATCTTGGTTGTGTATCAAGATGACTTGATTGCTTATTCAAAAAAGGAGGACCAGCACTGTATGCATTTGGAGCAGATCTTTATTAGAGCATTAGAGTATGGCATCTCGCTCAACCCAAAGAAATGTGCTTTTGGGGTTGTGGAAGGAAAGCTACTTGGACACATTGTTTCCAAAGATGGAGTCATGATTGATCTTGAAAGGGTGGCTACAATTGACAAAATTTAGATCCCTAGAATAGTGAAAGGTGTTCAGTCCTTCTTTGGACAAATTAACTTTGTTAGAAGATTTGTGACTAACTTTGCAGAGACCACCAAAGATATTTCTAAGATGCTGAAGAAAGGTGCAACTGTCAAATGGGAGGAGGAAGTGACTAAATCATTTTAGAGTATAAAAGAGGCTATAAAGATGGCTCCTGTATTGAAATCTCATGATTTCTCTGAGCCATTTCAGTTATTCTCATTTGCTTCTTTCCATACTATTGTTGCATACTTATTATAGAAGAATGAAGAAGGGTTAAACAACCTATAGCTTTCTTTAGCAGGTCATTGCAAGCTGCTGAGTTAAAATATGACATCATGGAGAAACATGCATATGCACTGGTTAGAGTAGTCAAGAGCTTTAGGCCATATTTGGTGGGTTCTCACATAGTTGCATATGTACCTCATGCAGTAGTCAAAGATATATTTACTCAACAGGAGGTAACTGGAAGGAGATGCAGATGGATAAACAAATTGTAGGAATTCAACATTGAAATACAGATCACTAAACTGGTAAGAGGACAAGGTTTGGCAAAACTAATGACACAGTCAAATCTAGAGGCATGCCAAGTGAATGTGGTGCATAATGAAGTTATAAATATGTCACAATCAGACTGGTACAAGGACATTGTATATTATTATTGTGTGGTTACACAACACGCCCCATTTTGACTTGACAAAATAGGGACCCAACTTTTTGCTGCTTTGGCTTGCGTTGTTTTTTTTGCTCTTTGGTGGTCTGGTAAAAGTAAGTCATGCAGATGACCCTACATAAGGGAGCTGGGTAAGTCATCATGATGAGGTCAGTTCATCAAAGTTAATATTTCATATCAATAACCTCATGATTGGAAAGAGTACAAACTTTCATGCAGGTTTGCCTTCTGGATCACCTTGATATTCCTTAGGGAATGAAAGTTACAGTGAGTCAAAGTTCTAGTCAAACCTGATATTTGAGAGGGGAGGTCATATTCCAAACATCAGTCACCTTGTGTAATATCACCCTGATATTATAAGATCACCTGATCTTACTAAGATCACCACGATGCCAGTTTATCACCCGATAATCATTTGGTCCGAAACTCCATACGTCAATCTTACGTGATAGTGGTATTTACCCGTCAGACAGCTTCATATATTTTGTGGGGTTCATATTTTGAATATCACCTGATCTTTCGAATATCACCCGATATTTCAAATATCACCCTGCCGCAGAATATCACCCCAGTGCCAATATGCTGATGACGTCATCCAATCCTGATGAACAAAGAAAATCATCCTGACGGTGATGTCATCATCCTTTTTACCTCGTGGAGGTACATATCCAATGATCACCCTTTTAATTAATATGACGGTGAAATCATCAATCAGCTTAACATCCGAAGCTCGTCTATTCTCTAACATCCATCATCTTTTCTAATATGACTAATCTTTCCTAACATGATGATGACATCATTCTGACCCACTATATAAAAAGCTTGACATGACCGTGACGTCATCCTATTTGGAGGGTGATATTCCTCAATAGCAAGGTCATATTTCTTAACATCACCCGATTTCCTTCAGTATGACCATGACGTCAACCTTTCACATTTTAACAAAGCCCGTCCATGATGATGACATCATCATCATATCCCGATCTATGAAGAGAGTGATATTAGTTAATATCCTTTGTATTAACTAATGTGCATGCCTGGACTCGATAGTTTTATTCAATGGAATTTAGTGAACAAAAGTGCATGTATTACATATGCATGATCTTATGTATGCGATAACCGAAAATGTAAGGCTTGCATATCATATGAAGGGTCACATCACCCATGGAATACAAAAAGAGCTACTGCAAGGTGAAACCATTTGCAAAAAATTCAAAGAAATTCAAAAAATTAGGAAATTTTTTATTTTCTCCTTGGCAGGGTCATAACTCCTAGCTACTGTGTCAAAATTTAAACTTTTTGGACTCATTGGAAAGATAAACTAGTTATCTAGTTTGAGTTCGTTGGTTATTAACACTTAACGCCTAGTAACCGACGAAGTCTTGAGGCCCTAATTTTGCTCCTAAGGCCTCCGAATATGCAATTTACTAAGATGTAGAAAATACTGAAAATCATATTTTTGATATTTTTATCAAAAAATCACTTGAATGACCCTGGACCTGATCAGATATTGAGCCATTTTAGGGCCTGATAGCATGTTTTCCAGTCAACAATAGTCACCCAGACCATCTTGACCACCTATGGACATTTAATTATGCAAATTTTCACACATCCTTAATATGCATAACCTGATATATCTGTGTTTGCACATTCAGCCTACTTTTAATGTAATTTTTATCTTCCTGCTGGTTATTAAATGAATGATGATGCTTATTTCTCATCTGTTTATTGCAGGATGTTGGAGTTGTTTGGAACTATAGCTAAAAATTACAGAGTTGTATGCAGAAGCAGCATGAGCCGGAGCAGAGGAGGATATTGTTAAATGCATTGTTTGCCAACTAGAGGATGGACCAAATCAAAGATGCTAGAATATTCTGTGCTAGCTATATAAGTGCCAACTGGCAGGGTACGTGCATTTCATCTAGACCGTTGGTTGTTTTGAGAGGATCCTGATCATTAGATCATTGTAACTATTTTGTGAATTTTGTCCTATATAAGGGCCAGAACTTGTCATAAGGAAAATTGGTCAATCAATAAAATTAGACCAAGCCAATTTAATATAGGAGATTGAATTGCTGAGACTAATGGGGATTGAATTGTTGAAATGTCAAGCTTCTTTCTTCAAATATTTGTAAATGTACCTATTCTTAAGCATACTGAATGGAGATGAAGTTTCAGATTACATCTTGATTGTAAACCTTACGTAATCTTCAAGTTGATTTCTGGATATGTAACGATGAATTCTGTGTTCAAATAGAAGCGCTTTCATTTCATTGCATGTTGTTGTCAACTTTTCCTTTGAAGATTTGCACTGGATCATGCGGATTTGTGGAATGTCCTGGTGAAGTATGATTCTAGTTTTCTTCTCTTCATTGCATGTATGGGAACCTGTATATGGATCAGTGATCTCAGTCAAGTAGTTTTGGGAATCTCATACTCTAACATTTTTCTCATTTTAATTTCATAAATTCACTTCCACAACTACAAATCATGATAATCAGAAGCAAACAACATGAAATATGCTGACATCTCGTAGATAACTGAATATCATTAGCATATTTGAGCTAAATGCATGTAGTGTTGAAAATATCATGCAAAGAATTAAAAATAATGGTAAAATTCATGCAAATATCAACCTGTAGGCACATTATTTGAGTGAATTCATAGTGGAGAGGTAAAATAATTTGGAGATTTATGCAGGGCAGATATAAAGAATAGGATATTTGGAGAAATATTGATGAACTTTACAGAAATTACTGAAGAACGTAAGGCTCCTGAATGATTAACAGCAACACACATCAACCACTGAGTAACATCAGTAGATTATGAACTAATCAACGGAGACTTGGGTTCATGAATTCTCTAAGTTCATCGTCTCTTTCAAGATGAGTAAAGGTTGTTGTGTAACTTTTATTATATGATTGTTTATGACTAACATCATCATCAACATAAATTGGTGCTAGAAGGAGGGCCTGAACAAAGAATCTATGGATTTTCTACAAATTTTTCATAAATATTTCATCATTTGAGGTTAATGTCTGCAAATATCTCTTATCTGGGAGGTTTTGACTGTATCTTTGCAAAGATCTAGCTCAAAGCTTCAAAGATTTGGCCAACATTTTTTGAACCTTAAAGTTTTATTCTGAGATATGATAGATCTCATTAAAATTTCAAAATCCTAAAAAAAATAAAATTGAAAATAGAGTCTCATTTTGATGGATGCATATGAAAATAATTGTCAGGTCAACATTCCTTTATTTCAGGAAACTTTGAATAGGCAGCTTTATCCTCAGAATTTATTTGACTTTGGTTTATCCAGTTGTTGCAGGGTACACTAGACTATGGAACATTGTGAAATTAATTGTCTAACTTTTCTTATAAGGTTGGATCTATATTTGAAAGGAATAATATTTTTTATAGATGTGTTCAGGGATGAAGTCTAGCAGGAAAATGAAGAAATTCTGGGGCAACAAGCAGATGCAGCACCAGAAGTTATTAGTTGTTCAGACACTAAAGTGGACCACTTTGAAGATTTTGAATTATACTTGTCTAGAAATATACAGTGTAGTCAAATATTAGGTTTATCCACTGATGATGTCCTAATTGAAAGTTGGTGCAGATTACATGATGAAGAGCATTCAGAAAGGGAGTGTTACGCTTTCTTGGTCATGTTAAGGAAGACTTTAAAAAATACAATAGCTGAATCGGTTCTAGAAGGTAAAGAAGAGGAAACATCCTTCCTTGAGTCATTTTATGGTGAGAACTGGAGTTCTCTACTTCCTAATATAGGTAAGGGTGAGACAGAGTGCAGGTATGAATCTTTTGAAATTTGTGAAAGAAGAAACCATTTATCAGGATAAATTCTTTGATTCTGATCCTATTGCTTTTGATAAGGACAGTGAAACATCTTTCCTTGAGTCATTTTATGGTAAAAAGGAATGGAGATAGGTGGAAGAATTTAAATGCACTACTGCTGATGAAGTTCCTATGATAGTAACCCAGGGGGTTGTAGAAAAGAGAATAAATGCTGATTTACTATCTAACTTGTTTAAGTTGAATGATCAAATGCAAGGATGTTGCAGGTCAATGGAACTAGATACCTCACTGGGTGGACAATGTGAGTTATTTGATGAAGAATTCATGAAAGTTGAAGATGCAGAAAGCTTTGGAATTGTTCTGCATAATCAGATTCCAATCCAATGTCATTTTGAAAATGAAATGGGGGAGTATTCCTATCAATTGAAAGTTGTTTCACCTTTACAGTCAAATGATTTAGAAGGGATAAATTTCTGTATATCAGGTTATGAAAATAAAGATACTCATTTAGATGCTGCTGTGTAGGGATTTAATGAAAATAGTGAGGTACTTCCTGAAGTCAAGAATCAGACATACATCCAGAATGAGGAGACAAAGTTGGATAAAGATGAAGGATTAATACTTCAAGAGTCATACATTCTTCAATTTGAAGTGAGGCTAGACACTGAGCTGAGCAATGAGAATGCAAAGTTAAATAGAAGACCAGCTGTCAATGAAGAAGCATGTCCAACAGAGCCATAAATACATCAAGTTGTATTTCTCCTTTCCATAGTAAATGATGTTGAATACTATTTTGATTATGGAAATTTAGGAGATAAGACATGCATATGGATTAATCATGAACATGATGAGGAGCTTCCTCAGTTGCTAATTGTTAAGAGTTATTCTGTTAAACACAGTGAATTTAGAATACAAGAATATTTTTCAGAATACAAGGATGAATTTGCTAAGATGAGAACCATAACTAATGCCCTGATGCTCCTGCACAATTTAAGGAAGTATGCAAATACAGGTGTCTTTGGGTCTTCTCCTGGGTTTTATTTGCCTTGTGGGGTTTGTATATAGTTTGGTAGAGTAGTTGTCTTGTTTCTTTCCCTGCTTTCTTGTTTTGTTTTCTATTGTTTCCTTTTATAGTTAGTTGTTTGTATAGTTTGCTTAGTGTGTTTGCTTTTGTTTGTTTTCTTTTGTTTGTTTGCTTGTTGAGTTCTATTTTGGTTAGTCAAGATGATGTAGCTCATCATCCTAAGAAAATAACTGAATTGTTAATATTCAAGTGATGAGAACAAATTCATAAATAGGTTATGATTCATTCTGAGAAGTACTTGTGATCAGGTCTGTGATATCTTTTCATCAGGGTGCCTTTTCTTGACCAAAGTGATTCTTTCACAATGACTCACCTAATAGCCTTGGGTTTGTTGAACACACAAGTATAGGTGTTAAGTGAAAAATCTAAAGGGACTCCCTTGCTACCAATACAATCTCCAACCTAAATTAGCAAGTGACCATACCTTGCATACTAAGCTTAGATGATGACATCAGATGAATAGAGTATAAATTTTGAAAATCCAAAATATAATAAAATTAGGCCATCTAAGTAACTCTACCGGGGCTATAGACACCTGTTGGCAGTGGGGCTCTACTTAGGGGGATTGTATAGATAACCTTGCCGGGGCTATGGACGCCTGCTGGCAACAAGGCTCTATCCAGGTTGGCTATGAGGGATGCTCTCAAAATATGTAGCTTAACATCAGTTACTCATGTTTTCAACTTTCTTTCAAGATGAGGATAATTAATCATTTGCACACACCTGATCCTTTGTTAGCATTGTTGCCATGATGAAAACTTTGTCATACGGAAAGATTATGATGCTCATACTTAGAAAGAGTTAGAATACTGTATATGAATGTGATCACCTCACTTGAATCATTGGAATTTGTTTATTTTCTATGGTGGCAAGTTGTTGTGTGGTTACACAACACGCCCCATTTTGACTTGACAAAATAGGGACCCAACTTTTTGCTGCTTTGGCTTGCGTTATTTTTTTTGCTCTTCGACGGTCTGGTAAAAGTAAGTCATGCAGATGACCCTACATAAGGGAGCTAGGTAAGTCATCATGATGAGGTCAGTTCGTCAAAGTTAATATTTCATATCAATAACCTCATGATTGGAAAGAGTACAAAATTTCATGCAGGTTTGCCTTCTAGATCACCCTGATATTCCTTAGGGAACGAAAGTTACGGTGAGTCAAAGTTCTAGTCAAACCTGATATTCGAGAGGGGAGGTCATATTCCAAACAAGAATCACCTTGTGTAATATCACCCTGATATTACAAATATCACCCTGATATTATAAGATCACCTGATCTTACTAAGATCACCCCGATGCCAGTTTATCACCTGATAATCATTTGGTCCGAAACTCCAGATGTCAATCTTACGTGATAATGGTATTTACCCATTAGACAGCTTCATATATTTTATGGGGGTCATATTTCGAATATCACCCGATCTTTCAAATATCACCCAATATTTCAAATATCACCCTGCCGTAGAATATCACCCCAGTGCCAATATGCTGATGACGTCATCCAATCCTGATGAACAAAGGAAATCACCCTGATGGTGACGTCATCATCCTTTTTACCTCGCAGATGTACGTATCCAACGATCACCCTTTTAAATAATATGACGGTGACATCATCAATCGGCTTGACATCTGAAGCTCATCTATTCTCTAACATCCATCATCTTTTCTAATATGACTGATCTTTCCTAACATGACAATGACGTCATTTTGACCCAATATATAAAAAGCTCGACATGACTGTGACGTCATCCTATTTGGAGGGTGATATTCCTCAATATCAAGGTCATATTTCTTAACATCACCCGATTTCCTTCAATATGACCATAACGTCAGCCTTTCACATTTTAACGAAGCCCGTCCATGATGATGACATCATCATCATATCCCGATCTATGAAGAGAGTCATATTAGTTAATATCCTTTGTATTAACTAATGTGCATACCCGGACCTGATAGTTTTATTTAATGGAATTTAGTGAACAAAAGCGCATGTATTGCATATGCATGATCTTATGCATACGATAACTGAAAATGTAAGGCTTGCATATCATATGAAGGGTCACATCACCCTTGGAATACAAAAAGAGCTACTACAAGGTGAAATCGTTTGCAAAAAATTAGGAAATTTTTTATCTTCTCCTTGGCAGGGTCATAACTCCTAGCTACTGTGTCAAAATTTAAACTTTTTGGACTCATTGGAAAGATAAACTAGTTATCTAGTTTGAGTTCCTTGGTTTTTAAGGCTTAACACCTAGTAACCGACGAAGTCTTGAGGCCCTAATTTCGCTCCTAAGGCCTCCGAAAATGCAATTTACTAAGATGTAGAAAATACCGAAAATCATATTTTTGATATTTTTATCAAAAAATCACTCGAATGACCCTAGACCTAATCAGATATTGAGCCATTTTAGGGCCTGATAGCATGTTTTCTAGTCAACGATAGTGACCTAGACCCTCTTGACCACCTATGGACATTTAATTATGTAAATTTTCATAGATGCTCAATATGCATGACCTGATATATCTGTGTTTGCACATTCAGCCTGCTTTTAATGTAATTTTTATCTTCCTGCTGGTTATTAAATGAATGAGGATGCTTATTTCTCATCTGTTTATTGTAGGATGTTGGAGCTGTTTGGAACTATAGCTAAAAATTGCAGAGTTGTATGCAGAAGCAGCATGAGCCGGAGCAGAGGAGGATATTGTTAAATGCATGGTTTGCCAACTGGAGGATGGACCAAATCAAAGATGCCAGAATATTCTGTGCTAGCTGTATGAGTTCCAACTGGTAGGGCACGTCCATTTCATCTGGACCGTTGGTTGTTTTGAGAGGATCCTGATCATTAGATCATTGTAACTGTTTTTTGAATTTTGTCCTATATAAGGGCCAAAACTTGTCATAAGGAAAAGAGGTCAATCAATAAAATTAGACCAAGCCAATTTAATATAGGAGATCAAATTGCTGAGACTAATGGGGATTGAATTGTTGAAATGTCAAGCTTCTTTCTTCAGATCTTTGTAAATGTACCTATTCTTAAGCATACTGAATGGAGATGAAGTTTCAGATTACATCCTGATTGTAAACCTTACGTAATCTTCAAGTTGATTTCTGGATATGTAACGGTGAATTCTGTGTTCAAATAGAAGCGCTTTTCATTTCATTGCATGTTGTTGTCAACTTTTCCTTTGAAGATTTGCACTGGATCATGCGGATTTGTGGAATGTCCTGGTGAAGTATGATTCTAGTTTTCTTCTCTTCATTGCATGTATGGGAACCTATATGTGGATCAGTGATCTTAGTCAAGTAGTTTTGGGAATCTCATAGTCTAACCATTTTCTCATTTTAATTTCATAAATTCACTTCCACAACTGCAAATCATGATAATCAGAAGCAAACAACATGAAATATGCTGACATCTCGTAGATAACTGAATATCATTAGCATATTTGAGCTAAATGCATGTAGTGTTGAAAATATCATGCAAAGAATTGTAAATAATGGTAAAATTCATGCAAATATCAACCTGTAGGCACATTATTTGAGTGAATTCATAGTGTAGAGGTAAAATAATTTGGAGATTTATGCAGGGTAGATATAAAGAACAGGATATTTGGAGAAATATTGATGAACTTTACAGAAATTACTAAAGAACGTAAGGCCCCTGAATGATTAACAGCAACACACATCAACCACTGAGTAACGTCAATAGATTATGAACTAATCAATGGAGACTTGGGATCATGAATTCTCTGAATTCATCATCTCTTTCAAGATGAGTAAAGGTTGTTGTGTGACTTTTATTCTATGTTTGTTTATGACTAACATCATCATCAATAATTATTTGCAAAATTTGAACTGTCCTACCCACCTCAGTGATAATCAGATAAGGACCTTGAAGCTACATGCTATTAAATACATCATTGTTCAAGGAGAGTTGTATTAGAAAAATCCTGAGGGTGTATTACTCAGATGTGTGAATGAGGATCAGGCTAGGGATATTCTGAGTGACATGCACAATGGAGAGTGTGGTGGGCACTATGCTGCCCAGACAACAACCCACAAAATTCTCAGAGCAGGCTATTGGTGGCCAACTCTCTTCTCAGACACACACAAAATGGTAAGAAAATGTGAGTCTTGTCAAAGGTTCTCAAGAAAGCTAAGATATCAAGGTGCATTACCCCTTAGGACTATAATTGTAGAAGCTCCATTTCAGCAATGGGGGATTGATTTTATAGGGGAAATCTCAGAAAAATCAAGTGGAGGGCACAACTGGATTTTGGTTGCCACTGATTACTTCACTAAATGGATTGAGGCCATTCCAACTAAAAAATCTACAAGCAATGTGGTGATGGATTTTATTCTAGAAAATATTATTATCAGATTTGGAGTACCAGCCAAATTGGTCGCAGATAATGCTATGTGCTTCAGCTCTGGTGAGTTTATTGATTTTTGCAGCAATTACGGAATTGATTTGTCTCATACATCACCATATCATCCACAAGGGAATGGTCAGGCAGAGTCAAGCAACAAAAGTCTCATGAAAATCATCAAAAGGGCGATAGATAAAAACAAGAGGCATTGGGATTCAAAGCTAAAGTTGGCATTATGGGCTGACAGGGTGATAGTAAAAAGAGCAACTAGATGGTCACCTTATGAATTAGTATATGGTGCAGCAGCTAGATTGCCTGTGAACAACCTCCTTCCAATTTATAAATGCTTCCAAGGGAATGGTGAGGAGATTGGAGACCCAATGACTGAAAGAATAAATTAGCCAGTTGCACTAGATGAAATAAGAAGGGAAGCACAGAACACAAACATCAAGACACAACAAAAAGTGAAATATCTGTTTGATAGAAGGGCTACAGAGAGAAGGTTTTAGATAGGTGATCTGGTCCTTATGTGGAAAGAAAAGAGCCAGGATAAGGGCAAACATGGTAAATTTGAGCCCTTATGGATTGGCCCATACCAAATTAGCACTATTCATGGAGATGATTCTTATTTTCTCCAGGCCCTCAATGGCGAACTACTGGATTTGCCTATGCACAATAAATTCCTTGAAGCTTTTTTCTCATAAATGAGTACCTTATGTGCACACTGTAAACTAGGTGTAAATATTTTGTACATGCCTTGTATAGTCAGTCGTGTTTTGAGTTTTGGGTTTCATCTGGTCTACCGAGAGTAGTCTGGTCCTCGCTGCAATCTTACGCCTGCACGTCCCCAATCAGAGCCTGTGTTAGTACTCATTTATGTTTGGGGTTTTAAGTCCATACATTTGCAGATTTTCCCATTCAAACCCTAAAATTTTTGAGTCTTGGGGTCTCGCATTTGTCTTTTCTATTTTGATGGTGACCTTTTGTGGCGGGTTCCCGGTTACAAAGTTTCATCCTCATGCTTTAGTGTTGATAGGTTGACCGGCCTCCGTGTAGTATTTTACAGCCTTTTCCCATCGCACATGAGAAAAATGTTAAGTTTTTGTATATGCAAGTGTAAATGTATGTTGGGTTGCTTGTGAAATCTCAATCGGTTTCAAAAAATGGTGAAAAAACTGAGTTATATGCATTTTTGAATGCATATCGAGTTGCATATACAAGGGGGAATCTTTCACAGATTCTCAGGAATATTCTGTAGTTGTATGCATTTCCTAATGCATATCAGGTTTAAAAGGATGCATGTACATTGGAGGAATCTTCCACAAGATTCCAAGAATATGCCGCTGTTGTATATCAAGTTCGCTTGTATGTGTTTTGTTGTACATCCTAATATACATCGGCTGCATGCATTTGAAAGATACAAGGAAAAATATACAAAGGTGGAATATTCCTTGAAGATTCCTTGTTTGTATGTGAGAAGGTTTGTATGTTTGACATACAAAGGTGCCAGTCTACTTTTGCTACAGTGCAGCGGGGAGATGCATGTGGTGGGGCCCGCGGACAAACAAAGAGTGAATGTATGTCTGATATACAATCAAATGTGCAAGCAAAATATACAAGAGGAAGGGATACATGCCAGATTTCTAGGGTTTTTCAAATCCAATGGATAAGGGGCAGAGGTCCGTTGTATGTATATCGCATTTGTATAATGCGACATACAAGGAAATATACAATGAAGAAATATACATTCCGGACCCGAAGGAGAAGTCAGGTGTGGCGGATAAATATTTGAGATCTGCCTTGTATGTATAAGGTGCTTGTATATGCTGATATACAAGCTGATGTGCAGTGGAAGGGATACAAGCTGGATTTGAACCGATTCTCAAATTGCTTTTATAAAATTTGACGTCCAACTTCTATATAAGGTGCTTGTATATGCTTTTGCATGTACAAGGTGATAGGTACAAAATGGGGAAGGCGAAAAGTCAGCGGTAGGAGTGTGTAGTACCTACGTGGCACGATATTATAGGTGGGTGACTTTTCAGCATTTTTGGAGCCGTTTGTTTCAACAATGGAATCAAAATCGACGGCTATCTTTCAAGTTCGCAGCAACGATAGTTTTTTGTATCCGTGGCCGTGTTTGGGTGGAAAATTCCAGCGGCTTGCTGCTGCTGTGTCTTCAACAGCCTGCGGGTAGATGAAGCATTGATGGCGGATTTGCAGAGGATGGATGACGGAAAGGACAGGTCAACCACCCGATTGAAGATGAAAGTCCTTGAGCGGCGGTGCAAATCCTGATTCCACCTGCTCATTCCTCTTTGTCTCTCCGTAGCATTGAATATTTCTGAGCGCCATTCCTCATGCATTGAATCTGGCAGATTTTTGATTTGCCTTGTAATCAATTTTTGCTGGGTACGCAGTCTTGGTATAAAAGCCAAACTATGTTACTCATTCCTGTTGTTGAAAACTAGACAAAGTTTTGGTGTTGTAATAAGATACAACTTCATTAGTTGCTCTGTCTTGGCTATCTTGTGAGTTTATGTGTCTCATGTTGTATGTTTTTCTACGTAAATCTATTGATATCATGTTGATTCAAATGAGTAATGCTATACTGCATGTATTTTGTTATCTGTCTCCAAATTGAATGTATTCTTCTTATGAATCTAAGCATTTAAGGGGTGTTTATGATTCTAGAATATAGGTTTGCTGTGTTGAATGCTTGATTTCTTACTTCTACTCAAAGAGTAGATTAAACATTTCAGATCAAGTGTTGGGAAGAAGACATTGCAATAGGGATATTAGGAAGTAGAGATAACAGGATACTCTGTTTTGGGAAGTATCTGTAAGGTAGATACTAAAAATCCTCTTGATATCTAGTATTTGGTATATGTTTATGCTTGCCATTCACATGTGTATGTCTATTGACTGTAATCCCTGGATAGGCATTGATCCAGTCTTGTATTAAGGTTGCAACCCAAAGTCTCAATTTTGCATCCAAACATAAAATCAAACTCAAACTTCATATACAACCATTAGGACTTTAGAAGTAGTTTTAGGATCCAGAATCCTCTATCTACAACTGAATATAGGCCCAAAGCTAGCCCCTTTTCTCTTATTTCATAGTTTTGGTCTACATAAGAGAGGATTTATCTGCTTTGTGTCAGCATCCCAGTCTTTGCACAGTTATATTTCATGGATGTTGTGTAAGGAATACCCCCCTTGGTTCTGCAGAGCCTAAAGAAGAAGAGGAGATATTTATAGAGTCTATCTCCTATACTATTGGCCCTTGGCTTGGGAATCCTGTTGATCAATGATGGCTACCTTGTAAGGATGACTGGGAACAAGCATCCAGTCTGGGAAAAATACCAACACTCTCAAAATTTCCCCTTAAGCCACCTCTCAGTCTTCTTGAAAACAAAGGATGATTGGACCTTAATATCATGATAATAGTTCTTTGTACATGCAACAACCAGGTCTGGACATGACACAATAGGTGGGAAACCCCTAGCACAAGGTAACCTGCTTGTTAGGATTTTCTCAGCTATAGGTGACTTGGGGTTTTGCTCTAATGAAGCCCAAAATCCCTCCAAGTCCAAATCTAGATGTCAGCTCTATATCCTTCACCTTAGCTAAACTATTCTCATTAAACAAAAGCTTCATCTTTACTTGTTTGAGAAACCAATAAACAAAAGCTTCTATAACTGCTAAGGGTGCCAAACAAACATGAAAAGATAAACAAACAGCCCGGACTCATGAAAAAATAATTATTCTTCCCACGCAGTTGACTTAAAGAATTCATAGTTATCACTATAAGAAATGGGAAAGAAAGAGCACCAATTAGCTAACCTGGTTGTGAATGCCCATGTTCAACACCTATAGAAGACATAGTCCAGAGTTCCTCCAAAGTACACTAGTGAAAATGTAGAATAAGGCATGTGTGAGGGTTGCAAACCTAATAAATGTTTCCATAAATTGCATTGATTTTGACGGCATGTACTACTATACGATTCATAAATGAGATGTGTAAATTGCCTTCTGAAAAATGTGCAATTGTACTTCTCACGACATTCCTTATTTGTTATGAAAGAACAGATGTCACTTCCACAACGGATGTTAATAAATGGAAAATATTTTAAATTTCTAATAGTTTTTTATCGTTAGATGATCGTAGATCAACGACACAAGTTTTATTTCAGGCCAAAGTACTGACACACCCAAAATTCTACATAAAGTCTCTAGAATCGAGACAAGTGGACTGTGTTGTATGCCATGTGGCTCATCATGATTGCAACATGATGTTTCATGTACATCACAAAATTAAGAGGTAGGCCCATCTTCATAGTTGAGGGCTTGCGCTCTACCGCCACCTTGACCTTTATATAATGATCAATATATATATATATATATATCAATTGTTGATCTAATAATATCTAATGATTCTTGGTTGATTCCAGAGGATTTTATTGGCAATGTGTAGCATTGGAGATCTACCTTCCGAAATTGAACTACAACCATTCATCATTTATTCATCAAATAGTGGAACAAGTTACAAGTGGAACAATTTGCTCTGATAGTTGATGTTTTGGTGGTCACATCAGTCACCCAAGGCGATCAAGTGGATGCAAAATTCAATCTTTGTAAAGGGAGCCAATGTACTTTTTGATGCTAGATGTCAAGTCCATATGAGTGAGATGACAAGTCCATAGGAGGATTTCTTGAATTGGATGCCCAAACTCTCTCAAAGGATGATATGAAGTGACATTTTGGCATCTGGAGATTTATTTGTAGGGTTGGTAAGATAGATTGATGGATAGGTAATGATTTTTTGAATTCCCAATTTTCTAGCAGTCTATTAGAGTTGGCTATGATTGGAGCCACCCATGATCTAGGACTTCATGAAAGCACAAGAGAGATCAACTAAGAGAATAATGCTATTCTATCATTGAATGCAAAAGAAAGATGATATTTGGATTACTTTCATAATACATGAAGAGAGCCTTTCTTATAAAGGCAAGGTGAGAGCTAGAAGGTGGAGTGGAAGGTGGAGTGGAAAGTGGAGATATTCCAACAACATGTGCCAATTAGAGGATGATAGCTAATTGCACATGTGGAGGATAAGACAACTCACTCCAACTATCAACAACTCAACACACAACTAGACATCTAGTAGACTCACTAAGTCAACTTAATATGTGTGATTAATGTGTGATGTGTGAATATTATTTAACTAGTAAATAGTTAAATAAGATGAATTATCCACACTAGGGTAAATCGGTTAGGTGAAAACCCTGTTCACACCAACACCCCCCCTTAAGTGCAACTTAGGGAGTAGCTGACTAAAGCAAGATGCAATGATGGATGGGTCCCGGCTACTAGGCCATGTTAGGTACCCATGTACAAACAAATCTCAAGTGGAGAAAAGGAGAAAACCTCATGGGACAAAACTCCTCTCCAAAAGTGAGAATGCATGAAACATGAAAGTGAAAGAAGAAGTGATAGTAGGAAGGACTCAACATGACCCCCCAAGGACAACTTTTATCACATATATACAATCAAATACCCCCCCATAGGAGAGCAAGAGTGAGACTATGAGTCCCTCCGACAATGAAGTAGCTCCTGTGCCGATGGTGGATGCTTGAAGAAGAACACTGGAAAGTGTCCTGTACCTACAAACAACATTTCTCCCCTTAGGAAGAAACAAATCCAAAAGCTGATGTCAAAGAAACTCCATCTCAAGGAATGAGGGAAAAGGCCTCATGATGGATGCCTCTGAGGACTGTTGAAATGTCCATATGTCAAAATCAAGGAATGCCACAATGCAATGATGTGTGTCCAATCCAAAATCCTGTGTAGACTGATGAAGGACAACCTCCAAAGATGAAGTAGATGGGATAACAGTTGTGTTGTAACTGTCATCAAAGAGGAGAGATAACCCGTCAAGTGTGTCCTCCAAATCTGCAATATGAGACTCACAAAACAAGTCTGATAAACCTACCAGGAAAGTATCCCACAAAGCTGTGTCTGAAAGACCTGAATGATCCTGCTCAACTGAAGTAGATGAAACCAAGTTGATGTCAATCTCTGAAGAAGCAGGAGGATGAAGTGATGGAAGCTCAGCACTAGTCTCATGAACCAAAGTGGGTGAAAGAACACCAAGGTTCAAGTGACCAAACTTCACCTTAGAAACATGATTCACACTTGATGCATGAGTGTGAATATCCATCAATGGATCTACATCATCAGAAGAAACAAAATGGGAGAAGGTATACAAGCGAGATGCATGATCAGCCATCCCAACGGCAATGATGTCTCTACTCTCCAAGTCTCGAATGATCATTGAATCAAGAGTGAACTCAACTGTCTTCCCTGCACCACAATGAGTAATCTGGTAGATGGAAAGAAGATTGGATGTCAATGAAGGTACACACAACACATTGTTGAATGTATTCTCTCCAACATCAACTGTCCCTTTTCCAGATGCATGCATGTATGTATTGTTACCCATCAAGATAGGTGTCGAAGTGCATGACTCAAATGGAGAGAACATCCCCTGTGAAGATGCCATATGATGAGAAGCCCCTGAATCAAGAAGCCATCTCTCTGACTGTAGACTTGTTGATGCAAAGAATGCTTTGCCTTTTCCTTTATCTATCCCATTTGCAATACCTGCTATCCCTATATGTGTAGATGATGATGGTGTCGAAGAAGAGGATGGACTAGGTGATGATGATGGCATTTGGATATTGTGCTTTTGAATAATGTGAGTCAACTCACCAATTTTCTTCTCATAACACTTATGCTCATCATGTCCTAGTTTCTTGCAAAATGCACACTTTGGTCTCTCCTTCTTAGATGATTCCTCCTTGGGAGAGGATGAGGACTTAGGTGATTTGGTTGATTCTTTTGCTTGCTCATTGTTCTTGAGATCCTTATTTTTTTGTTTCTTGCCTTTGCTAGTTGAAGTCTTTTGATCCTTAGAACCTTGATTAGCAAGAAGTGCTTGAGGTTTAGGAGTTTTTAATTTGCCCATGTGTACTAACTTAGCTTGCTCCCTTGTGAGTGATGCAGCAAACTCATCAAGTGAAGGCATTGTGAAAGCTTTCCCAAGTGCATCCATCGTAGCATAAAAGGTAGAAACAAAAACTGAATAGTCAGGTCCAAGCTTGGCAAGGATTGAAAGAATCAATTGAGTGTCCTCTTTCTCAATTCCACATTGTTTGAGTTGTAATCTAAGTGACTTTAGTTTTGTGAAGAAGTCTTGGATGCTTGCAAAATCAGTTGGATTCATACCAATTAATTCATTCTCCAATTTGAAACCTCTCATTGTATCTTGTTTACCAAAGAGATTCTCTAAGGTTGTCCACACTTCATTAGGTGTTTTACAAGATTCAATACGAAAGAGAAGATCAGGAGAGATAGACAAGCATAGTGTTCCATAGGCTTGATCACATCTATTATACCACTTTCTCTTTTCTGCAGCTGCAGTAGGTTCAATTTCTGTACCCATTGTTACTCTGAATTTTCAAACTTCTTAAATGAATCTCCATTTTAGTTTTCCACTCATGATAGTTATATGGTGTGAGTAGAGGAAGTTTGTGTGAATCCATGATGCAAGAGTACAAAAAAGAACACAAGACACCCCCTTGTTACTCAATCAAAGAGATCACCCCCCCAAAAATGAATGATTGTGGCACTTTATACTTAGTGCGATTTACAATCGTCCTCAAGGGACCAAATTTGGGAAAACATGAAAATCTCTTAAAACTGACATTCAAAGGAGATTACAATTGCTCACAATGATTTACCACAGTAAACAAATCCCTTCAAAACAAGTTTCACTTCCTCAAGTGCCAAAATGCCCAAGTTATCACCCAAAAGCCAAAAAAATGACAAATAAAATAAAATGAACTTAGAGTAGAATCTGAGAAAAGTGCATGGATGGATTTGAAGAGCTCTTGAATACCTTTTTGATGCCGCAAGAATCACAAAAATTGGAGATCATGGAAAGAAGTTGTGAGCTCGGAAGTAAAAAACAAAGATCTGTCTTCAAACTTCTGTAGCAGTCACCTGTAGCATAATTTCAGAAAACTACTGACACCACTATGAAGTGCTCTTTGTCAGCTTTCCCATGATATCTTGTTTGCTTGATTTCACCTCCGTGGGCAAAGGTTATGCAAAAATGAAAAAAAGCCCTAGTTTAGGGCTTTTGAGGGGCAAAAATGGCCCCTGGCCCTGATGTCACGCTGACGTCAGTAGAATATTCTTAGAATATTCTCTTTCTGGTGGAAAAAAATGCCCTCCTTCTAGAAAAGCAAAAAATTGCTGGAAAACTGCCTAGGTGTTTGGAAAACAACTAGTCTGTGAACGCAAACCGCCGGGTACACTGTTGGCACAGAAATTATCGGGTTTGATGGACAAGTTTAAAGGATTTGAGATTTTAAACCACCAATTTTTGCTCTGATACCATGTTAGAGTTGGCTATGATTGGAGCCACCTGGGATCTAGGACTTCATGAAAGCACAAGAGAGATCAACTGAGAGAATAATGCTATTCTATCATTAAATGCAAAAGAAAGATGATATTTGGATTACTTTCATAATACATGAAGAGAGCCTTGTTTATAAAGGCAAGGTGAGAGCTAGAAGGTGGAGTGGAAGGTGGAGTGGAAAGTGGAGATATTCCAACAACATGTGCCAATTAGAGGATGATAGCTAATTGCACATGTGGAGGATAAGACAACTCACTCCAACTATCAACAACTCAACACACAACTAGACTTAACTAGACACAACTAGACATCTACTAGACTCACTAAGTCAACTTAATATGTGTGATTAATGTGTGATGTGTGAATATTATTTAACTAGTAAATAGTTAAATAAGATGAATTATCCACACTAGGGTAAACCGGTTAGGTGAAAACAGCTTGTGTTTGGCATATAGATTAGCGCCACGTGGGAGGTGCAGTGGAGATTCCAAAACCACGAAGACCACTGGTGAGTTTCTGTTGTCTGGAGCGGTGGATACACTGACCACCGCCGATAGGGACAATCCAACGAGTTTAGAAAATTATTCGGCGTGAATTTTTTATGATGGCGTGAGGTAATTGCAAGGGCTGCTAATGGCCAGTTTGAATGACCACCGAGCATTCAAGAAGATCGTTGATGATGTGTGCAGAGTGTTTAGGCGCCACCGAGAATGAGTGGAGATCACCATGGTGATGTATGCAAGTTGCCGAATACTGTTTGATGCAGACTGTCATGGAAATAGCTGTTGACAAAGGCCTGCAGGTTATTGAAAACCACTGATTTTTCCTTAACTGCATATGCCGATAGGGTCATCCGACGAGCTCAGAATTGTCAATGAAGAATGTTGTGGTTTTTTATTTATCCGCCAATGATCTTTGAAACCCATCATTGCAGAGTTTTGTGATGGCCGTCAGTAGAGATGTCTCAACGGTCTACGACTGTTGCAAACTACCAGTGATGGTAAACTTCGTCAGAGACTATTTTATCTTGCCGCCAACAGTTGCAAGCTTCCAGACAGGAATTGAATGCTGGAAGGGTTTGAGATCACAGAGAATCATCAGATGTGATGATTTCCGCTCACTGTGAAATGACAATGCAATGTTTGACCTGCCGAGAATGCCAGATGAGATTCAAAAGACCATTGGTCGATGCCTCAAACTACCTAAAGTGTGATAAACCTTTGAATTGTAACAAACCATGATCTGGAGGTCAAAGATCCACTGGCCGAGGAAAGGAAAGCCACTTTTCACTGTAATGAAACCGCTGGAAATGGTAGAAACCACCTGAGTGTCGGTAAAAACAACCGACAAGTTTAGAAATTTTTCTAGCGTAAGTTTTTATGATGGCATGAGGCAATTGCAAGCCGACGTGATTAGGGACGGTTAAGATATTAACCACTAATGGTCAACTGCAAACAGTCTGTCGATGAACTTTATCACCACCGATCGTGTGGAATGCAAATGCTTACTGATCGCTAAGAATGACTGTGGATTATGGATCTCCGCCAGAGATTATAAACTCTGCCAAAAATTTTAGATGCCGACGGTTTCAATGGCTGCCAAGACTGCCAACCATTAGTTTAGGGGCCCGTCGGGGAGTGTGACGTTGGCAGTGTTGAAGGTAGAGGTCCCGCGCCTTAAAGGCACCCCTGCTTTCTATGGTACCTGCGGATCTGTAGGTCTGTACCCTTCACCGGCAGGTTACTATTCTGCATAATGAACTAAAATCTGCAGAACGATAAAGCAAATAACACACATAGAATTATAAACCAGTTAGGTGAAAACCCTATTCATACCAACACAGTCATGGCTATAAAAGGATAGAGAAAGTTGCTTTTGACGACCAATTTCAACTTTTTGGTTGTTCCTTACTAGCAAATTTTGGGAATTATTCAGTTAGAATGCAATCTATTTCGGTAGAGGAAAGGGTTAGAATGGTTACACAGTTGGGTTGTTATCCTTACCTTGAAGGACCAAGTTCTTGTAAGATGAAAAAAAATGAGTCATGGGAACTCCATGTATGACATGGGAGGATCTAGAAAGATAACAACCAGCTTCGTGGGAAATAAAGAGGAAGGAGAATGGTGTCTTCTAGCAATATTGTTCTTTTAGCACAGCTGGAAAGTGCCTTGGTTCAGTAGACAAATGCATCTGGCAACATTGTATGCTAGATGGTCTGGCATCTATCTAATGGGTTGTTAGTGTTATCTCCCAATCCATTGATGTATCTTTCTAGCAGCCTAGAGATGGATTGTGGACAATGGTCTCTTCCAATCCATTGGTTCATGTGTCTGGTAGCCAGCTTAGTACGATGATTCTTCTGGCTTCCTTCCAGACAATCCATACTGCATAAGGCTTCTTCTTTCACCATGTTATCTTTTCTTCTTAAATTTGGATGAAAGCCCTAGCTTTATTCCTGATTTCATTCACATATTCTTCTCGATCCAGCATCCAGGGCTCAAGTGAAGGTTTCTTATTCATTGTGTTGTAAGGAAAATACGAGGAAAATATACATTATTCAGTTCTTTGTCAACTGGAAATATTTATCCAGTGAGGGGACGAGGGCTTCTTCTTTCACCATGTAACCTTTATTATAAACGGATGTCATCTTTATGTTGTCATCTTTCTGTAATAGTTGTTTAAGTTTTTTGATTTAATAAAATGAGAGATGATTACAATTCTAATTTGTTAATTTCATTAACTACACACATTGTTAATATCTTTTCTGAAGGATTCAAGGAATGATTTTGATTAAACTTATTTTTTACATATATTCTAAATTTTAATACTTCCAGAATCAACCAATCGATCTAACCATAAAATAATAAAACTTAAAAGTTCCAAAAATATGTTATTATCTAAAAATAATAGATAATAAGACAAAAGAATTAAAATATTGCCAATAATTGTAATATATATCGATAACCCATATTAATATATTATATTAAACAAAGATTTTTAGTTTACAATCTACAAAGGATTTTTTAGTATTTACATAGTCCTAATCCAAGCCCAAGGTGCCCTAACATGAACCTTGGATAAAGGTGTACACAGAAAATAGAAAATTTAAAACAGATTGCAAACATAATAAAATGTTTCCATAAATAAGCCGCATAAATTACCTTCTAAAAAATGTGCAATTGTGCTTCTCACAACATTTCTTATTTATTACGAAAGGACAAATGTCACTTCTGCCGTGGATGTCAATGAGGCATAAGTTCTATTTCAGGCCAAAGTACTCACACACCCAAATTTCTAATTTTCTATAGTTGAGGGCTTGCACTCAGTAAAATGTGTAACCTAAATTTTGGATAGATGTTTCCACGCTTTGCCGCCACCTTGACCTTTATACAATAATCAATATAAATATATTATATATTTTATATATATCTCAACCTTTGATCTATTAATATCTAATAGCTCCTAGTTGATTCTAGAGGATTTTGTTGGCAATATGTACCATTGGAGATCTACCTTCGGGAATTCAACTACAATCATTCATCATTTGTTTAATGGTTCCTCAAATGGTGAAATAATTTACAAGTTAAATAATTTTCTTTATCATTAATTAGAGTCGTACTAAATTGATTCAATGATTTCATTGAAAGCACTTAACCGGCTAGATTAGCCAATGCCAATTGAGTTCATTAATGGTAAGTGACATACCGCATAGATTAGCCAATGTGAATTTGCAGGATATAATAGAGTTAATTAAATGGAGTTGCTTGTTATTTATTACCCGTTTGTCATGTCAGTACATGTCATGTATATATATGATAGTGTTCATTGTTTCAACCTTATATTGCATTACTAAGTTTTAGATAGTAGAAGAATCAATTTACTGAAAAAGTTGAAAGTAATGGATTTCATTATAGCAGCTGTGTGAAGAAAGTAAGTTACCAAGTACTTATTTTGTGATCATTCATGATTTTGAATTTAACTGTGTGATAGAGTACTCAGTTCATAGATGTAGAATAGTAATAAGAATGATGGAAAAAAAAATTGTGTGTGGCTATGCAGGATGTTATTGCTTTGCATGTCTCGAAATGAAGAAATACGAGCATTCGTCAAGTGGAATAAATTGTGTCACCAATTGACACTTTTAACATTTGCAAATGATGCATTCTATTCTTAGTGGTGGGTTGAATCTCCCACACATGCATGCATGTATGAGAAACTGGAAATTCAAATTGATGCATGGAATTGGTCTTGCAACTCAATTGCCAGTGACCTCGAGAAAATCAATTTAATTCTCTTTACTGGCCTTATTGTTACCCATACCTAGTGGTTTCTTGTACATATAAAGCAAGGTTCTATAGTAAATAATTTACTGTCATTGTGAATAAGGACATTTTTGAATTCATAATAGAGCTATTTCCTGTTAATAGGATAATTATGGACTACAGTGAAATATTCATTAAGCATCGTCGAAAAGAGGAACCAAAATGATTTTGGAGGATCAAAGCAAGGTTTGAAGGTCAACAAATAGGAGTTTTGTTTGGAACTTTGAGGTTGGTTAGATGCTAAGCATGAGTTTTCCAAAGTCCATGATAGCATTGCGTGAAGAGCTTCTAGATTCAATGGTCTATGTGTGTGTTTTCTTCATCTGTTAGATGTTGGTTAGATGTTCATGTATGATGTAATTCCCCAATCATTTTTGAAGGGTGATGTTAAATTTTAATAAAAAATATAGAACTGTAATTATGGTTTGAAATTGACATGAGTATAATGGCAAACTGCAATGTATACAAATCATAGATCATTCAAATTTTTAATATTAAATAACATTCATCACATGGAAAAAATAAATGAGTTCAATGGCAATGTATAGCGATGTATAAAAAGGGAAAAGATAAACGGATGTGTTATGTAAATTGAAAATTTTATGGTTTTTATGTTATCACGATTCACTCTGTAAAATCTCCAAGTAAAAACACTGCAACTGGTGTTGTCTAAGGCATTTAGGGTTTATCCTTCTAATTGATTGTTGACTTGTGTAGCCAGTTTCCCTAACATAAGTTTTTATTTTATCCCCTGGGTGGTCGTCGAGTTACTGACCCCTTTGCTCTAAGTTACCAGCCTCGAGCCCCTTTATTTTATTATAACTTTGATTTCATCACGGGCATCGCAACCTCCATTTAACCCTATATTTTGGAAGTTGTGACTGTGCGCAAAGACACCACGTAATCCCTATGGGTCCTTGTTTTTAATCACCCTGATCTATTTTAATATTATTTTGATTTATTTTTAATATTTATCGAGGCCTCAGGCATATCCCCTTGGAGCCTCTAACATGTGGCAGTCTCTATTGAATGTGAACAATTGAATAATTATTATATATTATAATATATTATAATATATTTATTATTGTATCAATATAATATAATATATAATAATAATTATTATTATTAATTATATTAGATGATTAACATCATATATCTTATTAATATCAATACTAATACTAATCCTAATACAATATAGAATATAAATTAATAAGATATGATGTTAAACATATTATATAATACAATATATAATATAATAATAGTTATATATTATTAATAATTATTTTATAATTATTGAAGTAGCAATACTTTTCCCAGGCATTAAATAGCTCTGCCACGAGAGCTTCTAACAACTCTGCCAGCATGAGGAATAATGAATTATAATTATTAATGACAGCACGAACTGAAGATTGATGCTACAAAAATCTAGATAATGAATAAATGCATGTTTCACCTGAGGCGTGTGTTCATTAACAAACTTCCTTTAAATCCTGGAGGTCTCCAACAAAATGACACTCATTTGGCTTGTTCAAAACATAGGATGGAGACTCCCATAACACTCCACTGCAATAAGTACCAGGTCGCCTTTATGAGTTGTATCACAAATTACAAACTGATGATCATTTGTAAGTAGCAGAACATACTCTTCCTTGAGGCATTGAAGATGGTCTTGGGTAAAGACTTCTTGGCCTCAAAGGATATATACAGGGTAAATACAGACATTTCCTCATGCTTTCTAGCTTCTTTGTTTGACCTGGGAGAGGCAAAGGTTGATGCGTTGGTGATTCTACGGGAGGTATTCACTCTGGATATTCTTCTCGACAATGTAGATGTGGTGGTTTTTGTAGAATTGGGGGTTAAGATCCCATGGTTGAGAGACCTGGAGAAGCTACAAAAGGAAGAGAAGGGCATAGCTAGGCAGTCGTTCTTGCTAAACATGAATGAGCAGCAACTGGGAAGGCACAGACTTTAGGCAGCTCATGGGAGAGACTTTCTTTGACAAGCAATTGGAATGGATAGAGAGGAGACTCCATTATGGATTGATCACTTCACAGCCATTGTGAGTGCAGGGGAATTCTACTGGACATAGGAGTGGTCGAGTTCCCAATCCTGGGGCCACTTTTTTTGTAATTGCCGTGCTGGGGACCGGGGTGGTAGGGTGGTAAGTTTTCAAGATGGTGGCTGGTGTTGTGTGTTTTTGGAGCTTGGGCTCGTATATTAGAGGGCTAATTTTGGAAATTTTCTTGGCACTATATTTGTTTTTTGGCACAATGAGTGCTGTTGTATTAATCTATGAAGAGCCCTCTCGAACTGAATGTAAATTTTTTTGTATTAATTTAGTTTCCCGCACATGGTGTGGTTTATTGATAAAAAAAATGTGTTTCTATCCTATTATTATAAATTTTTTTCAATGATTAATTACTTTCTATATTATTATTGATGTGTTTAATTTATTCTATTAGTTATTATTCAATTAACATATGAAGTTGTAGAATTGTGTTTCTATCATATTTTTGTTGTTACTTTTGGATGATTAATTACTCCCTACATTTCTATTGATGTGTGCGCTTTATTTTGTTAACTATTAAATTTAACCTTCAAGGATAATATATTTTAATCTCGGTGTATTTCTTCTTTTGTTTTCAACATTCATTTTAGTTGTTGCTACCTCTTTTCTCTACACAAGTTAGATTAAGCCATTTAACAAGGAACTGACCTTTAGAATGTATTATTATCATATATTTATTATATAACTATTATAATTATTATCATATATTACATTATTATCAAATAATAAAATAATATATGATAAAGCTAATAACTTGGTTTAGAATAAGTTATCCCCTTCTATCCTCTGAAATGTGGCATTCCAATGTCCTATCAAAGGTACTTTCCTGACATGTGGCATTTTATCATAATTTTATCACATGGATGGTGTTGGTGTTCCCAACTGATGGTTTGAGTTTCCCTAAAAATTTGCCATCTTTTATGCTTAGGATTCTCAAGTCAGTGGCCAATGAACAAGAGACAATTACTTGTTCTCCTCTGCACTTCAGGCTCAGCTAAACCTAGGGGGTATTCCCTTAATTCAATATCAATATAACAAACCTTTATTTTAATGGGATATTGACACTTAAAGAAGATATGTTCTCTTGGAGACCAAAACTATATAATTGTTTCAAAGTTGGCTAGCTTTGGACATCACTTCATTAATTGGCTCAGAGAACATAGTGTTGTCATGGAGGATTGCGCCCTAAACGATAAGTGTGAAACTCAACAATCCTGTGCAACATGGGATCAAACTCAGTTTGTGGGTGACCTATTGTGAGATTAAACCTCCAGATTATGGGATGGTTCCCCTTTTGATATTCTATTTAAAACTAATCGAATCTTGATGTAAAGGGTGACAAGGATAACTTGTCTGAAAGTAACAACTACTTCTATAAGGTGATGCACCAAAAAGTAAGGAAACATGCAGCTCTGATTCACAACTACTTTCATAATATCTATCCACACAAATCAATTTGGCAATATGACCACAAAAATAATTCAAAGGAAGGCTTGAAGAATCTATCCCTTGAAGGAAAGATGGGTTTTCACAACTTGGAAGAAATGATTATTCGATTGCACAACCTAAGGCCTATGATTCTTCACTACTTTGAATGCATGCAAGTATAAATGAGACAAAGACTTAAAGGTCTTAATGCTAAAACACAATAAACTTTCCTCTAATCATTCATAAAATAGCACAATTGAGAAGGCAAATACTTGATCTTACTAAAAATGAAGGAATCTATGCAAAAGATAGAATAAAAGCTGAAAGAAATCAACTTACTGCTACAATAACTGTAAAAAGCTAAGTTACAAAAACTTCTCTCTATCTCTCTAAAATGTGTAAGAGAGAAAAGAAGGCTATAACTGCCTCAATCATATGATGGGAGCTATTCCTCGCAAGTGTGTATCGTATGCGCCAACTCCTTGTGTATGTATGCAGAGGTCATAAGCCAAGTAGGGCGTCTTGATTTAAATCTAAGGCAATATGTATGAGAGCCTCATTCATGGGAGTTGAAAAATCTCCAAAGAGATAGATCCCTTTCCTATCTCCAAGAGTTTGCAATGAACAATTTCCAAAGGCAAGAGTAACATCTTCATTTGTATAATGCTCATCAATATATATGTCTCTGCAAGCCTGTAAATCTCTTTTATTTTCTCAGCTAGGAGGTGCTTCCTATCCCTTCTATACTTAGGCAATCTAGAACGTTATTAACATCTTGTTCTTCCGTTTCCCATTTTATATATAAGCTCACTCTCTCTTTCACCCTTCTGAAGGCTCTGGACATGTTTCGTTGCTTCTGACAGATTTAATAGTTCCTTTCTCTTGCCCTCATTCATGGTATGAAAGTAATGATAGGATGCAACTATTCCTTCTTGATTTATCTTTTGATCTAGTATCTGCATCTCTTGTTCAACTATTCATTATTCTTTTCTTGTATATTTGTGATGACTAAACATCCAAATTTGATGTTTCATAAAATTAGATTATATATCTGTTGATGTTGTATGTGAAATGAATTGAAATCCCAAGCTCTAACACCATCTCTTACAGGTATTTCTAGATCTTACTACACGGAGGGAGCAGCTAAAGATGCACCTGATCAACATTGGGATTTGTCATCCACAGGCAATGCCAGGTCCCTATTCTTTTCATATGCTCTTATATTTCTTCATATGTATAGTTTAGTTTTATGTTGCATTTTTCAGTCATTACCACATCTTGTTTGGGACACCTTAAACATTTCTTTTGAATATAATCAGCTATTTGTCACTATGTAATGACTTATGTGTTCTTCCCTTTATGAATAAATTACATAACATGAAACAACTGAACTTTATTTTAAACATATGTTTATATAATGAGGAATTGACAATTTTTTATAAATAGCTCTTTTTTTGAACTGCACTGTCTTACACTAAACCCACAATAATAACATACTTGAAACATAAACTACAGAGATTAGTTTAGCTTCCAAACCTAATATCCTTTGAATGCTTGCTTTCTTAATGAAGCCCACTTATTTGATTTATCTGGATTGTGCAACATCTCAACTCGACCTATTACATGACCCTGATAAATCAATAGTGAAAACCCTTCATCAAGACAACCGATGTTGATTGGATTGATCATGTATTAAAAACTTTCTTTACCCCTTTTAACAACTGCTTGTTAAAGCCTCACTAAATTGAGTTGCAAGCAAAATTTAGTAACACTTTTGGTGACCTCTTAGCGGTGTTTTCCTGCTAAGAAAATAGGATCAATAGCCTTCCATATCCATTGGACATACGAGTCTCTCCTTGTTTGAAATACTTAGAATACCATCTATAACTCAGTTGCTAGAACCCAAACAACAGTAAAACAAAACTGTAAGCAAATAGACTAGCCTTGAACAGTGCCAGCTAACTATGCAATAACACTTCTTGGAAAATAAAACTAAACTAAAATTCTACTCTACTCTACACTAACTAGTAGTGGTAATGTTTAGACATAACCATTTACTGGTTCTACAAAATAACTCCCCTTCCTCAACAATTTGCATTTCTTTAGATGCTTATGAGCAGCCAAAGAAATATGGAGAAATCCAAAAGATTTGATCAACTATTGTAATATCTCTAGGAAAATGAGAACAAGTCCACCTACCTCATTATAATCATCATACATGTTGCTACTCTGAGATATATAAGCAAGATGAATCTACTACCCCTCAGTCACAACTTCATGTTTAGGTGCAGGCAAGATTTGTGGAACCTTGTTGGTATCCCTCGTGGCTAAATCTCTGATTAGGCATCCGCTTGAAAGAATGAAATTTGTACTCTTACTGCTAGTTTCTTGGTGACTGTTGGCTGTTTCATCTTCTATCACAATTTCAACCTGATCTAAAGGAGATGTTGGTCTCTCATTAAGTAATGAAGAAATGACTACTTCTTTCACCTAAATAGACTGATCACATGCTGCTAGTTCACGTGGCATCAAATTATCATCAATGTTAGAGTAAAAGTCTTCTATGATACTAGAGAAAATGTTCTCATGAAACTCATAATCTGATACTGAATCTAAATGAGTTTCATCACTCTACTGCTCAAAACTAGGCACTGATGTTAGTATGCATGTGTTATCTTGATTCTCATCTACAAATGCAAGAAATTCATCAAACAAATCAGCTAGTTCCTGAGAGTCAACCTCTATTTCATTCACAAAAACATGTTTAGCCTGACCTTATTTGCCATCTAAGTTTGACACAAAGAACTCAAGATCATTCCAAAATAAATCTCCATCACATTCTTCTCAGATTTTTGATAAAAGACAATTGTTTTTTACCTGATCCAATGCTCCATTATCACATTGATTATCTTCAATCAGCAACTCATCAAACTGTTTAACATCTTCTTGCTGCTCTAAAACTATTATTGATGAGAGCAAACTCACACTTTCTTCACAATTTTCCATGAAAGAAGGTAATTCATTAAACCAAACTGTGGAGTGCTCCTCTTGCTCACCCTCTTTTACCTTTTTATCCTGTTGTCCTGGCTAATCTTCTGAGATAAGTGTTACCACATTTTCATCATCTTCAACAGAACAAGGAAGCTCATTAGTTAAAACATTCAAAGATTCATCTTGAGAGATCTTTTCTTGTTTAATCTTCTTCTATTCTAACTGATACTGCTCCATAGTTGTATGCATTAAATTTATATTCCTATCTTCCTTTATGGTGAGTGAGCTATTTTGAAAGATAATAGGTCCACCTTTTATAAAGGCAAATAGTGATAGGACAATCAGATTCATCTGATTCGGAAGCTTTGGGATTTTCTTGAGTTTCCTGGATGAAAAAAGCTCTTAAAGTGGCTAGTCTTGAGGAATAACAAATTTAGATTGTGCCAACATAGGCTCTTGCAATGGTAAAGGATCTCTAAAACTAGGAATTGTGACATTGGGAGGGTTAAGAGGCTCACTTTGCTTGAAACTTGGAAACTTATGCATACAAACCTCTTCTTGCATAGGCTGATCTGGAATGAATGGAGTTGTTTGAACCTAATACCTTTGTGCTTGAGCAAACAAAAGCTTCATCTGCTCCTCTTTTATAAGCATCTCCCTCTCAAATTGTATCATTTGTGCCTCCAGCTCCTGCTCCTAAAGATAGGCTTGATAAGCCAACTCTTGCTGCTGCAAATCATATTCTTGATCTCCTTCATACCCTTAATTTTATTTAATCTCACTCAATTGCCTTTCAAAATATAATCTTATATCCATGAAACTCATATCTTGAAAGTTTGGAGTTAGATCAGGCTGATAGCCAAATTGGTTTGAAAAATGGGTTTCTTGGGGCTAATTTTGAACAAATATACACTGATATGGAATTTGAGTAGGGGTGGGCAGGTGGTAATCATATTGAGCATGCTGGTTTTCTTGAAAACCAATAGTATGATTGATTTGATATGGCTGATGAGAGGGTGAATTAACAACATTTTCATGATATAATGGATGATATGACACATTCCCATGAAACATAGACACGGTTATTCATTCAAAATATGAAAACAAGCAAAACTCAAAATTATTTGAAATAAGTTAGCACCTGATCATACTGAAACTAGTAGAAATGCCATTCAGATTTGCCAGATGTGTTAATTTCTTGCCTCCAAAGGATGAGATCACTGACACACACAACAAATATTAGTGATATATGAACACACTTTTGGACTGAAATGGTCCAATTTGTCCCACCACGCGTGCCAAAAACTGTTATCACGGAGGATTGCACCCTAAATGCTAAGTGCGAAACTCAGCAATTCTATACAACATGGGATCAAACTCAGGTTGTGGGTGACTTATTATGAGATTGAACCTCCAAATTATGGGCTGGTTCCCCTTTTGATATTCTATAAAATTAATGGTATCTTGATGAAAAGGGTGAAGAGGATAACTTGTCTGAAAGTGACAACTACTTCTATAAGGTGATGCATCAAAAGGTAAGGAAACATGCAGCTCTGGTTTAGAACTACTTTTAGAATATCTATCCATACAAATCAATTTGGGAATATGACCACAAAAGTAATTCACAAGAAGGCTTGAAGAATCTATCCCTTGAAGGAAAGCTGGGTTTTCACAACTTGGAAGAAATGGTTATTTGATTGCACAACCTAAGACCTGTGATTCTTCACTACTTTGAATGCATGCAAGTATAAATGAGAGAAAGGCTTAAAGGTCTTAATACTAAAACACAATAAACTTTCATCCAGTCATTCATAAAACAACACAATTGAGAAGGTAAATACTTGATCTTACTGAAAACTAAGGAATCTCTGCAAAAAAAGGAATAAAAGTTGAAAGAATTCAACTTACTGCTACAATAACTGTAAAAAGATGATTTACAAAAACTTCTCTCTATCTCTCTAAAATGTGTAAGAGAGAAAAGAAGGCCAGAACTGCCTCAATAATATGATGGGAGCTATTTCCTGCAAGTGTGTATTGTATGTACCAACTCCTTGTGTAGGAATGCAGAGGTCATAAGCCAAGTAGGGCATCCTGATAAATCTAAGGCAATATGTATAAGAGCCTCGGTCATGGGAGCTGAAAAATCTCCAAACCGATAGATCCCTTTCCTCTCTCCAAGAGTTTGCAGCGAACAATTTCCAAAGGCAAGAGTAACATCTTCATTTGTATAATGGTCATCAATATATATGTCTCTATAAGCCTATAAATCTCTTCTATTTTCTCAGCCAGGAGGTGCTTCCTATCCCTTCTATACTCAGGCAATCTAGAAGGTTATTAACATCATGTTCTTTAGTTTCCCATTTTATATATAAGCTCACTCTTTCTTTCACCCTTTTGAAGGCTCTGGACATGTTTCCTTGCTTCTGACATATTTAATAGTTCCTTTTTGTTGCCCTCATTCATGGTACAAAAGTAATGATAGGATGCAGCTACTCCTTCTTGATTTATCTTCTGATCTGGTATCTGCATCTCTTGTTCAGCTATTCATTCTACTTTTCTTATATATTTGTGATGACTGAACATCTGAATTTGATGTTTCATAAAAGTAGATTATATAACGTTGCTATTGTATGTGAAAAGAATTGGAATCCTAAGCTCTAACACCATCTCCTATAGGAATTTCTAGAGCTTACTAGATGGAGGGAGTAGTTGAAGATGCATCTGATCAACCTTGGGATTTGTCATTCATAGGCAATGATAGGTCCCTATTCTTTTCATATGCTCTTATATTTCTTTAGATGTATAGTTTAGTTTTATGTTGCATTTTTTAGTCATTACCATGGCTTGTTTGGGACACCTTAAACATTTCTTTTCAATATAATCAACTATTTGTCATTATGTAATGACTTATGTGTTCTTTCCTTTATAAAATAATTACACAACATGAAAAACTAAACTTTATTTGAAACATATGTTTATATAATGATGAATTGATAGTTTTTTATAAATACCTCTTTTTCTGAACTGCACTTTCTTGCACTAAACTAATAGCAATAACATACTTGAAACATAAACTGTAGAGACTAGTTTAGCTTTCAAACCTGATATCCTTTGAATGACTGCTTTCTTAATGAAGCCCACTTATTTGATTTATCTGGATTGTACAATAGCTCAACTTGAACTGTTACATGACCTCGATAAATCAATACTAAAAACCATTCATCAAGATAGTCGATGTTGATTGGATTGCTCATGTATTAAAAACTTTCTTTACCCCTTTTAACAACTGCTTGTTAAAGCCTCACTAAATTGAGTTGCAAGCAAAATTTAGTAACACATAGAACTAAACCCTACTCCTAAAAACTAATAAGTTGATTTGTTCTTTTTTTTAATGTATGTGATTGTTTGATTAAGGGTGATTTGTGAAAATAAGCCCAACTCTGATCGGTGCCAATACTAGGGTTTGGAGTCAATTCCCTGCATACAAATTACTTCTCATAAACAAAACAAACATCTAGATTCAGATGATTTAGTGTGTTCCTGTCTTCTAGATAACAATCCAATAATGAGTATTTCCAACAACACTTCTTATAAATATCCCTATAAAACACCTCCCCATATCTGACTCATAGCATTTTAATCTATTCCTTGAATAGAAGCAATAAACTAGACGTGTAATATAGCTAAATGTATATTCAAGAACTCAGAAACCCTTAGTATCCTCATTCAAAAGAGAAATGTAAACAACAGAGGAGACAATTGATGGAAACACATGCTCAAAGGTATTTTTCATATATTGCAATTTGAAACTGATAAAATATTTATAGAGAAAGTACATTCAACATGCAAGAAATTGAAACTTACTACTCAGAATATGGACTTCTTAGAAATTACTCTGTATTTCATTATCAAAGTTTCCCAAATCTTCTAATCTCTTTACAAAGTGGAACAACATGTTCTTTTATAGACACAAGAACATGTTTCCCTAAAACTCGTCACCAACGGTCTATTACAAATCTTACACTACAAGCCACCACCATAGGGATTGGGAAGCTAATTCAAATTACATTTGAAAAAGAAAAAGACAAAATACAATTCAACTTGGAGATGCTAAAAAAATGTTAGAAGTGTTTTATCCCAATGATGAAGAAGACATATCACATGATTGGATCTTTGTTCACCCTGGACACATTTATCCATACTTCTCCACCCAAGTTGCACATGCTTTCTCTGATAGCCATTGGAAAGGAATCAATTTTTCTATTTTTTCATTATGCCCTACATACCTAGTATCCTATAATATTTTTGACTTCTTACAAAATATCTCAAAATTCAAGTCCAAAGCATGTAGCTTATCAAGTGTAGAACTTAAAATTGTTATATTTGGATCACCATCTACACAACTTGAAGATATGCGCTAGTCGACTATATCTTCAAAATCAGTCTTCCATTTGTCCAAACTCTTTATTTGTCCATCATTTTCCAATATGCTTGGCATAATATTTTTATCTATCTTCTCAATTGATTGTCTTTTCTACTTCAAAACTTTATCCAATTTTAGTTGGAAAGCCACTACCTCTTCTAACAAAAGCAACATGTCAAGGGTTAATTTTATTTCTACTAGAGCATTAGGGACAAACCTTGAACATCTATGAATTTCCCTTATTTCTCCAGTTCTAGGTAGCCATACCCTAATCATGTCCTTCAAGCTTTCCTTATCCTTCTCATGTTTGTCTTGGGCTATCCTCAAACCTGAAGAAGATTTCATGTATCATCAACCCTACCTATAATCTTCGATAGCCTATGGTTAATCAAATTTGCAACCATTTCCTTAACAGTGGTCTTCTTCTCATTTTTCAAACTTTTTACTTCTTCCTTCAACTCTTTAATCTCTAGGACCAATGTCTCTTTGTCTATTGGGAAAGCTTCTGTAGCATCCACAGGGATTGAAACATTCTAAATTGAAGTACCTAGTGATAACAACATTTGACCCTTGTACTTATTCAATTCTACCATTACTTGTCCATATTTCAATAAAAACTCATCATAGTCCTTCTGCAATTTATTGGTGACAACCTCAACAAATTGAGTCATGTGAACACTGAAGCTTGCATCTTGAGGAGCTAGAGTATTTGATACTCTTTTTATTATCACATCTCTTGTTAATTCACGTAAACCCATCCTTGGCTTTTTATTGTTTGGGGCCAATGCCCATATTGCCAATGTCTCAAATTTGAGATTGAACCCTGCACTAGAGAGTGCTTTATCTACCTAATCATAAGAGATATCTATGCCCATCCTTGTGACAGTGTCAAATGCAATTGCATCTACCAAAGTCCAATGAGGAAGTAACAACAGACCACTCTTTTCCGCCAAATCTCTCCCTTCATCAGGGGTCATCCTATTGATATCTTGGCTCAATTTATTGAGCACCCTCTATGTTATTTCTTCATACTTCTCATGATGAGCTCCTCTTTTTGTTTCATCCACTTTCTTTTGAAATTCTTCATTTCTCACTTTCAACACATACCCCTTAAATTCAGGGGTATTTACAAAGGCATCATCTTCTAAAAATTGTACACAAGAGAGCACTCTGACGTCCTCTATTTCTACTTGGTCACTAGAAAGTAACCTTGCCAACCTATTATTTGGAGAGGCATAAGGCCTTATTCTCTAAGGTGAATTCACTTGTTGAGAAATTTCTTGTTCTTGTTCATTAATTTCCTCCTCCAAGTCCACAAACTCTTTTTCTTCTTCATGCTCCAAGTCAATGATTTTCAATTTTTTGGATGAAGGTGAATTAGGAGACTCATTTCTTCTGCTATATGGCATGACTGTACTCCTTGGATCATATGTGGATCTCTCTTCACTTGCAAGGGCACTTTCAGTAAGAGTCTCTGCGTTGGCAAGAATTTTCTGAATCCTTATTATTGGGTCATTTTCCTCTGCAAAAGCCCTAGGATATGTAGAATTCAAATTTGTTCTCATTCTTTCCCCTTCCATCACTACTCTCCAGTTTTCCCTTATTAAATGAATTTCCTCCATGGTAGCATAGTTTATCACTACATCATCATCATACAGGACCTGATGGGTGAATTGTGGCCTTTTGACATTAAGTCTCACCCTGTTCATGAAACCTTCTAGATCAAATACCCTTGGGTCTTCAAACCCCATCTTATAACCTTCTTAAACTGAATCAATTTGATCTAGAGAATCTTTATTTGTAGCCTAGAAGTCACAAAACTCAGAGGCAGTAGGGAAAAATGACCCTTTCTTCTACAATCTTAGGTGTTCTTTATCTGATTCATTCAATTTCAAGATAATTTCCAAATATGCAATCCTCCTTGGTGCATACTTTGGTAGTATATGTGGGGCAACCTTGCTCCCATAAACTCTAACGCAAGTAATGCGGGTGTGCAGGAACCAATCTCCCCAATTATGTTGAATTCCTAGTTCAAGGGTTTTATCCAATGGCCTCAGAAAATCTAATACATCCCTTGGAACCCTTTCACCTTCAGGCTCCATAAACTTCAACAACCTTCTCACAAAATGTTCTTCAAAAATCACATAGTCTAAACTTTCACAGTGCATATCTAACAAATGAGTGAATAATTGGATAGGGAGAAGAGTACCATCCTATTCTAATTCTCTGATATGCAAAGCCTAATGCCACATCCCTATTCTAGCATATAAAAACATATGGCACATAATTAAATACATTTAAATTCCACCTTTGCATCTACAACATACAAATTGTTCTTAATCTTCAATAACTGTTCATGCATATTGTCTGCTATATATGGTGCATACTCAAATGCTTCAATAGTTGAAATATCTTGTACATTTGCAGCTAACATCATCATAGGAACTAGGATCTTATCCAATGCATCTCTTCCCAGTACATGGCACAGAGTGTGGTAAGTCTTTACAAAGTAATGCATGAATTGTGAAACATCAAAAGGTTCTTATTTACTATCTGATATTCTAATTAACTTTCCATCAATTCCCCTTGCTCTGTGCTTAGGCAACTTGAATACTCTGTATGCATGTTGAGCTCTTTTGAATTCATCTTTTAGGACCTTGAAATCAATCTTTTTGTTTACAACAGGGTTGAGGCCAAATACCTTTGTGATGAATGCCTTTGTTGTACTAATTATGACTTCATTATTCCCTGCCCTAACAGTCCTAGAAACAAGATCATATATCTGTGCAATAGCCCTTACTAGGTTAGGATTTACAAATACACTAGGGCACATCAACTTCGCCATATCCAAATTCCAGGCATTATAAACAGGGGATTTGTACTCCTTCCTATCATGCTAGTGCTTAAATAGAGTCCACCCATGCACATGTAATTTAGCATCCCAGCACGCAGAACACAAATCTAAGAGTCTATCATTAGGCCCATGTAGACCGTATGTATTCACTAGCCTTGTTGAAGACCCAGACAACTATTTCATTAAATTCTCATCCAAACTCCTCTTAGAAGTCAAAGGCTGACTTATTTGACTTATTTTTGAAATAACACTTGACCAGACAAGGGTTCTCTCTTCTAATAATGCTCAAAATATCCTCTACCAGGAAGCAATTCACCTTCAAAGAGACACAATAGTCAAGAATATCTTACAGGTTTTAGTTGCAAAATCTTGAAATCACAATATTTTCTTGTCCAATTGTTGGCTGTGTAGAAATCCTCTTCATGTTTATGAAAACACTGTGAAAACCCTTACCTTCAACTTTAATCAAGCTTACAGATTAGGGCTCAGTGCATAAATGCATGTCTTTTCAGCCATCGCTATGAATTTTTGATACATCTACAAAGAAAATTTAAATTCCAACCATTGATGTAGAATTCATATTGTGAGATCGATGGTCATGAATCAACTGCTAGATTTGGAAACATAGGCCTTTACGTTAAAAGCAACTGGCCCAACGGCCAATCAAATTAATCCATCTCAGATGCATCTTCTTGCTAACTTTTCAACTTTTTTGTCCTACATGGCCACATGGCATCATTTCACAGCGGCGAAGTAGAAAATAGATCACTCCTTTTCGCTCCGCAGGTACATGCTAAGGTTTCCATGTGGACATTCGTTATGCAAACCTTATTCTTCTTTCGAGGAGTTCGCTAGGTGTCAAAATCTCATAGTGACGCGGAGAATCTTCCCCATAGACAAGATTGGACTGCAAGGATGCACTACCATCAGATCTTCAATATCTATGGCCCCACTACTTCACTCAATCCTTTGACACCTGGTACCATATCCTTCATTCAACTAAATTGTCAATATTATGGCCATAGGCCATGATGTATTTCCTTGACACCTGTCTTCACCTTGCAGCCCCATGGTGCAAACATGACATCACCTTCAGCATTGTACAGGATTGCGATATCCTACAAAGTGGCACTTTCAGACCCTTACAAGGATATAAGACTAAGACTTTGCAATGCATATATGACTTGACGGGCTAGAATATGTAACTCAAGACTTGGGGGCCAGTTAACTCATGACATAAAAGACATAAGGTTATAACTTATCTAACCGGGAACCTAGGCTAGATGGTCAATAGTAAAATAGAACATAAAGTAAACTCTCAACTATAAGACTTATAGTTTTAAGGAAAATAAGTAAAACACTTGCATGAATGTTTCGATACTAGATGGATGGCTATAGTTGAATTCTGGAACGAAATGTTTGGAGCACTAGACTGGTGAACTCATACCTCTGGAATCAATCTAGAGCTGTTAGATTTACAAAGATCAAGGGATAAATAATTATTATATATATTAATATAATATAATATAATTATTATATAATATATTATAATATTTTATATAATATTAATTATAATTATTATATAATATAACTAACCTATATTATATCATCAAAGTGGGCCTGACTTCATATAATATATCTAACCTATATTATATTCAAACTTTAGCACCATGTATCACCATTCGATGAATGTTTCAATGCCAAATGGATGGCTATAGTTGAATTCTTGAACAAAAGTCTGGAGCGCTTGACTTGGGAACTCAAACCTCTGAAATCAATCAATAGTCATTAGATTTATAAAGATCAATGGTTGATATTATACGATAGTTTTCAATTCCACGGCTCAACATACGTGTTGTATAAGTATTAAATTATTAATTCAGGCTATAGACTTGCATGTCATCCTTAAATTTCTTTTGAAGTGGTAGAAGTCAGTAGTAGTACAACTACAACTACAAACTTGTATTGAAAGTGAAGAATAGAATATAATATAATAACTTTTAAAAAAATTAACTTCCTCGAGAATAAAATAAAATTTATAACTTTAATAAAAGAATGTAATACATTTCACTCACTTTACTTCATAGTTGGCACTTAGCATTTAGCAATTTTAATTGATACTATTTGGAAGAAAGGGGTTTAGGGACTGAAGGAGATTGTAGTCCACTAAAAATTTTAATATCGATTGTGTGATGCCATGGGGTCACTCAGTGCTAGTCTTTGTATTCATCTTTTACCGGTAAGTGAAATATAGAAATACTTCATTCCTATTACTATTTCTATTACTATTCTCCTTGAAACTTTGGTTTTTCAATCTTGGGGACTAGGGTTTAGGGTTGAGTGTTTACAAGTATGTCTACCAGCACTACTAGACAAAATATTGGGAAAACCAAAGAAAGAGATAAAACAGACTATGTTAGACTGCTTAAAACCACGGGTTTTATAGATGAATACCGTGATATTTATGACCCTGTAATCTTTGGAAGGTTTACCTCAACACTTAGATTTTCACTGGAGAATAAGGCACGTCAAGTGCAAACTGACCCCAAAAAACCAATACCAAATAATGGATTGACTACACCATGTGTGGTTGATTTCAAACTCCTGATGTTCCCTAAGGTTTTCCCTTGCCTTGAATTTATCATGGTCTGTATATAGAATTATGATGAAAATAAAAAAGCAATAGTTATAAAAGATAGCCAGGAAGTAATGCTTCCCATTAATGGAGCATATTTTGGCAAATTGTTGGGTTTTACTATTGAAGAATGTAGAAAAGTGCACATAAACCTAGAAAAAATTGCTATTACTTATGAAGCAGTTAATGAAAATGATAAAAAAAAATTATCAAATCTCTAACATTGGATAGTACCCTACTCAATTAGAATCATAAGCCTCCTTATAAAATTGATATTTTTAAACCATGGGTTCAAGATATTGTTTTCATGCTAGTGTTTTGCCTTGGATTGGATAATAATAGTCAAGTGGATGCAAGCCTCCTTGAAATGGTATACAATATCCATCAATGCAATCCACTAGCTAAATACAGATTTCTTGAGTACATTGCAAGATCCATGCAAGATTAGTTTTTAATGATTAAACAAAGTCAAAGTCAAGCTCCTACTCCCAGTTCCAATAGAAAGACATTTAGGTTCACAACCTACTTGTGCTATTTTTTTCAAGTGTAGTTTGCTGGGATGTTTTAGGAAAACAAGCTACAAATTCAGTGTCAGCAAGATAAAAATGAACTACTGAATTGGACCCATAAGATAAAGGTGTATCATAATCAAAAGAACTACAATCATTTTGTGGACTACTTTTTGGCTCCATTGTATCAAGCCATTACAAATCTCCAATGCCTAGATTGCCCAAGTCTTGTAGAAATTGCATTCAACTAGGAAAAGAAATACAATTGGCTGACCGGTACTTCATGGAGGAATATAATGTCCTAAGATTTTATGGATTAGGAGTAAAGACCCACAAACTTCCAATACATGTGACAGAGAGGATTTTTACATTGGAATACATACGGCAGATGGAGAGTATAGATCAACTACACTTTGTTAGTCACCAAAAGAAGAGCATATTTCCTTCCTTACCTTTTTCATGTGGAGGGTTCACATTCGAGAGAAAAGCATTCACTATGGCACATGAAATTTTACAAATTTTTAAATTTGATGTTGACTCTCACTGGTAGTATGATCCATGTGATGTGATTAAAACAAGGCTTGTGGCCAATAAGAATGCTCTAAGTAGAATTCAACATGAAAGTAAACCCCTGCTAGAAATGTTGAGAAATAAAAATTCTTGGGATGAGGTTAGAAAAGTCATGGAAGAAACTGCTACTCAAAGAGGTATTTCTTTTGAAATATTGTCATTAGAAATAATGGGATTGCATCCAATTCCACAAATACAGAGAGATGTAGAGGTGGCACTGGAAAACAAGAGATATGACAATTTCTATAGAAAAGGTGCTATAAAATCTTTGTATACAAAAATTCCACAGACTCTAAAAGAGGCTTGTACAAAGGAACACTAATCACACTCAAAAATTAGTGCCTTTTAGTCTATGAGGAAGGATCTCAGTGATCCAAAAGCTACTGCAGAATTCAAAGAAAACTCAAAAGATGAAGAGTTCAGCAAATTGTGAGATATAGAGCATCCCACTATTAATGAAGCATCTAATGTTGAAAGTGATGATGTTCAGATAAAGAACAACCCACAGATCTTAGTGCCTATGCATTCAAACCTCATATGACTGAGACCACAAGAGAAACATATACTACAAGGGCATCAATAGCCCCAAAATTGGGTTCTGAAGGTAGTGGTTTGGGGCCCACAAGACAATGCATTTGGACTGTACCAGATGTATACCCTAGAAAACCTAATGATCTTCGACTCGGCATTGGAGGTGATGAACAAGACAAAGAGCATACATATACAGATCAAAAGATTAGATTTATTCCAGCTTCAAAAATCCTTAGAGTGAGATCAAATCACTAACAATAGCACAAGGGTCTTCTGATCTGCATGTTTCTCATTCTTTTCCTATAGAAGATGGTAGACATTCTAGTGCTACTAGTGGCAAATCTAGTGATGATATAGGTATAGTAGTAGTACTTGTCAGCAAGAGCCACAACAACAAAATCACAAGAGGCCACCAATAAAATTAGATGATACTATAGACAAACTTAGAGAACAAGGCCTTTTCAATACTAAGAAGCAAAAGATTATGATAGGTTTTGATTCCACATCCAAATTAAAGCAATTGTTTCCAGAAGGCACCCCCCTCCTATTGTTAGTGTGACTGGGATAAGAATGGTTAATCCTTAGCCTCAATTAATTAGAGATGCTACCAATACTATAACTACTCCTTCACCATTCAAAGTTATGTCAAGTGCCACAGATTTTGATTACAATGTTGAGTTTGAAAAGAAAGCCAAAATATCTAAAACACATAAGAAAAAACTGCTAGAGATATAGACTACTACAACTTTAGAGCCTGCAACAACCAGGGTATTGACTACATTTGACCCGAAAATCAAAAAAATGGATTACATGATTATTGTACCCAAAGTTCAAAATGAACCCAACGACCAGATGCAATACTCTAACTATGAGGTGAGCACCATCCAAGTGAATTTTTCTGGAATGAAAAATTCTGACAAAATTAATCTATCAAAAAAGAACAATGAAGTGGTGTACACATCATTCATAAAGTCAGAGAGAACAAAAAAGGTATGGTTGTTTTTAATTTCCTGGTAACTTTGTTTAATATAATGTCTAAAAGTAAGATTTGTAATATAGACAGGTCACAGGTTCTAGTAGTTGAGTTACAATAGAAGAAAAATATATTCAGTGATGTTAATTCCATTTAAATTGCTCATTTTCATTTGACTTTGTGATTTACATAACAGGTTGCAGACTCAAATAGAAAAGTTACAGGGAGACATAGAAAATTAAAAAGCCAAGAGGAAAGATGCAGAGAACAAGACCAAAGAATTAGAGTAAAGGATAAAAAACTCTGACTCTACATCTACAAGTGAAGTGAATAAATAGACAGAGGTGGAAGTGAATAAACTGTAGAAAATGTTAAGTGAAAGTAAAGAAAATATGATATTGAAAAAGCCAATTCAGAAAAATTAGAACAATCCTTGGATCAAGCCAAAGACAAACTGCGGGCAATAAAAAATGCAGGACATTTGTGGGAAGAAAATGTCCAAAGAAAGAGAGAAAAAACTCTACAAATTTGTAGATAAAACTGAAGAATGCAGAAAATGAAATAAAATCCTCCCAAAAGAAAGTATGTAAATTTTATAGAAACACAATGGTTTATATAAAGCATAACATGTGGGAGAAAATTATGAAGTGGATTGATGATATGTCTAAAATGTTTGAATTCACTAATGATCTACTATTATGTAGTAATACACTCAAAAAATATATTAATGAAAATGGATACATGGCAACTTCAAAACTATCAAATGCAAACAACATTTTAGAATCAATCTGCAATGCTACTGGTGAAGAATTGGAATTGAAAGGAATTGAGAACTGTATTGATGCCATAATAAAGGCCTCATCTATCATTGAAAAATGTAAGAAGCTGGAACAAGTACATCATCTTTTGGAACAAGCTGTATTATTGACAAAGAGGATGCAAACAAAGGAAGAATACTTCAGAAAGCTTGGTTTTCTGGGGGCTTTTTACCCATCATGCTGAAACATTGGAAAGGTTGCTTTCAAAAAGAATATGGAGGCTAAAATGAAGTTGGATAAGGACTAGTTTCCTCAAAATATTGATGAGACAAACTTTTTATATTCTATCTCACCATTGATAACCTTGAATGGAACTTTTAGTGAAACATTGAAGCCAAGTAAATATATGAATTATAAACTTTTATCACACTTACAACTCACTCAAATTGGGTTAAGAAAAGTTACACTTCCATCAGATGAAGAGTGGAGCACTCTACAAAAGCTGATAAAATGATTTATTAATATGTGTTTCTAACAAAGCATTATGCAGAGTCAGTTTTGAGCAAGTTATTGTACATTGTAAATGTAATACTTCAATGTATTCCTTCAGACCTTCATTTGAAAATCTATTTAACACTGAAATCCATTTATGTGTTCATTGTTCAAATTATATGTACTATTTAATTGCCTACTCTAGGAAAACTCTGGTTTCTACATACACATTAAAAATTTTCTAATGTTGTATATTAATATGCTACTGTTGTTGATTACTATGCAATGCAATAAAGGAAAACAAATGAAACACTGCTGCTGTTATAGAGAAGAAAAATTACTTTGCATTTAGTTGAATGCTTGTAAAACTTATTAGTATCACACAATAATAATATGAAAATAATGTTTTTTTATATCGAAAATGAAGAATGTACATCACTGATAGACAAATAAAATGTCATCATCAACATTTTGGAGTTTGGAACATGAAATTCAGTATAAATACCTAATAACTGGTAATTCCCTTCAAATTACCAAATCATCTTGTCATCCTCATTGTCCTCCCTCTGACCATGATATCCAGTGTCATCTTGATCATGTTCTTCATTTTCTTGTATCTCCATATCTCCACTTAAGAGTGTCTCATCAACACCACTACCACTACATGTGGTTCTAGTATTCATTGTGTCACTGTCATTTGTGATATTATTGTTTGAAGTGTTGCACAACCCTCTTCTTTCACATAAGGACCTCCAGATTGTGAGTGCCCTATCAAAAGGAAAACTTCGGATATCATGTCTAGTTGTATACATTCTCAAGCAGTTTTCCAAATTCTGGTCAAGTTTATTTCTTATCTTTGATTTTAAGAACCCCAATGCACTGAAAACTCTCTCATCCTCCACCGACCCCAATATCATGGTTTGACATAAATTAGCAAGTTTAAAAAATTTTGATAATGCATCACACAATATTTTTCTTTGACTTAAGGTTGCCCAAAGATTTGTTATCAATCCCTCTTGGTGGGGAGCCTGCATGAGTTTAAATTAATCCATCATTGAAGTTGCAAATTGACCTGATTGCTCTCTAAGATTAGCTTGATTTAAAATTCTTTCTATTTGTTGTCCATCGAGTTTTGTACTTATGCAAAAATGATTTGTTAAGGTCGTTATCTTATTTATATATTCACTTGGCTCACAGTTGACCCAATATTAAGGATACACTATAGACATGGTTTCAAGTAGTTCATCACAAGGGAATCGATCTCTAATCTCCAAGGAAAGAGATTTTGCAATATTCTTTAAAGTAGTACTTATAGAAATAACAATCTTGCCAAAAGCTTCCCTTGACATAGGTTCTTCTTTGATAGTACACTTGACCTTTTTAAAACAGTGCATTGGTATCTCAAATCCCTTTACAAAGACACATAACTCCCCGCTATCATTAAACTATAAAAAATTAGTAGGATAGGTAACATTTGTTATCAAGTGCTAGCTGCTAAATTTTGGACTTATGAAGGACTTGTCTGATAGATATAGATTATCGAGGGTCATGCATATCATTCGACATAGTTTAGTATATTCAAAAATATAGATAGTTCTTTCTTGGGCTTTTTTCACAAGCACGTTCATTTCCTCCAGCATGAGAAGAATACCAGCTAAAACAAGGAGTGTCTCTATGCACTTAACCTATGTAAGAGGTCAGGAGCCTTGTCAACTAAGAAGCAATGCTCGTACATTACACCAATCAAGGATTGATATTCTGCAAAAACTCTTTTCATTGGTTCATGCAAGGAGATTCATCTGGTATCAACATCCTTAAGAAGCTTGTTTACTACAGTTACTTCCTCAGCAAAATGTTGAAATTCCAAAAACCATTTGGGAATTTGATAGGAGTATGAGTAGAGCTTGTAGACTACATCTTCAACTTTTGACATTGCAGGAAACTTGCTCACGATTTTAAATGCTAAATTCATTCTATGGGGCATGCAGTGGATGCCAATCATGTATGGTGAAATAGAAGTATGTAGCTTTACACTCAGATCATTCCTATGACCTTGCATTACTGAAGCTCCATCCACACCTACACACACCAACTTTTTGGCAATTGTACAATCATCCATACCTCCAATTTCAATCAAAGATTTCATAACTATCTCAAATAGATTTTGTGATGTTACATTCTCCTTCATTTTATAAACGAAGAGTAGATGAGGTTGGCAGACATTGGTTGCCATAGTATACACATGCATACATACCAAAGAAGTATTATCTATTGTTGTAACTTCATCTAGAGATAATGCAATAAAAGTTGACTCTTTTATTTTTTTCTGATAAATCATATTTTTCCACATTAGCAAGATAACCTGCCCATTCCTATCCACTGTTTATTTACCAATGTGTGTTAGGAAAATTAGAAACGCTCATAAAAGATAATAAACTATTATATTTTGGGTAGTCTGTCATAGGATGCTCTCTGGTCAAAATAGGAAAAACAACACCCAACTAAATAGTTTTTCCCATTTGTGCTTCTCCCATCATCTTTCCAAATTGAACTTCAATTGAACCTCCAACTACATGAATCTTCACGTTTCTTTGCATATGCGCATCATATTCGAGGGCATTCTTTACATGAAGACATTCATCCTTCATTTTCCATCGTATCACTAATTTTTCCTATCCATCTATGTTTTTATTTTCATAAACTTTGCCAATATGTTTTTCTATGGTGTCAATTTTTAGCTACAACCTCTTGTCCCTATGATATTTCCAACTGCCAATCTTACACTTACATTCTATGGGAGGTTCATCTTTGATTGCATTCTCCACTAGTTCAACGAATGGTAATTTTAACACCCAATCAATATGAAAACTACTTGACATTTCCCACTCAGGCCCCTTTTTTTATTTGGCTTTTTATTTTCCCCTTGTGTGCACTTGCAGGATCTTCATCTTCATTGATTTCTATAACTTTATTATCATTTGTTAAGTTTGATTTATTCATATTATCATTCATGCTACCTTAGGTATTCCCTGGAACATTAATATTATTTGTGGCATTGTCATCATTCCTGCTACCTTGGGTATTCCCTCGAATGTCATCTGTGGCATTCTCATCATTCCTGATACATTGGGTATTCCCTGCCCCTGGAACATCATCTATGGCATTGTCATCATTCCTTCTACCTGTGGTATTCCCTAGAATATCATATGTGGCATTGTCATCCAAGTCAATAGATGGTACATGTTCTGATGTTGTAGCTCCATCAGATGGACCACCAACATTGCCAAAGTATGACTTTATGTTTCTCTATTTTAATGACCTTGACCTCCCTTAACCACCCTCAGACAACTTCTTCTTACTTGACATCTCTCACGAATTAAAAGCTATATAAAAAATGTTATTGTGTTCAAGAAGCAATCATAGATGAATAGAATATAGATCCCTGATTCCCTGGGTCCTAGATTAAGATATATCCCTAGTCCTAGACTCCTAACTACTACTCAATCAATATCATCTATAAAAAATTACAATGAAACCAAAAAAAGACATAAATAATCAACATGAATCTTATATTATTACATAGTAAAGAATGATCACTTACCTTTTCATGACTCGCTAATGCCTATAGCTATAACTTCTCTATGATCCAAAATGAATCAAGGATTTGAGAGCTCAGAGCTGAACAAAATGTCTAAAGGATTAATTAGAGTTTCAAATGGATTTATATCAATGCATATTTGGTGAATACCATGGGATTTTCAAATGGTAGTATAATAATTTGGTGAATCTCATGTACTATTAATAGGACACTTGTAAATGTTAGGCAAAATGGACCTCCATCAAACACATATGTTGTAATTTTCTAGGTGAATATGTTCCTCGGATTAGCATGGAGTTATAATGGTATTGGTGAAATTGGTCCTTATACATGTGAACCATTTAATTATATAGGCGAAATTGGTCCTTATGCATGTCAACCGTTTAATGATGTTGGTGAAATGGGTCCTCATGTGTGTCAACCATTTAATGTTATTGGCGAATATGTGAGTGAATTGAAACATGCCTCTGAAATTCTAGGTGAATCACCATTAGAACGGCATAGAATACTGTGGTGAAAATCCTTACTATAAATGACCCAAAAATTAATAGGGTGGCGAATTGATATGCATTAGATTGAAAATCTGAAAAAACTGGGTGAATTAGCCCCACACTGGTGGGGATGTATTCGCCAATTCCCAATTCACGGATATGAACTATTCGCCAATTGGCGAAGATTCGCTACTAAAATAATCTCTACTGATGGAGTAGTGCAAGTGGTAGACAACACAACACTTGACTGAAAAGGAGTAGGGGCTCACTTGTAGTTAGCCATCCCAAATCTCTAAATCAAATAAAGAGCATACTTCTCCTAAAAGATAGAAATATTGGTAGAAGACTGATGAATTTGAAGACCAAGGAAGTAATGCAATAGATGAAGGTTAGTCATACCAAAATGTTCCATCAAAGCTCTCTGAGTATCCTTAATCATGGCAGGAGAACTCCCTGCGAGAATAAATTCATCTACATAAAGAACAAGAATGAGTAGATCAACACCATGTCTTTGAATATAAACTGTAGGATTGGAGTTACATCCAGTGAATCCAAAAGCAAGCAAAAAACTATCCATCTTCTCATACCAAGCCCGAGGAGCTTGTTTGAGACCATACAATGAACGTTGCAGCTTGCAAACAAGTGAAGGATCCTGCATGAAGCCTGGTGGTTGCTCCATGTAGATCTCCTCCTAAAGATCACTGTGTAGGAAAGCACTCTTCACATCCATTTGATACACTGACCAACCCTGAGATGTAGTAATAGAAAGTACAAGATGAATGGAATCCATCTTGGCTATAGGAGCAAGGGTCTCAAAATAGTCAATACCTTCAACCTGAGAAAAGCCCTTAGCCACAAGATGAGCCTTAAACTTATCAATAGAACCATTAGCTGCAAACTTAGTATGATACACCCACTTGCATTGTACCACTTTCTTCCCATAGGAAAAGGAACTAAATCCCAAGTATGATTCTTCATTAAAGAAGAATACTCCTCGATCATAGCACTTTCCCATTCCAGAACACCTAAATCATTTGAAAACTTCTTAGGATGAGTAAAAACTACATGACTCAAAAGACTGATACCTGAAGTTCAGGAACGAGTGCCATGTCTAGCTATGGGATCACCTGCAAGAGAACCAACATCCTCAAGAAGTGTATGAGCCCATAATGGTCTTGTGGGTGTAGGAGGAGGAGATGGAGAAATGTCAATAACAAGATCAATACCATCATTAGGAACATCATCATCATCATCTACATGAAGCAAAACTCCTTTAAAGAAGAACTGGGAAGAAGAGAGGAAGAGGTCTATTATGAAGAATCTTTCGGAGTGAAAGAGTCATCAAAATGAACATCACGATGAAAAAGTACCTCTTGAGTGATAGGATAAAACAAATGATAACCCTTCACATCCTCACAATAGCCAACAAATATGAATTGCTAACTTTTATTCTCCATTGCTTTGTACCTCCCATCTGGAATGAATGTCCATGTATCACTGCCAAATACTCTGAAGAAGGACCCCTTGGGCTTGACATGAGACCAAGCCTCCTCAAGAGTCATATTCTGCACTGCCTTGTGAGGCATATGATTTTGAATGTAGTTAGCATAATTGAAAGCCTCTACCCAAAATGTTGGAGCAACAGATCGAGACTGAAGCATAAAATTAGCCATCTCTCGTAAAGTCCTATTCTTCCACTCAACCACACCATTCTACTGAGGAGTGTATGGCACTATGTATTGATGAAGAATACATCAAGTATGGCAAAAATCCTGAAATGCCTAATTGACATATTCTCTCCCATTATCTGTGTGAATCTTCCGAAGGGAATTCCCTTACTACTTCTCCATAAATGCAAGGAAGGTCATGAAAATTTGAAGAACCTCATCCTTGTACTTTAGAAAGTACACCTATGTGCGCCAAGAGACGTCGTCAATAAAGGTGAGCACATACTTAGCCCCTGAAAATGAACAAGTTAGGAATGACATAAGGTCACTATGTACCAACTCAAGGAGTGTCGAAGCATGTGTGGCCATACCCTTCAGAAAAGGATTCCTATGATGTTTTTCAAGAACACAACATTGACAAACTCCATCAGAAAAATATATCTTAGGTAGACTAATCACCAAATTCTGTGTGCTCATCTGTTGAAGATATCTATAATTTAGGTGCCTAAACCATTCATGCCAAAGCTTTCTCATAGAATCTACATGAGCAACAAGGGATGATCTTGATGAAGACTCAAATCCATCAAACCTATACAAACAAGCCACATCATCAACTATCCCTGTAGCAACAACCTTCTTAGGATCCTGCAACTCTTGAATAGTCACATCAGTGGGAGAAAATTCAATTACCTCCCCATCACCATGATGAAAAATCTGATAGATGGAAAGCTTATTTCATGAAATATAAAGAACAAGAACATCATCAATGCAACCATCCTGCATCTGAACTGAGCCCATTCCTACAACTGGAATCTATGAAGAGTTCCCAACCACAATATGAGAAGTACTACAAGAGGAAATAGAATCAAGAAGATCTTCAACATGAGTCATGTGATGTGAAGCATCAAAATCAAGAATCCAACTATTACTGGTAGAGGATGAAGCCCTTGCTATGAGAGCTTGCCCTTTTCCCAAGGAAGAAGACTTAGGCATGGTAGTATTGTGGTTCCTCATAGTTTCCTCCAATGTTGCTAACATCTCAAAATAATGTGCATCATTATGCCCTAGCTTTCCACAAAAGGAACAATTTTCCTTCTTCTCAGACTTAGAGGATGACTCCCCAGAGTTAGAAGGAGGGGGAGGTGGAGGATTAGTCTTTTGATCATTCTTCACCTTAGGCGTGGAGGGAGGCTCATCACCTATAGACAAATTTGTCTTGGGCTTCTTCTTGTTCTTACCCTTGCCCTTGAAAGATTGAGCCATCAAAGCATGACTCTTAGGAAGAGCATCCATCTGCATCAACTTGGCTTGCTCCCTAGTCAATTGATCACAAAATTCTTTAAATGAAGGCATCTTATGGTCTTCTCCCATAGAATCCATAGTAGAATACAAGGTAGAGGCAAACACTTGAAAAGGACCCCTCATCTTAGACAAGATCAAGAAAATACATTCCTTATCATCTTTGGCATGACCACATCCTTTCAATTGCGACAAAATCAACTTGAACTGGGCTAGGAAATCTTGAGTAGTGGGGAAGGCATCTGGAGAGAGAGAGGTGAGATCAGCTTCAAGCTGTACGATCTTGAACTGATTAACCTTACCATACAACTTGGCAAGCTTATCCCACACCACTTTAGGTGTCTTACACTCTGCAATGTGAAACAACAAACTATCAGACACATGGAGACCTATGAGTTCTCTATCCTCATCCATTTTGTTTTTATGAACAAATTGCTCAAATGTTTTAGTGAACTTGGGTTGATCAGCATCTACCATTTTCCAAACACCCCTAGATTGCAACAATTGTGACATCTTGATCTTCCATGTGTGATAGTTGTGTGGAGTGAGCAAATTAATCCTTGGGTCCAACATGATAAACAAGGGAATAGAAAGGGACCAAAATGTAGTATACACCCCTCAGAATGAATAAAAATTGAATTTGAAACATCCAACACCAAATTGGCCAAGTAACACTAATAGAAGTAACTGATACAACTTGTAACTTCAAGCTACTTAACCTGTCAAAAGATGGCAAAATTTTTAGAAAATACCTCATCCACAACAAAGTTTGTTGTAGCAGCTTTCCACAAAATATTTTTGCAAAATATGAAAAGGCAAAAAAGAATGGAGCCCCTAGGGCCAAGAATCTCGATAGATGAGAAGTGGCGAGTGAACTGCACCACCTAGATACCACATCACCATAAGTATGTGTGCCAAATCACTAGGCCTGACAATAAGCACACAAGTCTCCACAAGTCACCAATCGCCCAAATCACAAGGTTTCCATGCGCAAGAAAGGCTATCCACGGCCTCGTGAGCCTTGCTCATAGTTGAGATGGGAGTGATTGGCTATTTCAATAGCCAAAAAATAGTGTATCCCCTCTAATGTGGGACTAAAGTCCATGTGAAATGCAAAACAAAACTAAACATGGGCCCACCTTCAACCACTATGCAGAAAATGGAAAACCTAACAAATATTTTGCAAGAATTTGGATATGCTAAATTCTATTCATAGATTATTCAGAGGGCAAGCAAAAACCTTCATTTTATAATAGTGCCTGCTTTGGGAATGGACTATCTTATCCTAATGCTAGAGATATCTAAGCGTCTGGCTACCTTCCATGCTCATCACACTCTATTGCAATCTCTGATTGCACCAACTCCCATATGCAGAAAACTACCTCCAAAACTCCTTTCTCCCCATCTGTTTCATCAAGCTCCCAGAGGTGTAAATCCAACTAGAAAAAAATGAAACCGGTGACCCTCAAAATAAAGGTCACAAAAGAATTTGCAGCCGATGCCAAAGCTCACTGGGAATTGTTTGAGAAACCAAGATTTAAACTCCAATCAATGCTTTGTGTACCAATGAAATGGCACTTACAAAGAAAACAAATCGATCTCCCCTCACCCAGGGGATTCAAAAGATCTCAAATTGGTGAAAACTCTAAAAAGAAAGGGGTGGCTCAATTGATCCGCTCTGATACCATGTTAGAGAACCCAAGGATTCAATCAGCACATGAAATAACCTTCACAAAGACCGAGAGAAGCAACAAGAGAAGCTATTTTACTAGCAATGAATAAAATACATTGAGATGAGATATGTTACAATGTACAAACCCAGAAATAAATAGCTAGGTAAAATGAGGTACAGGAATAACAACCTCCAACTACCTCAATGGCAAAAGAAATAAATGCACCTAAATACTATTAATCTAATAATTTAATTGTCAAGTAGCCTAAGTAAACTAAAGCCTACTCTAACATAGAGCTTTCTCTTGCCAATATTTATTGCATTTGTAACAAAATAGAAGATCAAATGACAAATCCTAATCTCAAATCTCGATTGGTAATAATGTTGAATGTTTGATATGTGTCAAGATAAGCTGCAATACTTTGATTTTTAACTAGCCATCTTTTGCAATTAGTCAAGATAAGCTTCAATCTTTAATTAGCCATCTTTTGCAATCAAATCCATTGTATTAAATCTTGAAACTTTGAAAGTCATCATTCAATTTTTTTGTACTACCTATAAAAAAAATTATTACTATTTATTGTTTCAACCTTGAATGAAATCTATATTTTGATTTACTATAAATCGATAATTTCTCATTCAACTCTATCAAGAAACAAAATATTTTCTCCCATAGACTAAGTTTTATCCTAGTGTAGTGGTTTAAAAATATTTATCTTAGAAAACAAAAAACTTCTTGGTTAAATGACTTTTTCAAAATTACAACTTCTCTTATATAGACAACATTGATTAGAGATATAAAACCACTCATTGACTATTTATGAACTCACTGTCCCCCTATCAATCAAGAATTGAGAAACATAACAACATAACTCCATTAGACTACTCTTCATTAATTCTCGACAGAGGGAAACCAAAATTGAACACAACACACCAAACTAAAACACTACAACTACAACTACCAAACTAGAGGGAAATTTAACTACTACTAAAAATCCTACTCAAGTATTTTATCCATTCTCCAAACGAATAACTAACCAAAAAGAGAATGTTCCTCCATTTTCCTAAAGGAAACTCCAACACATTTGGACCCTTATATTCTAACAACTAAATATAACACTAATGACTCCAAAAACCTCATAAACAAATATTAAAACATGTACCTAAATTGATCATATATAAAAATGAAATGGCAATTTAACTAATATTACACCCATTTCAATATAATAAATATTCATTTAACAAATTAATATTTTCAAAACTTAATAAAAGAATCTGCTAAAGTAACCGATCTTATGCCTTGCCATTCAAATGTGATTTTTTTTTATGCTTTCAGAAAGAGCTATTATAAGTCCTGAACAACCTCTCGATTTCTCTCCATATTCACTTAACTATATTGATAACATTGACTAGCAATTTAAACCAGTATACAGTAGAGGCTTTCAAAATAATAAATTATTAAATTAGCAGCCAAATAAATCAGCAACAAATAAAGAACACCCAAGTAAAACATATCAGCGGCCAAATTAATTGGTAATATTATAGATTTGTCTTTAAAAAACTCTGCCCGTTGATATTCTTTACAAATACATTTAAAATAGAATTGTCACTTTCATAAAAATCTGTTGAAGTGAAAAATAGAGCAAATTGGTATTTTTTTCCCCTATTGCTCTTGCTTGCACGCCTAACAATAATCTGTCAAAACTTTAGGCCATTTTTCCCAGGCACAATTAAATGATCCCATAAACATATATCATAAGTGCTCTAAAATATTTATGCAAAGAAAATGAAAATCTCTTTAAATGAACAACTACAGGTAAGATAAAAGTAAAAACAAATGCCTGCTAAAATTCTGAGCCTTTAAAATAAAATAGACCATTTGGGTTTATTCACAATCAAACCACCAGTGAACAGGAACTTTAAGTAATGTTTTCTATTATATAAATATTTATTCTGCTATAGTTGTAGGACCTAGATCAAATACACAAAAATTTAAAAAAAAAAAAAAATCTGCAAATGATATATAAAGAATACACAAAAATAGGTATTAAAACCATTAAAACCATTTGATGATGGCGCATTGTTTACAAGATTATTAAGAACTATGTTCAAATTACTCTCGAATTTAGCGCTTGTATAGTTAGTGCCGTCGCACATATACAGATCTATTGCTGCGTTGGGAACAATGAATAATACGAACACAACACAGAGCAACTGTGGATATTTCGCATTGTAGGCGACGTGCATGTTGTCTGCCTCTTTAGAATTCTCAGAAATCAGGTTTTTTTAAGTAATGTGAAGGTATTGATCTCTTAGATTCGTAGCAATTCGCATAGTATAAGTATTCCCCTAATTTTTTGGTCCAACCCAACTAGGTTTGAAATCATCAGCCCATGACCAGTTTAGTAATGAATCATAGTTAGGGAATTTAGTAATTGAAAGTGGAACATGGATGGTCAAGCCGGCATTATTGAAAAGAAATGTAGTTTGCTGAAACACGCCTCTCATGGAGGTAGACAAGACAGAATAGCTATTAGTGGAAGACTTTTGGCCTAATCCACTTAGTGGAAGACTTTTGGCCAAGTTGTTGCTTTCCTCTCTTTTGTCTTTTGTGTTTTTTCCCCGAGATAATGTGTGTCTATAATTTGACGACCTTTTCTAAAGATCCAAAGTCTAGTGCGAGAAAATAATCAGCTTTTAACATAAATATGTGATTTAAGGGAAATAAATAAGTGATTTTAGGGAAATAACAATAATCTAGTTTCAACATTGCATGGGTGGAATTTTTTAATGAACAAAAGAAAAGTTTATTTATTATTTTTGTGTATGAGGTAATGGTGGGATTGGCAATTGGTTTCAACATTACAATTAAATTGTATTATGAGAAATTTATTTTTAATTGAAATTATTTTAATTTTTTTTAATAGAAGATGATAAACACCTATTAAAGTTTATAAGGTTACAAAAATAATATACGAAGATACATAGGATAACAACTAAGTGCACAAAATTAGTAGACAAAATATATGAAATATGGATAGTTGATTGCACACAACACCAAAAAAGATATAAAAGAAAGATTACAAACTATTCCATGCTAGTAAATGAACTATTATCAACTTCTCCTAGAAGAGGAGAAGAAACTATTGTAGGGGGCAAATAGGTGCATTTGTAGAAAAGTGATGGGGATAAAGCTCAAAAGTATGCCTTAGAAGAAAAAACAACATTAAAGGCCTCTTTTTATTTGGCAACTAATTCAATACCAATTTCATATTTATTAGATTTGATGCATTTTTTAAAGAAAGATCATAGTCATTTTGAATGTCTTTTCTTGTGGCATTGAAGACACAAGCAATCAAAGGTACATCCTTTAGCTATTTTAGTGACAATAATCCACAAATTAAAGCTGAATGCTTGAACATGTTACAACCTGCCACTACATTTAGGAAGTTATCCTTTGGGAAAAGGTAATCCTACACATAGCCATAGGCAAGCAACTAGAGAAAATTTGAATCCCATAAAAATCTATGGGATTAGAAATAAACATTGATACCACTTATGAATATTAAAATATCCATGGATGTTCCAATGAAAATCCTAACCAACAACAACATAGATAGCATATTCAAACTTTGCATATTATATTGAGAAGATATGTGAAATTTTCACATAATCCTATTGCCCTTGTATGTCAAATTGGATTCAAACAATGGAGAAAGTTCCAAAACAATACAAATAAACTCACAATCCAATCTCACCACCTACCTTCACTTTGAGAAAGAAATGGAAGCTAAACTATAACACAAAATATAAACATGAGTACATTATGTTGACCACACTCGGATATTGAGAGGGGGGGCGAATCAATATCCAAGCAAATCTTAAATCCTCTGGAGTATATTAAAATTTAAACTTTAGAGCATTAACAGAAACATAAAAGATCAATGCAATGCATAACACCAGATATACGTGGAAAAACTTAAAGGGGAAAAACCACGGTGAGGATTAACTCACAATATATGAAGCTCACTACTATAAAAATTACAACTTTATTTTATGGCTACAATGCAAGGAAGATACTACTCCCTACAGACTTTGTTTTAGGGCTTCAACCCAAGGAAGCTACTACTCCCTGAAGAAAGGTTTTAGGGTCACTCCCAAGGAAGCTACAACTCTTTGCAGACTTTGTTTTAGGGTTTCAACCTAAGGAAGCTACTACTCCCTGAAGATAGATTTTAGGATCACTTCCAAGGAAGCTACAACTCCCTGCAAACTTTGTTTTAGAGCTACAACCCACTTGGAAGCAACTACTCCTTGAACTAAGAACAAACTCAGAGATGATTATAGCATGACATTCCTTCTACTGTCTGAAAATTGATAATGAAGCACACTCCTTTTGATGATTGCAATTCTACCTCTTCACTCTTCTTTTTATGATTGAATCAGTTAGGCACACTCATCACTTCGCTTCTATCACAAAAATATCTTCAAGATGAATCCAGATAGGATCTATCACTTCTACTCTTTCTCTTTCAGCTGCACATCATAATGCATTACACATCCACATTCCGCACTACATGCTCATACTCGCAATCATACCTCACCTAGATCAACTAGGTTTACAATATATACATGATATTACATTTATTACATTACAAGTCAGCTAGACACAAAAAGAATATTACATTTTACAAGTTAGATAGAGATCAAACAACATGAAACAAGTAGAGGGCAAGCCCTAACATGAACTACACACAACACCATGAAGAGAAACACGCCTTACAAATTCTAACACATGCTTAACCCGGTCCTAAACATCCTTCACAACATCAACCTTCATAGAATATCATCTGTATTCTTCACACAAATAAATTAGGTCATCCTTAAGAAAGAAAACATGAAGCTTGTAGCACATAGGTCATTACAACTTGGTGATACTCATGGTAGATTAAACATTACTTGTGCTTCTCCCAGATGAGTCGGCATGACCCACAAAACATTTCCAAACACTCCTTGAACTCCGTACAGCAAGAACTTTGTGGCGCACATCACCAACATTCCCAGGTTGGCCTCAACAACAATAACTCCTCACAAACTGACTTGAAAACTTTGTGCGGTATTGGAAACATGAAAGATCTGCATGTGCTTCAAACTTGAGAAACATATAGACATGTAGAATGTCCACATAAACTCATATAACTGATCTGTACAATCTTGTACTGGTACAAGTACTCAAACATATGTTCTATAGAACAATTAGACATTTGGAACCATCTATAGTGCACTGTTGTTTGAGAATCTAAACTTGCAGACCACCAAATCACTTGATACTATACAATAGTATGCATTAAACATCCCTAAACGTGTTCACAAAACTACATGGATGAATCTTCACTTCTAGAGGAATGCGGAGTATTCCAACAAACCTTCATCATCACTTTATTTTGCCAGAGCATAGACCAAAACTCTGTCACTTATAACTTTCACTGTGGAGGAGCAAATGATATGAAACCTTGAATGTAATACCTTCTCAAGACACTAAACTTAACTTCTGAACCACATTACCATATCTTCAGATGCGGAGGAATGCAGAGCATTCTCCCAACTAGTCTTCAAGGCAACTGTCTATAGCAGAAACCTTCACCATCATCCGTAGACCAAAACCTCCTTGTAGAAACACATACTTCCTTAGGAACAACAAGAGAGAGCATAGAACATGCTATGTAGAACATCAACAACATCTCCCCAACATTGGCATTACTTCTAATCCTCATCTTGATGCTTCTAATTCCCATCTTAATATATCATCATGATATCATCTCTGCTGATAACAAGCATACTTAACACAACCTTAATTGACATTAAACAAGGCATGACATCCAACAATGAACATCAACAACATCACTATTAGTACACCATCATAGTATATCATCAACATAAGCATCTAAGTTGAGTGTTGACATCAATGACAACCTTAGGTGGCATATATACAACAATCTTCCCCTTTAGCATTGATGGAAACACTGATCTTCTCATTCTCCTCCTTTGACATCAAGGACATAGGGCGACAACTTCTTCCCCTTAGGGCACAAACTCTCCTTTTAAACATTCCTCCCCTTTGAAGTACATACACTCCTTGAAGCAACTCATAGGCTCCCCCTGTTAGCAGCAACCACTACCTACTCCCCCCTGAGAGGTAGCCACCATTAGTCCAAGAAAAGGATATAGCATGAATTACTCCCCCTGGATAGATGCACCAACTATGTATCTAGCAAAAGGAAGGAGGGGTAGTTACCCCTAACTTCTGTCGGAGATACTCAAAAGTATTCTTTACAAAAGCCTTTGTGAAAATAATTGCAATCTAATCCTTTATTGGAACATATTCCAGCTTCACTTCTTTATCTACAACCTTCTCTCTAAAAAAGTGATATCTAATTGATATATGCTTGGTTCTAGAATGCATCACTAGATTCTTGGAAATATTGATAGCACTAGTATTATCACACAAAATAGAAATAGACACATCATATTGTACCTTGATATCCTTCAATGTTTGCTTCATCCACAACACTTGCGTACAACAAGATACCGCAGAAATATACTCTACCTCTATAGTTGATAAAGATATTGAATCTTGTTTCATACTATGCCATGAAACCAATTTGCTTCCTAAAAAGAAAGTACCACCACTTGTACTTCTTCTATCATCAACACAACCAGCCCAATCAGTATCAGTGTAAGCACTCAAATCAAAATAATTACCTCTTGGATACCATAAGCCATAATCTGGAGTGCCCTTCAAATATTTGAATATTCTTTTTACTTCCTTCTCATGAGTTTGCTTAGGATTAGCTTGATATCTGGCAACCACACATACTACATGCATAATATTAGGTCTAGAAGTAGTCAAGTGCAATAATTCTCCAATCATAGATCTGCAAAGAGTCTAATCAACATTAGGTGACTCGTCAATCTTCCTCAAGTGACAACTAGTAACCATAGGAGTACTTACTAGTTTGGAATCCTCCATACTAAATTTCTTCAACTCTCTAACACACTTAACCTGAGAAACAAAGATATCATCATCTAGCTAAACAATTTGAAGCCCAAAAAAGAAAGATATCTCAACAATCATAGACATCTCAAACTCTTTCTCTATCTCTTTTGCAAATCTCTTACACATATTATCATCTCCACCAAAGATGATGTCATCAATATATACTGCAACTATCAAAATCATGTCTTCCTCTTCCTTAATGTAAATATTATTATCTGTAGTAACTTTTTTGAAGCCTTGTTGAAGTAAGTACTTATCCAACCAAACATACCAAGATCTAGGAGCTTGCTTGAGTCCATACAAAGATTTGTTGAGTCTACACACCATGTTCGGATCTTCTAATAGATAGAAACCATCTAGTTGCTCAATGTAAACTTCTTCCTCTAAATCACCATTCAAGAATGTTGACTTGACATCCATCTAATAGACTTTGAAGTTCTTGTGAGCAGGAAAGGCAAGAAACAACCTAATTGCCTCCATCCTAGCTACCAGAGAAAAAGTCTCCTCAAAATCAATACTTTCAACTTGTGAATAACCCTTACACACCAATCTTGCTTTGTTCCTCACAACTTCACCATCTTCATTGAGTTTGTTCCAGAACACCCACTTTGTTCCTATAACATTCTTATCAGCCGGTCTGAGAACTAGTTCCCATGTCCGATTCTTCTCTATCTGATTCAATTCTTCTTCCATTGCCAAGTCATCCACACATCATCCTTGCTACCATCAGCAAAGGGTTTGGGTTCTACCATTGCCAACAAGCACAAATTTACTAGCTCACTTTCTTTTGCAATCTTTCTCTTGGTCTGCACTCCTTCATTCTTATCCCCAATGATCTGATCTATTGAATGATTCCTCTTAATATACTTTTCTAGAGTCTTAGGGGTCTACTCTAATTCTTGTTCCTTCTCTTCTTTCTCCTAGAACATTCTTCTTCTTCAATGTAGGGAGGTATATTTGATCCACAGTCCTCTAGTTCTTATGAGATTTCACACAAATCTTCATCTACCTTAACATTTGTGCTTTCAATAATCTTTCGCAATCTCTTGTTGTAGCATCAATAGGCCTTGCTTCAGGTTGATTAGCCAAGAAATATCCCTTCATCACACCTTGAATCAAACTTTGCAAGGTCTTCTTTATCTCTCTTGATGTAGCATTTGTTGCCAAAGATCCTGAAGTATCTGCCAGTGTGAGGTCTTTCATACCATATCTCATAAGGGGTCTTAGTGCTATTGACCCTCAATTGTACTCTATTAAGAAGACAGACAATGGTGTGAACTACTTCCTTCCAATACATATTAGGAAGATATTCATCTTTCAACATTGCCCTAGCCATCTCTTACACAATCCTATTCTTCCTCTCCATGCTACCCTATTCTGCTGAGGGGTCATAGGAGTAGACATATGTCTCCTAATACCATGATCTTCAGAAAACTTTTAAATTCATTTTAAGTAAACTCACTTCCTCTCTCAGATCTTAAGCATTTGATCTTAGCATCCATTTCATTCTAAGCCATTTCTTTGAAAATCTCAAACTTATCAAAGGCTTCTGATTTTTCTCTTAAAAAAGTAACCCAAGTCATTCTAGAGTAATCATCAATAAGCAACATGAAATACCTTTCACCTTGTTGACTCTTTGTTCTTGTAGGACCACACAGGTCAGTGTGAATCATCTCTAGAGGCATTATAGAAAAATACTCCTTGCTCTTGAAATTTGTCTTTGTCTTCTTTCCCATTTGACATTCCTTGCATAATGTGTTTGCAGGCTTGGTTATCTTAGACATATCTCTCACCACATGAATAGAGCTGATCTTTACCATATTATCAAAGTTTATGTGTCCCATCTGCTTGTGCCACAACCAACACTCACCAGATTGAGCCAATAAATAGGTTCTTCCATTTACCTCCTTTAGATGATAGATATCTCCATATGTCTTAATACCTTCTGCAACTAGTCTTCTGGACCCTGCCTTCTTGATTTCACAACCTTTGGCATGAAAAGTAAGATTGTATCATTTACTACACATCTGACTAACATTGAGGAGATTGAGCTTCAACCCTTTGACATAGAGGACATCCTCAATCTTGTTCTTTCCATCAATGGTTATAACACCCTTTCCACAAATTTGTGTTAACTCATCACCACCAAACTTAGCAGCTCCATCATTCCATTTATTAAGGCTTATAAAATTCTCCTTGTCACCAGTCATGTGGTTAGAGCAACCACTATCAATTACCCAAGCATTTACTTCTTCTTTTGCATGAAGGGAAATCCATACAACCATTAATTTTTCATTATCTTGGTTAGCCCACAAGGTATCATACTTTTTACAATTCCCAATATCATCTTCTTTGTCATCAACTTTCAAAGCCATGAAAAGTGTTTCATCATTTGAATCATCATGATCCTCATCTTCTAAAGAGCAGCTGCTCTCCATGGAATAAAGACCATTTTTGAACTTATCTCTCTTGTTACTACCCCTTGATTCTTTAAAAGGACATTTAGAAGTAAAATGATCAATTTTCCCACAATTGAAACATTTGAAAGGTAACTTTCCTTTGTATTTGTCGATGCCCTTCTTCAATCTTACGGAATTTGCCTCTACCTCATCAAGGTCATCATCTTGATCTGTTGTTTCATCTTCTTCCTTCTTACTTGCTTTGAATGTTGCTTCCTTCTTTGGAGCACCTTTGTCAAATTCTCTCATTTCAAAGGCTATGAGAGAAACAAACAATTGGTTTACTATATAGTGATCCAAGTCCTCAGTCTCCCTAATGGCAGATACCTTATGATTGTAAGATTTAGTGAGAGATCATAACACCTTCTTCACAATCTCATCTTCTTTCACTATTCCATTAAGACCTCTGATGCCATTAACTATTTCATCCACTTGGAGCATATAACTCACAATGTGTTCATCTTCTTCCATCCTTAGGGTCTCAAATTTTCTCTTGAAGATTTACATCTTGGTCTGCTTCACTTTACTGTCTCCTTCGTAAATGCTACTAAGTTTTACCTAGACATCCTTAGTAGATTTGCAACCCATTACCTTTAGAAGTTCTAAATTAACTATCCCACTGATGATAGCACTCTTTGCCTTGGCATTGTCATCATACAACTTAATCTCATCTTCATCTATATGATCATTAGTAGGAGCAGTGTAACCATTCTCCACCGATTGCAAAACACCAAATCCGAGAGAAGATAGATAGCTTTCCATCCTTAGCTTCCAAAAGGTGTAATTTGTTCCATCAAACATAGGTTGCTTATGAGATCCATTATGAGCCATCCTGGACCTTCCTCAAGCAGTTGAGTTTCTTCTAAGTAAATTGGATCTGATACAAATTGTTGTACACACCCAGATACTGGGAGGGGGGTGAATCAATATCCAAACAAATGTCAAATCCTCTAGAGCAGATTAAAACTTAAACTTTACAGTATTAACAGAAACATAAAACATTAATACAATGCATAACACCACATAACACCAGATATACGTGGAAAACCCCAAAGAGGAAAAACCATGGTGAGGATTAACTCACAATATATGAATCTCACTGCTATAAAATTACAACTTTATTTTAGAGCTACAACCCAAGAAAGCTACTACTCCCTAAGGACTTTGTTTTAGGGCTTCAACCAAAGGAAGTTACAACTTCTTGCAAAATTTGTTTTAGGGATTCAACCCAAAGAAGACACTACTCCCTAAAAAAGGTTTTAGAGTCACTCCCAAGGAAGCTACAACTCCATGCAAACCATTTTTTAGGGCTACAACCCAAGGAAGCAACTACTCCTTGAACTAAGAACAAACTTAGAGATGATTATAGCATGACAATCCTTCTAATGTCTGAAAACTGACAATGAAGCACACTCCTTTTGATGATTGCAATTCTACCTCTTTACTCCTTTTTTGATGATTGAATTAGTTAGGCACACTCTTCACTTCCCTTCTATCACAAAAATATCTTCAAGATGAATCCAGACAGGATCTATCACTTCTTCTCTTTCTCTTTCAGTCGCACATCATAATGCAATACACATCCACATTTAATACTACACACTCATACTCACAATCATACCTCACCTAGATCAACTAGGTTTACAATATATAGATGAGATTACATTGATTGCATTACAAGTCATCTAAATACAATAGGAATATTACATTTTACAAGTCAGCCAGAGATCAAACTGTTGAAATTAGGGCAGACAACTTCAAGAGGTGAGGGATGAATCAGTTGTCACAAAACTTTATCCTTTTCTACATTTAATCTTCTTTACCACTTATTAACAGATTAATGATATAACCATGAAAGCATGAATCAACAATACATGAGCACAAACATAATCAACACATATAACACAAGGATTTTTATGTGGAAACCTGGTTAAGGGAAAAACCATGGTGGGGGTTAACCCACAAGATTTATTCTTTGTCAAAAGAAAAGAAAAATGGGAAGGCACTTGCCTTTGCACACATTGCCCAGAGTTCACTACTCAAAGGAGGCTCACTGTCTACAAAATAGTCACATGGTTAACACCGAAAGGTTGAACTGAGAAACAACATCTTCTTCATGCCAAGGTTTAATTCCATTGAAGCTCATAACACCTCTACTCTGCCCCCAAACACTTCCTCATTAACTCCGCATCTTCACATGCTTTGACATATTTACATGCCTTCATTACACTTATTTATACATGACATTGACTTTGGAATGAACATCAAAGTCGGCCTTACAATTATCTATCTAGAATATTCTCTAAGATAAGCTTTACAAGCAATTACATTCACAAGACTTGACTTAATACAAAATGCCATATGCAAACCACTACACTATCAGCCAAACATAGCTGGGACTCAAATCTTCCTCGAACAACATGCCATGCTCCATAGAACTTCTCTTAGATCATCCGCAACACGTACAAATCATCGCATCGACCAAGACTAGAAAGAACAACAATACCCAAGGAGAAATATTCAACTACAAGCTCAATCCTCAATGTAGACCACCAACACAATAGGCACACGATCTAGAGACCTCCATAAGCACAATGAAATCAACAAGAACAACTGAACCACCTCAAATTACCAGAATCACTCGCATCTTCATATGGGAACTCAAGAACACCAAATTTCATTACTGTCACACTAGAAAGATTGCTTGTCGACATCCAAAGCACGAACCACTTGAGTTGAGGATACACACCATCATCCCAAACATACCTCTAGATCCGCAGACCATAATATTCCAAATGTGGAGCAATCTGAACCAAATCCCTCTCACTCTGTTACCTCTAAACAACTGTAAAACCCAGTTCTACTTAGATGGCCATAACTTCATCAATCCTCCATGCGGACCTCTCAAATCTTAACTGGAGCAACTTCAGACAATCCTCTACAAATCCCTTAAGTCTGCAGACTCTGATCTTCATCTCACTTGGAATACGGAGGAATCTACTTTACTGAACTGCACTGTCTTCACTGTCTCTGACAAAGAGATATGTTGACATCAATGACAACACATCATAGGCATATATTTGCAACAATATCCTCCATTGTCATTCATGGCAACATATGATGTGAAAACTTGATTCAACCATCAAGACAAGGACTTCTTCCCCTTTCTCTTATCACACCTACAACTACTTTCTTCACTGCTTCCCCTTTCACCAGCAACTACTTACTTCTGATGACTTCTCTCCCCCTTTGACGTCAATGGCAAATGGCACATATTTGCAATCATTTCTCCCCCTTTTTGTTTCTTAGATAAAACCAAACTGAACTCCAAAATTAACATACTTACTACTCCTCCCGAATATCATTCCCTTAACACCAATCCGGATCACAAGATATGACTATGAGTTCTACCGAACTGATGCACACTAGTGCACCTTAGTTTTGAATAGGAGGGGTAATAACCCCTAGCTTCACTCTGAGATACTCAAAAGTGTCCTTAGGTAGAGGCTTAGTGAAGATATCCACAATCTGATCCTTTGAAGGAACAAACTCCAATTTGACTTGATTCTCATTTACCTTCTCTCTCAAAAAGTGAAACTTGATGGATATGTGCTTTGTCTTTGAATGCAACACCAGATTCTTTGAGATGTTTATTACACTTCAATTATCATAGAGGATTGTAACAGGTTCTTCAAACACAATTCTAATATCCTTCAACATTTTCTTCATCCACAAAATAGGTAAGTGCACAAAGATGAGGGACCAAAATGGGGTCTTATGCTGTCACTTTTTTTTTCTGAAATCAGGAAACATTGATGTTGGATGAGAAATTGAAGATAGCTACACTCAAAATTTGAAGATGGAACAAAAACAAGAGTTGTAATGCTTCGAATCTAGTTTCTAAACTACTATTTTTTTCCAGAAATGGTTGAGATTAAGGGGTTCAAAAAGGGGGAGCACACAAATTGGTCCTGTTTTTTTCAAAAAAAATATAACACAACATCTGGTGTGCTCCCCCTAAAATGTTAACTTTTTTTTTAATATTTCAATAATCACTCTAGTGAGAAATTAGGTAACACCATGTAGTTTATCCCTGATTTTTATGATAATTTTTTAATGAATAATTTTTTTTAGTAATCTTTAAAGCGGACACATCCTAAAGAACAGAAATTTGAGCGTGCCCCCCCTAAAATGTTTGAAAACTAATCGAAAATCATTTTTTTTTTGAATTCGTGTAGAATAGAGTCTAGTTTCTAAAAATATAACTTATTTCAATTTTTGATGAACAGTTAAAAAAACAAGTTAAAAATATTAGACACTGGTTTTTGACAAAACTTGGACACACTTACTAAAGAAATTCAAGATGAAACACTAAACGTACTCATTATTTGAAAAAAATTATATGGTTAGATAGCTAATAGAAAGCTTAAGATTATGGTGGTATTTTTTTTGAGTTTTCATTGAAAAAAGTGCCATCATGATGGGGAGCACGCTCCAGATTATCTCTAGATTTTGGTAAAAACTGATAAAAACATGTCAAACAAAGCTCATCATAACGCAAGCGCATTATAACACGCTCACATTATGATGAGCATAAGTGGCAATACACATGCCAATTGCATTTGCTTGAAAGTTTCTAAAGCCTTTCCAACAAATCCATTTTTTGCATATCTTGCAATCATTGCATTCCATTATAGAACATCTCGTTGAGGTGTTACGTCTTACAATTGAAATGCCTTATCTATGCTTCCAGACTTTACATACATGTCTACAAGGGCAACTGCACTTCCTATTATCTCTCTCTCTATTTCTCTCCCCTCTCTACATCCTACCCTTTCTCTAATTCTCTGCTTCCTTCCCCTCTCTACCTCCCACATTCTCTCTCACTCTCCTCTTCCCTCCCCTATCTACCTTCTACTATCTCTCTCACTCTCTACTTTGCTCTCTTATCTACCTCCTACCCTCTTTTTCTGATTCTTTGCTTCCCTTGCCTCTCTACCTCCTACCTTCTCTCTCACTCTCATCTCCCCGTCCCTCTCTACCTCTTACCCTCTCTCTCACTTTCTACTTCCCTCCCCTGTCTACTTCCTACCCTCTCTCTCAGTCTCTGCTTCCCTCCCCTGTCTACCTCCTACCCTCTCTCTCTTCTTCCTTATCCTGTCTACCTCCTACAGTCCTCTCCCACTCTCTACTTCCATCATGTCTCTACCTCCTATCCTCTCTCTCACTCTCTACTTCCCTCCCCTCTCTACCTCTCCTCATTCTTCTCATCCAAAGAAATTTCATGAATTATCTTGTTTCCATTTCATTGAATCCCAATTTATATCATCATCCATCTTTACATGTCCTATTTTTCTTACATTTCCATGTTCTTTGTCGACAAGGGAGAGTGAGAGAGAGGAAAAGAGAGAGAGGATGGAGATGGATGGGAGAGAAACCTAGGAGAGATACCTAGAGAGAGAGAGAGAGAGAGTCCTAGTTTTCTTGTTTTGGAGAGAGAGAGAGGGTGGGTCAGGTTTATGAGTTTAGGATTGCTTAAGTTTAGGGTTTAGGGGAATCATTTAGGGTTTAGGGGTTTAGGGTTGCTCAAGTTTATGGTTTATGGTTTAAGGGTTAGGATTTCGGGGCATTATTTAGTGTTTAGGGGTTTTGGGAGAGAGAGAGAGGTTTAGAGTTGCTCAGGTTTAGGGTCATTATTTAGGGTTTATGAGCTTAGGGTTGCTTAGACCTTTAGGGGCATTATTTATGGTTTATGAGTTTAAAGGGTTGCTCAAGTTTAGGGTTTACGATTTTGGGTTAGGGTTTAGCGGAATTATAAATAGGGTTTAGGGGTTTATGGATGCTTAGGTTTATGGTTTAGGGGTTAGAGTTTAAGTGTTAGGGATTTAGGGTTGCTCAGGTTTAGGCTAAATAGGGGTTAGGGTTTAGAGAGAGAGAGTGAGGGGATCGATAGATATTCAGAGAGATCTAGGGAGATAGAGGTTTATAGTTTCTTCCAGGGTTTATGGTTTAGAGGTTTGGGGTTTAGGGTTTCTCTGTTTTAGGGTTTAGGGGCATTATTTAGGGTAGCTTAAGGTTTATGTTTTAGGGGTTAGGGGTTAAGTTTTAGAGGTTTAGGTTAGGGTTTAGAGAGAGAGGACTGAAAGGGAGATATAGAGGAGACTGAGGGGAGACATAGGGAGATAAAGGGTGAGGGACATGGCTAGAGGCATAGGTAGAGAGATTGAGAGCTAGAGGGATGATAGAGACAAGGAGATAGAGTTTAGGGTTGATCAGATTTAGGGTTGATCAGGTTTAGGGTTTAGGGGTTAGGAGTTTAGAGAGGGAGAGATATGGAGATAGAGGGTGAGGGACATGGCTAGAGACATAGCTAGAGAGATTGAGAGGTAGAGAGATGATAGAGACAAGGAGATAGGGGTTTAGGGTTGATCAGGTTTAGATTTTAGGGGTTAGGAGTTTAGAGAGGGAGAGATAGGGAGATAGAGGGTGATGGACATGGCCAAAGACATAGACAGAGAGGTTGAGAGGTAGAGGAATGATAGAGACAAGGAAATAAGGGTTTAGGGTTTATGGTTGGTATATATGATGTATAGAATGGTGTAAATGACTAACATATTGGTACATATGATGTTTTGATGGCTCCTGTGGCTGGAAGAGGGTAGAATGACACCTGTGACTGACTAGGTGTAGAATGATGTTCGTGATTGATAGGTAGGTGCTACTAAGGAGCATATTGGCACATATGATATACAAAATGGTGTAAATGACTAACAAATTGGCACTATGATCTTCTAATGGCTACTGGTGAGGTATTTGTTTGATTTTGATTATTTTTGGGATCATTTGAGATGGAGCTTAGATTGATTTGGGATGGAGTTGGGATGAAATAGATTGGTTTAGGGATGATGAGAGGTGAAAAGGACTAGATTAGGAATTATTTGGGAATGATTAGAATGGTTTTGGTGATGGTCTGAAGTGGTTTAGTGCTAATTAGGGAATGATTAGAATGATTTAGGAATAGTTTAGGGATGGTATTTGAGATGAAATCCAAGCTAATTGGAAAATGATTAGGAATGAAGTTAAATTGATTTGGATGTGATTTGGGATGGTGTGAAGTGATTTAGGGTTCATTAGAAGTGGTTTAGGGATGATTAGAGATGAAATTGAATGGATTAGGGATGATTTGGGATTGATTAGGAATGAATTTGGTTGGAATGAAAGCTTAATGTTTTCATGTTTTCATGTTATAGAGATTGGGAGAGATAGGGAGATAGAGGTTTAGGGTTGCTTCTAGGTTTTATGGTTTAGGCATTAGGGGTTTAGGGGTTTAGGGTTGCTCATTTTTAGGGTTTAGGGGCATTATTTATGATTTATGGTTTAGGGGTTAGGGGTTAGGGGTTAAGGTTTAGAGGTTTAGGTTTATGGTTTAGGTAGAGAGGTGAATAGGGAGATACAGAGGAGACCAAGCCAAGGAGAGATATCTATGTCTCATCTATCCCTCTCTCTAACTATACCTCTCTCTCTCTCTCTCTCTCTCTCTCTCTCTCTCTCCTTGTCTCTCTATCTTGCTAGATCTCTTTCGATCCCCTCTCTCTAACTCTACCTTTATGTCTCTCTCTCCCTCACTATTTGAGGTTTACATGAGTTTAGGGTTTCTCAAGTAAATATGGTTTAGGTTTTAGGGTAAGGGTTTAGGGGAATTATTTAGGCTTTAAGGGTTTAGGGATGCTCGAGTTTAGGGTTTAGGGTCTAGGGGTTAGGGTTTAGGGTTTACGAGTTAGGGGTTTAGGGTTGCTTGAGTTTTAGGGTTAGGGTTTAGGGTTTGGAGAGAGATAGAGTGAGGGGACCAATAGAGATTGGGAGATAGATGTTTAGGGTTGCTTCTAGGTTTTATGGTTTAGGGACCTTAGGGGTTTTGGGGTTTAGGGTTGCTCATTTTGAGGGGTTAGGGGTTAGGGTTTAGGGACATTATTTAGGGTTTAGGTTTAATGATTTAGGGGTTAGGGGTTAAGGTTTAGAGGTTTAGGTTTATGGTTTAGGTAGAGAGGTGAATAGGGAAATATAGAGGAGACCGAGCCTGGGAGAGATATCTCTATCTCCTCTATCCCTCTCTCTAACTATACCTACCTTTGCTTTTAGGTTTTATGGTTTAGGGACCTTAGGGGTTTAGGGGTTTAGGTTTAGGGGTTACCTGGGCATTATTAAGGGTTTAGGGTTTATGGTTTAGAGGATTAGGTTTATGGTTTAGGTAGAGGGGAGAATAGGGATCCCTATCTCTATCTCTCTGGACATATGGATCCCTATCTCTTAATCTATCCCTCACTACTTCTCTCTCCTCCTCTTTATCTCTCTCCCCATCCTTCTACCTCTTAAAATATCTCTCCCTATGTCTCTAGACATCTCTTGATATCTTTCCCTATCGAGCTATCTATCCTCATAACCCCATCTCTTAATATACCCCTCTCTACCTCTCTCTCTATATTTCCCTATCTATCTCTCCCTTGCTAGATGTATCTCCCTATATCTCCCCTCTCTCTATATACGTGTATCTTTCTCCCTCTATAGACCCCTTTCTCTATCTCAATCCCCATCTCTATCTCCACCTAGCCTCTCTATCTCCATGTCCCTCTCTATCTCTCCATGTCTCTTGATCCCTCTTTATATATAGGATAGAGAAATGAAGAGAGAGAGAGAGAGAGAGAGAGAGAGAGACCCTCTGATGTAGATAGAAGGTTGCCTTTATGTTATCATGCTTCCCATAATGCAATTGTGTTATTGGAAGCATGGAAAATGGTAAAAAAGCATGTGGGATCCATGTTTCAGACCCCACATGCCTGTTATTCCTACTTTTCATGAGTATATTAGACAAAAAAACACTTTTCATGTTGGTGGACTAATTGAGAATCATTTTTATATGAATCCACCACCTTTTTGTGTTTTTTCAATGTAGAAGAAGTAATTTTTCATGTTTTTGGAGAAAATTTGATTATTTAAATTGAAAGTTTCATGTTTCATGTGTGATTTTGTTTCAAAGCTAATTACCATTGATCTATAGATTGAATTTGATGATATATGCTTGTTTTTACATAAATTTTACTAATCCTATTCTAGAATTATATAGAATTCATAATCAAACTTGAGAAAAACAAGAATTTGAGGATTTTGAAGCCATCTTTTGGAGAATTGGTCAAATGTAATATCAAATTCTAAGGTATGTTCAATTTTAATTTACATATATATATGTTCTTATGTTCTTTATGTCTTTATGTCTTTATGTTTTTTATGTTCTTTATGTTCTTCTTGACATATATGTGTCTAGGTATATCAGTTAGTTTAGTCAAAGAGAATCTAAATTCTTTATGTTTCCACCTTGTTTCGGCCCTTCATGCCTTTATTTCACCTATTTTCAGATATACAAGAGAAAAACATTATCAAATACTTCATAAAATAATTTTAGTGAACAATTGTTTGTCATACTCATATTCGAGTGTATACATGGAGCCAAAATTGATTTTGGAAGACTCTTAATTTTTGCCCTAGGATGACATAAGATGATACAAAGGGAGTTACAAGGAGATAAAACACTAAAAAGGAGGTTTTCATGAGTGTAGAACAATCATGTAAGTCTATATAATAGTCCACTATCATGTAGTCTATATATAACCCTACTGCCATGTATGATCCTCCTTGCATTTGAAGGTCATTTTACAATGCTTTGAAAGTTATAATTTATTACAAAGTGGTCCTTCTTATTGCATCTATGTACATTGAAATTCATACATTTATACATTGTTTACAATGAATGTATAAAGAGTTCTTGGTGCAGGAGCACCTAAGATAATACCTTGGAGCAAGAAGACAAAAATGACCATGGAAGGAACCTATGGAACAAATCAAGTCAATTGGGACACCTTACAACCAATTATGGCATGTTGCAATATTCAAAATGACGTAATAGTCAAATATCTTGAGGGCCCTGGTAAGGACCCTAGGACCAAAAATGATGTAAGTTGGGCCAATAGTGCCCCTAGAGTCAAATAGAGGTGTCTAAGATCAATAAGAAGGTATAATGAACCTAAGAAGATCATACATAGTGAATTAATAAGGTAGGAGTTCATTAAATAAGGTAGAAATCTTTTAAACCAATGTTTTAAATTCAAATTTCTGAATTATGCATTTAGGAGGGAAAGTCAATTTGAGTAGTTTCTTGGTGGTTAAACCAACTCCAACTGATGGGGATTGGTTAAGGAAGTTGGATAGAACTTATGTAAGCATTCCAAGGCATTGGATGTACGGACAAGTACCTTGGAGGGAGTTTAGAGGTGCAAAATTGAATAAAAAACAGAATTTTCTGATTTTTTCTGTAAATCTGCTGTTGCAGGCCATACCATTTCTTTGTACGGAACTGTTTTGATCTGAAACCAATTGGATGTGGTAGGGGATTGAGTTAACTTTCATTTTCAATTTGTTTGAGGTTTTTATAGTGAATTTTGAGGGAGATATCACGTTTTTTCTGGGACTGCCTGTTTGACTGTGAAAACAGGGATTTTGAGGGTTTGCAATGCATTTTTGGACCTTTCCATGAACGTAGGATTCTGATTCTCATGGAATAGGTCCTTATTAACATGTAACATATGTTTCTAACCCTGACAAAGCAGGAGGAGTGTAAATGGGAGAGGTGATCACCATTTAAAGTCAAGGATTGCTTGTGGAAGAGCATTGAAATGGTGGCACGGTTATAGCAGCCAGAGATCCGTCTTAACAAGGTAACCTTTTTATGTTTGGTACTGTCTAATATGATCATGGAGATGGTGTTAGACCTTTGAAAGAGGTCTGGAAGTGATTGGAAGTGGGAGATCTAGGAAGCCCTAGGTTTTAGGCCCTAGAAATGAGGTTTTTGTATTCCAAACCATAAATGTGCAAACCATCTGATAAGACCTGGAAAATCCTTGGTTTTGAACCCTTTCCTAAGACTGTTTTTAGGTTTGAAGTGTGTGGGACAAGTTTGTCATAGGGTTCCTTTGTAAAATGGTCAATTTAGGCCTTGTAGGAAGGCAGCAGGGTGTTAGGACAGTCACATTTCGTCCAAAACAACAGTAGGTGAGTTTGAGATATGTTTTAGAACTCAATAGAGGGTATCCAAATCAGTCATTTGTTTCAAGAGTGTTTTGGGAAAGTTTGGAGAAAAGTACAGTTTAGTCGCTGAACAAGACTACAAGGATTAGGCCTGTTTAAGGGGAATCGTCAAGAATCTATCAAATTGGTTTGTGAAACCTTTGGAACCTTGTTGGTTGGGGTAGGTTGAGACCCTAGAAGGTGCTAGAATTCATCTGAGAAGTTGGAATCCAAACTTGAGCCCTTTGGTGGAATTTAGGACACGAGGAAGGCTAGAGAAGTCTTATTGGTTGAAGCCCACAAACTATTGAAACCTTTTGATCTTGTTAGATTATCTTTGGAGACCTAACACCTCTACATCATAGTGGTATCAGAGCAGCAAGTAGGTCCTTGAGGGAGTGGTAGGATCTTGTGAAACAATAAGGGTTTGTGAAAGTGTGAATATGGCTCCTAAAAATCAGATGGCTAGGGAGAACAATGAGTTGAGAGAAGCCTTAGAGGCAAGAGAAAAAGAGTTGAGGGATAGAAAAGAACAGGATGCTGCAAGGGAAAGAGAGTTAAGACAAGTGAGAAGGGAGAATGCGTCAATCTTGGCAAGGTTGGAAGCATTGGAAAAGAATTCTAGAGGGGATGAACAAGATGATCAAGAAGGAGATGATGGAGGACCTGAGAAGGTAGATGAGAACACTCCTGATGATGAGTTGGATGTGGAAGAAAGGAGATTTATGAGATTGCTTAAGGCAGTCCAAGGAAGTGGAACAAAGGCAAACATAGAGTTACCTATCTATCAAGGGAAGATGGATAGTGAAGAGCTATTAGGGTGGATAGATGCCCTTGAAAATTTTTTTGAGTATGAGGAGATGAGTGATGAGAAGAAGATTAAATTTGCAAAAACAAAGTTGAGAGGGACAGCACTTACATGGTGGAGTAGTGTGCAAACAGAAAGAGTGGCTAGAGGTGGAACAAGAATCACTTCTTGGGGTAGGATGAAGGATATGATGAAGGATCAATTTCTTCCATCCGATTACTCCATTCAAACAAAGAGGATGAGGCAGAATTTGAAACAAAAGGACATGGATGTTATGTCCTATACTGAGCAGTTTCATAAGCTTAGTATTAGAGGGGGATTGGAAGATGAAGAAGAGAAAGTGGCAAGATACCTTAATGGGCTTAGGTATAACTTGCAAGATGAGATTGGTTTGACAATACCAAAATCACTTGGAGAATGTTTTCAGTTAGCCATCAGGGCTGAAGAAAGGGTGAAGAGGAAGCAAGAAAGACAAGGAGGTAGTGGAAGAGGATATAGAGGTAGGGGCAGACCTACTAATGAAGGACAAAGCAGCAATGAGAAAGGCAAAGAGTTTTCTACAGATCAGAGAGGTGGATATAGAGGTGGAGGTAGGTTTGGATCAGGTAGAGGAGTATTCACAGGTAGGTGTTATCATTGCAATGAAGTGGGACACACATCTTTCAAATGTCCTAAGAGAGATGATGCTGATAAGAACAAGGAGAGAAGAGTTCATTTGGCACAAGAAGAGGAAAAGAAAGAAGACCAAGAACCAGCACCAGCCTATCCAGTTACAGATGGAGAATTGCTCATGGTAGATAAAGGCAAAATGCAGCAAGCACCACAGGTATCCATTTTCAAAACTAATTGTTTAAGCCATGGAAAAGTATGCAAGTTGATTATAGATTCAGGTTCACATGATAATCTAGTTTCTTGGGATATGGTGCACAAGTTGGGATTGAAAACATTTGATCATCCTAGTCCTTACAAAGCCACTTGGGTAAGTCAAGAACAGCAAGTAAGGGTTAATCAGAGGGCATATGTTGATTTTTCCATTGGTCCATATCATGATTCTATTTTATGTGATGTTATTTCAATGACATGTGGGCATATGATTTTGGGAAGACCATGGCAGCATTTAAGGAGGACAATTCATGATGGTTATACTAATAACTATTTGGTGCACAAAGATGGTAAACAATTTAGATTAATGCCTTTACCTTGTGAGGACAAGAAGGAACATGCCATTATCTGTTTTGGAGAGAAATTGAAGTTGGATGTGCAGGTTAGACAGCAGGAACAATTGCAGCAGAAGAAGGTTTATAACAGTCCTAAAGAGCAGCAAATTGGGGACTTAAATTGCATCAAGGTTGGGGACATTGATTGCCCTATAGGGAGGCAGGAAAGGGAAGGCAAACAAGAAGGAAAAACAGATCCAAATCTCAAGATGGAGAAGGCAGAAACACCACAGCAGCAGAGTCCTAGGCAAGGACACCAAGACATGTTTTATGATGCTAACATTGTTTGTAAGAGCCATGCAGGTAGAAGGAGAAGGATAACCCTTGGAGAGTTCATGTTTCCTGTCATAAATCAGAGGAACACTTCAAAAAGATTGCAGGAGGTTTGGAGTAGATCACATAACTCTTGGGACAAGAGTTTTTTTTATCATGCTGGGGAGTATGGTGCAGGAGCACCTAAGATAATACCTTGGAGCAAGAAGACAAAAATGACCATGGAAGGAACCTATGGAACAAATCAAGTCAATTGGGACACCTTACAACCAATTATGGCATGTTGCAATATTCAAAATGACGTAATAGTCAAATATCTTGAGGGCCCTGGTAAGGACCCTAGGACCAAAAATGATGTAAGTTGGGCCAATAGTGCCCCTAGAGTCAAATAGAGGTGTCTAAGATCAATAAGAAGGTATAATGAACCTAAGAAGATCATACATAGTGAATTAATAAGGTAGGAGTTCATTAAATAAGGTAGAAATCTTTTAAACCAATGTTTTAAATTCAAATTTCTGAATTATGCATTTAGGAGGGAAAGTCAATTTGAGTAGTTTCTTGGTGGTTAAACCAACTCCAACTGATGGGGATTGGTTAAGTAAGTTGGATAGAACTTATGTAAGCATTCCAAGGCATTGGATGTACGGACAAGTACCTTGGAGGGAGTTTAGAGGTGCAAAATTGAATAAAAAACAGAATTTTCTGATTTTTTCTGTAAATCTGCTGTTGCAGGCCGTACCATTTCTTTGTACGGAACTGTTTTGATCTGAAACCAATTGGATGTGGTAGGGGATTGAGTTAAATTTCATTTACAATTTGTTTGAGGTTTTTATAGTGAATTTTGAGGGAGATATCACGTTTTTTCTGGGACTGCCTGTTTGACTGTGAAAACAGGGATTTTGAGGGTTTGCAATGCATTTTTGGACCTTTCCATGAACGTAGGATTCTGATTCTCATGGAATAGGTCCTTATTAACATGTAACATATGTTTCTAACCCTGACAAAGCAGGAGGAGTGTAAATGGGAGAGGTGATCACCATTTAAAGTCAAGGATTGCTTGTGGAAGAGCATTGAAATGGTGGCACGGTTATAGCAGCCGGAGATCCGTCTTAACAAGGTAACCTTTTTATGTTTGGTACTGTCTAATATGATCATGGAGATGGTGTTAGACCTTTGAATGAGGTCTGGAAGTGATTGGAAGTGGGAGATCTAGGAAGCCCTAGGTTTTAGGCCCTAGAAATGAGGTTTTTGTATTCCAAACCATAAATGTGCAAACCATCTGATAAGACCTGGAAAATCCTTGGTTTTGAACCCTTTCCTAAGACTGTTTTTAGGTTTGAAGTGTGTGGGACAAGTTTGTCATAGGGTTCCTTTGTAAAATGGTCAATTTAGGCCTTGTAGGAAGGCAGCAGGGTGTTAGGACAGTCACATTTCGTCCAAAACAACAGTAGGTGAGTTTGAGATATGTTTTAGAACTCAATAGAGGGTATCCAAATCAGTCATTTGTTTCAAGAGTGTTTTGGGAAAGTTTGGAGAAAAGTACAGTTTAGTCGCTGAACAAGACTACAAGGATTAGGCCTGTTTAAGGGGAATTGTCAAGAATCTATCAAATTGGTTTGTGAAACCTTTGGAACCTTGTTGGTTGGGGTAGGTTGAGACCCTAGAAGGTGCTAGAATTCATCTGAGAAGTTGGAATCCAAACTTGAGCCCTTTGGTGGAATTTAGGACACGAGGAAGGCTAGAGAAGTCTTATTGGTTGAAGCCCACAAACTATTGAAACCTTTTGATCTTGTTAGATTATCTTTGGAGACCTAACACCTCTGCATCAGTTCTCTTCCTACAACTATGCACATGCTACAGGTAAGATAAGAGTTTGTGCACATTACAATAATGAAAACCATCATTATTAAATGCTACAACATGCTACAAGTCATCTATGTTACATGCTACAACATTTTTGTTACTATGGAACACAAATGTGCATGCTTACAACACCCAAAACATGTCATCATGCTAGCTCTTACATTCTCTATTTTACTTACATCCTTTATTGACCTCCAAGTGGCCATACTTCTCATACTCACCCATAGTGAGTGAAACGTACTACTTGCTTGCTGTACAAGTGAAAAAATTGAACACAACTCAATTCATAGGAAAAACTTAGAGTGCTAATCAAATGCTCCTACAAATGAAAGCAACTCACACTTATCTCCTTTGCAAATCAAGTAAATACTTTATCCAAGTATCATTACATAATAACATCATTGAATGTTGATGTAGACTCATGTGAGAGTTGTTCTCTCATTGAATGTTGATGCTTTTTTTTCCTTTGTGGTTGCTTACTCTTGCATTTGTCATTTGGGTGAATCTCTAGATGAAGCTTCCAACACTTGTCATAACAATATCCTCCAACCTTGAAATAAGACCAATAGTTGTTAGCTTTGTACATACTCAAAATAAGCTCCTTAGTGGTGTTTGCTTTGTGCATCATTCTACAATTTTTAGTGATGTTTGCTTTGTGCTCCTTCAATGCATTAAGTCTCCAACACACAACTAGGGTTCAGACCTTCATATGAACTAGATGAGGCATCTAACAAGATTATGTTCACCAACTAGAACCAACTAAACCACTTTTCAAGTCACAAGGATCCCCTCTTAGCAACCAATCTGCCCAAGCCCTCAAATCCTAGTAGCCCTACTTAAGGGGTTTTTCTAACTTATTTTCACCATAAAGTTTCAAACCCAAACTTCAATGAATGTTTAGAATACCCATTACCAAGTTGCATAACATATCTTGAACTCAGTATAGACTCCTTTGGACAATATGCCTCAAAACTGACCTTATTCATTGTCCTAAAAGGGTTAATTAGGCCTATAAAAGAACTTGCCTTCAAACTTTCCAAAGACCCCTGAACTCAATAAATAGTCCTTATTCGGGTTGCCAAACTCCCAAATCCACACTCACATTCAAGTGGCACGATCATTTATGATACAAACACAAGAAGGAATTCAAAGCATTGATACCATATTTCACAAATCAACTCAACCATAAACTAAAATCTTGCAATGGCCCAACTAGGTACTTAAGGGCATCATAAGGCATAAGGGCTCCAAGCTATTCCCCAACCCTAACACAAGCATACACCATGTCAATATAATGTATTCAAACTAATTTTGTCTCTAGAAATAGGCCTAATTTGGTCCAATTAACAAAGCAAGTACCCTAGGATTAGTTAATAACCACTCCAAACCTCAAAACAGTAGATCTATATGTCACAAAACTTCAAATTCCACCGTTGGTCAATATAACCATGCTCATCTAGGGTGCAAACTAGAAAACCCTTCATTTCTTCACAAATAAGGGGGTTTTAATGAAAATCTCATATCCACTCCAACCCAGAACAAACTAACACTTGATTCACCTTTAAATAGGCCTGCATGTACTATAGGAACACTTACTTGGCCATGTTGCATTCAAATTCTCAAAGAACCACTATTTAGCCACCTTTTCTACTTGGAAAATGCATGAAAACAGGGTAGAACAAGTTACAACAGAAAAATAGGGCATAACTCCTTATTTCTTCTTCCAAGTTCATCCTCCTCTCTTCTATTCAAACTAGATTCAAGTGTATGTGTGTGTTCAAATGCATACTCCATGACTTATGTATGTTCAAGTTATCTTGATATGAGGTGTCTTATTTAGAAGTTTGTAAAACCTTGTTATTCATTCTGACTATGCTATTCATTGTCATTTTAAAATTTCTAATGATCATTGTCTTATTCTTCATGCTTGTAGAAATCATCATCATGCCAAGGAAACAAGCGAAGACTCTAAAACTAGAAGAGCGTGAAGCTAAGAATGAGAGGAAAAGAGAAAGAATGAGGAGAATTTGGGAAAGTAGGAAATTGTCAACCATACAAGAAGATATTCCACCATTGCCAATTGAAGAGGAATGTGACATGTCTAACGAAGCTAAGAAAGAGATGCAATTGGTGGCACAAAGGGAATGAATTCAAAACCTCCATGCAATGAGGAAAGTGAATCTCCAAATTGGAGGCACTACATCGTCCACAGGTCAACTTGAAGGAACACCATCATTATCTTCTCGAATTAGAGACACTCCATGTTTCACAGGTGAAGTAGAAACCACATCTACATTTTCTTCTCAAGTTGAAGGTACGTCATTTTCAACCTTTTCACCTCCAATTGAAGGTATGTCATCTATCCCATCTCAAGTAAATATTGAAGAAATTTCTAGTGTTCAGTCTACTTTACCAAATAAAATGCCTCCTAGAATTTTGCATCGGAGGCCTAATTTTCTAATTGATATTGATGAGAATGTATTGGAGCCCCATGTAGGATAAGATTCCCTTGCACACTTGCCAAAGATATGCAAATAAAATATGGAAATTATTTTTTGAGAATTTAAATGAAACCAGAAGATGTCAACTCTTTGTTGAACTGATGAGAAATCTAAAATTTAGGCCCACTATGAAGATTCTTGGCCTAATAACATCAAATGCATCAAGTGAAAAATTAATTGTCAAGAATCTAATGAGTGTGTATGAGAGTGTGGATTCCACCTCATGCACCAGCGATAGTAATGCCACACAACATGTCATTACATTGACAATTGTAAGCCAACAAACAAAAAAAACTCGCCTCATTAGAAAGACAAGTCAAGCATTGAAAATAAACAAAAAAACTCTAATGAGAGCCATTGGAAGATGTCAAAGAGTTGAGGATCCAAGCACTAATGAATTGTGAGCATTCTTTGGGAGACTCCCACAAAAAGACAAAGTTGTTGTCGAAGCTTTGAGATCACTAATTGAAGACTTTTGGAAGAATTACACAACAGTATCTCTGAATCAAAGGGATGTGGTAAGAAAGAGAATCGGTAGTCGAAACTGTGAGCGACACCAAAAGCATTTTTTGGAGATGACTCAAACATAGTTTTTTGGTAAATTTCTAGAGAAGTATCCTCAAATTAAAATTTCTCAAAGATATTTTGAAATGCTAAAACCTTTCTTTGTCAAAATAAATCAGACATGCACTACTTGTTGTTGTAGATTACATATTGAGTTTTCTAATCATTTTGATGTTTATCGGTCTATATGTTTAGATTTGCATACTAACAATGTTTTGTAGGATTGTGGCATACGTGGCCCACTAACTACCTCAAGATACTTCACATCAATAATTTTATGTGATAGAGAGGAAGGTCAATTATTCTATAGGAAATTATGCTTGGATGGCACGTGTCAGCTTTGTGGTAGCTTGCAATGTATGCCAATATGTGAACATATGGAAATAACACATGTGGTTGGAAACAAACTAGTAGAGTTCAGCAAGTATAAAACAGTGGCATACAATACAAGAAATGGTAAAGAAGCAAAAAGGTTTGAATGTTGTTACCTTTTGAGTCACCCTTATTTATTTATTGATAATATTTCTTGAAAAAGAGCCGGTTTGCTGTGTTATATTTTTGGTCATACCTTTGCTTCTTAAATCGACTCTTGGTCCTTCAATTTTTACCCATTTATCGTCTTTGTGAGTGAGGGTACTTAAGGTTTGAACCTTTGAACCTGAACCCTTCTCAAAGTTCAAAGTTCAAATGGTTTGATATGCCTAAAGTGTCTCGAACAATAAGTTGTTGTTCTGTGTATTTCAAATGTCTTCGAGTTTTCGGGTTGAACTTAAACCCTTTTATGCAAAGTTCAATGGTTCAATGGTCTAAGGTTCAATATTCCCATAAGTGAATCCTTTGCCCATTTATGTGATTCAATTGGTATGGCCGAACCACCACATTGAACCACGCCTAAAGGTTTAATGGTTCAATAGTTCAAAGTTTTGATGATTTTGGTTTCATTTATTCCCATGGCTTTCTGAGTCAAATTTAGCGGGAAAGTTGGAGGAAAATATGTCAGAGACTCATTATGAAACCGAGAGTTCTAATTTGGCAGAGGTTACGGATAATCATTATACCATCATGATGGTGCGTGAATAATACTCGCTATTAATGAAGAGGTCAGAATTCATGTCTTTTCAAATATTTTTGGCACGTATTGCTCTGAGTGATAATTATTCAATATGGTTAATGCCATTATTAACTAAGAACAAGCCGAATTCAGCAAGTAAACATACTGTGCAACGTAGAGGAGGATAGCGCAGGAAGTGTAAGGTTCTTGTTACTCAAATTTCATAGTGAATTCAGATATCTTGAAGGTGAGTTCTGTTCCTCCTATGTGCTATTCCTATTTCTTAGCTGGAAAGAAGAATTTCTTGAGTTTCTATCATTATTTTCAAAATTTGAAGTGTTTTTCATTGTAATCCTCCAAGTATGGCTTTGAAATCTACATGTTTGGGGAGTGAACATGGTCCTAGTCTTACCTATTCTCACTCTAAATTTGGGGATACTGCATTGGTACAATATGATTTAGAAGAATTTAGAGAAAGGTCTAGAAACCCTATGCAAACCCCCATGATGAAGAAAATAATAGACAGTGGTTTAGTTGAAGATGTGGCTTTTCCCAAGGCTGTATACTACCCAGAACTGGTTCAGGAATGTATAAATAGGTATGAACCTCAAAACAGGTGCATCAGAAGTGCAAATGGTGATGTGTTGTTTCATGTCAATAGACAAACCCTCATGTCCGTAGTGAAGATACCGCCTAAAGAGGCATATTCCAACCTTGATATTACCTCTTCCTATGGGTATTTCTCATAGAAGAAATTGACTTATAAAAGTGTGATAGCAAGGAACTGGCTACTGAAATTTCAAAAGGGTGGTTCAAGGTTGCCCAGACCACTTACTAGGGATCATCTGATTAAAGAAGTGAGGGATATTGTGGTACTATTGCACAGATTGAAGGGCAGTCAACATGCATATTATTGGGAGGATTAGATGTACTTTTTCATACAAGTTATCTTCCAAGGAGAGCAATATTTAGATTGGGCAGAAATTGTGGCCAATTATTTGCATCAAGGTTTGAGTAATTGTCTAGGTGACAGAGATTTTTATATGTCTTCGTACTTATTTTATTGCCTGGCATCAACAAGAGAATGGTTTGATCTACCTCATCCACCCTTGGCTGAGGATAGCAGGATTTATGAATATTATTCATAGTTGCAGAAACAAAATTGTTATGAAAATTATAAAAGGGTTAATGATGTTTTCACTGGAAGAATGACTTATGAACTGGCGGGTAATCTAGGTAAAAGGATGTCCAATGAAGCAATGCAACTGATTAGCATTTATGGTAGCTTCTTTATTCAATTTTCTGAGTTCACTTACATCAGAGTTGGAGGATTTGATGATGAACTTGTTAAGCTACCCAGATATGTGTTCGACCGTTTCATGTTGATAGAGGTGTGCAGACAGCTAGCACATGTAGATAAGAAGTTCTCGACGAAGAAGGGTTTTGGTATCTCTTTTCCCATCAAACTTGGGCATTACTTGTGCCAATCAAAATCTGATGCTTTGAATTCAGAGGTGAACCTCAAAAGTTTAATTTTTAGTTCTTCACTGCCAGGTCTCAATTTGACAGCAAAGGATTTGTCAGAGATAACCTAGATCCTGGAGTAGGGCTTTCACACATTCCTAACCTAGAGGATTACTGGGAAGACTGTTCAAATGACTTTGAGGTCAGGAGAAGACTGTGGTGTAGGTTCTCTTTAGGGCAGATAATTACTCTCAATTTAAATATGGATATTTCTAGAATTATTGATGATGGGGAACAAGTGATTGATCCGCAGTTTGAACGAGTAGAGCAATTATGTATTCCAGAAGTTGACTGGAGAAAAAGGGAGGAAGATAGGATTGAAGTTAAAACTCTTCTAGTGATAAAGAGAACCGAGAAATTGTTAAGGGAAAAGAGACAGGAAGGGAGTCAGGATAAAAATGCCCAACAATTCACCTCAATGATTGAATCATCACTTCCCATAGGCTCTTCTAACCAACCTATTACTATCTGTGGTGCAGGTGCTTCCAAGTCATCAACTAGAAGGAGCCCTACTACTAAGAAATCTAGAAGAGCCCTCACAGCTATTTTACCCCCTCGTGCTACCAGGTTGAGGACCAAAAGTAAAAGAAAGGAACAACTTCCCGAAACAATAGTTGTAGATTTGAATTCAGTGGAAGATTCAAGGGAACCTATGGGTGATAAGGAATCAAGTCCACATAGAACAGAGGAAGTTGATACTGGGCCACAGTCAGAGGTCATTCTAGAGACCCCTGAGATGTTAACAATTTCAAATGTATCCTTTGATGGGTTGGACCCTGGAAAGGAAACCTTAACCCCTGCACCTAAGTGGCTAGAGAGTTCTATCTCTGACAAGAGAAAAATAATTCCTTTTGCTATCCCCTTAGAGGACATGGTGAGCAAATGTTTAGGAAAAACACCCAAGTCTAAGAAGCTAAAGATGACATCCAAAATAAACATTGATCCAAATATTGGAAACTGGAGTGCTGAGATAGCCAAACCAGTGACTGAGGAGGAGGTACAAGATCCAACTGTGTAGGATTTCATTGTTGAGAGAGTGGATCTCGGTACTGCTTCAAGACCTGCAGATGTTCATCACCTTGAAGAATCCACCAAGATGATAGTTAGTCAAACTTGGAAGGACGAAAAGGACAAAAGGGAATTAAAGCAGACTCTGCATTCAATGGTAGAGTACATTGATGCTATCCACAACCCTAACCTATAGCTAGTTTCACAGCTCTCCCTGTCTTTCAACCCAAAATCACCAGCTAACCAGAAGATATTGGATCAAGTTCACAGAAACAAGATGGTGGCAAAGACATTTGATAGTTGGTTGGACCGCATTGTAGAGAAGGGAACTGAATACATTCGTGAACTCAAGAATATATATGATCTGACTGCTACCACCATTGAGGACCTTAAAGCACAGATTACTGCTTGGGTGAAAGATGAAGGTAAATGGGTAAATGTGATAAATCAGATTGATGAAGTTCTGAAATTTGGGTTAGTGAAGTTTCTGACAGAAAAGAGCCTGACTGGTTTGGATGAAGATCTATTATATGTGAATAAGAAAAATATTGAATGGAGAAATTCCATATCACGGCAGGGACGCTTTGAACTTACAAAGTTGATTAAAGAAATAACTGAACTCACTCAATTGCTACAGCATGACTTGCAATGCATTGATGTTAAATACTTAAGGGATGACGGGAAACCAGAGGATGATGTTGACGTAGTGGTTCAATCCTTTAAGGATAAAATTAACTTTGTCAAAGAAAATGACAATATCTTAATTGAAGATTTCTCTCGAATCTCTAAGGTGGAGTCTCTACTTTACCTCTGTATCGATGCACTTCCAGAGCATAAAGGAAAAATTGGGAAAATGCGAAAGGGATAAAGAAGTTTGGAAATCAAGAGTGAAACACATAGGCATCCCCAACTTCCCGAAGATTCAAGAGTTTGTTGCAGCTTTTCAGGAGTGGAAGACTCAACGTGCTTCCCAAACCACTGATGGTAAATCTGGAGATGCAAATCTGTTGTCCCAATCATGATCTTATTGGTTCACTTTCTTTTATTTAGTTCCTCTGTTATGCTTTCCGTAATCTTGATCTTTAAATCAGTTGGTTATAAACTAAATCCCATATGGGTCAGAGTTACTTTAACTCTGGGTTTGATTTGCTTGATGACATGATTAAGACATTCATATATATAGGTTTTTAAATCTTTTAAAAGGATATAGAAAGTTAGGAAAAGAAGAGTAAAAAAGGGGAATTTTAGCTAAACTATTTTATGGTTTTACATTATGTGATGATTGTTTGAGAAATTTTTCATCTGTGAATGAGAAGAAGAAACAATTACTGCTTACTTGGATCTATGCATCTGAGTGTTTGGAATTAGATTATGTGAAATCTCCTTTCATCTGGTAATTGCTCTTTTATTGGACAACTTGTCATATGTGTTATATTATTTATTGGTTTAGCAAATTCATATGTATGTGTTCATGTATTTGAATGTATCAAAAGTAGAATCTGTGCATTCTATTACTCACTGTTACTACATAAATTTACCGCATTCATAACATAGTTATGTATGAATGTCAGTTTGACTTAAGCATTTTTTGGTTAAAAGTGCATTTAGATAGTTGAATAGATTAAATTCATTGGAAATCTTAAAGGGAGCTATACGTAAATTCAGAGGGAAACTAATTTAAAAAGTTCACCCATTTGTTGTTTAACTCATTTGTTCTCCAAAGAGGGGTATAGAGTCAGAATAAAACATTTCAGAATAAGGACAAATATGTTAGCCAACAGTTTTTGGCGACTGTACTGGGGAAGAAAATCACTAATTAAAAGATTGGTCCCCTGAATATGAAGCAACAATGGTGCTTCCACATGAAAACATAATTCCTTTTCTACAGCCCAATCTTGGATTTTAGGAGGAGCAGGAAGACATTATTGGCTAGTTGAATACCCTTGCTTGGCGTACTCGTCAGAATAGTGAAGATTACAGAAGAGCAAGCAGAGTATTAGAGCAAGAAGAGGAGTTGGCCGATAACCTGAGATTGATGTTACTTAGGTAGAGAAGAAGGTAGGCACAAAATGTAGCAAGAAATCAAATCCTTGAAGCACAAAGAAATCAAGAACAACACAGAAATTAATAACTGCCTATCTAGCTACAATATTTTAAGCTAGATTCTAGACCGTATACCAGGTCTTTGAGAAGAGAGGGAGTTGAGGATTCTACCTTTCAAGCACTGCAAAATTTTAATTTTCCTTATATCCCTACTCGTGCAAGAAGAGCTAGAAGTAGACCCCCTAGTCCCCCTAAACCTTCTACCTCCCCTGTCTGTCAAGCTTTAACTCTTTCAGGCACCGTTATCCCCTTAGCTATAAATTTTCTACCCATGGCCCAACCTTGGGGAGCAGCCATAGGGCCTCTAAACCTAGGGGCTAACCTAAATCCTTTACCTAAAAATGTAAGAGAAAATTTGCCCAGGTTCAATGGAGACAGCAAACAATCACCAGAAGAACATTTGTGTGGCTTTGTAGCAGCATGTAGTGTGTTAGGTGTACAACACCAAGATGTTGCCATAAGGCTCTTTGTGCAGACTTTGACTGACACTGCGGCACAATGGTTCTACCACCTAACTAATTCCTCAATTTCAAATTGGAATGACATGAAAACTACTTTTGAAAATAGGTTCAAAAGTGCAAAGGATGAGCATTACCTCCTTGCACAGTTGACTCAGCTTAAGAAAGAGATTCATGAACCTATGAGGGAATTCATGGCTAAATTTAACAGAATTGTGAACAAAATCCCTGCTGCTAAAAGACCAACTGGCGAAAATCTAAAATGTTTTTTTATTAATTCTATGCCTCCTGATATTAGCTTCCATCTCAGGAGGGGTGTAATTGCTGATTTACCAGCTGCACAAGCCTTGGCAGTCGGGTTAGAGGATGATCTCATTATGGCCGGTAAATGGAAGAAAGAGGTCTAGATGCCAAATTCCCAGCTTTCATCATCTATGGATCATGTAGTGCAAAAGTTGGTGAATGATATGATTGCCTTAAAGAGGCAACTACCTAAAACTGGTGCTCACTTCCAACAACCGTATCAAGATATAAGCAGAAGAAATTGGAATCACCAAGCAAATACTGGTAGAGCTTTACCCCTGACATCAGCATAGCCAAGACTGGCTATTGAAGCTCCTCCTGGGAGGGGAAATATGTGTATCTTTCATTTGACTACCGACCATGATGGAAACTCCTGCCTAGAAATGCTCAGGTATGCCCAGATGACTGCTACTCAAGATATGCTAGGGGAATCCACCAAAGAAGAAAGGAACTTTGAGGAACCTGGCAGCTCTGAAATACACTTCCTTGAATATGAGTCTGATTCAGAAAGGGGAGGTGAAATGTTGGTTACCCTTGAAGATCCTTCATGCGCCGTGCTCACTAGGAGTCAGAGGAATACGAGACCCTCTAATACTCAAGAAGTACCTGGCAAAGGTAAGGAGCCTCTAACTAGAACTCATGATGCTAATTTGAAGGCTCAGGAAAATAGATATTTAGATAGAAATGATCCAGATGCTTCTTTTGATATTGTAGATTTCTATAAGTCTACAAAAATTCAAATTTCTCCTATTGAGTATCTCAAGTTGAAGCCTAATGAGCTTGACAAACTGGTTAAACATGTTAAGGGTGGTCCTGCACAAGCTAAATCTGAGAATCAATTAGAGGTTGATACTGAATCCCCCATTGCTTGACTATTTGCTTCCTCATCCAATTCATCCTTGGCTGCCCCTAAAATGACTCCCAATTCATCAACCAATGCTCCTTATACTGATTTGAAACCTAATCCTTTCTATGTGTCTTTGTTTATCAATGGTCATAAACTTAGTAACTGTATTATAGATTTAGGAGCCTCTGATAACATTATGCCCTCCTCTGTGGCTAAAGCCCTAGGGTTATCACTCACAAAAACATTTGGTAGATGTTATTCTATGGATGGAAAATAGGTTTCCTTACTTGGGCAGATTAAGGATGCACGAGTCACTCTTGCAGCTTACCCTGACAAAAAAGTGAAATTGACTATTTTGGTAGCAGATATTCCTGCTAGTTATGGAATGCTTTTGAGCAGGACATTTTGCAAGGACTTGGGTGGACAAATCAAATTGGATTGGTCAGAAGCCACAATCCTAGTGGGAAAGTAGAAAGTGAAGCTGGAACCTGAGCCCAAGTGCAAGTTCACTGTCTACCCCTCTGATGATCCCAAGGCCCATATTTTGTTTGAGGAATGTGAATTTGGTAACTATTTTCTGTCCTCTAAATAGAGTTTTGGAGTAAACCCTAACGAAGAATTAATGCAAAGATCTGTACATTCTGATGACCTATGGGTTATGGAATTTGATGGCAGTTGTGCTACTATTGGTTCAGGGGCTGGGGTTGTGTTGATCTCACCTGAAGGTGAAATTTTTTCTTATTCTTTTAAGCTAGACTTCAAAAACACAAACAATACTACAGAATATGAAGCTTTACTGCTTGGGATATTTGAAGCCAAAGGAAGGGGTGTGAAGGTACTTAAGGTGAAGGGTGATGCTGAATTAATTGTGAAACAGGTAAGGGGGATCTTTTCTGTTAAGAATGAAAGACTAAAGCATTACAGAAATAGGGTATGGGATGAGATCGAATATTTTGATGCCTTCTCTATCGAAACAATTCCTAGAGATCAAAACTCCCGAGCAGATTCTTTAGCAGTATCAGCTTCTCTCCTTTTGCCACATCCAGATTTCAAAAAAGATTCTTATAGAATAGAAATGGTATATCACCCTAATGTCCTCGACAATGCTGAGAGCTGGCAAGTTTTTGAGAGTGATAATCAGATCAGAAAGTTTTTAGAGAATGCTCAAATGTTCCTGGGGACCTATTTTGAAGGTTCTGAAATAGAGTGTAAAGAATTCAGTCCTAACCCTGGGATTAATCCAAAAGATGACGTGATTTAGTTAAAGGGAAACAAAATTCCTAAAGGGCTGGTCTATTTAGAACATCTGTTTTCTCGAAGAGATGAATATATTAGAGGCAAACCTCCTTATAATCCTGATAAAGTAGAAGATTATGAGAAAGTAAACATTGGGGATGAGGCTGATCCTAAATGGGTACCATTGGTAGGTGCTGCTCTTTAGAGGAGAAAAACAAATTAATCAAAGTATAAGGATGTTTTCGCCTGGTGCTATGATGATCTCAAAAATTTTAGACATGGACAATTTTAACACCATATTCCTTTGAAAGCAAATGCAGCTCCATTCAGGCAGAAGCTGAGGAATTATAATCCAAAAGTTGCTGAAGCCATTTTTAAGGAAATTGATAAGATGTTGAAAGCTAGAATTATTTATCCAATCCATCACTCCACTTGGGTGGCAAATATTGTTCTAGTACGAAAGAAGAATGGAGAAATAAGAATCTGTGTTGACTTTAGGAACTTAAACTAGGCCAGCCTGAAAGATAACTATCCATTACCTGTGATGGACCACATCTTGTAGACAGTTGCTGGGTCTGAAATGATGTCTATGCTGGATGGTTTCTTAGGTTACAATCAGATAGGTGTGGCTGCAGATGATCAACATAAGACTTCTTTCACTATGCCTCAGGGAACTTTTGCCTATAACCGAATGCCCTTTGGCTTGAGTAATGCGGGAGCAACTTTTCAGCAGGCAAAGGATTCATCTTTTAGAGATCTGAAGGATAGAATTATTGTTATTTATCTTGATGATCTGACTATTTTTTCTAGAAATAGAGGAGATCACCTGAGAGATCTAGAGACTGTTTTGCAAAGGTGCCGAAGCCATGGCATCTCACTCAATCCCAAGAAGTCAGTTTTTTGTGTGACTGAGGGAAAATTGTTGGGACACCTAGTCTCAAAAGACAGAATCAGAATTGATCTAGAGAGGGTCAGGGTGATTCAACAGCTTAGTCTCCCTTCAAATAGAACTGGAGTCAAGTCCTTCTTTGGTCAAATCAATTTTCTTAGAAGGTTCATTCCTAACTTTGCTGAGATTACAAAACACATTGTTGGAATGATGAGCGAGAAACAGCCATTCAAGTGGAATGAAGCTGCTAAGAAGGCATTTGAAGATATCAAAGAAGTGATTGCAAACACTCCCACTTTGGTAAATCCTAATTTTCAAAAAGATTTTATTATTTACTGTTATGCTTCGGAACATACCATGTCAGGTATTTTGTTACAGAAAAATGAATCGGATGAAGAGGTTCCCATAGCCTTCATGAGCGTTCCCCTTAAAAAGCATGAGCTGAAATATTCTTTGGTTGAAAAACAAGCTTTCCCTGTGGTTAAAACTATTAAACAATTCATATATTATATACTTCATTCTGATTCAGTTGTATTTGTTTCAAATTCAGCTGTGAAAAGTATTTTGACTCAGCAAGAAGTGGGATTAAACAATAGAGCAACGTGGGTTGCTAAAATCCAGGAATATGATCTGGAAGTTAAGCCTACTAAGCTAATCAGGGGTCAAGGCTTATGTAAGTTGATTGCTGAGAACAAAGAACAAGAAGGAGAAGGACTCCCCACAGTCTTATTGGTAAGCTTGCAGGACTCATGGTTTCTAGATGTGGCACACTATCTTACATATGGGGATTGCCCTAATCACTTAACTCCTAAAGAGAAAAGAAACCTGAAGCTAAAAGCGGTGAAATATGTTATTTGGGGAGATGTCCTTTACAAGAAAGGATTAGACGGAACTTTCCTGAGGTGTGTAGAGAAAGAGCAACAGGATAAGCTCTTGGAAGTTTTCCATAATGAAGCTTGTGGTGGACATTTTTCTTCTTTAGTTATAGCTTTCAAAATCCTCAGAAATTGTTACTACTGGCCAAGGATGTTTAAGGATGCATATAGATGGGTGGCTAATTGTGAAAAATGTAAAATGTTCTCAGGAAGGCCACAACTTGCAGCTCTACCTTTGAGGCCCGTTGTTATTGAAGAACCCTTTAAACAATGGGGATTGGATTTTATTGGGCCTATCTCACCCTCGTCAAGTGTGGGACATACCCACATCTTAACAGCAACTGATTATTTCACAAAATGGGTTGAAGTAGCCCCTGTAAAAAGAATGACTTCGGAGGTGGTTTGTAATTTTCTTAAAGAAAACATTTTGGTACGATTTGGTGTTCCCCAAAAGATTGTAACAAATAATGCTACCAGTTTCTCTTCAGTTGAAATGACTTCTTTTTGTTATGAACATAGTATATCTCTCTCCCATTCATCAGATTACTATCCCCAAGGGAATGGACAAGCTGAGTCTAGTAATAAGAACCTGATTGCTATCATGAAGAAATTGGTGAGTGACAACCCTAGAGATTGGCATAAGAGACTGTATGAAGCACTCTAGGCCGACAGAATAACTCTGAAAAGAGCAATTGGGATGACACCTTTTGAATTAGTTTATGGAATAGGTGCCCAATTATCTTTGCCTCTGGAGCTATCTATAGCTAAGCTACAAATTGTAATCGAGGACCAATACTTCCAAGATTCCTTGAAGAAGAGGATTATGTATTTAACTAAGATTGAAGAAGAGAGAAATGAGTTGGTCGACCGGATTACTATACATCAAGCCAGAGTTAAAGAAATTTTTGACAGGAAAACAAGACCCAGGAAGTTTATGGAAGGAGATGAAGTATTATTGTGGGATAGAAGAAGAGAACCAAAAGGTGCACATAGCAAATTTGACTCGCTTTGGAAAGGACCTTTCAAAATTCACCAGGTGTTGGGTCCAAATTCTTTTAAATTGGAATATCCTGATGGAGCTATTTTACCCCTATCCTATAATGGATAGGATCTCAAGTTATATCATCTGTAAACAAGGTCCCCTATTTTGTACATAGTCTTCCCTTTTGTTTGGTTTTGTGTTTTCCTTTCCCATTTTTGTTTTGTCCCGTTTTGTTCCCTTTTCTTCTCTATTTTCCTTTTTCTGTGAAACCAGAGCTTCTGAGTTCTCTGCATTTTGCCATAAAATGCAGTCCCCAGTCAGAGCCAATGTTACCTTTTGAGTCACCCTTATTTATTTATTGATAATATTTCTTGAAAAAGAGCCGGTTTGCTGTGTTATATTTTTGGTCATACCTTTGCTTCTTAAATCAACTCTTGGTCCTTCAATTTTTACCCATTTATCATCTTTGTGAGTGAGGGTACTTAAGGTTTGAACCTTTGAACCTGAACCCTTCTCAAATTTTAAAGTTCAAATGGTTCGATATGCCTAAAGTGTCTCGAACAGCAAGTTGTTGTTCTATGTATTTCAAACGTCTTCGAGTTTTTGGGTTGAACTTAAACCCTTTTATGCAAAGTTCAATGGTTCAATGGTTTAAGGTTCAATATTCCCATAAGTGAATCCTTTGCCCATTTATGTGATTCAACTGGCATGGTCAAACCACCACATTGAACCACGCCTAAAGGTTCAATGGTTCAATAGTTCAAAGTTTTGGTGATTTTGGTTTCATTTATTCCCGTGGCTTTCTGAGTCAAATTTAGTGGGAAAGTTGGAGGAAAATATGTCAAAGACTCATTATGAAACTAAGAGTTCTAATTTGGCGAAGGTTACGGATAATCATTATACCATCATGATGGTGCATGAATAATACTTGCTATTAATGAAGAGGTCATAATTCATGTCTTTTCAAATATTTTTGGCACGTATTACTCTGAGTGATAATTATTCAATCTGGTTAATGCCATTATTAACTAAGAACAAGCCAAATTCAGCAAGTAAACATACTGTGCAACGCAGAGGAGGATAGCGCAGGAAGTATAAGGTTCTTGTTACTCAAATTTCATAGTGAATTCAGATATCTTGAAGGTGAGTTCTGTTCCTCCTATGTGCTATTCCTATTTCTTAGTTGGAAAGAAGAATCTCTTGAGTTTCTGTCATTATTTTCAAAATTTGAAGTGTTTTTCATTGTAATCCTCCAAGTATGGCTTTGAAATCTACATGTTTGGGGAGTGAACATAGTCCTAGTCTTACCTATTCTCACTCTGAATTTGGGGATACTGCACTGGTACAATATGATTTAGAAGAATTTAGAGAAAGGTCTAGAAACCCTGTGCAAACCCCCATGATGAAGAAAATAATAGACAATGGTTTAGTTGAAGCTGCGGCTTTTCCCAAGGTTGTATACTGCCCAGAATTGGTTCAGGAATGTATAAATAGGTATGAACCTCAAAACAGGTGCATCAGAAATGCAAACGATGATGTGTTGTTTCATGTCAACAAACAAACCCTCATGTCCGTAATGAAGATACCGCCTAAAGAGGCATATTCCAACCTTGATATTACCTCTTCCTATGGGTATTTTTCAGAGAAGAAATTGACTTATAAAAGTGTGATAGCAAGGAACTGGCTACTAAAATTTCAAAAGGGTGGTTCAAGGTTGCCCAGACCACTTACTAGGGATCATCTAATTAAAGAAGTGAGGGATATTGTGGTATTATTGCACAGATTGAAGGGTAGTCAACATGCGTATTATTGGGAGGATTGGATGTACTTTTTCATACAAGTTATCTTCCAAGGAGAGCAATATTTAGATTGGGTAGAAATTGTGGTCGATTGTTTGCATCAGGGTTTGAGTAATTGTCTGGGTAACAGAGATTTTTATATGTCTTCGTACTTATTTTATTGCCTGGCATCAATAAGAGAATGGTTTGATCTACCTCATGCACCCTTGGATGAGGATAGCAGGATTTATGAATATTATTCACAGTTGTAGAAACAAAATTGTTATGAAAATTATAAAAGGGTTAATGATGTTTTCACTGGAAGAATGACTTATGAACTGGTGGGTAATCTGGGTAAATGGATATCCAATGAAGCAATGCAACTGATTAGCATTTATGGTAGCTTCTTTATTCAATTTTTTGAGTTCACTTAGATCAGAGTTGGAGGATTTGACGGTGAACCTGTTAAGCTACCCAGATATGTGTTTGACTGTTTCATGCTGATAGAGTTGTGCAGACAGCTAGCACATGTAGATAAGAGGTTCTCGACAAAGAAGGGTTTTGGTATCTCTTTTCCCATCAAACTTGGGCATTACTTGTGCCAGTCAAAATCCAATGCTTTGAATTTGTAGGTGAACCTTAAAAAGTTCAATTTTTAGTTCTTCACTACCAGGTCTCAATTTGACAGCAAAGGATTTGTCAGAGATAACCTAGATCCTGGAGTAGGGCTTTCACACATTCCTAAGCTAGAGGATTACTGGGAAGACTGTTCAAATAAGTTTGAGGTCAGGAGAAGATTGTGGTGTAGGTTCTCTTTAGGGCAGATAATTACTCTTAATTTAAATATGGATATTTCTGTAATTATTGATGATGGGGAACAAGTGATTGATCCACAGTTCTAACAAGTAGAGCAATTACCTATTCTAGAAGTTGACTAGAGCAAAAGGGAGGAAGATAGGATTGAAGTTAAAACTCTTCTAGTGATAAAGAGAACTGAGAAATGGTTAAGGGAAAAGAGACAGGAAGGGAGTCAGGATAAAAATGCCCAACAATTCACCTCAATGATTGAATCATCACTTCCCATAAGCTCTTCTAACCGACCTATTGCTATCTATGATGCAGGTGCTTCCAAGTCATCAACTGGAAGGAGCCCTGCTACTAAGAAATATAGAAGAGCCCTCACAGCTATTTTACCCCCTCGTGCTACCAGGTTGAGGACCAAAAGTAAAAGAAAGGAACAACTTCCTGAAACAATAGTTATAGATATGAATTCAGAGGAAGATTCAGGGGAAGTTATGGGTGATAAGGAATCAAGTCCACACAGAACAGAGGAAGTTGATACTGGGCCACAGTCAGAGGTCATTCTAGAGACCCCTGAGATGTTAAGAATTTAAAATGTATCCTCTGATGGGTTGGACCCTGAAAAGGAAACCTTAACCCCTGCACCTAAGTGGCTGGAGAGTTCTATCTCTGACAAGAGAAAAATGATTCCTTTTGCTGTCCCCTTAGAGGACATGGTGAGCAAATGTTTAGGAAAAACACCCAAGTCTAAGAAGCTAAAGATGACATCCAGAATAAACATTGATCCAAATACTGGTAACTAGAGTGCGTAGATAGCCAAACTAGTGACTGAGGAGGAGGTACAAGATCCAACTATGCAGGATTTCACTGTTGAGAGAGTGGATCTCGGTACTGCTTCAAGAGCTACAGAAGTTCATCACCTTGAAGCATCCACCAAGAGGATAGTTAGTCAAACTTGGAAGGATGAAAAGGACAAAAGGGAATTAAAGCAGACTCAAAATCACCAGCTAACCAGAAGATATTGGATCAAGTTCAAAGAAACAAGATGGTGGCAAAGACATTTGACAGTTGGTTGGACCGCATTGTAGAAAAGGGAACTGAATACATTCGTGAACTCAAGAATATATACGATCTGACTGCTACCACCATTGAGGACCTTAAAGCACAAATTACTGCTTGGATGAAAGATGAAGGTAAATGGGTAAATGTGATAAATCAGATTGATGAAGTTCAGAAATATGGGTTAGCGAAGTTTCTGACAGAAAAGAGCCTGACTGGTTTGGATGAAGATCTATTATATGTGAATAAGAAAAATATTGAATGGAGAAATTCCATATCACGACAGGGATGCTTTGAACTTACAAAGTTGATTAAAGAAATAACAGAACTCACTCAATTGCTGCAGCATGACTTGCAATGCATTGATGTTAAATACTTAAGGGACAGCGGGAAACCAGAGGATGATGTTGACACAGTGGTTCAATCCTTTAAGGATAAAATTAACTTTGTCAAAGAAAATGACAATATCTTAATTGAAGATTTCTCTTGAATCTCTAAGGTGGAGTCTCTACTTTACCTCTGTATCGAAGCACTTCCAAAGCATAAAGGAAAAATTGGGAAAATGCAAAGGGATAAAGAAGTTTGGAAATCAAGAGTGAAACACATAGGCATCCCCAACTTCCCGAAGATTCAAGAGTTTGTTGCAGCTTCTCAGGAGTGGAAGACTCAACGTGCTTCCCAAACCACTGATGAAAAATCTGGAGATGCAAATCCGTTGTCCCAGCCATGATCTTATTGGTTCACTTTCTTTTATTCAGTTCCTCTGTTATGCTTTCCATAATCTTGATCTTTAAATCAGTTGGTTAAAAACTAAATCCCATATGGGTCAGAGTTACTTTAACTCTGGGTTTGATTTGCTTGATGACATGATTAAGACATTCATATATATAGGTTTTTAAATCTTTTAAAAGGATATAGAAAGTTAGGAAAAGAAGAGTAAAAAAGGGGAATTTTAGCTAAACTGTTTTATGGTTTTACATTATGTGATGATTGTTTGAGAAATTTTTCATCTGTGAATGAGAAGAAGAAACAATTACTACTTACTTGGATCTATGCATCTGAGTGTTTGGAATTAGATTATGTGAAATCTCCTTTCATCTGGTAATTGCTCTTTTATTGGACAACTTGTCATATGTGTTCTATTAGTTATTGGTTCAGCAAATTCATACGTATGTGTTCATGTATTTGAATGTATCAAAATTAGAATCTGTGCATTCTATTACTCACTGTTACTGCATAAATTTACCGCATTGATAACATAGTTATGTATGAATGTTAGTTTGCCTTAAGCATCTTCTGGTTAAAAGTGCATTTGGATAGTTGAATAGATTAAATTCATTGGAAATCTTAAAGGGAGTTGTACCTAAATTCAGAGGGGAACTAATTTAAAAAGTTCACCCATTTGTTGTTTAACTCGTTTGTTCTTCAAAGAGGGGTATAGAATCAGAATAAAACATTTTCAGAATAAGGACAAATCTGTTAGCCAACAAATATGTTATTCAGAAGATTCAAGTGTATCAGTTTATACCTATATTTTGTGACAACATAGTGTATGAGTATGTAAGACATGCCCATAGAGCTCGATGGTTGGACTTGCAATTCAAGTTATGCAAGGACACATTTCTAGTTGGTAGCATTGTTTCAGTCGTCGACTTTGCAGAGAACTACAGTCTACAGCCACAATGTGAGGTGCAATCCCAATATTATAACTCAACACAGGTTTCTATATTTGTGCACATCGCATTCATTCATGCGAATAATAGTATAGAGGATGATAGAAAGATCATAAGTGAGTATCATTTTTATATAAGCGATGATTACATGCATTCCACGGAGTTCGTGCATGGTTGTTTTTAGGTGTTCTACAATGATCTAGCTAGAAGGGGCATATCATTCAGTCAGCATATCATATAGTCAGATAAATGTGCATCACAATTTAAGAACTTACAGAATTTCTATTGGCTGAGTAGGAGGCATAATATTACAGGTGTTCAGCATATGTGGAACTTTTGTGAGGCCAGGCATGGAAAGGCAGAGCATGATGGTACAGGAGCATGTATCAAAAGAGCCATAGCATGAGAACAGTTAAAGTATAAAGATAATGCAAAGCTGACTAATGCAAAATCAATCGTCGAGTGGTGTAATGCTTTGATGGGTCCAGGTAATCAAGGTAAGTCTTCAGTTCATAGATTTTTTTGGTTGATAGATTATACTAACATTGCACCATATGAGGACTATTGTACACTGACAGGATCAAGTGAGCTACACTCTATCAAAAGCTCAATTGCAGGTTCATGGAGTATACATACGCGAAAGATGGCGTGCTTTTGTTTTGCATGTACAATTCAAGCCTAGAATGAGTGCAAGTCAAGGGAGTGGGTTGACGAATGGTAGTTCAGTTATCTTTGCCCACTTGACATGTATTGACCCCCGACAGCACTAGGATTGACATAGATGGAATCGTCAGTTGACTTTGACCACATATCAGATCTAGTTCAACCAAGTAATATATCTACTTACATAGTTAAATTTGAAATTCCTAATGTTATCTTAAACTTTGTAGTATTTTTCTAATGTTGTGGAAATTTCGTCTAATTTGCTGCACATATCATTGTAGGGCATGTTTATACAGTTATTGCAGATGAAGATAACGAAGAGGGAACAAATTATTACTTGTGTCATGTTGAGGCCAATAATAAATTGGAGGCCCTAGTTACAGATGGAGAAAACATCGAATACCCTACAGGCTCAGTGGTCGTTACTGGAACATGGCTTAGAAGGTACCCACATAAAAGTCTTAATGTTTGGTTGTTTGAGGACTTTGACACGCATTGGAAGATTCTTCATTACTCCAAGCTTGTTGTGGCAACCAATGTTCATTTGATACAATATCAAGGTAGACCTTTGAACAAGACCTTGTGGAAGGTGCGTGACTTTGACCATGAGGCCATACTTGACACAATAAAGAGTAGAGAAGACCCAGATGGTTCATTGGATTAATTTGTAAGTATGCATAAAACTTTCCTAGATGGTTACATGTACTTTGTTTTGTATATAAATAGTAGTATAAATTGCTTCCCTCTAGTATATTTATGTTTAGTCAATTTTACTTTTTGATGCTTCTCACAGGAGGTCACAACTCCAGTCCGTCCAACTATGGATAAAGAATCTCAAGAAAAGATGATGGAGAGTGATCATTAGATGGTGGTAAGTGATCAATTACATAAGAGATAGATATTTCATGTACATTTCATTTGATTTGTTTCATGAGGTTAGATCTAAGTAATGGATGAAGTTGATCCTAATTGGTCTTAATCATGTTCACTCGTGTTTCACTCATGTCATATCAAGATTCATGTCAAAGGGTTTGGATGTTATTTCATAACATTCATGTTTATCATGTTACAATAGTAGCACATAGTTGTTTATGTCATTGGTTCATGCCATTGGATCATTGGATTTTGGTTGTGCTTCTTCATCATAACATGTCATGCTTTCAGGAGTTAGATTGGGTTGTGGTTCTTCCTCATGATAGGATTTAGTTCATTTCTTCATGCTTCTTTTTCCTCCATGTCTTTAGTGTTCTCAGTGTCTTTAGTGTTCTCAATGTCTTCATGCTTTTAGGAGTTAGATTGGGTTGTGGTTGTTCCTCATGTTTGGAAAGGTGCTAGGAGTGACATTTTGCATTCCATAACTCATGGGTCCGAACGGACTTTGCCAACATGTCAGGGTGGGTAGGTAAATGCCATCGGAGGTCTCATTTCATGTGCCAAGTGTCACATTCGTTTGAGGCAGCAGGTTACCGTTAAAATCCCTTAAGCGCCCTAAGAGGAAAAAACTGCCAAACTTTGACGCAACAGTTCTTAGAATTCATGGTAGATGGGAACATTCTATTTGACCTATACATGCATGTGGGGTCCATCCACAATAACCTCTCTCAGTTTTGTTCAACTCTAGTCCATTTGACCGTGCCGAAATCAAACACATTCTTGCAAAATACTTCAGTTTCATGCAGTGAAAAGGTGGTAAGAGTGACATTTTGCATTCCATAGCTCGTGGGTCCGAATGGACTTTGCTGATGCATCAGGGTGGGTGGGTAAATTCTAGGGGATGTCTCATTTTGTGTGCCAAGTGTCGCATTCGTTCAGGGCAACAGGCTACCCGCAAAGTCCCTTAAGCTACCTAAGAGGAAAAAACTACTGAACTTTGACGAAACAGTTCTCAGAATTTGTGGAAGTTGGGAATGCTACATTTAGACCTACATGTTCATGTGGAGTCCTTCCACAATAACCTCTCTCAGTTTCGTTCAACTCTAGTCCATTTGATCATGCCGAAATCAAACGCATTCTTGCAAAATGCTTCAGTTTGATGCTGTGGAAAGGTGCTAGGAGTGACATTTTGCATTCCATAGCTTGTGGGTTCAAATGGACTTCACCGACATGTCGGGGTGGGAAGGTAAATGCCAAGGGAGGTTTCATTTCGTGTGCCAAGCGTCGCATTCATTTGGGGCAGCAAGCTACTGGCAAAGTCCCTTAAGTTCCCTAAGAGGAAAAAACTACCAAACTTTGACAGGACAGTTCTTAGAATTCATGGTAGCTAGGAACATTCCATTTGGACCTATAGGTGCATGTGGAGTCCATCCACAATAACTTCTCTGGGTTTCGTTCAACTCTAGTCCGTTTGATCATGCCGAAATCAAACACATTTTTACAAAATGCTTCAGTTTCATGCTGTGGAAAGGTTACCAGGTGCCATATTTTTTGTCATGCTCATCGTGGGTCCAAATGGACTGTGCCAACATGTTGGGGTGGGTTGTTAAATGCTAGGGAAGGTCTTGTTTCATGTGCCAAGCATCCCAGTCATTCTGGCTTGCAAGCTACTAAGACCTAACACTTTTTGAGTTAACCGGTAGCTTGCAGCCCGGAATGACTGAGACACTTGGCGCATGAAATGAGACCTCCGCTAGAATTTACCCACCCACCTTGATGTTTTGGCATAGTCCATTCGGCCCCACGATGAGCAGAACAAAAAATATGGCACCTAGCAACCTTTCCACAACATGAAACTAAAGCATTTTGCAAGAATGTGTTTGATTTCGGCACAATCAAATGGACTGGAGTTGAATGAAACTGAGAGAGGTTATTGTGGATGGACTCCACTTGCAACTATAGGTCTAAACAAAATGTTCCCATCTTCCACGAATTTTGAGAACTGTCACGTTAAAGTTTGGCAATTTTTTCCTCTTAGGGAGCTTAACAAACTTTTCTGGTAACTTGCTGCCCTGAACGAATGCGATGCTTGGCACATGAAACGAGACCTCCCCTGGCATTTACCTACCCACCCCAATGTGTTGGTGAAGTCTATTTAGACCCACGAGCTATGGAATGCAAAATGTCACTCCTAGGACCTTTCCACAGCATGAAACTGAAGGATTTTGCAAGAATACGTTTGATTTCGGCACGATCAAACAGACTCAAGTTGAACGAAACTAAGAGAGGTTATTGTGGATGGACTCCACATGAACCTGTAGGTTGAAACAGAATGTTCCCAGGTACCCCAAATTCTAAGAACCGTCCCGTCAAAGTTTGGCAATTTTTTCCTCTTAGGGAGCTTAAGGGACTTTGTCGGTAGCCTGCTGCCCTAAATGAATGCGATGCTTGGCACATGAAATGAGACCTCCCTTGGAATTTACCCACCCACCCCAATGCGTCAGTGAAGTCCATTCGGACCCACGAGTTATGGAATGCAAAATGTCACTCCTAGCACCTTTCCACAGCATGAAACTAAAGCATTTTGCAAGAATGCATTTGATTTCGGCACGGTCAAACGGACTCGAGTTGAACGAAACTGAGAGAGGTTATTGTGGACGGACTCCACGTGAACCTATAGGTCCAAATGAAACGCTCCCAGGTGCCATGAATTTCAAGAACTGTCCTATCAAAATTTGGTAGTTTTTTCATCTTAGGGAGCTTAAGGGACTTTGTCGGTAGCCTACTGCCCCGAAAAAATGCGACGCTTGGCACATGAAATGAGACCTCCCTTAGCATTTATCCACCCACCCTGATGCGTTGGAAAAGTTCATTCAGACCCACAAGCTATGGAATACAAAATGTCACTCCTAGCACCTTTCCACAGCATGAAACTAAAGCATTTTGTAAGAATGTGTTTGATTCTGGCACGACCAAATGGATAGGAGATGAACAAAACCAAGAGAGGCTATTGTAGATGGACCCCACGTACACCTGTAGGTCTAAATAGAACATTCCCGACTGCCACAAATTCTGAGAACTGTCCTGTCAAAGTTTGGTAATTTTTTCATCTTAGGGAACGCTTAAGGGACTTTGCTGATAACCTGCTGGGCCAAACGAATGCGACGCTTGGTAGATGAAACAAGACATCTTGTAGAATTTACCGACCCACCCCGATCTGTTGGCAAAGTCCATTCAGACCCACGAGCTATGAAATGCAAAATGTCACTCCTAGCACCTTTCCACTGCATGAAACTGAAGCATTTTGCAAGAATGTGTTTGATTTCAACACGATCAAACAGACTGGAGTTGAACAAAACCGAGAGAGGTTATTGTGGAGGGACTCCATGTGTACCTATAGGTCCAAATAGAATGTTCCCAGCTACCACAAATTAAGAGAACTATCCCATCAAATTTTGGTAATTTTTTCATCTTAGGGATCTTAAGGGACTTTACGGTAGCCTGCTGACTCGAATGACTGTGGTGCTTGGAACATGAAACGAGACCTCCCCTGGCATTTACCCACCCACCCCGATGCGTTGGTGAAGTCCGTTTGGTCCCATGAGCTATGGAATGTAAAATGTCACTCCTACCACCTTTCCATTGCATGAAACTCAAGCATTTTGGAAGAATGCGTTTGATTCCGACACGGTCAAATGGACTGGAGTTGAACAAAACTGAGAGAGATTATTGTGGACGGACTCCACATACACCTATAGGTCCAAACAGAAGGTTCCCAACTGCCATGAATTCTAAGAACTATCCCGTTAAAGTTTGGCAGTTTTTTCTCTTAGGGTGCTTAAGGGACTTTGTCAGTAGCCTGCTACCCTGAAAGAATGCGATGCTTGGCACATGAAATGAGACCTCCCTTGGAATTTAACCACCCACCCTGATGCATTGGCCAAGTCTATTTAGACCCACGAGCTATGGAATGTAAAATGTCACTCCTAGCACCTTTCCACAACATGAAACTGAAGCATTTTGCAAGAATGCGTTTGATTTCGGCACGATAAAAAAAACTAGAGTTGAATGAAACCAAGAGAGGTTATTGTGGATAGACACCATGTGAACTTGTAGGTCCAAACAAAATATTTCCAGCTGCTACGAATTTTGAGAACTATCCTGTCAAAGTTTGGTAGTTTTTTCCTCTTAGGGAGCTGAAGGGACTTTATCGGTAGCTTGCTGCCCCGAACGAATGCGATGCTTGGCACACAAAATGAGACCTCCCTTGTCATTTACACACCCACCCTAATGCATCAGTAAAGTCCATTCAAACCCATGAGCTATGGAATGCAAAATGTCACTCCTAGCACCTTTCTATAGCATGAAACTGAAGCATTTTGCAAGAATGCGTTTGATTTCGGCACGGTCAAATAGAATCAAGTTGAATGAAACTGAGAGAGGTTATTTTGGATGGACTCCACATCAACCTATAGTTCCAAATAGAATGTTCCCAGCTGCCATGAATTTTAAGAACTATCCCGTCAAAGTTTAGAAGATTTTTGTCTTAGGGAGTTGAAGGGACTTTGCCGGTAGCCTACTACCCCGAACAAATGTGACACTTAGCACATGAAACAAGACCTCCCTTGGCATTTATCTACCCACCCTGATGCATTAATGAAGTATGTTCAGACCCATGAGCTATGGAATGCAAAATGTCACTCGTAGCACCTTTCCACAGCATGAAACTGAAGCATTTTGCAAGAATGCGTTTGATTTTGGCACGGTCAAACAGATAGGAGTTAAACAAAACCGAGGGAGGTTATTATAGATGGACCCCATGTGGACCTATAAGTTGAAATGGGAAGTTCTCATTTGCCACAAATTCTGAGAACTGTCCCATCAAAGTTTGGCAATTTTTTCATCTTAGGGAGCGCTTAAGGGACTTTGCCAGTAGCCTGTTAGGTCGAACGAATGCAACACTTGGCACATGAAACAAGACCTCCCCTGACATTTAACCATCCACCCAACATGTTGGCGAAGTCCGTTTGGACCACAAGCTATGGAATACAAAATGTCACTCTTAGCACCTTTTTCACTACATGAAACTGAAGCATTTTGCAAGAATGCGTTTAATTTTGACACGATCAAACAGACCAGAGTTGACCGAAACCAAGAGAGGTTATTGTGGAGGGACGCCACGTACTCCTATAGGTCCAAATTTTGGCAATAGGTCTTATAGGTCCATCTACCATGAATTCTGAGAACTATCCTGTCAAAGTTTGGCAATTTTTTTGTCTTAGGGATCTTAAGGGACTTTGCCGGTAGCCTACTGATCCAAACGACTGCGGCGCTTGGCACACAAAAAAAGACCTCCCTTGGCATTTACCTACCCACCCTGACACATTGGTGAAGTCCGTTCAATCCCACGAGCTATGGAATGCAAAATGTCACTCCTACCACCTTTCCACTGCATGAAACTATAGCATTTTGCATGAATGCGTTTGATTCCGACACGGTCAAACGGACTAGAGTTGAATGAAACCGAGAGGGGTTATTGTGGATGGACTCCACGTGCACCTATAGGTCCAAACGGAAGGTTCCTAGCTGCCATGAATTATGAGAACTGTCCCATCAAAGTTTGGCCATTTTTTTCTCTTAAGGCACTTAAGGGACTTTGTCGGTAGCCTGCTGCCCCGAACGAATGTGACACTTGTACACAAAATGAGACCTCCCTTGACATTTACCTGTCCACCCCGACGTGTTGGCAAAGTCCGTTCAAACCCATGAGCTATGGAATGCAAAATGTCACTCCTACCACTTTTCCTAATTGTCCTTTGTTACTACATAATTGTCTAGACTTTGAGACAACAGTTATAACTTTTTTCCATGGGTCAATAAAATGAGCTATAGATTGATTTTTCAGAAGTTATGAACCTTATACATGTCTAGGACAACCTAGGCATCATAAAAATGAGTTTTATCAAACCTACAACTGCCATGAACCTTCGACATGGTGCTTCATTGTTTCATCATGGTTTCATGGAGTTTTCAATATGATGAGAGAATGTTCTTTCTTAGATTATGAAGTGTCCATGACAAAATTTCACACCTAGACCACTATATGGCATAAATACACCTAATATGGACTTAATTAGACCTTATAGCACCAAAACAAATATGACTTGGAGATACAAAACTCACTAAAGACTCTTATTTACAACATTTGACCAACATTGTGAAGGTGCTCCTGCACCAATGAGGATGGAGGAAGACTTTTATCACACATTGGACATGATTTTGACTATACCTCTTAATGATTTTGAGTAAGGCAAGGGAGTTCTAAATTATTCTTCCAACTATTATAACAGTCTTATTATAGCTGATAAGAAGGATATTCATTGTGAAGTTCATAATATGAACTTGATATATCAAACCTTGCAATAGAATTTGCCACTTTATAATGGGAATTGATAATGAAGTTTGTGGTACAAACCCATTTATGCAACTGCCTTGTGAGACATGTATGCAAATTTATGAAACCCATTGATAATGTTGTAGTTGCAACTACCATGTGAGACATGTATGCAATTGGTAGGTGTAAATCCAAATTCCACAACCTTTACCAACATCCTCCTTGCATGTGCCAAAATCAGGTCATTAGAATAGGGTATGGACATCCATCAAAGCATGAAGGATATGGGAATTCTATCAGATGTAGTTGCAACTGCATTGAGAGACATGTATTAAACATGTGGAATCATAGACAAGGCACATGAACTATTCGACAGAACACCTCACAAAGGTACCATCTAATGGAATGCCTTGATTGTAGGATATGCACAAAATGGATTTGTTGAAAAGGATTTAGACACTTTAAAGAAAATATAGTTGGTAGGTGTAAAGCCATATTCCACAACCTTTGCCAGCATCCTCCCTACCTGTGCCAAAATGGGATCTTTGGAACATGGTATGGACATCCATCAAAGCATGAAGGCTATGGGAATTCTATTAGATGTTGTAGTTGCAACTGGATTGAGAGACATGTATACAAAATGTGGAATCATAGACAAGGCACATGAACTATTCGACAGAACACCTCACAGAGGTGCCATCTAATGGAATGCCTTGATTGTAGGATATGCACAAAATGGATTTGTTGAAAAGGATTTAGACACTTTAAAGCAAATACAGTTGGTAGGTGTAAATCCATATTGCACAACCTTTGCCAGCATCCTCCCTGCCTATGCCAAAATGGGATCTTTGGAACATGGTATGGACATCCATCAAAGCATGAAGGATATGGGAATTGTATCAAATGTTGTAGTTGCAACTGCCCTTAGAAACATGTATAGCAAAATTAGAAACTTTCAAGAAAATGTGATTGGCAGGTGTAAAGAAAAATTCTGCAACCTTAGCTAGTATCCTCCTTGCCTATGCCAAAATGGACATCCATCAAAAGGATAAAAAATATGGTAATTTTGTTAGATGTTGTAGTTGCAACTGCCCTCAGAGACAGGTATGCAAAGTGTGGAAGCATAGACAAGGCACGTGAACTGTTTGGCATGATGCCTCAAAGAAATGTCGCCTCATGGAATACAATGTTTGCAAGATATGAACAAAATGGATTTAGTGATAAGCCTTTAGAAAGTTCCAAGAAAGTGCAATTGGCAAGTGTAAATCCAAATTTCAAAACCTTAGAAATGGTATGTTTGGAGCACGGTATAGACATCCATCAAAGCATAAAGGATATAGGAATTTTGTCAAATGTTGTAGTTGTAAGTACCCTACAAGACATGTATGCAACTTGTGTAGAAGCATATCTAACGAACATGAATTGTTAGATGCGATGCCTCAAAGAAATGTTGTCTCATGGAATGCTATGATTGCAAGATATGCACAAAATGGATTTTTTGTAAGGCTTTAAAAACTCTCAAGCAAATGCACAAAAATAAATTTCAACCATTTACACAAATTTTGGCACATCTAAAATGAAATTGTACAACCTTAACCAACTTCCTCCTTGCCAATGCTATAATGGGATCTATAGAACATGGTGTGGACAACCATCAAAGCATAAATGATATATGAATTTTCTCACATGTATTGTATTAGCAAAGTTGGCCTTGTAGACATGTATGGAAAGTATGGAAGCATAGACAAGGCACATGAAATATTTAAAATGATGCCTCAAAGAAATGCACAGTTCGACAAAATTCAATGATTGCAAGATATGCGCAAAATGGATTATCAAAAAATGATTCATAAACTTTCAAGCAAATGCAATTGTCACTTGTCAAACCAAATTCCTATAACAATAATTGATTATCATATTAAATATTTAATATAAACTATAATATATACATAATGTCATTAAAATAACATCTAGTTTATATAAAAATCCATATAGGCGTGTCCAAACAAAGCCATATAGGCAAATATACAAAAATATATATCGGATTAACATACAAAAGTATGTATACAAAGCCATCTAGGCATGCAAAAAAGTTCCCCAAAACTAGTTTCCTATGGACTTTTAGGAAAGAATCAGTGGCCCTTCTTTAACTGTGAAGATGAAGAGCCAGTCAATGACACATCCTCTCTCTACTGTCGAGTAGACCTCTTCGAATAAAGTTCATCTAGCTGCACCTTTTAATAAAAATAAATAATATGCGCATTAGTATAAAAAAATGTATGAAATATATAACATCACATATGTAATTGATCACTTACTGCCAACTGATGATCGCTCTCCATCATCTTGACTCTCTCTTCGTCTATATTTGGATGGACTGGAGTTGTGACCTCCTATGAGAAGCATCAAAAAGCAAAATTAACTAAACATAAATATCATTTATGTACATCAAATGACATGAGATAAAAAAGAAATACAAAATTATGATATTTTCATGTTATTGGCTCATACCTTAGTCAAAGGATTTGCAGACATCATGGCTGCATCAATGCCTATCTGCGCTAACTCATGAAGATGAGGAGGAGTCTCCACTATATTCAGCATCTAAAAATCAAGTTCAAGATTATTAAAACAAAATAAATACATAACATTATTTTTAAAATGCATAATGATTAGAAATGGTTAAATTTACCTCAGTAAAAGTGGTTGTTTGGCATCCAGGAGACCAAGGAGACCATGGAGGTGCTGGTGACTATTGAAATCATCAAATCAAGTCACAAAATAATATTACCATTGGCATATCTACAATAATTATGAATATGTGATAAATTACATACCTACTGACTTGAGCTCCACTCATAAACTGCTAATGGATGGCTAACAGAGGTAGGATGAAGACTTTCACCCTAGAATTTCATTGCACAAACAATTACGTACATTATTTTTGACTTATAATATAGATAATCATATAAAATTAATTACAAATTTCAAATAACAATATACTAAATCAAGATGAAACTTGTACCAAATTACCTGAGAGTCAATACCAAATGTATGCTGTAAGAGATCGTCACTGAGAACAAGATCATCTAATATGTCCTATCCCTGTGTCGCAGAGTCCTGTCGTGCCTCCTACATCCCATAATCACATAGGTTCCCACATGTATTGCACAAATGTGGGGACACATGACACATACTACTCTCACCCTCATCGCTCTGGGTCAAATCATCCGCATGTTGTGATAGAGTTTGGGTGAGAGTAGTCAGTGAATGTAAAGTCTCCATCTCAACACTCTCCTTCAAAGACAAAGGGAGTGACCTATGTTCTGGCCTCCCTTAAGGCATAGGCACATGATGTTCGTCTCGCTAAGCCCCAGGTCTATCTTGGTTAGAGCCACCACCTCTACCTTGGAAATCACAAATATCAAAATAATTCAGAATCTTGTTGGGGACGAACTCACAATAGAGTTTCCTCAAAAAATATTGTGGTACCTCATCATTGTTGCATGGCCACTCATCGAAGACCATGTACCATCTATCTCAAAAGTAGTGGGATATGTCTTCATTCCTACACCAATGTATAGGAAACCATTTGCAAGTTTCCTCTAATGTTTGGCCAGTTTTGGGATTAGTAAATTGTGCACATAATTGAGATTTTGTAATTTTTTCCTTCTTCACTTGTTCATATGACAACTTGTCATAATATTGCCGACTCCTCTCCATATAGTCTTGGAAATTGGTGATTTGTTTCATCACCAAATCCATGTGGGAAATAATCTCTTGTAGTGATTTTGCAAGTACCCTCCTATGCTCAGTGGTTCCACTTGGATTGTTTAGGGTTTGAATAATAGTTTCGAGATGTTTCTTGTTTTCTTCTATTATCCCTAAGTAGTGTTCTTGATTACCCCTTATATTAAAAGGAGGTGAAGGTGGGTTTTGAGGGTTTGGAGGGTTTTGGGGGTTGTTTTCACCCTCCTCAACTGGATTTAGATTTTCTGCTTCTCTAATAACTGTAAATGCAATATAAACATAAATCAAACATTGCAAAACTAAAAAATTGATCTAAAACTAACAAATTCAGACAAACCCTACCTTCTTCCTATGCTCGAGCCTCCAAATTTGCACGATGATGTCTTTGGCAACAAGGTGGCATTGTGAATTTCTTGTTTTCTCACTTGCACTTGATCGAATCTCCTTTTTATCGATGACAGTGCATTTTGCTTTCTTTTTTTACTACTATCAATAACCTAACCGTGGGTGAATGTGCAAAAAATGTTTTTTTTTTTGCTTTTATTAAAAGCAAAATGCGAGCGCGTTATAATGCACTCATGTTTTACTTTAATTTTGGAGATGGTGGCAACTTTTTGGTCCCCCATCTCCTTGCATTTACCCAAACTTGAGTACAATTACTTGCTATTGCTATATACTCTGCCTCTGCAGTAGATAGAGATATTGCCTTCTACTTTTTTCTCAACCAAGAAACCAATCTCTTTCCCAAAAGTAATGCACCACCACTAGTAATCTTCCTATCATCCACATCTCCTACCCAATCAGCATCTGTATATGCATGAAGAGTGAAATCATCATCCTTAGGATACCATAATCCATAATGAGATGTCCCCTTGAGATATCTAAAAATTCTTTTAACTGCTACAACATGAGATTCTCTAGGATCATCTTGAATTCTAGCAATAAGCCCAACTACATTCATAATATCAAGTCTAGTTTGAGTCAGATAAAGTAGTCCTCAAATCATTGATCTATACCTTTTCTAATCTGCCTTAGGGGAATCATCATCTTTACTCAACTTGCATCTAGTTATCATAGGAGTGCTCACTGGTTTTGAATCCTCCATTCCAAACTTTTTCAACAACTCTTTCACATACTTAGACTGAGATATGAAGATGCCCTTATCTGACTAAATGATTTGCAAACCTAAGAAGAAATTTATTTCACCAAGCATGGACATCTCAAATTCACTTTGCATCTAATCAGGAAATTTTTTACACATGCTCTCATTTCCACCAAAGATGATATCATCAACAAATACCTCAACAATCAAGATGTGTTCATGATCAATTTTGAAATAAAGATTACTGTTAGTTGTGCCTTTGCTAAAACTTAACTTTAGCAGATACTTATCTAATCTTACATACCAAGATTTTGGGGCTTATTTAAGTCCATACAATGTTTTCCTCAATCTACAAACCATATCTCCTTGATTAGACAGCTAGAATCCTTCTAGTTTCTCAATGTAGACTTCTTCTTCACACTCTCCATTTAGGAATGTTGACTTGACATCCATCTGGTAAACATTGAAATCTTTGTAAGCAACAAAGGAAAGAAATAATATGGCTGCTTCAATTCTTGCCACCAAAGTAGAAGTTTCTTCAAAATCAACTCCCTCTACCTGAGAATATCCCTTGCACACCAATCTTGCTTTCTTTCTCGCAACTTCACCATCTTCATTCAATTTATTCTGGAAGACCCATTTAGTTCCAATTGCATTTTTGTTTTCAAGTCTAGGAACAAGATCCCAAGTATGATTCTTTTCAATTTGTATTAATTCTTCTTCCATTGCTTTTACCCAGCTTTCATCATTACAAGCTTCATTCAATGATTTTGGTTCAATTTTTGAAATCAAACAACACTCCACTTGTTCTTTAGCAATTATTCTTGTAGTTTGAACACCTTTATTTTTATCTCCTATGATCTAATCTTTAGAATGATTCAACCTTACATACCTAGAAGTTTTGGGATTTTCTTAACCTTATGATTCTTGAACTTGTTCCTCAACATTTGTACTAGCTTCTTCAATCACTAGATTCTCCAGAGCAATCTGAATCTAAGTTTGAGTTTGAACTTGCTTTCCTTTATTTGGACTTTCATTTTGATCATCTGATTCATATCCAAAATACATGGAAGGTCTCTCCTTGCTTTCATCAACCTTGACATTAGCACTTTCAACAATCCTTTTCAATCTCTTGTTAAAGCTTCGGTATGCCTTGCTTTGGTTAGAATACCCTAGAAATATTCCTTCATCACATCTTGCATCAAACTTGCCTAGATCTTCATCTCTCTTAATATAGCATTTACTACCAAAAACTCTAAAGTATTTCATAGTAGGAGCATGACCAAACCACAGTTCATAAGGTGTTCTACCAGTATTACCATTGATCTGCACCTAGTTAAGAGTGTAGACAACAGTACTCACAACCTCTCTCCAATAGATAAGTGGAACATTTTATGGTTCTAGAATCCTCTTGAATAGTCCAATTCTTCCTTTCCACAACTTGATTCTACTGAGGAGTCCTAGGAGCAGATAACTATCTTCTTATTCCATGCTTTTCACAAAATGCATTAAACTCACCGGAGGTAAACTCTCCACCTCTGTCAGATCTCAAACACTTTATCTTCACACCAATCTCATTCTCCACCTTAGCCTTGAACACCTTGAATCTATCATGAGCCTCTGATTTCTCTCTGAAGAAAGTGACCCACATCATCTAGGAATAATCATCAATCAGCAACATAAAGTATTTGTCTCCTTGCAAACTCCTAACTCTGGCAAGACCACACAAATCAGTGTGCACAAGTTCCAACAATCCACTTAAAATATGTTCTTTACTTTTGAATGTAGCTCTATTATGTTTGCCCAATTGACATTCCATACACATGCTATTAGCAGGTTTCACAATCTTTGGAAGATCTCTCATAGCCTGAGTGGTACTTATCTTGACAATGTTATCAAAGTTTACATGAGACATTCTCCTATGCCATAACCAACTCTGATCAATCTGAGCAATCAAACAACTTTTACTAGTAGTACTTAAATGAAAGATATTACCTCTAGTTTGTGTACCAGATGCAATCTTAGTTCCAGAGCTTCCCAGAATTCTACATTTTTCATCCTTGGATCGAAGATCATACCCTTTGTCAACCAACTGTCCAACACTAAGAAGATTATGCTTCAACCCTTCTACATACAAAAATCATTAGTTTTATTCTTACCATCAAAAGAGATGGATCCTTTACAATGGATTCTACCAGCTGAATTGTCTCCAAACTTCACAATTTCACCTTCATATCTTTTGAAACTTACAAACTTACTTTTATCACCAGTCATATAATTAGAACATCCACTGTCAATCACCCATTCATCCTTTTCTTCAACTTGAGCAGCCAAGGCACTTTCCATAGTGACACAGCTAGCAGATTTAGTAGGCACTGGATCTTCTTCTTTGATAGCAATGAACACCCATTCATTTCCAGAGGTACTTCCCATATCAGATTCATCATCTGTCACTCATTCATCAGCATCTTCTTGGACATAGTAGAATTTCTTCTAAATCCTAGGTCTATTAGGGTTTGGCTTTGAAACCCTCTCCGGACATCTTGAAGCAAAATGACCAAGCTTATTGCAAGCAAAACATTTGAAAGGCAACTTTCCTTCATACTTACCGGATCCTCTTGGTAATCTTTTGGAAATAAGGGCTTCAAGTTCAAATTCATCTTCTTCAAGTTCCTTCCTTGCCTTCTCATATCTGCTTAGTCTTCTTGAAGAGCTTTCACCTAGATCAAATCTTTGCTTTCTGAGAACACTAGATTTAAATGTAGATTCTGATTTAGGAAGAGAATCACCAAGCTCACTCATTTCAAATGTTGAAAGCTTGCCAACCAGCTGATTCCTTATAACATCTGTCACAATCCTGATCTCCTCAATAGCAGCAACTCTATGCTTGTATGAAGCAGGTAAGGATCTGAGAAGCTTGCCAAGAATCTCTAATTCTTCTAGTTTTCCACCAACACACCTAATACTGCACACAAGTTCATTCACCTTCTGCATGTAGGAAGTGATGTTTTCATCTTCACTCATCCTCAAACTTTTGTATCTACCCTTCAGGCTCTATAACTTAGCACATTTGACATATGCATCACCTTCATACAGAGTTTCCAACTTCTTCCAGATTTCATGAGCAGTTTGCAATCCTAAGACATTTGTCATTTTTGTATCAGTTAGGGCACTCAACAATGCTTCTTTAGCCCAAATATTGTTTTCAACATCTTTGATTTGATCTGGAGTTGTAGGACCATTCTGTGAAGGAGTAAACTTATCCTTAGTTATCAACCAAAAAGGATCACCCATGCATTACAAATGAAATTCCATACAATTCTTCCAAAGAGAGTAATTTGTTCCATCAAATCTCAGACTGTCCTTCTTGTATCTCGACATCCTAGATCTCCTCAAGTGGTCAAACTTCTTTTAGAGGAACTGGAACTCATACCAATTGTTGAAATTAGGGCAAACAACTGAGGGGGGGATGAATCAGTTGTCACAAAACTTTAACCTTTGTTGTATTTAATCTTCTTTACCACTTATTAATATATTAATGATATAACCATGAAAGCATGAATCAACAATACATGAGTAGAAACACAATCAACACACAACACAAGGATTTTTACGTGGAAATCTGATTAAGGGAAAAACCACAGTGGGGGTTAACCCACAAAATTTATTCTCTATTAAATTAATAGAAAAATGGGAACGTACTTGCCTTCGGGCACACTTCCCAAATCTCACTGCTCAAATGAGGCTCACTACCTACAAAAATATTCACATGGTTAACACCGAAAGGTTGAACTAAGAAACAACATCTTCTTCATGCCAAGGTTTAGTTCCATTGAAGCTCACAACACCTTTGCTCTACCCCCAAACACTTCCTCACAAACTCTACATCTTCACATGCTTGGACATGTTTACATGACTTCATTACACTTATCTATACATGACATTGACTTTGGAATGAACATGAAAGTTGGTCATACAATCATCTATCTGGAACATTCTCCAAGATAGGCATTATAAGCAATTACATTCACAAGACTTGACTTAATACAAAATGCCATATGTGAACCACTACATTATTGGCCAAACATAGTTGGGACTCAAATCTTCCTTGAACAACATGCCACACTCCATAGAACTTCTCTTAGATCATCTGCAACATGCACAAATCATTCGGTCGGCCAAGACTAGAAAGAACAGCAATACCCAAGGAGAAATCTTCAACTACAAGCTCAATCCTCAATGTAGACCAGCAACACAATAGGGACACAATCCAGAGACATCCACAAGCATAATGAAATCAACAAGAACAACTATACCACCTCCAATTACCAGAATCACTTGCATCTTCATACAGGAACTCAAGAACACCAACTGTCATGATTGTCACACTAGAAAGATTGCTTGGGGACCTCCAAAGCACGAACCACTTGAGTTGAGGATACACACCATCATCCCAAACATACCTCTAGATCCGCAGACCATAATTTTCCAAATGCGGAGCAATCCAAACCAAATCCCTGTAAATCTGTTACATCTGAACAAATGCAAAACCTGGTTCTACTCAGATGGTCATTACTTTATCAATCCTCCATGCAGAGCTCTCAAATCTTAACTAGAGCTACTTTAGATAGTCCTCTATAAAATCCTTAAGTCCATAGACTCTGATCTTCATCTCACTTGGAATGTGGAGCAATCTACTTTACTAAATTACACTATCTTCACTGTCTCTGATAAAGAGATATGTTGACATCAATGACAACACATCATAGGCAAATATTTGCAACAAAAACAACATGAACTACACACAACACCAGGAAGAGAAACACACCTTACAGATTCCAACACATGCTTAACTTGGTCCTAACAACCCTTCATAGCATCGACATTCATAAAATATCATCCATACACTTCACACAATTGAATTAGGTCATTCTTAAGCAAGAAAACATCAAGCTTGTAGCACATCGGTCATTACAACTTGGTGGTACTCATGGTAGATTAAAAATTACTTGTGCTTCTCCTGGATGAGTAGGCATGACCCACACAACATTTCCAAACACTCCTTGAACTCCATACAACAAGAACTTTGTGGCACACATCACCAACATTCCCAAGTTGGCCTCAACAACATAACTCTTCACAAACTGACTTGAAAACTTTGTGCAGTACTAGAAACATGAAAGATCTATATGTGCTTCAAACCTAAGAAACATAGAGACATGTAGAATGTCCACATAAACTCATATATCTGATATGTACATTCTCCAACTGGAACAAGTACTCAAACATATGTTCTATAGAATAATTAGGCATTTAGAATGATTTGTAGTGCACTGTTGTTTGAGAAACTAAAATTGCGGAACACCAAATCACTTGATATTGCACAGTAGTATGTATTGAACATCCCTGAACATGTTCACAAAACCGTATGGACAAATCTTCACTTTCAGAGGAATGCCTACTGGAGAATTCCAACCAGCCTTCATCATCACTTTATTTTGCCAGAGCACAGACCGGAACTCTATCACTTATAACTTTCACTACAGATGAGAAAACAATACAAAACCTTGAATGTAGCACCTTCTTAAGACACTGAACTTAACTTTTTAACCATATGACCATATCTTCAAATGAGAAGGACTGTGAAGCATTCTCCCAACCAGTCTTTAAGGCAACTTTCTATAGTAGAAACCTTCTCCATCATCCCAAGACTAGAACTTCCTTGTAGAAACACATACTTCCTTAGGAACAACAAGAGAGAGTATACAACATGCTATAGACCATCAGCAACATCTCCCCAACATCAACATTACTTCTAATCCTCATCTTGATGCTTCTAATTCCCATCTTAATATATCATTATGATATCATCTCTGCTGACAACAAGCATACTTAACACAACCTTAGTTGACATTAAACAAGGCATGACATCCAACTATGAACATTAGTAACATCACTATTAGCACATCATCAAAGTATATATTCAACATAAGCATCCAAGATGAGTGTTGAAATCAATGACAACATCAGGTGGCATATGTACAACACATTATACCTAAATTGTTGTCATAGATATACTCCAAAGATCAAGTTGATATGCTATGATGTAATGTGGATTCTCAAGTTCTAGGATAATGCTCAAGTTGACATGTAAGTACAATTATAATGCATGATAAATGTCGTTTAGTGTAAGGGTTCAAAATCTAAAAACTATATCATAGAAAATAAATAAACACTCAAATCTTCATTAATATAAAATTGAAATGATACATCTTTAATATATTGTGAAAATTCCATAATACATCTCGCATGTACAAGTGCCTAATCCATGTTTTAGCACAAGAAATATGATATACAAAATGGTACAAATCTGGCTCTTAGGCCATATAGTCAGCACTATGCAAATAACGATGTACAAATACAAGAATTATACAAGTAATGATATATGAATATAGTCATTGTCACTAGCTTCCATTAACCCACATGGTCATCCACAAATACAACAGATGAGAACATGGCTTAGGTGCTTTTCCACCCAACCATGAAGCTTATGGTTCCCTAGAATTCCTCCTAACATGAATAATACCTTACCCTGCATGAAATGCGTAACAACCTGGAAACAATAGGCAAGATGGAAACCTGGTGTAACCTGATATATCTATATGCATTTTAACATGAACATGCAATGTTCTACTATCAGGATATGGCAGATAAACATATCAATATAAACTAGGAAAACATTCATCTATTTTAATGAAAGCATGGCTTTGGCCAAAGCACTTATGAATATATCAGTAGATCCTAAAAAGAGGATCAACCTTCTCCATTAGCCCATATTCGGCACCCTTTTCAAGAAGGTAAACACATTACATGCATAGAAAAGTAAACTACTTTCTTTACAAAGACAATCCATGGCAGATCATGCATATGTCTAATAAATAATTCTTTTTTCTTTTCACACAAAATTTAACGTGAATTACAAATTAATTTTCTTGCAAATATGAGATCTACGATGATTCTTTATGCATATTTGATGCAAGAGCATCCCTGGTTCAAGAGTAATCTTGCATCAACCAACAAGATTTTGCATTTTAGTTTGGTTTTCCTTCATTTTTGAGTTTAGTATAGTCAGGTCAATTAGTAAAAGTTTCTATATTTTGGTCCACATTCTACCGCAGTTTCATTTTAGACCTTACAAAGCTAGACTTAGCATCTAGACACCTTCATGCACATCATATCCAAAATTTAGATCATTTGGATCAAGTACCAAAAAGATATCGCTATCAGAAGATTGATTATTTTCTCAGAACAGAGCATCCTGAAAGTCTTAGATAAACAGCTAAAGGAGAAGACTCACGGAACACTTCTACGACTTGCGAAGCTAAATTCCACATCATTCAATGTTGTTTGGAACATGGTTGAGCTTCCATGGGATCCGGACCTTGTTTCATTCACTTGTGAAGGAATTCCATAAGATTAGGTCTGACCTATCCGTGTACACACGTTACCCCTCTCTCATTGGACTTTGTAACCTGTTTGGCTGACATGGATGAATCTTGTGATCTAGAGATGATATATAATCATGTAATAGATGCCTAGGAAGTCAGTTAGTGATACTTCATAGTTTGATCATTTGAATTCTTTGTAAAAGTGCCTCAAATTCATATCATGTGCATACATTGTAATTGGAGAATCAGGCCTGTGAGCCCTAATTGTAATCCCGCATGTTGCCGACCAGTTTGTATTTTGAATCTATGATATACTAAATGACTGAATCTACATTTGCATCCTATCTTTGAGTTGTTTTCATTGTGTTTACTCTTACTACATGATCTAGATTGTTCACTTGTGGACCCTCCTAACCATGACTGTACGAAGTGGTATGAGAGCAAAGTTTAAATCATTTGGGAGTGAAGTGAGTGAAATTGCCTAAAGAATTCCATAAGATCTTGTTGTGGACAAGTCACCAAATCCAAGGCAGACTACTTGTGTTGTCAACCGATCGTCGACTGTGAGGCAATTGTCACCTTGTAGCCCGATCGCCGAATTTGAGGCATTTACACTTGATCCTAGGAAGAGATGCCACCGAGGAGAATACCTGTTATTGGTACTATGGCTAGAAGAATGGATGAGATGATGGAAATGATGAAGACAATGTGAGTTCGCTCAGATGCTGTTGAAGAAGATCAAAGAAGAGGACTTACACCTCAACCTAATGTTGAAAGTGATGATGATGAAGAATTTCAATCCACTGATCAAAATGAAGAAACCTTATATGAAAAAGAAGAATTAGATCAAGTAAAGATGTTGCAAGCTATTTCAAAGATTGGGAAAAGATGTTGAGTTAATATACCAAATTACACTGGCAATTTGAATCCTAGAGAGCTGATTGATTGGATAAATAACCTAGAAGAATACATTGAATATGAAGAAATTAAAGATCCAGAGAGGTGAAATTTGCAAAGACAAAGTTGAAAGGACATGCTGCTATATGGTGGAAATAAGTTCAGTTGGATAGAAATAGAAGAGGAAAAGAAAAGATCATAAAATGGGATAGAATGGTGACAAAGTTAAAGAATCAGTTTATACCTGCTGACTAAGAGTAGGAACTGTTGAAAAGATTTCAGAACTTGAGACAAAAGGAGAAATCTGTGGAGTACACTAAATAATTTCTTAAGATAATCATAAGGACAAAACATAGTGAAGCAAGCAAGGATAAAGCGGCAATATACATTAATGGACTGAGATTGAACATTCAAGAAGACCTAATTTTTGTAAGGGTGACAACACTGGAAGATGCGTATCTATTTTGCCCTGAAAGTTGAAGAAAAGTTGAACAAGAAGTGTGATTAGAGACAGAGAGATAGAGGAGGTAAATTTCAGAGAGGTAGAACATTTTCTGGAGGAGAAAGATCATATGCAGAATAGAACAAACAAGATAACACATTTGAAGAAGGAGGACAGAGATAACAATGCATACCGGAGAGATGACAAAACTTTCTACTATAGAGGAAACAATAGTTCATACCAGAACGAAGGATATAGAAGAGATGGAAGAGGATTTGATAGGAGAACATTCAGAGGAACCTATTTTAAGTGTGGAGGTGAAGGACATAGAGCATTTGAATGTAATCAAGGAAGTATATGCAAGAAGACAGAGAACAGTGGGAGAGCAGCCTACGTGGAAGAAGAACCTATTGGATCACCGAGTTCAATTGGTAAACCTGAGAAATGAGAATCACTTGTCATGAGGAGAGCACTATTTCAGGTAGAGACAAATGAGGAACCACCACAAAGAAAAATTTTGTTCCGTACCAGATGAAAATCAAGAGGTAAATGTTGTAAAGTTGTAATTGATAGTGGTAGTTCAGATAATTTGGTTTCAGAGGAGATGGTGACTAAGCTAAAGTTGGAAAGATTGAAGCACCCTAAGCCATATTAGATAGCATGGATTCAGGATGATCACAAGGTAATGGTGAGTGAACAATGTTTTGTAAAATTGCATATTGGATCTTATCATGATGAAGTATTGTGTGATATTATGCCTATGGATGTATGTCATATATTGGTGGGTAGACCATGGTAGTATGATAGAAAAGATATACATGATGGAAGAAAGAATACATATACTATAACATCAAATGGGAAGAGAATTACTTTGATTCCTTTGGAAGATGACCCTAAGACTGAAGTATGTGGGAATGCTAGAATCTATTTGGTAGATGGAAGAAAATTTATGGATAGTTTCAGACATAAGAATATCTCTTATGCCTTGATCCCTAAGAAGCCTGAAAACCTAAAGACGGAGACTAAAGAATCACAATCGGAGGAGATAAATAAGTTGCTGACAGAGTACAAAGACATCTGTGATAAGTGAAATCTAAATGAAGATAAATACATAAATCAAATGCATAAACAAAATGATTATACCTTCATTGAGACCTCACGAATCCATGCGGGAAGGAGATGCACCCATAGAGCTCCTTAGATTGTTCCCATGATTAGTGTGACTAATGTGGATTGCTCAAATGCTCAACACAATGTAAGATGAGAGACAAGGTGGATGGATAGATTAGATGGGATTGAGGCAAGATTTTGACATTATGATAGTGGGATGAAGGAGATTGTGGAGAGATTTTGGCAGAGGTTTTGTGCATGAAGGAGTCTCTCTCAAATGGCTTGGAGAGGGTTTCATTTATAGAGTTTCTGAAAGGAGGATGGAGGGTGAGGATTGAAGGATGAGATCAAGGGCTAGGAATCAATGAGAGTTAGGGTTAGGATTGAAGCCATAGCCTTGTGACAAGTGTCACAAGGAGAGTGGATGAGGGAGATCAAGGGTTGAAACTTGGTCAATGGGATTGGAGGGCTCTCATTAAAAGTGAATTTTAAATTCACATGGGGAAAGGTGTGGAGGATTAAAATGAATAAAAGATTCATTTTGGGAAGAGGGGACATGACAAGTGAATTTTTAATTCACTTTTATGTGGAGATGTGAAGATGGTACTCTTACATGTGTAAGAGAGTGATAAATGAGGGTTAAGGGGGATTTGACCCTTTGAATAAAAGATTGATTTTTATTCAAAAGGTGCATGGAAGAAGGGGATAAGCAAGGTTAATTGAGTGTTTAGCTTAATTAACCTAGGTCTAGGGGATAGGTAGGCTAGGGTAGGTTAGGGTAGGTCAATTAGTAGGCAAGATCAATTAGATAACCATGATTTATCTAATTAATGAGGATTAGGAAAAAAGGACAATTTAACTAAATAAATATTGTGAATATTTATTTAATCAAATGAGGATAATGTTGTAAGGTAAAAGTGATAAATTAAATGAATTAATTTATCACAAGGAATGGGTAAATGGTCAAGGTAGACAATGAGGGATAAATTAATTAAATAAAATGAATTTATTTAATTAATAGGAGGAATAATGAGGGTGTAAAGATATGGACAATTAGTTTGCGAAGCAAGCCAATGTTAGGTGTCTACATTTGCCCCTCTTTGAGATGGTGTTGCGGCTAAGTAACATCATTTCAAAGAAGTAAAAACATAGAGTTAGATTGGATAGAAAAATATTTTGGCTTAGAAGAATAGGGTAAGGTTTGGGGATAATTGGTAAGGATGATGCCCCCTCGAGAGGATAGGCGGGTTGTAAGAACACGGTTGTGCTCTCGAAATGGATGGAGCAGATTGGTGGGTGAGATGAAAGGATGATGATGTTGGGAGATTGATTGGTGGATGATCATTGTGTTGAAAATTGATTTAGAGCAATCCTAGGTTTGATATAGCAAAGTGGATATTTTCACCAAGGTATAGAAGACCAAAGTGATGATGTTTATCCAACATTTGCATGGACTAGACCCACAAATAGTAGGTTGGTTTCATGCATGCCCAAGGTAGTATAATCTTGTCGCATGGAGGAAGGGGACTCATAGCAGTGAGTGTGTATAGTGCATATAAGGTGTTTGTACCTATATATGCAAATAGGACACATCATGCTAGAACCAACCTGAACTTCAAGATATGAATACTATTCTTGGAGTAATGAAATCAACCCACAAGCACAGCATACAGAAGCAATGACTATGTCTACTCTAGGTGTTCTCCGCTACGTACCATGATATAATGAGATCAAGGCAGCTTTGGAGATTGCCTGGAGCGAGACAAAAAGATAAAAATCAATAAGAAAAAAGACCAACGAAAGATACAAATAGCCTTTGTGTGCTCTTGCCAAGAGACGTGATGATAGAATGGTAGATTTTTGTCCATTGTAGGAAAGACATATCCTAGGATGCAGATCTGTTGGTGTTTGATTGGAGAGCTTATGGAAGATGGGCAAAAGAAGCATTCGGGCCAAATGTAAGATTATAGTTGGTATGTTGCTTGATGATTTTTGCGTGAGGGATCATGTTTCAATGGTATACGTAGTATGTGTATCGTTTCATAGATCTAGAAAGCTCAGTGATAGGGAACCATCCCAAGGGGTGGGATGGGTGCATCTTAGATACCTGAGTACTGGAAACATCCTTCGTATTCCAGACTGCCTACATACCCTGTGTCCACGGGATCAAGGTACTTTTTAAGATGTGGGTGAAATGAATATGTAGTTCTGGCAAGACTTGATGATGTGAGAATGGTTGGCAATGTCATGTGATGAGGGTTGAGGCATGTTTAGATGATTGTGGTGGGATGCGAGATTGATGCATGGGGTGATTTTTTTGGATTTTCTATTGTTTTATGCTGTTTTTGGGTTTTCTGATTTTATGATGTTTTTGGATTTTCTAATTTTATGATGTTTTTGGATTTTCTGATTTGTATCTTTCGTTGGTCTTTTTGCTTATTGATTTTTATCTTTTTGTCTCGCTCCAGGCAATCTCCAAAGCTGCCTTGATCTCATTATATCATGGTACGTAGCGGAGAACACCTGGAGTAGACATAGTCATTGTTTCTGTATGCTGTGCTTGTGGGTTGATTTCATTACTCCAAGAATAGTATTCATATCTTGAAGTTCAGGTCAGTTCTAGCATGATGTGTCCTATTTGCATATATAGGTACAAACACCTTATATGCACTATACACACTCACTGCTATGAGTCCCCTTCCTCCACGCAACAAGATTATACTACCTTGGGCATGCATGAAACCAACCTACTATTTGTAGGTCTAGTCCATGCAATCGTAGGATATACATCATCACCTAGGTCATTTTATACCTTTGTGAACTGTATCCTACATTGCTACATTAAACTAAGAAATGCTCTCAATTATTTTTGTGCAACTATTGATACTAGCTCAACATCATCATCCTAATCACTCAGTCAACCATCCCATATTGACCTAGATTTGATCGACACTTTTCCACCCCTCCCCCCCAATCTAACTAACCCCATCTTCCCACCATCTCTCCACTTAACACATTTTGTACCAACCCAACCCCTCCCCGCCCTCAATGACGTGGTGTCTTATGATCTAGCAATCCTCCAATTTCCCCATCGCCATCCCCTAGACACACCCACCCCTATTATCCCCCATCACCTAACATGATCTCCCACAGTCTCACCCCTCAAGGTCCTCACAAGGAACATCATGTGTATCAGGACTAGGACATATTACCTATCACCTAGCTTGCACATCACCTATCACCTAGTTAGGTTCATTTAATCCATCCATTTGTATATCCTTTTAGGTTCATTTTTAAATCCATTTGCATATCCATTTAGGTTCATTTTTAAATCCATTTGCATATCCATTTAGGTTCATTTTTAATTCATTTGCATATCATCTTAGGTTCATTTTTCATCCATTTAAGTTGCATCACATTTTAGGTTCATTTGCATATCATCTTAGGTTCATTTTTCATCCATTTAAGTTGCATCACATTTTAGGTTCATTTGCATATCATTTTAGGTTCAATTTTAATCCATCTAAGTTGCATATCATTTTAGGTTCATTTTTAATCCATTTCAGTTGCACACCTAGTTAGGTTCATTTTTCATCCATTTAAGTTGCATCACATTTTAGGTTCATTTTTAAATCCATTTGCATATCCATTTAGGTTCATTTTTAATTCATTTGCATATCATCTTAGGTTCATTTTTCATCCATTTAAGTTGCATCACATTTTAGGTTCATTTGCATATCATCTTAGGTTCATTTTTCATCCATTTAAGTTGCATCACATTTTAGGTTCATTTCCATATCATCTTAGGTTCATTCTTAATCCATTTAAGTTGCATATCATTTTAGGTTTAACTTTAATCCATCTACATTGCATATCATTTTAGGTTCATTTTTAATCCATTTCAATTGCACACCTAGTTAGGTTCATTTCTCATCCATTTAAGTTGCATCACATTTTAGATTCATTGTTAATCCATTTAAGTTGCATATCCTTTTAGGTTCATTTTAATCCATGTAGGTTCATCTTAATCCATTTTGCATCTTAATCCATCTAAGTTTGCATAAAACACAAATAGATTCATTTTAGCTACATATCATTAACATCATATCACACTCATTTATCACATAGGCACATCATACAATTAAAAATAACATCATCACATTGCATTCCATACATATAAATAAACAATTAATTGCATTACAACATCATCATCATTAAAACAGCATATCATCTAGTAGCATATACATAATCCCATACATTTTCATCCATAATAAATGTTTGTTAGTCTGCATATTTCGTTACATCATATAGTCCATAAAATCACAAACACCATGCATATATCACAAAAACATAATTGCATCCACCAAATCACACACATCATTTGAAACCACATCACACATCCACAACATATAAAACACAACATGTGCATCCATCATATAAACATCATCACAATAGAACATCATAAACCATCAAAAGCATCACATCATATATATATAGTCATCGCAAAAACAATGTACATCACTCACATCATCAAAAAATAAAGTGTCCTGATACAATGCCTCCAAGGGCTATCATGATATCACTATCACATAGAGGATCCTCTCTCTGAGGGAGTAGGAGACGCTGACCCTGGTCGAGCCTGTGATCTTGACGGCGGCTGTGGCTGTAACGCTACTGGTACCTGAGGACCCTGCTGGAGCACATGTGAGGGAGGGGACATCGTCTGCTGAACTGACTGAATAGATCTCGATCGATGTGACCTCGATGCCCCTGATCTACTAACCTGGTTGTAACTCAGTGCTTGCTGCACTACAGGCACGGCTGCATAATACAATCCTTGATAATACTCTGACCGTGCTCTAGCCTCTGCTAGCTCTCCCTGTACCTGAGACACCTGTCCCTGTGCCTGGCTCAATTGCCCCTGTATCTGATGCGCATGTGTCTGCGCCTGGGCTAGCTGGGTCTGCATCCCTACCAAAATTAGGGCAAGTCCCCCACCTGCAGCCTGTACAGTACTCAACGCAGTCTTTGCCTGATGTGCTCTCTCGAGCGCTGCATCCCGCTCTATCCTCAAATCCTCCATCTCCTCTCGAGTCTAAGCCAACTGCGCCTCTAACACTGCCATCTGCCCATCTACTCCCCTCAGCTGTCCCAACTCAGCCTCTCGGTGCCCCAATGCCTCCTCTAAACTGGCCATCTGAGCACGTAGTGTCTCCACCCGTGACCGTCGCTGAGGTGTCAGCCTCTCAACCTCTACCTCCATCCCTGCCCCTGAGCTCCCTGCCCTGATATCTCACCTACCCACTCGCAGCTGCTCCACCCGCGATGGGGATAGATCACCCTGCTCTGTCCTCGGCTGTCCACTGTGCCGTCGTGGTACTCTACCCTGCCGTCCGCCCCTAGCCTGGGCCTGCTGTGCAGGATCCTGCTGCGCTGGAACCTGCTGTGCTGGAGCCCCCTACCCCACTGGTCCCTATCCCGCTGCCACTACTGCCACCTCATCCACACGCTAACCATCTCTCGCAATCACCCTCTCTGACCCATCATCCATCACCTCTACAATATAGTCCTCCACAATAACTCCCTCACCATCCCCATCCGGATCGTCTCCACCCCCATCTCCCTCATCCTCTGATATCTCCCTAAATGGCGACAAAACCGCCTTAACCTACCCTGGCGAATAGCGCTAATCCACAGGATTGCGCTAATTCACCTTATCTTTGGCGCCACGCGCTTCTAACCCATATCCCAAAACCCAAAAACACATGCGTAAAGTAAAAAATCACAAAGTTCAGGTTAGGCTCTACCTGGGGTCCAGCCTCGGGTGACCGCCCGACCTCTCAGAATCGCTCTGAGATGTGATGAAGTCGCGGGAACTGTGGGTTGCGCTCAGCCATCTCTCCTTTGTCTTTTCTTCTAGAAGGTCAAAAGTGTGCCAATGTGGCACCCTTTGGGCCCACTTTTCCTAATATAGTGGGCCATGTCATCCCTCCATTCCTTCCTTTTCCCTCCAGGGTGCAGATCTCATCCTTTTTCCTCTGTTTTTCCTCCTATCATCGTCTTTTTCCATCACCTTTCCCACTATCACTTCTGTCGCATCCTTTCGAGAGCTTACCTGCAAATTTTTCATTTTCCCGCTAACCTCTCGAGGGGGCATCCCCTATCCATCTCATTCTTTCCCGGCAGCTGGGGCATATTTTTCTTCGACCTGACGCCACTTCCCTCCTAGGTCCTGACGCCACGTCAAAGAGGGGCAAATGTAGACACCTAAAAATGTCTCGACCACCAAACTGACTCCCGACATCCCTAAACATACCAATTTCCTTTCCAACCAATTAATTAAATTTCTATTTAATTAATTACCCCTTTCATCATCTAAATCCACACCATTTTATCCCCAAAATTGAATTAATTTTTATTAATTCAATAGTCCAAACCTTAGCCAATTGATTTAATAAATATGCAAAATTTATTAAATCAATTCCTCCATTTTCCCTAAATCTAATTAATTAGTTAAAACCATGTTAACTAATTAATCCAGCCTACTAATTAGCCTATCCCTACCCTAGACAATTAAATAGCTATTATTTAATTGCCTACTCTAGCCTACCTCATCCTAGCCATAGGATTAATTAACTAAATCACTAATTAATTAATCGTATCCCCCCTCTAACCCCTCTACTAATCTATTCCAACCACATTAATTAGGGTAATCACCCTAATTAAGTGAGTCAAACCCTCATTAGCACTTCTCTCCACATTCCTCAAATTTAAAATTCAAATAAATCACACATCACATTTACTCCTCTTACACATCCCTTACACATGTCATACCTCATAAATATCCACTCTTCCCCGAATGGATTTTTAATTCATTTTACCCTTCCCCATGTGAATTTTTAATTCACAAATAATCCATCTCACCCAACCTCATTTATTCACCCCTTTTCCAAAAATGAATAAAAGATTTACTTTTATTCCTAGCCCTCCATCTTCCAAGATCAACTCTAGGCCCTCCACATCACTTTCATCCTCCACCATTGATCTCTCCATTCAATCTCCACCCTTGGATCAAAATCCTCTCAAAAAGTCTATAAATACAACCTCTCACAAGTCATTTTCATCATCCATTTTCATGCAAAGTTACCATGCCAAAATCACCTTTGAGTTAATAGTGAGTTGCACAATTGAAGAGCATTTCACAATTGGATCAATAGTCTAGGGATCATTTTAGTCTTGGGAGCTTCTTTTGGGTGCAAAGGCTCCTCCTTTCCCTTGATGGGATTAGGTGGTGCATGTGAGGTATAATCTCTTGTTTTATTGCATTTGATTTAGTGTTTTCTCTCATTTTGCTTTATCTAATCTACAACAGGTACGAAATCTAAGGAGGTGAATGTACAAGAAGTTTGTGTAACAAAAGGGTTTCAGGATCTGAAAGCATTTTTGGAATATTCATCTGCGGAAGACTTGGGTGCCCATGAAATAGTCTTCCTATTGAAACATGCACTAAATCTAGCATCAGGAAACTATCTGTGGCATTTCTCTAATTTTTAGTTTCTAAAGATTCTAACTTTCTAGACTTGGGCACCCATGAAATAGTCCTCTGACTTTCCAGATTCCAGGATAGCTTCTGGTATCTCACTAATCAATCTTGTGAAATTAGTTTCTGATTATCTGTTGTACATGTCCTGTTGTGATCAGATCTTTGCAAACCTGGGGCTTTATGCATTAGTTGACCTAGGGTTTGATAAAAGGCCTGATTAAATTTGGTCTTTTCATAACACTCTTGAGCACAAATCTATAGCTGAGTCCACCTCCATTTGGTAGTGATTTGGCTCGGTCTTGTCCTTGAATATTATTATGGAAGAGGGTTTGATTTAGTGTGTATGTTATTCTTCATCATTCATCTTTTCCATACATAACAGTATGGATCTCAAATGATGTCTCCAATCCAACGAACATCACTATCATATCAATCTTCATCCTCCCATTTGACCATGCCATCGTAGGTCAATCCAATTTATCCACAACTCAAATTTATCAAACCTTCACCTATCCATATATCTCACCCCAACCCACTTACGAAGTCAATCCCATAACCTCATACCCATCTACCATATATTTATCCATGTCACCACAACAAACTGTATCCAATCCCAACCCATCAATCTCTTCAATCCTTCCATCACAATCTCCATCCAATCTTACTAATCCTAATCCATTATCCCACATACCTCCTAACTCATCAACCCCTTCAATCCCTGCATCATCACATTCCTTCAACCCTCCATCAAAGGAGCCCATTGAGGTAACCTTACAAAAATTGGTGCAAGCAAACTTTATTGAGCTACCAATGACAATGGCATATGACAAAAACCAAGTCAAGTCCTTTTGGTTTAAGGATCATGAATATTGTTAGTACCATAGAGCAAAAGGCTACAAAATATCCAATTGTGTGAGACCTAAGAATTTTATACAAGAGCTCATTGATTGTGGTAAGATTGTGATTGATAATCCACCCACCAACTTATCCTTTTTAGATGTTATCCAAGGACTATTAGCATGGAATCTAGAATCATATTGCAATCCAACACCTATCCTTAAGCCTATTAAAGATCCTCCTAATACTATTCAACCTTCATCTAGTCCTATTTCTATTCATCCTATTGAAGATTCTCGTACCATAAGCTCAAAGTGAACTACATCATGCTCTCATATTGTTGACCATATAGAGCCTATCAAACCCATCCAAGAAACCCCCATCTCATCCAAATCCAATAGCTATTTTAAGACTCAAATCCAAAGCATGATCAACCTTGCTCCTCAAAAAGTCAAGATCAACTTATACTATCTCCTCAAGATCACATTACCCAAGCTACCAAATATCCCACCACTCAAGATACCACCATCCATGCTCAAAAGATCAAAACCTCTCACATCCATGATCCCAAAATCACTCATGATCAAGAAAACCAAACTAGCCCTATCCATCATCCTACTAGTCCTATTCATTATCCATCAACATCCCATGATGAGACACTTGGTCCCCACAAAAACATGGATAATCAAACAAATGACTTGGATCCTGTTACAACACATCCTAATGAGCATAATGACAATCAAGATCCAAGCATCCCAAGTCATCCCTTTTTTTTATCCCACTCCATCATTACCTATTTATCCCCAATTATCCTCAATTGATCCTTCATCATCCCATATTGACCCTATCCCAAATCCATCATCCTATCCTCTTGGTCCTGCTACCTTCATCCATGGTGGTTCTCTCACAGGAGAGGAACAACTTCTATCCACCAACCATCATCACCCATCTAATAATGGACTTGCGTCTTGTTTCCACAACAACAAACATCGCATAGCACACTGCATGCTCCAAAACATGAATTATCAAAGCAAAGGTTTAGGCCTTCATGAACAAGGAATATTGGAGCTTACCCATGTCACAACCTATCCACGATCACATGGCCTTGGTTATACTTCCCAAGGACAACAATCCAAACATGTTGGTGCCACTCATACACCTCATAAGTCATCTCCTTCCACTCCCAAAATAGATGCACCTCATCTCACCTCCAAATCGTATGTCACCATCCCTCCTCCATTGTCATACAAATCCCAAAAGCATGTGACCATACATCCCCCTCCATCCACTCTACCTCCTCTCATCCCAACTCCTAATATCCCCTTCCTTAAGTCCCCTAATCCATCCATCCGCACATCCTGCTCCCCTAAATCCCCTAACATTCTTAATCAAGATCAACCAATGCACACATCGACCAAACATGAAGCTATCAAAAAATCCATGGGATCCCAAAATAATCATTTGGATGCTTCTCCACATAAAGTAAAAAGCCTACATAAGCCTCAAAATTATCATGCCCAAGTGCATCAATACACAAAGAAAAATCAAAAATCCAAAAGGCTACAAGCACCCACACCCCCAAAAGAAAAAACAAAAATGGTATGGGTCCCTAAGTAAAAATAATTCAATCCAAATGAAGCATCCAAATTGCATTGTGTCAAAAATCCTAAATCCAAAAAATCCCACAAATCCCACTCCCCATCTAAACATTCTACAAATCCTAAGTCTATTTGGGTCCCTAAGTCCCCAAATCAGCAAAATAAAAAATCCCCATTACTCCCCACACCTCGTCCACACCAAAAGCTTCAAAATCCATTATGATGTGTGCAACCATTGGTCTTAGTTCCCCTTGATTCCATGATATTCCCACATACCTCTATCCCCCCATCTTATATCCCCTATCCCACATATCTCCCATATCACACTTATATGGTCCATGCTTTCACATAAATGCATTAATCCTTATCCCCCATTCACATCATAATCCACTCCATATCCATCTCATCCAATCACCTACCGACATCCATGCACATAATGACACTCAACATTGTCCATATGTGACATACATACAAAATGGGACATTATCACCTCCTCTTGGAAAGAGGTGCTTGAGTCTGCATCCTCCATCTAAATCTCTCTTTTCCCCCATCCACCCATCCCACCCAAATAGAAAAAAATTTTAAAAGGAAAGTTTAAAAAATAAAAAATAAATCATCAAAATAGTAAAGAGAAATTCGTCATCCAATGGTGAAAACCACCTTGGTGGCACCTTGGATAAGTACCATGATGAAAACTTGGAAAACGTGCATCATGTGTAGAACAATTATCTATGTACCTCACACTTGGGGGCAAGTTGTCTCATATATCCCATCCTATCATTTCCATACCTGTCCCATTTCATCACCCTATCCTCCCTTCCTCCTTTGATCTTGCAAGGACATGGGTAAAATATTTAAAACTTGCTTTGGACACCTCTTGACATACTCCAAAGTCTACGCATCCATTCCAAGCAATCTTTGTATCATATATCCTAATAAGCATCACCTTTCCTTCTCATAAGTAACACCTATCTAGAGTGGGTGCATGATATTCCTATGCAACGTAGTCCTTGGAAATCCATCCTAAACCCCTCCATCCATCCACCATGTATCTTCCATCCATTTTATCCATTATCACCAATCTTTTTATCCATTTATCCATCTATCATTTCATTCTTGCCCTTCAAGCTAGTTTTCCCTTGTCATTAGTATCTAGAAAAAAGGCCATCCAAACTGTAATCTAATGTCACCCCATAAAACAAAAACAAAAAAAAATCCCAAAATCGAAAAAAAAATCAAACATACCAAAAATCTAAGAAATAAATCTAAATGTAGACATCCTTAGTCCATGCCCATCTAGCAAAGAAATCTCACTAATCATCCAAAAGTATCCAAAGGTTTTGTTGCCAACCTTGATGCAAACCTGATCATCATCATCATCATCAACATCAATCAACTCTTGCTTAAGAACATTAGGCAATCTTAAGTATAGAAATTAATCCAATCAATCCATCCATCATTGTTTTTCACCTTGATAGGGGCAACAACCTTGTTTATCTTTTTAGATCATTTGTGCATGTTTGCTTTCTTGCTTGTGCGTGTTATCTTTTTTATCTTACAGTTGTATCAGTCCTTGCAACATACTGTCACTACGACATCATGGTCTTCCATATCATGGTGCCCAATGGCATATGTTTTCTTGTGACCTTGTTTGTGTGTCAATCCTACGCACTTGGTATATTGGCACCTTGGTCTTCTATACCTTGTTGAATAACATCCATTTCTATAGTAAATAAAGGATTGCTCAACTCAAGTTAGCATAACTAATCATCATAATAAATTCATCATTCTTACATCCATCTTTTTTATCTTCTCTGTTTTTCTCTATTTTTCTTCTTCTACCAATTTTCCATCTTTTATCTCCCCCTTCTCTTTACATGCATTCATTTTGAGAGCACACCCGTATTCTTCCAACTCACCTATCCTCTCAAGGGGACATCATTCACCCCACTAATTAATCTACTAGTACTTCTTCTACCTGACTGGGGCATCATCATTTCTAATCCAATCATATTTGTCTAAACCAAAGTCTTCTTCTATCCAACACAACACTATGTTTTAAACTTCTTTGAAATGATGTTACTTCACAACACCATCTCAAAGAGAGGCAAAATGTAGACACCTAAAATTCACCTCACTTCCCGACTTGGTTATTCTATTTCCATACTTTTCACATTAATCAAATGATTCTTAATTATTTGATTAAATTTATCTATCTTTATGAAAATCACTCTACCTTATTCTTCCACATTAATTAAATAATTATTAATTATTTAACTAAGTCAATTTTCCCACTTCCTAGCATTAATTAAATAATTGTAAAATTATTTAATTAATCCTTTCTTTTTTCTAATATTGATTAAATAATTTATAATTATTTAATTAATTAAATCACAATCCAATATTAATTAAATAAATCAAATATTTATTTATTTCATAAATCCTAATAACACCTCATTCTTGATTTCTTTCTTTTTTTAAATTCATGCATATATCTAATTATTTAAATTAATTAGATAATCATCTCATATCCTATCTTGCCTTCTTCCAGATTTATTTCTTTTTAAATAAAAAATCAAATCCCTTATCTTCTTTCAAATCCTATCTTTTACCTCATTTATTTCCTCTTTTGTCAAATAACGAAAAAAGACAAATCTTTATCTCCAAAATCAAATCTGTATCTCTCCATCATCAAAGATCTATAAATAAGCCCTTCTCCAAACCAAAGGGGGGACTTCATCTAATGTAAACTTATCCTATTTAAATCATTCCTCTATTTTCACTAATCAAGGTTATGTTATTAAGTTAAGCAATCCACATACACACATGAATCCAAGGACCAGACCCATTGGAGCTTGGGTACACTTTGATACGCTCGATCGGTGAGCTAAAATTTCGTTTGAAGGAAGGTATACTTGTTTGTTTGATTTAATTTCTCTGGTTATTCGTCTCATGTAACTTTTTACGTTCACACACACACACATATATAATGTATATATTAATTATTTAAAAGAAATTAAAAATAATAAGATATAAGCCTCTATGTATACACACAGTACAGTATATATATAGAGGGGTTTTGTTTACAAACATATATATAACATGTTGTAGGGATAAATAAAATAATGTAATGCAAATTAAGCATAAACTAGAAGTCGTAGGTAATACACTAGGCGTCTATGGTCATAGACCTATGTAGTCCGCAGGCCCGTGGCCTACGACCTGCATAGGGCGCGCTTGTGGCAAGTGGGGGTAGTCCCCGCCACCACAAAGCCCACCAGCTCTATGGTGATAGGCCCTTTAGCCCCATCCAGAGTGGCCGGTGGGGGTGTGGTTAGGGCTTTAGTCCTAGTACCGGCCCCCCAACACTAATTTTAAAACTTTTTTAAAGATTTTTTACTATGATGTCTTAAACTAAAACTCAATACATACATACATACATACATACATATATTTCATTAAAATAGTATTTTGGAAGAGGTTTTCCTTTTAATTCAAACTAAACAAATCTTTTAAATGAAATCCTTATTTTGAATACTGCATATTTACATATTTTTCCTTGTTTAGAAGCCTTATAAGGTGAATATTTGCATAGAATACTAAGGCTAATATTTTTCTCTCGATACTTAATATTTAGTTAAAGTAGGGTGCCACTTGTAAACATTGTATGTAACATTAGGTTAATTATTTTATGTGTGTGGGACACATAGAATAATTAATTATTTATTTGGGAAATTATTTAATATTGGCCATAAAGTGAAAACTTAGTTGCAAATATTAAATGAGGGGTCAGTAGTTTTGTGTATCCATGGTTTTGGAACACATGGTTTTCTCCATACTACATCTTGTATTTGTGTGAGCTTGATTCTATAAAAGCAAGCACATGGTTAGTGTTGACCTTTTTTCCTCTGCCCATAGTCAAATAGCCCAACTTCAAAATCTTGTTGAAATCCCTTGAAACCTTAGCTTTACAAGCCTAAAATCCTTCAAATTCTAGTGTTCTGCCTTGTAAAAATTCATTGGGAGAATCCCTGCAAAAAACCCAGAAAACCCTAGAAAATTTGAAGCTTTTATCTCATTTTTGCCCAGGCCCTTTTGTCTTTTATTGACAAAATTCTAGTTTCTTGACCTAGCAAAAAATGGCTAAGGCATGGATGGTGCAGGAGCACCTAGATGTCTAGGATTTGGTTAATCTACAAGTTGTTTTGTTTGGTTTAGTAGGGTCTTGGAGACCATTTTCAATGTTGTAATAAGGCTTGTAGCCATGTTGTAAATGGACTATGTCCAAATGACTATGAATCTATTGTTATGTTATAAGTCCTAGGTAGGACAGTCATGTTGTAATAGATAGTTTACAAGAGTCAATTATGTAAGCCTTTGTTGAGGCATATAGGATAGTCATTTAAGTTTTAATGTTTGTAGCCTTTAGAGGCATGTCAAAGGTTGAAAGGGTGTATTATAACCTTGTCCAAGGTTAAACCACATATTGAGAAGCATTCAAAACCAAAATAGTCGGTGGAAAGTTTCTAAAACAACTCCAAAGATTGCAGTTACAAATCATGAAGAAGCCCAATGGTTGGGGTAGTTGGATTGACCCCCAACCACTCTCACTTCACTCCATGCATTGTAAGAGGCTTATTTGAAGCCAAAAGAGGATTCATTGTAGAGATATCATGGTGGTTTTGGAAGAATTAACAAAGAAACACTATTTTTCTACTTTTTCTCTGCTTTTTTGAGTTTTCTTTGCTGTTATCAGGCCGTACCCGTGCCTATACGGAGTTGTCATAGCACAAGGGCATAATGGATGGATAGTAGACTAAAATATCTTTGTATTGAATCTTGTTTGGGCTCTTGTCACTAATCTAGGTGAGAGGAATGACTTTTTTGTCATAGACTACCTTTAAACCTACTGTTACAGTCCAGTAATTCACTATTTTCTGCTTTAATCCGTACTTGTATGGCTGAGTAGTGGTTGGTACCTATGATGGTTGGTTAGTGTGGAGTGTCACCTATCTTTTTCAAGTGATTTGGGCTCTTGACATTCCCCCAGACTTCTGTATTCCTCCTTGATCTGAAAGCAGGTTAAAACCCTGAACTATGTTTTTCCTGAGTAGTCGATGGGTATTTCCTCATTCCACTGACCTTTTCTATTGGTGGTGAGTGGAATGGAATGTAGAATAGTTGTGGTAGAGGCTTCTGAAGGTTGCAGGGGCAGGAGAATGGTGTAGAGTGATTTTGGGCATGCGAATGACCCTGCAGAACCATGATTAAGAATTCAGAGAAGGACAACAGTCATTACCAAGAAGGTAGTAAGTTTTGTTTGCCGTGTTATTGGTTTGCAATGAAGGCATTAGGTTGAATGCATGTTATAGGTTTGATAAGTGGAAATGAGTTTGTGTTAGAGGGAGATCTCCCCAAGATGGATATTGTGACTATCTTGCTCTTGGAGAAATGAGGTTGTGACTGTCCATGAGAGGTATGATAGATGTTGCTTTCCTGCAGGCTCTGCACAATGGAGATGGTGGAATATTAGTTGGTGTTAGGTATCCTGAGGTGATTGTCTTGAAGTTTACTCGCTTTTATATTATGAACATGTGTAGGTTGTGGTGTTAAGGCCTTCATTATGAGAAGATTGAAAACAGTGAACCTTGAGAGAGACCTCCCATTGAAGTTTTGAATACTGCTGTCCTGTTGTCCTAGATGCTCTGCATCATTTGTGGTATCAGAGCCACTAGTAGGTCCTTGAGAAAGTTGTGGATCTTGTGAAAGAGAGTTGTGAGGATGCCTCCAAAGAATCAGATGGCTAGAGAGAACAATGAGTTGAGAGAAGCCTTAGAGGCTAGAGAAAAAGAGTTGAGGGACAGAAGAGATCAGGATGCTACAAGGGAAAGAGAGTTGAGGCAAGTAAGAAGGGAGAATGCATCAATCTTGGCTAGATTGGAAGCATTGGAGAAGAATCCTAGAAAGGATGAGCAAGATGATCAAGAAGGAGATGAGGATGCAGATGAGAATCCTCCTGAGGATGAGTTAGATGCTAAAGAGAAGAAGTTTGTGAGATTGTTGAAGGCAGTCCAAGGAAGTGGAACAAAGGCAAACATAGAGTTACCTATCTATCAAGGGAAGATGGATAGTGAAGAGGTATTAGGGTGGATAGATGCCCTGGAAAATTTTTTTGAGTATGAGGAGATGAATGATGAGAAGAAGATCAAATTTGCAAAGACAAAACTGAGAGGAACAACACTTACATGGTGGAGTAGTGTGCAGACAGAAAGAATGGCTAGAGGTGCATCAAGAATCACTTCTTGGGGTAGGATGAAGGATATGATGAAGGATTAATTCCTTCCATCTGATTACTCCATTCAGACAAAGAGGATGAGGCAGAATCTAAAGTAGAAGGACATGGATGTTATGTCCTATACTGAGCAATTTCATAAGCTTAGTATTAGAGGAGGATTGGAAGATGAAGAAGAGAAAGTGGCAAGGTACCTTAATGGGCATAGGTATAACTTGCAGGATGAAATTGGTTTGGCAGTACCAAAATCACTTGGAGAGTATTTTTAGTTGGCCATCAGGGCTGAAGAGAGGGTGAAGAGGAAGAAAGAAAGGCAAGGAGGAAGTGGAAGAGGATACAGAGGTAGGGGCAAACCTACTACTGAAGTTCAGAACAGCAATGAGAAAGGTAAGGAGTCTTTTGCAGATCAGAGAGGTGGATATAGAGGTGGAGGTAGATTTGGATCAGATAGAGGAGTGTTCACAGGTAGATGTTATCACTGCAATGAGGTGGGACACACATTTTTCAAATGTCCTAAGAAGGATGATGTTGATAGGAGCAAGGATAGAAGAGTTCACTTGGCACAAGAAGAGGAGAAGCCAGAAGAACTAGAAATGTCGTCAGCCTCTCCAATGATGGTTGGAGAAATGCTCATGGTGGAGAAAGGTAAAATGCAGCAACCACCACAGGTATCTATTTTCAGAACTAATTGTTTAAGCCATGGAAAGATATGCAAGTTGATTGTAGATTCAGGTTCTCATGATAATCTAGTTTCTTGGGAAATGTTGCATAAGTTGGGATTGAAAACTTTTGATCATCCTAGTCCTTACAATGTCACTTGGGTGAGTCAAGAGTAGCAAGTAAGGGTTACTAAGAAGGCATATGTTGATTTTACAATTGGTCCATATCAGGACTATGTTTTGTGTGATGTTATTCCAATGACATGTGGGCATATAATCTTGGGTAGACCATGGCAGCACTTGAGGAGAATGATTCATGATGGATATACTAATAACTATGTGGTGCACAAAGATGGTAAGAAGTTCAAACTGATACCTTTACCTTGTGAAGAGAAGAAGGAACATGTTACTATTTGTTTTGGAGAGAAACTACAATTGAGTATGCAGGTTAAGGATGATGGGAAGCAGCCGAAACAGTTGCAATAGCAGAAGGTGGATGACAGTCCTGAAGAGCAGCAGGCTTGAGATTTGAGTTATGTCAAGATTGGAGACATTGAGTGCCCTATAAAGAGGTAGAAGAAGGAAGACAAACAACAGATAGTCTAGGGAGGAATGAATTAGAACCTCCAGTTGGGAAGAACAGAAGAATTGCAGCAGCAAGGTCCTAGGCAAGGACATCACAACATGTTTTATGGTCCTAACACTATTTACAGGAGCCATGCAAGTTGGAGAAGGTGGAAGATTACTCTTGGAGAGTTCATGTTTCCTAGTCAGAGGAACATCCAAATGTGTATATGGAAAATCGATCTATTCTAAACTAATAAAAACCAAAAATCCAATAACATAAAGAAAATGAATTTAAATAAAAGCCATGACAAATAATCAATGCAATAAAGACTTTTACCGAAATTTGTGTTGTTTCCTTTGGATTGAATGTAGAATTGCTCAATGAAATTGGAAAGCCATAGTTGCAACAAGCAAGTAGGTGCTCAAGAGATCAATGTCAAATGATCGTAAGGTTGCTCAATCGACGCGTTGTGTATACTCAAAGCTCTGTTAAGTATGCCTGAAAATACAATCGAAGAGAGAGAGCTAATGAAGGAGATGAGGGGGGTTTATATAGATTTCAAGGAAAATCGATCAACGGTCCAGATAATTCAGAAGAATCAACGGAGGAGATAAGCTGAGGAATGTGCAACGAATGAGAAGAAGACATGTGTCTTGCTTTCTTTTGCATGAGAGGAGTTATCAAGAATAGAAGAATAAGTTAATTGAAGAGATAAATCAATTAAAAGAATAAAGCAATCAGTTAAGTGATTTAAAACAAGAAGGGATTTGCATGAGAATAGAAGATATTTTGCTTTATTAAATATAGAAATATTTAATTGATGAGCAAGAAAGCTTGAGTTATATTAGAGATAGCTCAAATTAGAAGAAAAAGCAATTTAAATAAATAATTGATTTATTTAAATTTAGAGAAGATATTTTTGGAAGAAGTAATTAAATAATTGGAATTATTTAATTTAGAAGATTTAAAAGCAAATTAAATAAATAAATTTATTTAATTGTTGTGCATGATTTTGGGAGAATGATTTGATTTAATTAAATAATTTAAGAATTATTTAATTTTAGATAAGAGGGAATTTGTTGAATTAATTAAATAATTGGATATATTTAATTAATGTGGATTTGATTTTTGGAAAGAGGATAATGATCTAATTAAATAATTAAAATTATTTAATTGTGGAAGAATATAGAGGAATTTAATTTAATTAATTAAATAAAGAGGATTTATTTAATTAATGTTGAATTTAGGAGATTTAGAAGAATTTGATGATAATTAATTAAATAATTAGATTATTTAATTAATGTGTGAAATGCAGGTGATTAGACAGATAACGGAATGCCAGTGATGCGACGACTTGGTCATTTTAGGGTGTCTACATTTTGCCCCTCTTTGATGCAATGCAGCATGTAGCGTTGCGTCAAAGAAAATGATTGTCGAAGACGTGATACAATTTTTTGATGCCCCAGTGTAGGTAGTTGCCCCAACGTAGCTGGCGTAGGGTGCCCCCTCGAGAGGAAAGATAGGGAAGCGACAGAAGAACTGTGTTGACACTCGACTAGAAGATTTGTTGGAGATAGGCGAGGTTGGGTTGATGATAGATAGAAGAAAGGAGATAGGAGAGAACATAAGAGAAAGACTGTTGATCGATCCTTGCTGGAAAACTATATAAGGCCATGGATGAATGGATGGGTAGATGGATGAGCTTGTTGCAATGGTTTCACATTTGTTTATAAAGAGCAATCCTTATTTTTGATATAGCACGTGGATAGTTTTCCACCAAGGTATAAAAGACCAAGGTACTGTAATATCCGAGTGCGTGGACGTTGACTCTGCAAGCAAGCGGTTTGAAATTAGATCCATTAGACATAATATAACCTTGTTGGAACATGCGAATAAGCCATAGTCTTGAACATAAAATAAACTTCAATACATGTAAATGCAAGAAGAATTATTAATATGTAAGATGCTAGGTCCTAACACACACAAGATAAATAGAATGCCAAGAAAGATACTAAAGATCATTCCTCAAACACGGCACACAGAAAGCAATGACTATGCCCCCAATCCATACTGCATCGCAACATACCAAGATTATAGATAAATCAAGGTAGTCTTGAATAGGTGTTGGAAAAGGAACAAAAGATAAACCGTAACACAAATTGACTGACTTACAAAGTAAACATACAGCCAACATATTCTCTTGCCAAAGAGGTTTGCTCAGGATAGATTGGATAGGAAAGATAACAGCCTTATCGTAGGAACTCTGTGTCCATTAAAGGGGGCTATCTACCTAAAAAGACAATGTCTCACTTGCGGGAAATGCCACATGTTGCAGGAGACGCGTGTGTTGGTCTCGACAATGGAACACTTCATAGAAGACAAGCTTGTTGATCTAGGGCTTGGTTAAGTGGTACTTAGCTGATGTTGGTAATCGGTATGCAGGACAGTAGATGACTCTGGAAGTAGGCCTCTTTGCTTCAAGTTTGTTAAGGACTTTTGCTTTGAAAGGATGTGCTAGCTTGCTGCTTGAGTTAGTCAAGTCGAGGCGAATGGATTTTGACAAATGGAAGACTAGAAGGATGAAGTGCTAATGGATTGAAACAGGTGGAGAATGATGGATCATATGTGCCTGAGTACTAGAAACATCCTTCGTATTCCAGACTGCCTACATACCCTGTATCCACGGGATCAAGGCACACTTACGATGGAAGGTGAACGCGATAAATATGTAGTTCTGGATAGAGTGATGAAATGGGTCAAGATGGAAGGGGGAGATCTTATGTACCTGAGTACTGGAAACTTCCTTCGTATTCCAGACTGCCTACATACCCATATCCATGGGATCAAGGTACCTTAAGATTGAGAAGAGATGATATGTAGTTCTGGTTAGTGTGATGATGTAGAAGAAGAGCGGAGAAGAGGTGATCTTATGTACCTGAGTACTGGATACATCCTTCGTATTCCAGACTACCTACATACCCTATATCCATGGGATCAAGGTACTTTAAGATTGCGAAGATGAAAGTATGTAGTTTTGGTTAGTGTGATGATGGGGGAAAAGCATTGAAAAAAATAACAGCCTTATTGTAGGAACTATGTGTCCGTTAACAGATGTTACCTGTGGAAATGAGACAAGATTGAAGTATGCACTACGAACCACGAACAAGGAACCAATCCTAGACTGAAGCTAAGGAAAGGGGTTGCCCCCATTCTGGTAGAGGAAACTGTAGGAGTGACTACCGAAGAAGACGCAGAAAGACTTGACCTAGGACCGGACAGTGTAGACCCAGATCAAGACTTAGGATGACGAGGGACACTGACAAATTTCCAAGCTATACTAGGTAGGGAGATGGAAATGCAAACAAAGTCAATGGTTTTATTACGGATGGATGGATGAAGCAGGTTGCGAACTGGACAAGGAGTGGACAGGACTCGATAGACGATGGATGCTGACTCTACGCATAGCGCCTGTTTGCCAGGTTTTCACTATGGTACTTATCCAAGGCGCCTGTTTGCCAGGTTTTCACCAGAGGATGAATGTTTTTGTATTTTTTATTTTTTATATTTTTGTATTTTTGTATTTTTGTATTTTTTTGATTTTTTGATTTTTTTGATTTTTTTGTGATTTTTTGTGGGAATACTCTGAGGATCAGGCATAGAACTTCTTGAGATGGACACTGTTAAGTGGCTCATCTAGAGGAATGCCGTCAGGTGTAGCTAAAGTATAAGCTCCTGATCCATATGCTGCTGTGACAATGAAGGGACCTAACCAGTTAGGCTCAAACTTACCCTTCTTCTCTCGATCTGCTTGATTTCTCTGATTCTCCTTAAGTACAAGATCACCAACTTGAAACCGTCTTTCTTTGATCTTTTTGTTGTAATTACGCCGGAGGCGGTTTTGATAGACATGGAGATGATTAAGTGCGGCAAGGCGCCTCTCATCTAGTAGTTCAAGCTCAGCTAATCTGGAAGTGCGATACTCATCTCCGCCGATCAGGTCCTGCATGGATACTCTGAGGGATGGGATCTCGACCTCTATAGGTAGGATGGCTTCAGAGCCAAAGACCAAGGCATAGGGTGTGGCACCAGTTGGTGTTCTGATACTAGTGCGGTAGGCCCATAGGGTGGGATTAAGTTGCAAGTGCCAATCACGACCAGCTTCATTGACTGTTTTCTTTAGGATCTTGAGAATGGTTTTATTGGAAGCCTCAGCTTGGCCGTTACTCTGCGGATAGTAGGGAGTTGAAAAGTGATGTTGGATATTGTATTGTATGCATAAAGCACGGACATCTTGGTTCTTGAATGGTCTCCCATTATCAGTGACAATAGCTTGGGGAATACCATACCGGCATATGAGGTAGTTTAGAATAAACTTGGCTATTTGCTTACCGGTGATATAGGTCATAGGAATGGCTTCCACCCACTTCGTGAAATACTCAGTGGCGGTAATGATAAACTTGTGGCCATTTGAGAAGGAAGGGTGGATTTGTCCTACGAGGTCGAGACCCCATTAAGAAAAAGGCCATGGAGTTGTCACAGGTTGTAACTCATGAGCGGGTGCGTGGATCAAATCTCCATGCTGCTGGCATTGTAGACACTTCTTAGCAAACTGTGCGGCATCTTGCTCTATTGTAGGCCAGTAATAACCTATTCTGAGTATCTTCTTAGCAAGATTAGGACCGGTAGAATGCGCGCCACAGACACCTTCGTGTATGTCTCGTAAGGTAGCTTCGGCTTCTTCTGCGTTAAGACATCGTAAGAGGATACCATCGAGACTCCGGCGATATAGTGTATCACCTAGAATGATGTAACGAGAGGATCGATGGATAAAGGTTTTGCGTTGAGTGGATGATAGGTCAGGGGGAAAGGTTTTGTTCTTGAGGTATTCATAGATATCTTCGTACCATGGGGAATTGGGACCAACAAGTTCACAGATGATTTCAGTAACAGGAACATCGATGGCTGGTATCAACAATTGCTCGATCAAGAATTCACACTTTTGTGTATTAGCAGGCATATCAATCAGTGACCCTACAGAAGCCATAGAATCCACAGCTTTATTATGTTCTCTTGGAATTTTCTCAAATGTGATGCTAGAAAAATGTGGTTTGTAGGCATCCACTAGTTGCTTGTAGGGGACCAACTTTTCATCCTTGGTTTGGTATTCATCCGTGACTTGGTGGATGACTAGCTGTGAGTCTCCATATACTTGTAATTCTGTGATATCCCATTGAACTGCTGTATTGAGACCTATAAGGAGTGCTTCATACTCGGCTATATTGTTGGTGCAAGGGAATGCTAGCCGATATGACTTTGGAATGTAGTCATTCTGAGGTGTAACAAATAAGATGCCGGCTCCTGATCCATGCTGTGTGTAAGAACCGTCAAAGTACAATTCCACATTATGGAGTTAGCAAGAGTGAATAGATTCTCATCAGGAAAGTCTGCGACCATAGGATGTGTATCTTTCATAGGTGCATCTGCTAGTTGATCTGCAAGGGCTTGTCCTTTAATTGCCTTACGATCTGTGTACTCAATATCAAACTCACTAAGGATCATAACCCATTTAGCTAGTCTGCCTGTGAGAGCTGCCTTTGCTAGTAGATACTTCAAGGGATCAATCTTGGCTATCAGATTTGTGTGTTGGTTCAGCATGTAATGTCGCAACTTTTGGGAGGCGAACACTACTGCTAAACAAGCCCTTTCCATTGGTGAATAATTGAGCTCATATCCCACCAAGGTTCTACTAATGTAATAAATTGCATGCTCCTTTCCTGTGTCATCATTCTGTGCTAGCAGAGCCCCTAGGGCTGAGTTTGTAGTGGAGATGTACAATATCAAGGGTTTGTCCGCCACTGGTGGAACCAATACAGGAGGTGTAGCTAGATACTCTTTAAGTTGATCAAACGCTGCCTGACACTTGTTGTCCCATCGAAACGAGACATCCTTTCGGAGCAAGTGTTGAAAGGGTTGACATTTATCTGCTAGCTGTGATATAAAATGCCTGATGGACTACAACCTTCCTTGGAGGCTCCTTAATGCTTTTAGGTTCTTTGGTGGAGGCATCTCCACTATAGCTTTTACTTTTGCTGGATCTACTTCGATGCCCCTACGAGATACTATGTATCCCAACAGCTTCCCTGATGTGACACCGAAGACACACTTCTTAGGATTAAGTCTTACTTGGTATTTTTCCAGCCTGTCAAAGATCTGCCCTAGGACCTGTATGTGATCCGCTCTAGAAGATTTAGCCAATATATCATCAACATAGTCTTCCATGATGTGATGAAAGAGGTCATGAAATATCACTGTCATTGCTCGCTGATAGGTTGCTCCTGCATTCTTGAGACCAAACGGCATGACACACCAACAATAATTGCCCCAAGGACAAGTAAAGGTTGTTTTATGTTGGTCTTCTTCAGCTATCCTTATCTGATTGTAACCTGAGAATCCGTCCATGAGAGAAAGTATCTCGTGACCTGCTGTCAAGTCTACTATAATGTCAATGTTTGGTAGTGGAAAGTCATCTTTAGGACATGCCTTATTAAGATCTCTGAAATCATTACACATGCGGATGTGCCCATTAGGTTTAGACACAGGTACAATGTTTGAGACCCAATCTGAATAGTCAATAGGTCGTATGAACTTTGCGTCTAATAGCTTTTGTACTTCCACCTTCACCAAGAGAGCTATCTGTGGATGCATTTTTCTCAACTTTTGTTTGACTGGTTTCACTTTGGGATCAACTGTGAGATAATGAACTACCAGCTTAGGGTCTAGCCCTGGCATATCTGCATAGGTCCATGCAAAGTTGATGGTTCGTTGCAAGAAGAAGTTGTTAAGGTTTCTGTGCTCTGTATCAGATAATGATGCTGCTAGAAATGTTGTCTTTGGATTCTGTTCTGTACCTAGGTTGATCTCTGTAGAATCTTCCACTAGTAGAGCTGATTTCTCTTGATACTTAGAAGGTAAGGGAAGGTCAAATCCTCCATCCTCAGGTGCCACAGTTGGGTTTTCACCTTTGGATACATCCTTTATTTTTACTATTTTATGATCAGGAGGTGCCACAGTGTGGTTTTCACCTAGAGATCTTTCTTTATGTGCGCTTTTGCGACTAGAGGATTTGGCATTCTCACCAAAATAAGCCGTGGGCTCAAGTTCCATTACAAAACCTGCCTTGTGATTGCCAAGAGGGATACCTTCTCAAAGTCCCATGAATTCAGCTAAAGCTTCGTCATTCTGAAAGACATCTATAACGGGGGCCCCTTGTTGGTCCCAATCGATAAGTTCAGGGTAGACAAGCGTGACATTCTGGGTGTTGGTGGTGGAAGTTAAGGATACAGAGGATAGTGTAAAAATGGAGGATTCTGCGAATAGATTGGTTATGTGGAGGGAAGAGTCATCGATGATATCCTCTGTAGATGTCAAATCGGCGGGAAACTTGTCCGCTACCTCGTCGAGGATATACTCGATGTCTGAGGTGCGTGGTACCTTCTTACCAAATCCTAATCCTTTCTTGTCTAGCTTCTTTGTTACCACAATGGGCTCCATAGTGCCTTGATTCTGTTTCCCAAGGCCACCTTTGCCTTTATAGCCCATATTTTTCACTATCCTTAAGCCATTGCCATATTGCTTGACTGGTATCGTAACTGGTTCTTTCTCCTTGTAGAGCCAAGAAGAGATGTCCTCAATAGTTTCCTCTTCCAATAACCGTCCATGTTGGAATTGGGTTAGGAATGTTGGGGGAGGAATAGCTACTTTTTTGATAACTTTAGCAATGGGTGGTTGGCCGTAAGATTTTGGAGATAGAGGCATCCGCCCTACACAACAAGATTCTGAGATATCATAAGTGCCAAACCCTATATCTCGGACACGAGCTGTGATTTTGGGGAGGGGTGTAGGCTCACTTGTAGAGGCTTGCGTGAGAGTTTCAGGGTCAACATAGAGAGGGGACTCAAGGGCTTTGTCATTTTTAGGCACTTGGTTGCAATTCTTATAGCTTCCTTGCAAGACACGGCAAAATTCAAAAGGATTAGGATCTCCTGGGATGGTGATCTCCGTACCATTGTATGGGAACTTTAGGGACTGATGGTACGTGGAGGGGACAGCTTTCATTGCATGGATCCATGGGCGGCCAAGAATAATGTTGTAAGGCAGCTCGATATCAAGGACTTGACACCTAGTTTCAAGCATGACAGGGCCCAGTTGTATAGGCAAGTGAATAACACCTTCTGAACGGCGTTCTGCATCATCATACCCCTTGATTGTAATACTATGATTAGTGTTGACATGATCCTCAGAGTATCCCAATTGCTTTAGTAACTTTAAAGAATATATGTTGAGACCAGTACCACCATCTATGAGGATGCGTTTGATTTTGCGCTTATGGATGAGAACTTCAATATGGAGGGCATCGTTGTGACAAGGATCATGGGAGGGAAGGTCTTTCTCAGAGAAGACCACATTGTAATGCGAAGCAATATTACCCACTATAGCTTGGAAATCTGCGACTGCTATGTTGTTAGGAACGGAGGACTCTTGGAGGGCTTTTTCTAGCACTACTCTATGTGCAGGTGATGACCGTAGAAGGTCCAAAATAGATATATGTGCTGGTGTTCTCCCTAGATGTTCGACAAGATTATAATCAGACTGAACCGAAAGCCTAGGTGTAGGTGCACGAATGGTGACATGACCTCGACAAGTAGTAACAGCACAATCCGTAGATTTGCCTTTAATGGTGAGGGTAGACACTCGACTCTCTTCAAAACGACCTACAATGGAATCGAAGGACGTGGAAGCGTGATTGATACCTTTACCTCTATCCTGAGGAGGAGGTGGACCATGATGAGGGAATGGTTCCTTGTACATATCGAGATCCTTATTCGTGTGTTGCGCTGGTGATTCATTCTCAAAAGTGATTTGATTACCATCGATGAGGTTTTGGATGAGGTGCTTAAGCTTCATGCAAGACGCAGTTCTATGACCTTTGCTCCTATGGAACTCACAATACTCATTGTCTCTGTAACGTGCAGTTTTGTAGACAGGTTCTCCATATGGGGGAGCATCAGGTAAAGTTATGAGCCCTTTCAGCAAAGCTTGCTGTAAGACTGATTCGATGGGCACTCCCAAAGGAGTAAATTGACGTCACGGAGGGTAATCTTGTTGGGGCCGCTCTTGTTGTCGTTGTTGATTTTGATAAGGCTGCCTTTGTTGCTGCTGTTGTTGAGGTGGAGCTTGACTTGGTTTGGAGAGTTGCAGCGGTGTTTGCAATGTTTGGACATGCTTAGCATCGACCACTCCATCATTGACCACGTTTTTGTTCTTGTTCCAATATTTGGGTTTATCGTTTGATTGTTGATGAGAAGAGCTATCTTTCGTCTCTTTAAAGATTTTGACCACACCTTTAGCAATGAGGGCCTTCTCTATGTTGATACCCTTGTATGTGATTTCATCGAAGGTTGTAGCACTAAGGATTTGCAAATGGAAACCTAACTCTTGGTTGAGGTTCTGCACAAAGATGCTAACAAGCTGTTTCTCTGGAATCTTGAAAGGGAATTTACTAGCCATTTGTCTCCATCGTCGGAGGAAAGAAATGAACGTTTCACCATTTTTCTATTTATTGTTGCATAGGTCCGTCATGGAAATCTCATGCTCTGCGTTGTAAGAAAAATGGGTGGCAAACTTCTCTGCTAGCTCGTTGAAAGACTTGATACCCGTCGATAAGTGTGAGAACCATTCTATTGCTTGTCCTCCAAGACTACGAGGAAAAAGACGCATAAGATATGTGTCGTTGTGAGAGACCTCGAAGCAAGCAAGATAGAATTCCCTAAGATGGTCTTTTGGGTCACCTTTTCCTTTGTACTTATCGAACTTGGGAATAGTGAAATTTTGAGGAAACGGGATCATTGGTAACGACCGATCAAAAGGATAAGGGCACACTTCCTCCAAGGAGAAGGTCTTTTTGGTGTGGCCAAACGTAAGATCAGATAGCTGTTGTTGCACCTCTGCAATCTTTAGTTCCATAGTCGTGGGAGGGGTTGGTAACGTCTCCTGTTGTCCAAAAAGCGGTTGGTGTTTCCCGTATGGAAGATTATAGTGTGAGCCATGCGTACTAGTATTGTAAGGGTCGTAAGATTGATTGGGATTGTATGGATTGTATGATTGGTTCAGATTGGGTTGGAATTGGAGGCGTTGATTAGGCAGAGGTGGAGGTGGCGCTAGGTAAGAATGTTGGCTTTGCGATGGTTGAAGAAACGTATTGGGGGGAGGAAAGCTAAAGTGCGTTTGATTAGGTTGTGAAGGTGGCACATAGCTTTGGGAAACCTGATGTTGGGAATGTTGCGAGTGGCTAGGCAATGTATGAAAGAAGTTGAGCATGGATGAACGTTGTGGAGGAGGAACATAGGTAGAAGTGATTTGCGATGGTGGGGGTTGATTGAAGATGAGAGTAGAAGAATGTTGTGGTGGAGGAACATAGGTGGAAGTGATTTGCGACGGTTGGGGTTGCTTGAGGATGAGAGTAGAAGAATGTTGTGGTTGGGGTTGCGTGACTCCAATTGGTTGAGAGACATGCAGGTGTGATGATATAGGAGGTGGCATATGTTGAGACCCTTGTTGCATGGCTACATACGTGTTCCCCGGATTGTAATTGGGTGGGAAACCTACGCGTGATGGGGTAACCAAGATTCCACTTGTGCTTGGGGTGGACACTTTAGGAGGTGGTTGCACATTGGATCGAGCTAAGGTGGCTTGCTTAGCTAACTCTGTTTGACGTTGGAGAGTTTCTTGTTGGTTTTGATAGATCTCCATAGGAGTCAATAGTGGTGATATGGGCCTCTCCTCTGTAGGATTTTGAAAGAGGGGATTCCTATACTGTGAGCCTTGAGTAGGTAGGGGCGTAGTGACCGTGGACATGGTTTGCACCGCTTGTATGGTTTCTTGGGTGTTGTTGCTCTCCTTGAGAGTGGACACATCAAAATCTGAAGGTAACTTGGCACCTTGCTTTGCAAGCAAGCAAAATAAATGATCCTGGTTCTCACTAAGGATTTTATCAAAGGCAGCTATAGCTCTAGGATCTTGTATAAATTCATCCAGATCTTGCCCATCTTCTTGAGAGGATTGACCTATTTCAAAGTGTCGCTCTTCTTGAGATGGGGTTTGATCTACGATATAACCTTGTGGGACAAAATCCAGAGGCAAGCCTGTGGTATACTGCGGTGCATTTAGCAAAGGGGTTCTATCCTCATGAGGATTGCTTGGTTCCTCTATGTGTGGCATGTTTGGAGAGCTGATTGGTTTTGCCGCGGGTGTACTAGGAGTCACCTTGGGGGTAATGTTGAGAGGACCTGATTGTGGTGTGCGAGGGGGTGACTTGTGCTTCTTAGGGACAACTTGCCTAGACTTCATAGTTTGTTGTAGCCTAGTGGTGACCATGGGATACACTTAGGACACAATGTAATGCTGGGAATCTGTGAGATGCTTTGAAGAAACGGACAAACTTTGATGCACAAAGTACTGGACCAAAAGCGCTATACTGTTTGACCAGAGGCACAGGACTGTGCTACCAAAAGCGTGCTACTGTGGGCCAGAGGCGACGGACTGAGCTGCCAATAGCGAGTTACTGCTATGCCAAAGGCGAGCTACAGTGACCAAAAGCGAGCTACTGTTATACCGAGGGCGCTGAAGTAGAGTGTTAGCCAGAGGCAAGGTACTGCTATACCAAAGGCGATCTACTATATGACCAAAAGCGAGCTGCTGTAATACCAAGGGCGCTGAAGTAGTGTCTGATGTTTGTAAAGGCAATTTTGACAGATTTATGGTTGGATTTTGTCTTTGGGAAGAGAAAACACAGCAAACAAGTGGTCAAAAAGCAAGGGACTGACACAACATATAGTGTATGTTCAAGGCTCCAAACAAGCCCAATGTTTCCACAGGTATAGAACAATTGCAATCAATAACAAGCACTTTTTTATCCCTAGAGACAAGGTTTCATTGCAGTAGATCAGCTCACAGCTTAATACTCCGTCGATAAAAATATCATTCCATAAAGGTGTCGGATATTTAGTATCTTTGCGAGAGACGATAGGTAGGGATATCTCACCCTCCCCTTGGAAAGCTCAAGTAGGTCACAAGAGCTTTATGTCCAAGGGAATACTATCTCTTCTCAAGGGAGCCAATGGTGAGTATCTTAAGGGTTTAAATCGATTTCCCTTGCACTGATGATTACCGCAATGTTCAGAGGTAGGTCAGGTAGTCTCTATCTAAATTGGTTCTTAGTGACTTTGAGGGACCAACGCCTTACGAGCAATGCGACAAGCTACTAAAAGCTTTAACCAATCCTACTAAGAGTTTCAAACACTTCGCTCAATGTGAAAATCGTTTCCACAAAGGGCTAGTACACCTCTTTTCAGTTTGGCATCACAAGGTAAGGCTGACGTCGGTTAGGACTTGGCTTTCACCTTATCCATTTTATATAGCGGTTCAAAGGAAAACTCCGCTTAGGGTCGTCCCTTTTGGATGAAATGCAATCCAAAAGCAGGCCCTTCTAAAGGAAGTACAAAAAATGTAAAATCAAGCACGTCAAACAATGGTTCAATTGTCCCGTTATAAGAAAAATAAGGTGCAACTAAGCTATGCACACACACGATTGTAGTTGTAAATTGTCCCTTATGAAATGAAGTGTTTGGCATTCATGTCCATTGTCCCTTAAGAAAATCAGTATGTTCCTAAGACTTAGATTTGCAAAAAGATTTGTTCAATTACTCCTTTTAAGCATGCAATGTGTTTCTAAGACTTAGTAAGGTAAAACAAAAGGGTCTTCAACGCTCGTCCTGCATAAACATGTTAAAAATACCTATTGGCTCTGTGTGAGTAGTAAGAAGCTGCAACAATTCTGTTAGTTCCACCAAAAATTCACAAGTTAGCAAAAATAAATCAACTTTGACCAAAAGCGTGTTACTGTCTTACCAGACGCGATTCACTGTAAACAAAAAAGCACTTATAGACAGACCAGAAGCGTCAGAGAATATAGCCAGGTGCGTTGTAGAATAACCATAAGCGTGGTAGTATGATTCCAAAAGTGCTGCGATAAATACCAAAAGCATGCTACGATAATAACAAGAGCGCTGTAAAAGATCCAGGAGCGCTTCACTGTGTAACCGAGAGCGCGATACTATGTGGCCAAACGCGCTGTTCTGTCTCAGATACAGAAAATATTAGTTTTGTTAACAATAACCAGGTCAAAATAACTTTTCATGGTGGACCTATTATCTAAAGGATGATATCTGATAGATCTGGGTTGTGTAATTTGGAAAACTCAGAAAAATGGATCAGCCCAATAGATTAGCACAAAAAACAAGGATATTCCTAAATAAATCAGTTTTAGGAGATATCAAAAATCAGGTTTGGAGGAGAAATACAACAGCTTGTCCGACAAAATGACAGATCTGAAATGAGAAATTACTGCAAAACCCTGAATGAAGTCAAAAACCTAATTTTAACCAAAAGCGCCTAATAGCACCGCCAGTAGCGCCTCTCTGTGCTACCGATAGCGCTTCTCTGTACTACCAGAAGCGTGGCCGTGCTGCGAAGAGCGCTGAATTGTTCCTGCAAAAGCGCTGTAAGATACTGCCAGAAGTGCTGTGAAGTGCTGTAAGCGCCGTGCCGTACTGTGTCTTCAAAAAAAATAAATTTCTCAAAGAAACCAAGGGATTAGTGGGTCCCACCGGGCGTGCCAGAATGTGTATATGGAAAATCGATCTATTCTAAACTAATAAAAACCAAAAATCCAATAACATAAAGAAAACAAATTTAAATAAAAGCCATGACAAATAATCAATGCAATAAAGACTTTTACCGAAATTTGTGTTGTTTCCTTTGGATTGAATGTAGAATTGCTCAATGAAATTGGAAAGCCATAGCTGCAACAAGAAAGTAGGTGCTCAAGAGATCAATGTCAAATGATCGTAAGGTTGCTCAATCGACGCGTTGTGTATACTCAAAGCTCTGTTAAGTATGCCTGAAAATACAATCGAAGAGAGAGAGCTAATGAAGGAGATGAGGGGGGTTTATATAGATTTCAAGGAAAATCGATCAACGGTCCAGATAATTCAGAAGAATCAACGGAGGAGATAAGCTGAGGAATGTGCAACGAATGAGAAGAAGACATGTGTCTTGCTTTCTTTTGCATGAGAGGAGTTATCAAGAATAGAAGAATAAGTTAATTGAAGAGATAAATCAATTAAAAGAATAAAGCAATCAGTTAAGTGATTTAAAACAAGAAGAAGGGATTTGCATGAGAATAGAAGATATTTTGCTTTATTAAATATAGAAATATTTAATTGATGAGCAAGAAAGCTTGAGTTATATTAGAGATAACTCAAATTAGAAGAAAAAGCAATTTAAATAAATAATTGATTTATTTAAATTTAGAGAAGATATTTTTGGAAGAAGTAATTAAATAATTGGAATTATTTAATTTAGAAGATTTAAAAGCAAATTAAATAAATAAATTTATTTAATTGTTGTGCATGATTTTGGGAGAATGATTTGATTTAATTAAATAATTTAAGAATTATTTAATTTTAGATAAGAGGGAATTTGTTGAATTAATTAAATAATTGGATATATTTAATTAATGTGGATTTGATTTTTGGAAAGAGGATAATGATCTAATTAAATAATTAAAATTATTTAATTGTGGAAGAATATAGAGGAATTTAATTTAATTAATTAAATAAAGAGGATTTATTTAATTAATGTTGAATTTAGGAGATTTAGAAGAATTTGATGATAATTAATTAAATAATTAGATTATTTAATTAATGTGTGAAATGCAGGTGATTAGACAGATAACGGAATGCCAGTGATGCGACGACTTGGTCATTTTAGGGTGTCTACACCAAACACGATGGAAGAATGGATGGAGCAGATCCCTTAACTCTTGGGACAAGAGTTTTCATCATGCCGGGGAGTATGGTGCAGGAGCACCTAGATGTCTAGGATTTGGTTAATCTTCAAGTTGTTTGTTTGGTTTAGTAGGGTCTTGGAGACCATTTTCAATGTTGTAATAAGGCTTGTAACCATGTTTTAAATGGACTATGTCCAATGACTATGAATCTATTGTTATGTTATAAGTCCTAGGTAGGACAGTCATATTGTAATAGGTAGTTTCCAAGAGTCAATTATGTAAGCCTTTGTTGAGGCATATAGGATAGTCATTTAAGTTTTAATGTTTGTAGCCTTTAGAGGCATGTCAAAGGTTGGAAGGGTGTGTTATAACCTTGTCCAAGGTTAAACCACATATTGAGAAGCATTCTAGACCAAAACAATCAGTGGACAGTTTCTAAAATAGTTCCAAAGACTGCAGTTACAAATCATGAAGAAGCCTGATGGTTGGGGCAGTTGGATCGACCCCCAACCACTCTCACTTCACTCCATGCATTGTAAGAGGCTTATTTGAAGCCAAAAGAGGATTCATTGTAGAGAGATCTTGGTGGTTTTGGAATAATTAACAAAGAAACACTATTTTTTTGCTTTTTCTCTACTTTTCTGAGTTTTCTTTGCTGTTATCAGGCCGTACCCATGCCTGTACAGAGTTGTCATAGCACAAGGGCATAATGGATGGATAGTAGACTGAAATAGCTTTGTATTTAATCTTGTTTGGGTTCTTGTCACTAATCTAGGTGAGAGAAATGACTATTTTGTCATAGACTGCCTTTAAACCTACTGTTACAGTCCAGTAATTCGTTGTTTTCTGCTTTAATCCGTACTTGTACGGCTAAGTAGTGGTTGGTGCCTATGATGGTTGGTTAGTGTGGAGTGTCACCTATCTTTTTCAAGTGATTTGGGCTCTTGACATTCCCCCAGACCTCTGTATTCCTCCTTGATCTGAAAGTAGGTTGAAACCCTGAACTAGGTTTTTCCTGAGTGGTGAATGGGTATTTCCTCATTCCATTGACCTTTTCTATTGGTGGTGAGTGGAATGGAATGTAGAATAGTTGTGGTAGAGGCTTTTGAAGGTTGCAGGGGCAGGAGAATGGTGTAGAGTGAGCTTGGGCATGTGAATGACCCTGTAGAACCATGATTAAGAATTCAGAGAAGGACAACAGTCATTACCAAGAAGGTAGTAAGTTTTGTTTGTCATGTTATTGGTTTGTAATGAAGGCATTAGGTTGAATGCATGTTATAGGTTTGATAAGTGGCAATGAGTTTGTGTTAGAGGGAGATATCCCTAAGATGGATATTTTGACTGTCCTGCTCTTGGAGCAATGAGGTTGTGACTGTCCATGAGAGGTATGATAGATGTTGCTGTCCTGCAGGCTCTGCACAATGGAGATGGTGGAATATTAGTTGGTGTTAGGCATCCTGAGGTGATTGTCTTGAAGTTTACTCCCTTTTATATTATGAACATGTGTAGGTTGTGGTGTTAAGGCCTTGATTATGAGAAGATTGAAAATAGTGAACCTTGAGAGAGACCTCCCATTGAAGTTTTGAATACTGCTGTCCTGCTGTCCTAGATGCTCTGCATCAATGGAGTATCTCTTCCCCCTTTATCGGCAAAATTTAGGTTTTATGAACTCTTCAAGAGTTCAATTTTTCACAAGTTCACCACTTGGGTGATTTGCCAATTGAAGGAAAGGGAGTCAGCCTTTTCAAAAAATAATCTAAGGCACGGGAGACGTTCCCCTTTGTCAGTGAAGTTTATATTTCATGAACTTTGCAAAAAGTTTGTTTGTTTCAAAGGTTCGCCGATTCAGCATTTTACTGACAAAGGGCCAAGGGAACAGATTTCTTCAAAATGTGGCTAAGTTAAAAGAGGGTACATGAAGGCCTTGTTGGTAAAGTTCATAAGATGTGAACTTTTCATAAGTTCAAAGTCTCCACAGTTTGCGGACAAGACAAATCATTGAAAAAGGAGGCTGAGAGATGAAAAGGTTCAATAAAAGGTAAAAGAGCTAATAAAAGTAAAATTGGCTAAGACATTGAATGGTTCGACAAAGGTGAGTTTTACCGACAAAGTAGAAATGGTTCAAGAATTGGTTATTTTACCGATAAAAGAAAAATAAAAGGCCAAAATTTGGCTAAGTAAAGAGGGAAAAGGCCCCTTCTATCGGTAAATTGGTAAGAAGCCAAACTTAAGGAAAAGTTCAAAGAAGCCAAAGTTCGTAGATAAAGGCACTTTTGCTAATAAGGTAAAACAAAAGGGCAAAAACGTGGCCCAAGGCTTAGGTTCATAAAATTGCAAAATTACTGATGAAGGGAGCAACCAAAGAAAGTTCGTCAAAGTAAACTTCTATCAATAATGTAAAACAAGAAGATGAAGAAGGAGACAAAGTCCAAAGTTCAAGAAATTGTCAAATCATCGACAACAAAGGCCCAGTTCACAAAAGACCGCTTTTGCCGATAAGGCAAAATGGAAACATGAAAAAATGGCTAAGTAAAGATGGAAAAGAAAGCCTTGTCAGAAAATTGTAAAAGGCTGAACTTCTCATAAGTTCAAAATTTCTTTAGCTCACTAATAATAAGAAATTGTCAAAAGAGAGGCACAAAAGAGACAAGCAAGGTAAGGTTTGGCAAAATCAATTTTCATCGATAAAGAGGCTTAGGTTCGCAAAAAGTTACTTTTGCTAATAAGGCAAAAACCAAAGCATAAATGGTTCAGCAAAATAGTATTTTGCCAATAAAAGGGCAAGGGTGAGCAAGGTTTGGAAAGTTGGGATTTTGCCGATAAGGCAAAAAGGCAAGCCCAAATGGTTCAAAAGAAGAAGATTTTGCTGACAAGGGCAAAAGCGATGGAAGAATAGGAGTTTACTAACAGGCCACTTTTGTCGATAAGGCAAAAATGAAGCAAGATGCAAAGTTCAAAGTTTGAAATTTTTATCTGATAAGGCAAAAGAAAAGATAGAAAAGTTTAGAAAAAGATAGTTTTCCCAATGAGGTAAAACAAAGATGAAAAAGATGAGTCAGAAATAGTTCAAAGAAAATGATTTTTGTAGATAAGGAAAAAATATGGCAAAAATAGAGATGAAAAGGAGAAAACAAGAAGAGTTCAGAGAAATGAAATTTTTCTGATAAGGGCAAAATAGAAGAAATAAACCCTGGTTCAGAAAATGATAGAGTTGTCGACTGAAGATGAAAGGATTCAGAAATCAAACACAAAATGTTCTGTAAATGCAGATTTGGCTGACATGGCAAAATTTAGGCCAAATTTTCTAGAAAATTTAGAAATAAGAGAAAGAATAGAGAATTGTAAAAGACTATAAACTTCAAATATTTAGATTGAAATATTTGAAGTGTTGTAAAAGATCTGTAAAAAAGGGATTTTGGAGGGAAAACCTATTTGATTTTCCTCATCCACCATTAATGTAGATCTGATCTTTTAGCTGCCTCGACTACTCCCTTCCTAGATATTTTTGCATTTATTGTTGCAGGTTGATGAATCAACTGTTTGTATTGAAGGCAAAATATCTCCCAGCTAATCCATGATCCAAGATATTTTTTGCAGTTAATTTTAGCAGGCAGACATTCCCTTTGACAAGGATATTTGCTAACAGCCCATGGGGGCGAATTTATTGATGAAATGACTGAGGTCAATGTAATCAAATGCTATATATGCATATCTGAAAGATATAATGAGGGTTGGAATACAGTTGCAAGATAGTTGAATTTATGGTTTTCTTCTGTATTTTCAAATAGAGCCCTCTGCTATAACCTTATATTTTTAATGAAATAGACACTGTGTTTTACCTCTTCATGCTTCCTTTTTAGCACTGTGTAAATTAGGATCGATTTGTATGTGAATGTTTTGTTCCTTACAATTCTGTTTTGCTTCTTACCTCTATTAGAATTAGCTAGATCTATGTAAATTTATCAATTGTATCTAGTTGTTTTGTGCATTCTTAGTACAGTGAGAGCTCCATATTCAATCTAGGTGTATCACCTCCATTAATTTCTAGTTTTATCCCTCTTTCCCTTTTCTTGAATGGTGGATAGATTAGGTTTAGTCTTAGGAATAGTTGAATCTTTCATTCAGCGAAGGAACCAGCCTCTCTCTAGAGATTTAGCCTCCTTGCATGGTCCCACACCTGGAGGTTATCTCTATGTTTCACTAGATTGTTGAAGACCATTAAACCTCTCCAATGCAGGGTGCAAATCCAAGTGACAATAGTTTCTGGCATGCCTGGTGGGATGGACTTGATGATCCTTATCATCCATTAAAGAGTTTTGTTGTGCTTTTCATTGCATCTTACCATTTAGGGCAGTATCTCTAACACCATGGTGACTCTTCTGATCAAATCTGCTGGTGAAGTAGCCCCAAATGCCTAAAGATCTTAAAGAATTAGGATTTTGGTGGTTCTCCTAGTTTAACATGCTTTGTAGAAGCATTTCAATCACATAGTAACTCCCTGGTATGAATGTATTTCTCTGAAGGGCAGACTTGCTTGCTCTTATTTTTCATGATTGTTTGAATGTTTCATGTTTCTTAATTCTTCAAAATGTCAAATTTTTATGGAAACTATGGCTACTTCCCTCAACCCATTTGAAATGCAAATTATATGCCTTCATACCAACCATTTCAGGCCCAAGATACCTCTGGTTTCATGTTGTATTGTCCTTTTTCAGCAAAATATTAGCATCCCTACAATGCTTACCTCCCACCCGCCCCTGCTATGTCTTCTTGGTAGCCTAATAATGTTTATTATCAACCCCAAGAAGGCTATTTTGGTCCTAGCCAGTGCAGCTACCCTTCTAATCAGTCCCAGCCAAATGTTGACTATGTGAACGTTGATGCATTCAAAGAGATCATGGGCATGTTCCTAGAGGCCAATAGACTTTTGGACGATAAAAAATGAGAAAGAGGGTATAGTCAACCTTAACGTAACGATGGTCTTTACATCAGAAACATTAGTGATCTGAAGGGGGAATTGATGGACCCACTGAGGGAGTATGAAGAGTTGAAGGAGCATGATCGGTAGTAGGAGGCAAAGAAAGGGTTTTTCAAGAAAACCTTGCTATGATGATTGGAGCCTAAGAACCACAGATGAGGCAAGTAGCCCAATCGGTTCCATCCTCTCCTAGATTCAGGTAGCCCCTTTCTCCTACCCAATTTGAGCATGTAGAAGAGCAACCTCGACTTCACAAGTTCCAAGGTTTCAAAGCCTCTCTTCCTCCACAAGCCCATGTTCTTGTGCAAGCTCAGATTATCACTCCCTAGGAACTAATTTTCCCAGAACCCTCTCCCCTCCAAGAAATTCAAGAAAACATTGAGGACTCTTTCCCTGATACTATTTTCATTTTCAAGGGTGGACCTATTGTGTATCGAGCTAATTTGAAAGATGAGCTAAGGAGGGAGATACCTATAACTAAGGAGGAGCTGCTTGCAAATGATGAACTCTTATGCAACATTAAAATTGAAAATTCAGACCTGCTGCAAGATGAAGTTAATCCCAGTCTGATGGAGCAGCAGTGCATTGAGCATATTAGGGTTATTATTGATTCAGAGGCAGAGTTGAATCCTCTAGATTTTGGCTCATTCCAAGAGTTTTCCCATCCTTTGAGCAAGAGGAATGAAAGAAAAATGCAAAGGGAGCATGGTGAAAAGGTCCAGTTGCAAAGGCATCCCAAACAACAAAATCATAGGGGGTTGTAGTTAGATGTTGAGGGCCATGATAAGTTATTGAAACATGCAAACAAGTGCAAGAATGAGATTCCAGCTCATGAAAAGGAGCATGTAAGTAGCCCCATTCTAGAAGATGTAGAAATTAATGAAACCATGGTGGATCTTCTCATACCTGCATGTTCCGAGGAGCTTGAAGACCTCTTTAAAGATGAGATAGATCTTTTCTACTCAAGATGTGACATGGAACCAACATCCCCTGAGGAGGAACTTCATGAGCTGCAGTCAAAGGATAGAGGCATAAGGGAGGAGATTGCTCCAATCACCCCAGAATTTGATGATGCCACCTTGTTTCATAAATTGCGTAGTCATCTTGTAGATAAAGATGGCATGCAATTGCTTTCATCAGTTGTAGTTTTGGAACAATATAATGATGGTGAACATCAAGGTTAGTTGTTGGCATGTGAAGAGGTACAAGTAGGCAGCGCTATAATGAAAAATACAGAGGTTGATAATTCAAACCTGTTAGAGGAGCTCCCATATTTTATTGAAAACAATGATGTGGAGATTGAACATGGGTAGGAACAAATTGAAGATTTGTTCTTGATTATCTGACAGGGATATCAGCTTCTTGGTGGGGAAGATTTCTCTATTGAGCATGTACATGGCTCATTTTCTTAGCTTAATTTAGAAAATCACGAGCATCATGATCGAAAGGTGGAGGTAACCTTATCTCCAATTGAGCCACAAGGGCCGAAACATTTAGACTAGCAGCAGAAGGTTGTAGAATCAAAGCATGAACATAAATGTAACAGTGATGGCTTGCATACCATTTCAATGGGATGCACTATTAGGCATTTGGCCTAGCCAGAGACATATCAAAAGGAGTCCCTACCTATCATGCTTACTTCAAATCATGAGGTTGAGCATCAAAGAGGGCTAGATCAACCCATTTATCCACTTCCAGGAAACTACATTTCTGATGAGTGCAAGTGGATAGGTGAGTTTTTCTCTATCCTTCGAGAAGTTTTTCATTACCTTATTATATAGCCATCCTTTCCCCACCTCTTTTCAACTGCCCACAAGCATAAGAAAAAAGGGCAATTACTTTCAAGATCTTGTTAATGGCTTTATTTGAGGTTATTTCCTTTTTTGTTAGCTTAGGATTAGAGTAGGTTTTATTTTAGTTTTAGGTTTACTTTCCCTAAGTGCTCATGGATAGACTGCATTGTCATTAGGAGAATGCATGTCTTGTTTTCCTTTTTGTGGTGTTATTTTGGAGCCAGGGTTTAGTTGTTTTGACCTATTGTGGTTCCCTTTTTTTGACTCCATGCCCAATGGATGCTTAAGGCCACTGCTCCATTTGTTTAGTAGGCAAACATCCTTGAGAGGTCACCAAAATGTTGACCTATTTTCCTCTTCCCAGAGCCAAATAGTTAACCTTGAAAATCTTGTTGAAATCCCTTGAAATCTAACTCTGTAAGCCTTAAAAACTTCAAATCTTAGTGTTCTCCATGTAAAAATCCTTGAAAATTCATCTGGTGAATCCTTGCAAAAAACGCCAAAAAACCCAGAAAATTTGAAGCTTTTACCTCATTTTTGCCCCTCTTTTAGCCTTTATCAATAAACTTTCATGATCATGAACTAGCAAAAAATGACTAAGGCATGAGGCTTTTCCTTCCCTTTATCGGCGAAATCCAAAAGGTTCAAACTTTTCATAATTTAAAAAATTCACCAGTTCGCCGACTTGGCAATTTGCTAATAAAGCAGCAAGTGAGCGGGATGTTTTCAAAAATTGACTAAGGCAGAGGAAAGAAACTAAGCCTTTGTCAACAAAATTCAAAAATCGTGAACTCTTCAAAAGTTCAACTTTCCTCAAGTTCGCTAACTGGGCAATTTCTTGATAAAAGAAAGGCAAAGGAAGGCAAAGTGGGAAGAAAGCCCAAAAAATTGGCTAACTAAAGGATGTTTTTCCTCTTTATCTACAAAGTGCATAAAGAGTGAACTTTTCATAAGTTCAACGTTTCTGCAATTCGGCGATATGGGCAAATCACCAATAGAGAAGGAATAAACAAGCAAAGTTCAGGAAAGTGGGACTTTCCTAACAAAGGGGAAAATTTATGAAAATTGGCCAAGGCATCCATGGTTCAAGATTTCAAGGTTTTTTCGGTCGGCATTTTGTCGATAGAGCAAAAAGAAGATAAAGAAGCAGCTAAGGAGAAAGGTTTGACAAAATTGATTTTTGTTGACAAGATGGGCCAAGTTCAAAAGGGTTAGTTTTTGTTGATACCACAAAATAGGAAGCACAAAAAAATGACCAAGTAAAGAAAGAAAATGCCCCTTCTATTGGCAAATCAGGCAAAGCCCAAACTTTTCACCAAGTTTGGAATTCATAAGGTTCACCGACGAGGCTTTTTGTTGATAAGGCAAAGGGAGTCAAAGAACAAGATTTGGCAAAGATGGATTTTTCTGATAAAAAGAACAAGCAAGGTAAGGTTCAAAAAAATCAACTTTTTCTGATAAAGACACGAAAGTTCACAAAATGGGATTTTCGCCGATAAAGGGAAAAAGCAAGGCACAAAAGGTTCAACAAAACAAGGTTTTGTCGACAAAGGAGCAATGGTTTGAAAAAGTTGCTTTTTGCTTATAAGGCAAAAAGCAAAGAGAAATAGTTTAGCAAAAGTAGGTTTGACCAACAAGGGCAAAAGTGATGAAGAAAGAGGAGTTCACTGATAAGAGACTTTTGTTGATAATGAAAGGAAGCTAGGTGTGCGGAAATCACTTCCTACACTAATCTAATGAGGAGAGATGTATGCAAATTCAATTTAATTCTTACAACTAGAACAACATAGAACATCTAACAGAGATATTGCAGCAATACACATACACACAGAAAGTAGACAGAAGAGAGAGAGAGACAAGATATATGTGGGGAAAACCCTTATGGGTGAAAAACCCCACACTCCAAAATACAACTCAAATGTATTACAATAAACAATAATAGATTACAATACAGTTTCAGAGCCAATGCTCTTTCAGGAGTCTTTGAATGTCGAATCTGGAGATATTCCAGTAGCATAATAGTACTTGTACCAAAGTTATCTATCTCCCATCCAAGCACCTGTTTATATAGAGTTTACAAGGCAAATATGGAACCTTCTAGAGATGGGTGTCCATCTTGGACTCATGCCCCAAAACTCATGCCTAAGGACACTTGTCCAACATTCCATCCCAAAGTGGATGCTAGTCCCAAGATAGGTTACGACAGATGCTCTTACGCACCTTATAGATGGACCCCGCAAGGGGCTACACCCCTTGACCCTGTCTTAGGGGAGCTGGCCCCAAAGCCTCGTTAATTATTTAAGGGGGAAACTGTGGCTGCCAAAGTCACCAAAATTTACCCTGATGCATATACATAAGGTGCTAACTATGCCAACTCAACATGGGATAAATAAGTACAACATTAGGAATTTGCAAAGGTTGAGACACCTTAATTCCCAACAGATAAAGGGCAAAAGTGGCCCAAAGCCAAAGTTCAAAAAATCCTGATTTTGCCGATAAGACAAAAGTAAGCTAAAGTTTGGCAAGGAGAAAAATTGTTGATAAAAAGATCAAGCAAAGATAGTTCAAGAAAAGACTATTTTGCCAATAAGGGTAAAAGATGACATTTTGTCGATAAGGGAAAAGTATACATAAATGAAATAATAGGCCACAGTTCAGAAAATGACAGAGTTTGTTGACTGAAAATAGAAGATTTAGAAATCAAAGACAGAATGGTCTGTAAATGTAGATTTGACCGATAGGGCAAAATTCAGGCCCAAATTTTCAGAAAAGATTGAAATGATAAAAAATAGAGTTGTAATATATTGTAAACTTCAAATATTTATATTTAAATATTTGAAGTGTTGTAAAAGCTCTGTAAAAAGGGATTTTGGAGGGAAAATCTATTTGATTTTCCTCATCTACCATTAATGTAGATCTGATCTTTCAGCTACCTCAACTACTCCCTTCCTAGATATTTTTGCATTTAGTGTTGTAGGGTGATGAATTAGCTATTTGCATTGAAGGAAAAATATCTCCCAGTTGCTCTATGATCCAAGATATTTTTTGTAGTTAATTTTAGCAGGCAAACATTCCCTTTGACAGGGATATTTTATGATAGCCCATGGGGGCAAATTTATTGATGAAATGACTGAGGTCAATGTAATCAAATGCTATATATGCATATCTAAAAGATGTAATGAGGATTTGAATACAGTTGTAAGACAGTTAAATTTCTAGTTTTCTTCTGTATTTTCAAACAAAGCGCTCTGTTGTAACCTTGCATTTTTAATGAAATACACACTGTGTTTTACCTCTTCATACTTATTTTTTTATCACTGTGTAAATTAGAATTGATTTGTATGTGAACGTTTTGTTCCTTACAATTATGTTTTGCTTCTTACCTTTGTTAGAATCAGCTAGATCTGTGTAAGTTTATCAGTTGTATCTAGTTATTTTGTACATTCTTAGTATAGTGAGAGCTCCATATTCAAACTTGGTGTATCACCTCCATTAATTTCCAATTTTATCCCTCTTTCCATTTTCCTAAATGGCGGATAGATTAGGTTTAGTCTTAGGAATAGTTGTATCTTTCATTCAGCGAAGGAACCAACCTCTCTCTGGAGATTTGATCTCCCTATAGGGTCCCACTCATGGAGATCATCTCAATGTTTCACTAGATTGTTGGAGCCCTAAAAGACTTCAACACAGGGTGCAAATCCAAGTGACAATAGTTAGTAGTTGGGGTTGGCTATTGGTTGTTTTGGCCTATAGGTTTTCATTGTATTAAGCATCTCTTGTAGGTTGCATGTGTGAGGGTTTGAAGCATGGTATGGGATGTGTGGTTACATGCTTATTCACATGGAGTGCATGTAGAGAGCTTGATTATTCAAAAGTATTCATGGAGGCCATGTATTGTAATGTTTATTGCTGAATAATACAATGGATATGGATGCTTTTGGAGGCCAGGTTTTTCCATCATGGAGGTGTTTCCCAAGGTATATATTGTGTCACCTTGATGGTATGTTTTCTTATTCTTTTGCATGTAGATTTCTGAATACTATGTTTGCATATTAATCTCTCACTGGACCTTATGAGGAAATTGTCTATATGGCTATATATTTCCATCACATACCTTAGATGATGGGTACTGTAGTAATGTATCTAAAAGATTGGGAACCAAATTTTGATCCAAAAATACATTTAATTTTCAATTTAAATCTAATGTGGATTCACTTTTAAAATATTCCCTTGAAATACTTGGACATGGGAATACATGAAAATATTAATAATTCGTTTGGTACTTTCCTCAAGGTCAATGAGAATGTATTTGAAGGAGAGGTAGGTGTATATGTGAGGATGAACATCTAGTTCTAAGACCTTGTGAGTACTCTACCAAAAGTATTTGAATTAACATTTGTTCTAAGATTATGGATTCAAGGGGTGGATATAGAGGGGACATCAATGGTTTGTGAAAACTACAAGAAATTAGGGCATTCAAAGGAAAAATGAAAAAAAAGGGATTATTGAATTAGAAGAAAAATAGATGAAAGAACTAGCGAAACCATGCATACTTATTATGAACCCACAAGGGACCCATATTTGGGAATAATAAATACATGAGGAGATTCACAATTGAGGGCGTAGATGGAAGTTGGGACAACAAAGATGCTTGTTGTGGCATGTTTTAACATGTTAGACACATTGGGATAAATCATTCCCCTACATGAAAGGTTTCTATCCTCAAGAGTCTTAGATGCAAGTTTATAGGTTCTAAAATCACTTGAATGACTTATTTGATAGGAAGTTTGGTTGTTCCATTTAAGGGGGCTCAAACAAAATTCCATGGAAATTCATGAAGTCTTAGTTGCCATGATCACACAAATACAATGGATTCATCATTTTGCATCAAACTAAAAAACACAAATCAAGAATAAAAACTAAATTAATGAAAAACTAAACCTAATCTAAATTCTATGATAAAAATGTAATATAAAGGAGAGAAAAGGAAAATGAAAGCATGATCCTATTAATTTCATCCTTTTAGTATCATTCAATAAGCAGATAAATTTTGTTTATAACCAATTCTATGTGTGGTCTATTGATATGCAACCAACACACAAGAGGTTGCATCTTTTATGGAATAAAAACTATGAAAGGGGTAATTATCAACCACCCTATTCCAAGGTACAGATTAAAGGTATAACTCCTATAGCTTAACATGTACTTCACATTAAAAATACACTAAGAGGTTGAGGTTAACCACATAGAAGAGTTTGCAATCAAATGAAACAACATCCAAGCCATCATATCTCTAGGAATTTAATACATAAAGGGTGAAATAACATGGCTCACAAATAGGAAAAACTACAAAAGAAAGAAAAATTCAACTAAATTCTATTGAAAATACAAAATGTAATGGTTTCCAACTTTTTTGGAGGGCAAATTTGTACATATCTATAACTTTCCCTAGTATAAAATGTGAAATGGTTTCCCTCCAAGTAATTGAAATAAGATAAATTCAACCATTACAATTGATCAAAGCATTTATAAATACAAAATGTTCTTATGATTGACATCCAAAAAGATAAAATGCTCCTGAGAGTCCCCATTCAAACATATCATGTCAAATAGAAATCTTGTCATGGTATTTATTAGCACTATGTAACTAACACCGACATATTATATATTCATTCACAACTTCAATCTCTGAGGGTCTCCTCCTAATTAGGTCTAACTAATGTTAGAGCTCCTCTTAAATGAACACACTCATATACTCTCCATAATAACATTATAATATTGCTTTTCCTTGATTAAACTAACAATACCCATATGGAACTTAATTATCATCATGCTAGCCCACTTAATTAATCTCTAAGTCCAAATCTTATAATAGGTATCCACATGCCTCTATATGTATCTCCATATGCGAATATTTATAACCAAAGCCTCTAGAGCACCTAAATAAGCCCATTCTTATGAATTAAAAAATTACCCTTGTTCATCTTCCTTTTTTGGATGGCTATGTCATATCCTTCAAGTTTGTTGTTTTGTTTCTTGGGGGTCAGGGGAGTGGAGGTGATATAATGTAGGAGAAAATTTTATGTTATCTACTATATGTTTTGTTCCAGCTACTATAGCCATTTTATGTTGAACCAAATTCTTGAACCTGGAAGGGCATGATGATTGTATGTATCCGAATTTTATAAATAAAATGAAAGCTATTATTGCAACGATCTAAGTTTTCTATTGTATATGTTTATCAGCTAATACATGTATGAAATTCTTAGTTTTCACGAGTGCTTGTATTGCATTTGGATTTCCTATACTTGCCATGCATTGTACAAGACTTAATCTATTTTATCAATTCTAATTCCTATAAATACCTTTGGTACAAGGAAAGATTTGATCAGGTGGAGTTGGTAAACTTTTTTTAGCATACAAGACCTTCACAATTAGTCCTTGTGCTTTTGCAGAATGGGATTTTGGTTGTGTTTGCAAACTTACAAATAGTTGCTATTGTTGAAAGACTAGTTGTGTAGTCTTATTGCTACACTTGAATAAAATATTTTCATCTTGGAAAATGTTCTTGTATACTTGAGTTTTCTTTTTATAAATATGTTTCTCCGAGCTTGCAGCATTAGGTAGGGACTACAATTGCAATACAACCCTTGTTAATAATCTTGTAAACAATATGTCATTTTCTATCAAATAGTTTCAATTCTTCTATCTCCTAGGTCAATGTCCGTGTTACTAATTTTTTGTTCACACTTAAAATTAGTTGGACCTAAGTGTAGTTGTTCAGAAGGAATAAAAGAAAACTTCAAAGTTATGCACTTCTTGAATGGTTGATGCCTTAACAGAGTAGAAAAGAAGATCCAGTTGTCAGGATAACCCATCAGTCCAATCAGGACTGATAAGTTATCATGACAAAAGAATCAATTATCAAGAAATCAAACATTCAAGGAGATACATTTGTTCTACACAGTTTGATCTTTCAAGAGTTACAAGTTAAATTGATTATTTAGTTAATCAGTTTTGAATAAAGAGAGAAAGATATTGTATTCCACTATTATTTCATGTCATGTTTTGAACATACATTCAAGTATCTGTTACTTTATCTCATGCATTGATTGAAAAGGAAATATATATTTATCATATACATAAGAGAAATTAACTGAACATGTTTAAAAGAAGTGTTCAAATATGTCCCACACAAGTTGTGGGAGTAACTAGACTGAGAAATTGCAGACATGCAATCTATGCATCTGTTTGATAAAAGAGAAAGAAATAAACACATGATAAGGTTAAACATCCATCATTGCCTGATGATGGAGGTTGTTGTTGAAGCTGGCCTTCAAGTCTTCAGTCTTCATTCTTCACTCCAAGCCATCATCAAGTTGAAACTTGCAAAATTTTGGGGACAACCCTATTAGTGCTCTGGATGTTTAAAATTATCACATGCTTTTATCAAATAGAGACATCTACTTATCACATCATGCATTCAGATGAGAAATCAGATCAGATATATAACACAAATTAGGAAGAAATCATGAAGAGGATCAATCAACACTGTTAGGTACTTTTATGGTAACTTGTTTGTTCACTGTGCAGATATAGGATAAGTTTTGTTGCTGATTTGAAGACAAATAAGCATGTAGATTAAATGTGGCTCCCACAAGGGTTGAGCCCATCATGCTTCTTTCTTACTTAATCAAGAAAGATATCAAGAGTAATGGACAAATTACATCATATATTGTTTCCTTATGCTATGTTATCAAGAGCTTAGGTCCATATGAAATACATCAAAAGCAGAGATACCATTCAATGCCTTGCTATGCAATAAGGAATACAAGTATAACTTCAAAGATGAGACAACATTCTGCACTAGGTATTTCTCATATTGTTTTCATGTTGTTTAAAGATGATCAAAGTTTAAACAATCATATCACATTCAAGTTGCAAGTGTCTCATAAAGACAGTCAAGTAAAATGTCACATGGGACAACAGAATAGATAGCTTACAAGATAAGACAATCATAAATATAATGCTAACTTGACTGTCATAAAGTAAGCTTCACAAGATACATGAGAAGTGTAACTTTCACATGCTAAAGGCTAAAGATGTAGATGACAGATGCTTACAACATGATCACAATTCATCAAATGATAAGGATTATTATTTACTACTAGTGATCTTAAAGGAATAACAAGCTATGGAGCAACCACATATGTCACCATTGCATGACAGACAAGTACATATTCAAAAGCAAGAGACTGTCATGTATAGAACACAAAAAGACTCAAATACTTAGAGCATAATGAAGTATTAAGAATGCAATAGTCCAAGGACAACAGGATGGATTCCATGCATTTTATCAACTATCTTGGTCAAACAAAGCTTCATCTTACATGCCTAAAGCTACAGTATTGCCATGGTGCAGTCAAGAAGGTGTTAAAGATCAAGCAGAGATACAGTGCAAGATCAAAGAGAGATACAATCACTTTCACCATGAATAGTTAGAACAAGATCAAAAAATTGGCTTTTACAAAGCATGAACAGTCAGAATTATCAGGATATATCATGAGTTTCCATATCCACCTACAGAGGTGCATCATGAGAAAGAAGGAGGAACAATAGAAACGAAGAACAAGACTTATATCAAATGCTACAGTAAGGATGGACAAAAAGCACGAAAGTTAGAAGGTAAATAGTCCTATTACTTTTATACCATTATGCTTTCATGATGTAGTCATAGTAGTCAATTACCATGGTCAAAGATGAAGAAGGATGCTTGATATATATGTTACTGTGAGAGCCATGATAAGATAAACAATCATTATGCACAAAGGACAAGCTACAGGTGTATTTAAAGAATGCATAATAGCAGGAGTGATAAGAACATGCAAAGATAGCTACAGTTGCATTTTGAAACATACAAACAGTCAAAAAAAGAAGGTAGCATGATCTATGCCATGATAGAATACAATCAAAGAGAAGAAAGATAGTACACAGTCAAAGATGATACCACATGATTAACAGCCATCATCTTATAGTTGGTAGGCAAAAAGAGATAAAAGTTTATCATATGCAAATAAGTCAATGAATCCATTTATGTTACAGATACAACCTTCCAAAAATGTTAATAATTATCATACAGAATATCAAATGATTTGTTGTCATACAGAATATCAATAAACTTGCTATTATACCCCGTAGCTACAGTGAGATAGACAAGGTAAAGTGTATCATCATTAATGCCAAGACAATCACAAGGAGAAGAAAGAAGATGTTGTGTGAAGCTTCACTTGCTAATACCTCAAACTCTTCAATGCTTTTGCCAATAGATGGAGAAAACCACAGTCAAGGTGGTGTTATACAGAAGGAAAGATTGCTCATTAAAAATGTATACCCATGTCAAGATATCAAACCCTAGTGACATTTTTGCAAACACAGTCAAATAGCTTCAAAGAGAAAGATGATACAATCACGGCCATAACAGTTTGAAACTATGAAAGTATAAAATGAGAAAACCCTTGACAGAAGGTTCAACCATTGTTTCTTTACAATTCAGAAAAGAAAGAAATAACAATAAAGATCATGCAAGGCCGTGGCATTGTGAAGAGATGAAAGTGCAAGAAGGGTTGAAACCCTCTCTTCAAAGCTCACAAAACCTCAACAGTTACACTTTTTTAATGCCTATATATAGAAGGAGCATGGCCATAATAGATAAAAACTTTGAAAATGGAGAAAAGATGTCAAAACCCTCATTTCAAAACTTTAAACCCTCAGAGTTTCTACATGATACAAACAAATCAAGGCAAAAAGAAGATATATACAGTCATGGCCGATAGTAACATAGCATTTTTTTCTATAAAATGCAATACCCATGTCTACCAATAGACTTGTCATGCTGCAAAAAGTAAAACCAAAGACAAATTGAAGCTATAGAGATGAAAATGACCAAGTGCTTACCCTTTTTTGCTAACAAAAGGAGAGATCTTTCCATGGCCTCATAGTGGCCTTAAACTTTCAAGAGCAGATGAAGATCATGAAGGAAGAAAGACACAGAAACAAGGAGGGAAAGTATTAAAAGAATGCACATCATATAGAGAGAGCCATGAATAAAGAAGGAGGCCGCAACCATGAAGGAAGAAAGCTATAGATCAAATAAATTCTTTAGATAAAACTCAAGTAGTGTTACCTTCTTTATTAATGATGCAGAGTTCCAAGATACAATTGAGGATGCCATTGAGAGGAGTGAAAAAACTAGATATATGCCTCAAGCCTTCAAACCCTAGGTCGATGGAGCAAGGTTGCAGAGCAAGTGAAAAAATATGCCAAGTGAAGAATGAGCAACTTTAGGGTTGTTTTCTTCTTTTTTGTTTGAAGGTTCTTTTCTCCCAGGTGTGTTTTGACTTCACAAAAGAAAATAATTACCTTATCTAATGCCATCGAGGTCAAAACATCAATCATCTATTACCTAGCATCATTGTTAGAGGTGGCTGACAGTGGGGAACCTTGCATATTATTTGAGATCAAATGGTGGTCGGTAGTTATAAGGATGTGCATTATGCCTTGTAAAAATTTTCAAATATCATTCATTACTTGGGTTGGCATTGCATGGACAAAGAGGTTCCTTTTCATCATGTGTTTTTTGATAAAACAAGACTCCATTAAACAAACACATGTGTCATGCAAGATAACCAAATGAGGTCAAAAGGGAATATTCCTTATGCTTTGAAGAATTATCAAAAGAGGACAAAAATGGCAGATAAGGCAGTTGCATATGGAGATATAAGATGACCTTCAGAAAATGTAATATATGTGCACTAAGGCAGCAGAGGGGAGTTATAAGGATGTTTATGCATATTGTTTTGTGCATGGAGTGTCATGAAGAATGGAGTGGCTCATTATCTTTATCTTGCAAAGAGAGATAATGTTTCTTTTTATTGATCATGGAGTGATAAGGTTAATTTTTTTTTCCCTTAATGTATATTTTATCATGCAAGTGAGTGTATTTTTCTCATAAGGAGTTATAAGGATGGTATTAATCTCTCAAGTCCTATTTTGGCTGATATTATGCAAAATAGGCAAATGTAATTAGAGTGATAAGGAGTGATATTTTTCTTCTAGTCATGAATGATTTTACATACAAATCAATTGTAAATAAATAATAAAGTAATATTCTATAAATTATTTTATTATTTTTCACAAGTTGTAAAATCAAAAATAAAATTGATTATAACCAATAATAAAGTAATATTATATTACTTTATTATTTACTCACAATCAATTTTGCTCATGCAAAATCATACAAATTGATTAGTCGAGTTATCTAGGCCACCTAGGAGGTTTTGCATGACTTTTAGGAGTATTTTTAAGGTCTTTTAGTAAATTTTTTTGGTCAAACATATGGAGAGGCCCAAATTGAAGCTATTTTTGCTCAATTTGTGGTAGTTTTAGGCCCTAATTTTGAGGATTTTGGAGGTTGCTCTGGAATGAATATTTTTTAGAGCAGTTATTTGCAAGTCCATATTTTTTGCATGCCTCTTGGAGAGAGCAGACCTATATATTGTAAAGCAAAAGTTTTTTTTTGCTAGTTCTTGATTCTCATTTTGATTTAGACAGATTGGAGAATTCTTGTAGCTCACTTTTTGCAGTTTTATTGAGAGATCAACAGGTTATAGGCTATCTTTTTGTCTTATTTGCAAAGTTTTCCTTTGTTTATTTCAGATTAGTTGAATTACCTTTCCTTTTAGTGCTGAATTTTGAAGTGATGTGATGAAATTTTGCTGTGTTTTATTATTAAACCTTTAAAATGATTGTCTCACTTCCTTGTTTGCAACATTAAAGCATATATTCATCACAGGTCTTAGGTTGTGTTAACCAGAAATAGTCTTTTTGTGCTGTGAAAAAATCATTTCCTTCATAAAAACCTATTTTCAAACCTTCCTTAGAATCACTTTTGTGGTATTTATGCCAAGTCTGGATTGTGTAAAAGTCATTTTTCTAAGCAAACATTGTGGATCAGATTGCATTATTTTTACCCAAATCAGGTGCATCACCATTTTATCTTTTATATTCAATTAGTTTCTTTCTTCCCTTTTTCCAAATAGTAAAAATATCCATCTCAATAGAACATTTGAAGGGAACCAGCCCAGAATCTAGAGGTCTAATTTCATCATAGGGCACCCACAACCTGAAATTAGTCCCATGTTACATGGAATTGCAGTGCTTCACGAACCTTGCATACAGGTGCAATTCCCAGTGATAACAGTCCAAACACAGCTTATGGTCTCATCCAATGTAGGGAAGACACATCCATTAAAGAATGCTTCAACTATTTAGCAAAAGAAAATGCCAACCAACCCACAATCTAGAGGTCTAATTTCATCATAGGGCACCCACAACCTGAAATTAGTCCCATGTTTCATGGAATTGCAGTGCTTCACCAACCTTGCAAACAGGTGCAATTCCTAGTGATAACAGTCCAAACACAGCTTATGGTCTCATCCAATGTAGGGAAGACACATCCATTAAAGAATGCTTCAACTATTTAGCAAAAGAAAATGCCAACATTTAATAGGTCTGTGGAAATGTCATAGCTATTAGAGTTTGGCTGGACAAGTGCTTCATGTGCTACAAGAATTATACCTTCATTTTTTTGAGTCAACATAATTATTATATTTAGGAAATGGGATAATAAGGATGCATTTAATAATTTAATTATCTTATGATAATAATTATGTATATTTTTAAACAAATAATTTTAAAAAATTTACTATATTGAAAAAGCCTCTACACATGTAATATTAGCATAATTCTAGTAACATAATCACAATATTTTACCTCTAATTAAGCTAATAGATATGTCTAAGCTTATATTATATAGGGATCAATACTTTTGTAGATATCATCACACTTATGGACATTCTATAGATATATGCATCAAATTCAAACATAAAGTATAATATCTCAAAGATATAGGGGAGACAAACATTGAACATATTCATACTCATACAAAAATAATATGTGTAAAAAGATTGAACCTATTCATCATCACAGTTCACATGTTAAGGTTAGACATGAAATAATAGAAAATCCACCAAATCTACAACCAATTACTTATCAACAAGAGATACATAAAATATAAAAAACAAGAAAGGAATAAGAAGAAGAACCATGAAGCCATGAATATAAATTTAATGATTTATATTGGGATGATGATGATGTGTAGGATGAAGATAATCATGATTGTCTAGACAAAAATTTGAACCCCCCAAATTTGTTTGCTAATTCATGAGCTCCCTTATAGAGTCCATACTAATATTTATTGTTTGTACTTGGGCCTCTTGCTTGTGCCTTGTTTATTGTTTTTGTGCATATCTTAATTCATGCTTAGCCTTCTCCTACTTGGGGGTATTTGTATCTTCACTTTTTTCCTTGTTTAACACATTTCATCCTATGTTTCTTATTGTTAGAAATGAAGGCAATGACTACCCAAATTGAAATTTGATTACAATATGTTTATGATCTTAAATCAGTGTAATACGAACAAAGATTACATACGAAAATGAAATTACAACATAGGAATCAACACCATAGAAGAATAAACCATATCAACACCAAATATAATGTGGAGAAAACCCTTTCAGGTAAAAAACTCCACCAAGAAAAGAGGCTCAAGTTGTATTATCTTCAAAATCTGAAATACATAATACATGCACTTACTCTGTCTCTCCAACCTTCAATCTGATAGAACCTGTGTATAAGAAAACTATGATCTAATCCACAACACATACAAGGCACTGTATTTATAGAGGTATTTCAATCCCCAAACTAAGTGTCCACTTTCTCTCACCTTGGATACTCCAACATGCAACATTAAATGGCCTCTTACAAGTTCATGACACTTGTCAATAGTCAACCATACAAACTTGGGTACCCATAGACAAGAATAGGCAATTACGGGGTAATAAATGATGTCATAAATGTCATAGATTCTGTCATAACTCCCCTCGAATAGCATCTTCCAAATATGGGCACCTAGAGCCAAGAATAGCAACTTACAACTCATAAATATCTATCATAAGTTGTCATAATGTCATAAAATCTTATGACAACTTACAACTATCATAGATTCTCTTACAACCACTTACCAACTTTGTGATGTGTGTCATACAAGCCAAATATAGATGATTCCTCCAAGGTGATGCCTACCCTCAATTACTCTTGATATTTATAATTACCATCAATAAATGTTACTTCATAACTACCACTAATAACTCTAGAACTTACTGATGTAGTAACTCCATAATTACTATCCCCCGTAATTAATTTTTACCACTGTCGGTGAAACTTGTACATCTCTTATGGGTGATTTACAAATAATATTAGGAATAATAATTACAAGGATTTACAAGGTTAATGGTGTTACAAGTATGGGCCTAACCGGTGTTGTCATTGATGTCAACAAACTCCTGTTGCATTGATGATAAGGATTGGATGAGTTGTATGCTGAGGATATTGAGAAAATTAGCCCTATCAAGAACAAAGAAGAACAGTGAAGATAGTGAGGTAAAGATCCTAGATAAGATGAATATCAGAGGATGCGCATAAAAGGGTTTGTAGATATGTATCTTGAGATGATCTAGTAAAGATTTCAGAGGTCTGCATGAAGATCTGAAGATGTTATAACCACTTAAGTAAAACTAGTTCTAGCAGGTGTTCAGAGGTAACAGAGTGATACAGATAGGTCCGGTGAAATCCAGAAATACAATATCCTATTCTGCAGATTTGGTGGAGTGTTTAGGAAGTCAATGTGAAGTGACAACTCAATTGGTTCGTGGTCTGGAGGTCCGCAAGCATCTATTCCAATATGACAGTGATGACAGATTGTGTTCTTAAGGTTCTAGATGGAGAGAATGATTTCAGTAGGCAGAAGTAGTGTGGATGTTCTTTGTGATTTAGGAAAGCTTGTGGAGGTCTCTGGATTGTGTCTAGTTCATGTTGGTGGTCTGCATTGAAGATTAAGCTCATAATTGAAGAATTACTTCTGGATGATGATGTTCTTCCTACGTCTAGCCGACTGGATGAGTTACACATCCCGCATATGATCTTGGAGATGTTTTGTGGTGAATGGCGTGTTCCTAAAGGAAGATTGAAGTCTCAGATTTGTGTGGCCGACAGTGCGTTGATCCGTGTGAAGTCTTTTTGTAATTAGTTATGTTGTATTTATGTATTTGCTTTGTCATGTATGCCGACTTGGATGATTATTCCTAATTCGATGTCTTGTATAAATAAGGAGTTGTAAAGTCATTTCAAAGGCATCTTGTGGAGATGAGAGTATGGTAGAGAGGAGAAGAGTGAAAGGTAGAGCAGAAGTATTGAGCTGAATGGAACTGACTCAAGCATGGTGAAGATGCTATTCTTCAGTTCAAGTATGTAATACTTATTATTCTGTAGACAGTGTGTCTCTTGTGAGCAGTGTGCCTCTTGTGAGCAGTGTGCTCAGGCAGTGAGCCCTAATTAGCATGTGCCATTTGTTTTTTCTATTCTTCTAATAAAGAATACAATCTTGGGTTAGTCACCCTGTGGTTTTTCCCTTAACCAGGTTTTCCACGTCAAAAATCTTGGTGTCTTATGTGTTAATGTGTTTTTGCTCTTGAATTATTGCATTATGTTTCCATGATTAATTTATTATTATGCTACTGAATTAAGAAAAGAATTTAAGTAATTAACTGGAAGAAAGTTTCAGACAACTAATTCACCCCCCCTCTCAGTTGCCTGTCCTAAATCTAACAATTGGTATCAGAGCCAAGTTCCTTTAAAAGGAGCTTAACCACTTGAGGAGATCCAGGACGTCATCTGACAAGAAGGATAGTCTAAGGTTTAATGGAACCAATTTCACTCTTTGGAAAAGTTGCATGGAATGCCACTTGCAATGTATGGGAATGTAGTATTGGATCATGGCTTCAAAGAAATATGATCCTCCACAAAATGGTCCACGTACTGTAGATGAAATCAGAGATGCTGAAAACAATCTGTGGACTAAAGAAGCTCTTCTAAGTGTCTTATCTAATTCAGAGCTGAGAAATTTAATTGATCTAAAAACTGCATATAAGATTTGGCAAAAACTGGAACTTCTGTATGAAGGAGACGAGTATGTTAAATGTGCTAAGCTACAAAGTTTGAAAGGAAAATTCAAAAACCTAAAGATGAGAGAAGATGAAAATATCACTTCATTTATGCCAAGAGTGAATGAGCTTGTTTGTGGCATTAGATGTGTTGGTGGAATCTTGGATGAAGATGAGATTGTTGGTAAAGTTCTCAGATCTCTTCCCAATTCTTACAAATATAAGGTTGCTGCTATTGAAGAATTTAGATCCTTCTCAGGTATCACAAGAGATCAATTGGTTGGTAAATTAGCTACATTTGAATTGACCAACTTTGGAGATGCACCCCCTAAGATTGAATCTGCATTCAAAGCTAGTGCCTTTGTAAAAGGAAAAAAAAAGTTTGATCCAGGAGAGAACTCTTCAAGGAAACTATCATGGTATGAAAAAGCAAGAAAAGACCTAGAAGAAGATGAAGTAGAAGTTGCTCAACTTGAAGCCCTTATTGCAAAAAGATTGCCAAGAGGATCCAGTAAGTATGAGGGTAAATTGCCTTTTAAGTGTTTTAACTGCAATAAGATTGGTCATTTTGCCTCAAGGTGTCTGGAAAGATTTTCAAGGCCAAATTCTAATAGATCAAGGTTCCAAAAGAATTGTTACTATGTTCATGAAGATGATGATAATGAAGGAGTAACAGATGATGAATCAGAGATAGGAAACAAATCTGGAAGTGACTGGGTGTTTATTGCCATCAAGGAAGAAGATCCAATGCCCTCTGAATCTGTCAATCATAAAATTGTAGAAAGAGCTCTGGTTGTCCAAGTTGAAGAAAAGGATGATTGGGTCATTGATAGTGGATGCTCTCACCATATGACAGGTGACAAAAATAAGTTCATAGATTTGGAAAGATATGAAGGAGTGGTAAAATTTGATGATAATTCTACTGGCAGAATCAGAGGTAGAGGAACCATTTCTTTTGATGGAAAGAACAAACCCAGTAATGTACTGTATGTTGAAGGTCTGAAGCACAATATTCTCAGTGTTGGATAGTTGGTGGAAAAAGGTTATGATCTCAATTCAAGAATGGAAAATGCAAGATCTTTGAAAATTTTGGAACAAATATTGCATCTAGTACTCAAACAAAAGGTAATATGTTCCACTTGGTTGGTACTAGTAAAAGTTGTCTATTTGTTCAAATTGATCAGATTTGGTTGTGGCATAGGAGAATGTGTCATGTGAATTTTGACAATATCATCAAGATAAGCAACACTCAGGTTGTAAGAGATCTTCCAAGATTGGTGAAACCTACAAATAGTTTGTGCAAAGAATATCAGTTGGGTAAACAAAGCAGAATCTCATTCAAAAGAAAGGAACGATCTTCTACCAGATTATTAGACTTAGTTCATACTGACCTATATGGTTCGGCAAGAATCAAGAGTGTGGAAGGTGATAGATACTTCATGTTATTGATTGATGACCATTCCCAGATGATGTGGATGACTTTTCTAAAAGAGAAATCAGAAGCTCTTGAGAAATTCAAAATATTCAAGGCTATGGTAGAGAATGAAACTAGATTAAAACTAAAATGTCTGAGGTCTAATAGAGGTGGAGAATTCACTTCCGGTGTGTTCATAGAATTCTATGAGAAACATGGAATAAAAAGATAGTTGTCTTCTCGTAGGACTCCACAACAGAATGGAGTAGTGGAGAAAAAGAACCAGACCATCTAGGAAGCATCTAGAACCATGATGATGGAAGCAAATGTTCCTCAGATCTATTGGAGAGAAGTTGTAAGCACTGCAGTCTATACTCTCAATTGAGTACAAATCAGAAGCAATACCGGTAAGACTCCTTATGAACTTTGGTTTGGCATTACTCCCACTGTGAGGTACTTCAGAGTCTTTGGTAGCAAATGTTACATTCAAAGAGATGAAGATCTAGGAAAATTTGATACTAGAAGTGATGAAGGAATATTCTTGGGTTATTCTACTCAAAGCAAAGCATACCGGTGTTATAACAAGAGATTAAGGAAGATTGTAGAAAGTACAAATGTGAAGGTTGATGAAGGTATTGAAAAACCCTCAAGGTTTTATGAATATGATGAAGATGATCACAATGATGTTTTTTTTCAAGAAGCCCAAGCTCCCTTTGAAATTTAGATTTAGACTGATCCCGTAAATTAGGAAGAAGAGATAAGTTTGAATGAACCTGTTCAAGAATCAGAAGTGTAAGAAATTCCCAAAATTCTTAGGTATGTAAGACTAAATCACTCTGAAGATCAGATCATAGGTGATAAAAGCAAAGGTGTTTAAACAAGAAGAAAGATTGTTCAAGGTTCAAAAGAGTATTGTCTAATTTCAAAGATTGAACCAAAGACAGTGAATGAAGCTTGAAATGATTAAAACTGGACTAAAGCAATGGAGGAAGAACTGATGCAAATTGAGAAAAACCACACTTGGGATCTTGTTCCTAGACCTAAAAACAAGAATGTGATTGGAACCAAATGGGTCTTCTGGAACAAACTGAATGAAGATGGTGAAGTAGTCAGAAACAAAGCCAGATTGGTCTGCAAGGGATACTCTCAAGTAGAAGGAGTTGATTTTGAAGAGACTTATTCTTCGGTGGCAAGGATTGAAACAGTCAGATTATTTCTTGCCTTTGCTACCTTCAAGGATTTCAAAGTATATCAGATGGATGTCAAGTCTGCCTTCGTGAATGGTGACTTGGAAGAAGAAGTTTACATTGAGCAACTGGATGGATTTCAATTGTCTAATCATGGTGATATGGTCTGAAGTTGAAGAAAGCACTGTATGGACTCAAGCAAGCCCCAAGAGCCTAGTATGAAAGATTGGATAAGCATCTTTTGAAGATTGGTTTCAACAAAGGTATTGCTGACAATAATTTGTATTTCAAAATTGATCATGAAAATATCTTGATTGTTGAAGTGTTTGTTGATGATATCATTTTTGGAGGAAGAGATAGTATGTGCAAAACTTTTGCAAATCAAATGAAAAGTGAATTTGAGATGTCCATGTTTGGGGAAATGAATTTCTTCTTGGGTCTACAAATCACTCAAACAAAGAAAGGAATCTTCATTTCTCAGACCAAATATGTGAAAGAATTGTTGAAGAAATTTGGGATGGAAGACTCAAAACCAATGAGTACTCCCATGGCAACTAGTTGTAAATTGAGCAAAGATGATGACTCTCTTAAGGCTGATTAGAAAAAGTACAGGTCAATGATTGGAGGACTATTGTATCTCACTCAAACTAGACTTGACATTATGAATGTTGTTGGTCTTGTTGCTAGATTCCAAGCTGATCCTAGACAATCTCATGTCATGGCAATCAAGATGATTTTTTAGATATCTAAAAGGGACAGTTGAGTATGGTTTATGGTATCCTAGAGATCATGATTTCTCTCTTCATGCATATATAGATGTGGATTGGGTAGGAGATGTGGATGACCAGAAGAGTACCAGTGGTGGAACATTTTTTTTGGGGAAGAGATTGGTTTCTTGGCTGAGTAAGAAACAAGAGGCAGTATCTCTGTCTACTGTAGAAGCAGAATATATTGCAGCAGCAGGTAGTTGCACTCAAGTATTATGGATGAAACAAATGTTAAGAGATATCAGAGTGGAGTATGAAGAACCTATCACAATCTTCTGTGATAATTCAAGTGCAATTAACATATCAAAAAATCTAGTGTTACACTCAAAGACTAAACATATATCCATCAAGTTTCACTTTTTGAGAGAGCAAGTGAACAAGAATGAAGTCAGATTGGAGTTTGTGCCTTCCAAGGATCAGATTACAAATATTTTTACTAAACCTCTACCTAAGGACTCTTTTGAGTATCTCAAGGAGAAGTTATGGGTTATTACCCCTCTGGTTCTAAATTAAGGTGCACTGATGTGCATCAATCCGGTGGATCTCACAGTCATATCTTGTGTTCTGGATTGATGTTTGGGAAGCTATTACTCAAGGGGACCAGTTGATATGATTCTGAATTGATGCAAGTATGTGCCCTTTGCCATTGATGTCAAAGGGGGAGAGAAGACATGTGAAAAACAAGTAACTTATGATCAAAGGGGGAGTAGGAAAGGAAGAAAATACATGTGAATGGTAGTTGTTGATAGGGGGAGTTGTGACAGTGTGGAGAAGTTCTTGTCTTGATGGTTAAAATAGTTTTTCACATCATATGTTGCCATCAATGACAAAGGGGGAGATTGTTGCAAGTATGGGCCTAACCGGTGTTGTCATTGATGTCAACAAACTCCTGTTGCATTGATGATAAGGATTGGATGAGTTGTATGCTAAGGATATTGAGAAAATTAGCCCTATCAGATAAGATGAATATCAGAGGATGCGCATAAAAGGGTTTGCAGATATGTATCTTGAGATGATCCAGTAAATATTTTAGAGCTGTGCATGAAGATCTGAAGAAGTTATGGCCACTTAAGTAAAACCAGTTCTGACAGGTGTTCAGAGGTGACAGAGTGATACAAATAGGTCCGGTGAGATCCGAAAATGCAATATTCTATTCTATGGATTTGGTGGAGTGTTTAGGAAGTCAATGTGAAGTGACAACTCAATTGGTTCATGGTCTGGAGGTCTGCAAGCATCTATTCGAATATGACAATGATGATAGACTATGTTCTTGAGGTTTCAGATGAAGGAGAGAATGATTTCAGTAGGCAGAAGTAGTGTAGATGTTCTTGGTGATTCAAGCAATCTTGTGGAGGTATTTGGATTGTATCTAGTTTGTGTTGGTGGTCCGTATTGAAGATTGAGCTTGTAATTGAAGAATTACTTCCAAATGATGATGTTCTTCCTAAGTCTGGTCGACTAGATGAGTTACAAATCCTGCGGATGATCTTGGAGATGTTTTGTGGTGAATGGCATGTTCCTAAAGGAAGATTAAAGTCTCAGATTTGTGTGGCCGACAGTATGTTGATCCACGTGAAGTCTTTTTGTAATTAGTTATGTTGTATTTATGTATTTTCTCTATAATGTATGCCGACTTGGATGATTATTCCTAAGTCGATGTCTTGTATAAATAAGGAGTTGTAAAGTCATTTCAAAGGCATCTTGTGGAGATGAGAGTGTGGTAGAGAGGAGCAGAGAAAAAGGCAGAGCAAAAGTATTGAGCTTAAATGGAACTGACTCAAGCATGGTGAAGATGCTATTCTTCAGTTCAAGTATGTAATACTTATTATTCTGTAGACAGTGTGTCTCCTATAGGCAGTGGGCCTCTTGTGAGTAGTGTGCTCAGGCAGTGAGCCCTAATTGGCATGTGCCATTTGTTCTTTCTATTCTTCTAATAAAGAATACAATATTGGGTTATTCACCTCGTGGTTTTTCCCTTAACCGGGTTTTCCACATCAAAAATCTTGGTGTCTTATGTGTTAATGTGTTTCTGCTCTTGAATTATTGCATTATGTTTCCATGATTGATTTATTATTATGCTACTAAATTAAGAAAAGAATTTAAGTAATTAATTGGAAGAAAGTTTCAGATAACTGATTCACCCCCCCTCTTAGTTGCCTATCCTAAATCTAACAAATGGCACCTAAATCCTAGCATTCTCCCACTTGACATTATACATTGTAAATACTCATAAGAAAACATAAAACAACTAAGTACATGAAACAAGGTCCATGGCCTCCCTGCACCAAGTATACTTCTCTATGCTCACAGGTTTGGTCAAAAAATTTGCAACATTCTCATGAGTGTCTACCTTCTTCAGCTCAATCTGTCCATTTGGAGCCATTTCTTGAAGAAAGTGATACTATATACAAATATGCTTAGTCCGAGCATGATACATAGGATTCTTGGCCATACAAATAGCACTTTGGCTATCATAACCAATCTGAATGACCCTGCAATGAAAACCAATACATGTACACAATCTCCTCAACCAAACTACCTCCTTAGAGACATGGGTAGCAGCCATATACTTTGCTTCAATGGTGTACAAAGCAATTATGGGCTGTATTTTGCTCATCCAACTCACTACTCCTCCAAACAAAGTAAACACTTAGCCACTAGTTGACCTCTGACTATCCAAGTCACCTGCCTAATCTGCATCAACAAAACCATGTATGTCCAATGTCTTTTCCACACTATCAGTACCAAAACAAACCAAATAGTAACAAAAGTATAGCTAAATATCTAAATAAGCTCTACACATAATTCCAATGCTATCTACTAGGGTTGGACATAAACCTGCTCAAAACTCCCACTGCTTGGGAAATATCTAGCCTAGTACAAACCATTGCATACATTAAACTCCCTAAAACACTAGCATATGGCACATTAGTCATATCCTCAAAATCATCCTCATTCTTTGGACACATGTTTAATGAAATCTTAGTTCCAATGGGCAAAGGAATTCTAACTGGGTTACAATCCTGCATGCTAAATTTCATCAAAATGGTATTCACATACTTACTCTAAGATAACCAAAGCTATATGTTACCTATGTCCCTCTTGATCTCCATATCCAAAATATACCTGGCTGCTCCAAGATCCTTCATGTCGAATGCACCTAAAAGCTGGGCTTTCAATTCACTGAGCATACCCTTAGTATTTCTGAAAAATAGCATGTCATCAACATACAATGCAATGATCAATGTGGAATCATCAATACAATGAATGTACATAAAGTCATCCTCCTTACTTCTAACAAAAACCAATTTCAATACAAATGAATCAAGCTTCTTGTACCACATTTCGGGGGACTATTTTAGACCATTAAGATACCTCTTTAATATGCAAACCCAGTGTTCTTTCCCTTTTAGCTCAAACCTTGTAGGTTGTTGCATGTAAATTTATTCCTCAAGATCTACATGAAAGAATGTAGTCTTAACATACATTTTCTCTATTTCCCAATCAAAAGTTGCAGCAATGGATAAGAGAAATCTAATAGTTCAAGTTAATTTAGCAATAAGAGAGAATATTCCACCAAAATCAACTCCCTCTCTCTGGGAGTAGCACTTGGCTACCCGTATAGCCTTGTACTTCTCTAATGAACTATCTACTCCAAAGTTCTTCTTGAAGACCCACTTTCAATCTATGGTCTTTCTTCCTTTGGGAAAATGAACAAGATCCTAGGTGTTGCAAGAGTCTAAAGCCATCATCTCCTCCTACATGGCTAACTACCAAGACTCACTATTATCTGCATGAATAGATTCCTTGTAGGATCTGGTCTCATCATCAATACTCAATAAAGCAAATACACAATGGAAATCTAGTGGGTTATACCTATCAATGGGTTTTGTTGTCATGTTGATCTCCTCAAGGGTGGAGTAAGAGACTCTTTTGGTTCTTCTGGATGCTCAACTTCTTCTATAATAGCAAAGTCTTCCTCATCAGAACTACTTCCACTTGAATCTTCTTCTCCTTCTTCACCCCCAATCCATCATTTTATTCTTTTGGCTACACATCTTCCTATTGTAAATCAAAATGCACTACCTTTGACCTTTCTTTCTCTTTTGGCTGTTCAATTTTAGAATTAACTGTAAGTTCCCTAAAAATATTTCTAGAGAAAATAATTTTTCTAGTTAGAGGATCCCAAAGCTTATAACCTTTAACATTCTCACCATATCCAATGAAGATGCATTTTTGTGCTTTTAGATCCAACTTAGATCACTTTTCCTTAGGCACATGAACAAAAGCCTCACAACCAAAAATCGTTAAATGTGAAACAAAAGGTTTCTTACATGTCCACACTTCATAAGGTATCAAATCAAGAGCCTTACAAGGAGTTCGATTAATCAAGTAACAAGTGGTACACACAACATCTACCCAAAAGCATTTCTCCAACTGTGAATCACTCAACATACTTCTAGCTCTTTCCATGATTGATTAGTTCATCCTTTTTGCAACACCATTCTATTGTGGTGTATACGAAGTTGTCTTTTGTCTGTGGTGCAGTCATGGTTAGGAGGGTCCTCAAAGAGAACTATCCAAGCCATGCAGCTAGAGTAAACACAACAAAAACAACTCAATGATATGAAACAAATGTAGATTCAATTATTTAGTATATCATAGAATTCAAATACAAATCGACTGGCAACATGTGGGCTTACAATTAGGGCTCATAGGCCTCATTACAAAATATCAGAATATGTACAAGATATAGCTTTGAAGCTGCTTCGCACAAAATCTAAACTATGAAACTTCTAAATTATCGATCATTGCTTTCCTAGGGATCCATTACATCATTATATATTATATCTGGTACAAAAGATTCCTCCGCGTCAGTCAAGGAAGATCACAAATTCTAATGAAGAGCTATAATGTGTGTACATGGATAGGTCAGACCTAAATGAATAGAACTCCTTCGCAAATGAATAAAATGATGTATGGATCTCAAGGAAGGTCGGTCATAAACCAAACAATATTTAATGATGTGTCATTAAGCCTCGAAGGTTGTGAAATATTCTACAGGTCTACTCCTTTAGCTGATTATCTTAGACTGCCAAGATGCTCTATCTGAGAAAATAATTTATCTTCTACTAGTGATAACTTTTTGGTACTTGATCCAAATGCTCTGAGAATTGGATATGATGTAGATTGATGAATTTAGATGCTAAATCTAGCTCTGTAAGATCTGACATGCAACTACGGTAGAATGCGGACCAAAATATAGAAACTTCTACTGAATGAACTACCTCAACTAAATTCGAAAATGAAAAGAAACAAACTAAAATGCAAATGTTTTTGGTTGATGCAAGATTGCTCTTAAACAAGGGATGCTCCTGCATCAGAAATCTGGGGTTATTAAAAAACTGAGTCCCTCACTTTGCTGGGGCTGGCAGAAAACCAAAATGGTCCACCTCAACTTGAGAAATCCATAATGAATCTTCTTCTAGTCTACCTTTCTACTTCACAAGGTGTTCTTTGTGTAAGGATAAAATGGTGATCAATTAAATTGAATTATATAAGACCCAAACATCAACAGAATAGAAGATAACAAGAAAGATTGAAAGTAAATAGCAATGAATAACACAAAGCAAACCTTCCCTAAAATCGATGCTTCTGTTGTTTGCCTATTACAACCGTCCTTTTGCAGATGAAGTGAGCCCTCAGAGAGTACACTCTTTCAGCTGTTTGTGGGAAGTCGATGGTAAATGGCTATGGTGTGGTAAGCAATGAAGATGAGCTCCAAAGCAAGTATATGATCTCAAGCTTGTGGATGGTAAAAGGGTGCCAAAGGTGCGCTGGTGATATTTCTACAGAGTAATGATGTCAAAAGCCTGGATGATTAGAATGGAGGGATGAAGCTTCATTTATAGACTCAGAAGAATGAGAATCAACAGTTGAGAGGAGATATGAAGACCAACGGCTGAGGATGGTTGAGGAATGTGCAACCAATAAAAATATGACAAGTGTCCCACCTCCATCATGAAAGAGGGGATTTGACAAAATTGATTAGAGAGTTAACTCCATTGACTGATCAGTTAACAAACTTGATTGATCAGTTAGAAGAGTGGATTATGGGATTGACTGAATTGATTGACCAGTGAACTGGGTTGATTGAGGAGTCAACATAATAGATTGACCAGTGAACTCAAATGACTAATTAGTTAACAGATTTGATTGATTAGTTAACTAACTTCTGATTTGAGAAGAAATAGGCCATGTGGGTGAGAGAAAAATAGGTAATTAAATATTAAATATATTTAATTACATGTGCAACCTGATGAGGTGGACAAAGTGAGGTGGAAAAGGTGAGGTGTAAAGGTGAGGTGGATTTTTGAATTTAGAACTTAGGATAGAGGAATTTGGATTAATTAAATAATTTAGGATTATTTAATTGTGTAGGACATTAGAAGAATTTAGGGAACTTAATTAAATTAATTAATTTTATTTAATTATGGGATAATGAACCGATTAAATAAATTTGGAATGTTTATTTAATTGATAGAAGAATGGAATAAATATTTAGAATATTTATTCAGGATGATTTGATAGTGATTTGTGTCATTTTTAGGCGTATACATTTTGCCCCTCTTTGATGCAATGTTGTTTACAGCGTTGTTTCAAAGAAGTCGATAGTTTGAATGATGATACATGCCCTAGTTTGCCCCTGGTACAGGTTTAATGACGATAGGATGCCCCCTCGGGAGATTGGATGAGAAGAAGGCAGAAGGTGTGAGACGGACAATCTCATGAAGACGAAGGGGTTAGGATAGGTTGGAGAAAAAGGGACGCGGTTTAGGGAAACGGGAAGAAAACGGGAGGAAAAATGGGTGCGGGAAGTAGTCACAGTCATCACCTAGCCAAAATTAGGGTTTGGAGGCTATAAATAGGAGCTGGGTCCACAAGAATACTCATTTCTACACTTGCCTGGTCTGGATTGGATAGAGAGAGCCTAGAGCAAACTTGGAGCAGCATGGCAGCCAGAGCAGCAGACATTCCACGCGAGGAGCATCGATTCGAGCGAGTTTGTCGATTCGGGCGGCCAGCAGAGGCAAGACCCCCAGTATGTGCTTCAAAAAATTTCTCCTAGGGTCAATTTAGGGTGTCATAAATGCACGTAGAAAATAGGGCAAACATATGCGCTGAAATGTAGAATGGCGCATATGCTACGCGAAGCGGCGCTTTTGTCATTTCGCGGCGCATATGCCGATTTCAGCAGTGCATGCGTGAAGGCTGCGTATACGTGCCTTGTAGCTGCGCTTGTGTAATTAGGCGGCGCATGTGTGATCAAGCGGCGCATATGTTGAATGTAGCGGTGCATGCGTGAAGGCCGCGCATATGCTGAATCCAGCGGCGCTTTCATAATATGGCGGCACATATGTCGAATGTTGCGACGCATGTGCTGAATTGGCGCATATGTGCATAGTAGCAGTGCATCTACTTTTAGCGGTGCATAGGCTGATTTTAGTAGCGCATACATCAAGAAACGGCACTTTTACCACCTGTAGTGGCGCATTTGCTTGGGATAGCAAATTACTTAGCCAAATTGATTCGATGAGCGTCCTGTTTGATGTGGGAATCGATAAGCTATCTCTGAGATTGCAGGAATCTAGTCAAGAGATGTAGTGTGCTGTTTTGATCAATTTGAGATGCTAAGTTGAGTTGATATAGTTCAGTAGATATATTGAGTATGGTACATGCCGCTTGAGACTGACGTATGGCCTTGCTTGCTTGCAGGAGGATATTCGAGACACATTGCAGTCAAGGGAGACATTTCCCATGCCCCTATTGCAGAGGTACATGCTGACAGAGACTGACAGAGTGGCGCTTGGTGCCATGGGTTTGGACTATGTTTGCTTCATGCCCGAGGTGCGGGCGAACCGTGGACTGCTGACAGCTGCTGTGGAGAGATTCCATAGTGAGGACGGGACCTTCCACTTTCCTACGGGAGCGGTGACTGTGACTTTAGAGGAAGTTTACCGAATACTGCACTTACCCGTGGTAGGTGAGTTAGTGGAGTATGACGCACAGCGGGATGCGGGACTCGCTGAGTGCCAGTGAGTGTTCGATGATCTCGAGCTGGTGGGACAGGTCATCCCGTGGTATGATATATACGATTGCTATGACTACTTCCCGGGGATTGTGGCTGGTTTGATCGGGGGCGTTGTATGCCCGAACAGGAGATCGCATGGGTTCCCCATTGGATGGGGCAGGATCATGGAGTGGATGCTAACTGAGGGCACCCGATATGCATGGGGAGTCTACGTACTAGCCCATTTATACCACGACATGCATCAGGTGGTGTACCACCATAGCACGAGTCTATCGGCTGGGGTACTACTGCTACAGTTTTGGCTGTGGGAGCACATAGCAGTGACTAGGCTGATATGTGTCTTCACGAGGCAGCGAGGAGAGCCATACAGTTATGGCTATGCAGGAGTGATTTCCCAGCACAGGCTGGGGAAGTTAGAGTATTGGAGGCACACCTTGGATGGGGTAGATGTGGTCATCTGGAGACCATATCTAGATTGCGAGCCCTGGGATGACGAGGGAGCTGAGCTGCCATACTGCTTTCAGACCAGGTGGCTGATAGGCCGCACACGGCATATACTAGAGAGGCAGATGGTGGGCCGAGTGTTGAGACAGTTCGGCAGGAGGCAGGGTATGCCACAGGGATAGGCATTTTTTGCGTGGACACATGTAGAGAGGGTCCGATGGGGGCTGATGGCTTCGTATGAGGAGGCCCTGGCAGAGTTCAGGCAGACGCTCTATGTGGCATGGGATATGAGGATAGAGATAGCAGATACAGGGGTGACATAGGATTATGAGGATTGGATGACTACACATTCGTTCCTGAGATACTTAGGACCTAGCATGCTGGTGCCTCGTATTGACGAGGTAGACTTAGAGGAGGAGGGACAGGTGGGCCTAGGGCGGAGGGGAGTTAGAGGAGGACAAGGACGAGGAGGGGGTGGTAGAGCTGGAGAGAGGCCGAGACAGCGGAGGAGGTTAGGTCAGGCAGAGCAGGCGCTACCAGGACAGGAGGCATAGTAGTAGATACCTCAGCAGGCACATATGTCGCCACCCCAGCAGGTACCATAGCAGCAAGTGCCCCAGCCACAGGGGCCAAGACAGGCAGAGGCAGCACAGGGGCCAGTACAGGCAGAGGTGCACGAGAGGGCCATAGCTAACTTGAGGGGACAGGTGCGAGCGCTGCAGGCACAGCTGAGGAGGGCCGATGGCAAGCGAGAGACGGATGCAGTAGTTATCGTTGGGTTGACTCGCGAGAGAGACATGGCAGATGCCTGGGTATGGATTATCCGTGTAGAGCGGGACACTGCTGTAGCCGCCATGGGGACAGATGCAGCGAGTTCATTTTTGGTTGGGTAGGTGCAGTAGGCACAGGCACAGGTGGGCTAGTTGCAGACGCAGTTGGCACAGGTACAGGCAGAGCTTGCCAGAGCACAGTCACAGGCTCAGTACTACCGGGGTTTATACCATGGTGCCGTGGCATCAAGCCAGAGGGCAGGGAGCTTCAGTAGTCAGTCTGGGGCTACTCATAGAGTAGGTCCGTCACAGTTAGGGGCTTCTGTGATGGGTCCCCAACAGTCAGGAGCTGGCAGTGGTGGCCCATAGCAGCAAGGATAGACACAGATCAGATTTTGAACATTTTGAGACATGTATCATCGTCCATTTGGATGTATACTATATATGACACTTTGATTCAGAGATAGAGATGGTGATTGTACATTTGGACCTCTTATATGATAGTATATATGATGATGCAGCTTTATACCTATTGCATATGTTATGAGATGATGATTTACTTCTATTGTACGATGTGATGTATGTGCAGACTTAGATGGTCTATCTGATGCTAAATGAGATACTTTTTGATATGATGCTATATGATGTCTATATGATCTAATGTTTCAAATGAATGCAAATGTAATATGACTTCTATGTGATGATGCAACTTTTTTATGATGTTATGGGATGTTTATATGATCTAATGTTTCAAATGAATGCAAATGTAATATGATTTCTATGTGATGATGCAGCTTTGTATGTGATGCACTTAGCTATGTTGTTTTTTTTTATTTTCTGTGCTTTAAGATGTGAGGTAATGCTGATGTATGGATGACCTAATGCATTGGGTGATGTATTCCACTGACTTAATCATGCTCATGACTAGCCCTACATATGATATGACATGCTCCTATATGCTTTGTTTTTGTGATGTCCAAATGTACTCTATTGACACACGAATGACATGATGATAGATAGAAGAATGGTTTTTGATAGAATGACTTAGAAAGTTCACTTGATATTGTTACTCTGCATAGTTTGGGTAATGAGGATTGTATGGGATATGGATGCATGGATGGATAAATGGATATAGGATGGATGGTTTTCTTTTAGAGTGCTTTATTTCATCATTGAGCATTATGTTTTTGGTACATTTTCTAAAATGTTGTAAGTGAATACAAGCATCTAGGTATAATTGAACCGAGATGACCAGAGTATTTCTTACATGGAATTGGATTTGGCAAGGAAATACAAGCATCTAGTCAAAATTGAATCTAGATGACCTGAGTACTTCTTGTGTTTCAACAAACAAGGATTGCCCCCTTTCATGTTATACCTTTGATGTCCTCAATGATCTTTTGCCGATCATGTCTTTAGACAAGGCATCGCATTACTAAAGTTTAATCCACAAACAACAAACAAAGAAAGTAATCATGCTCCCATCATAGCATCTCTAGCTTTTGGCATCCTTGAGTAGCATAGGAAGGTATGATAGCAAAAATCAAGACTCTGTAACCTAACCCTAGTTCCAATCCACAAAACATTCTTGCCATTAGATGTGTGTATTTCTTGCTGTAGGTTGAATAAAATCATTTAGAAGACCTTGGGTATTTGCTTTGCGGTGGATAGGTTGAGGTGCTCATAGTCAAGATTTTTGCTTGAGGCGCAGGTTCTGCTTGCATTTGCTTGTTTGGTGAGAAGATTTGCACAATCCTTATTGTGGAGATGGACCCTAAGGGACTGACCTAGTGCCTCGGGGGCTCATTGCTAAATGGCCTTACCTACATAATGACGCAGAGGCAACGTAGTTCGGGGTAAACCCTAATGGACCATGGATGGACTAGAAGAAAGACGACAAGAAAGATGACAAGAAATGGGACGAATGGGACCGTGGGAGTAATGGAAGCCTTGGGGGCGCATAAGAAGAATGGCCTTGCCTACATGACGGCGCAGAGGCAATGTAGTTCATGGACTTGGACGATGGATCTCAACAAGAGACACTATACTAGGTTCACATTAAGGAAACGGTATGGGACAAAACCTTGGTTGACAAGGCCACAAGGAGAGTATCAAGCCATGATAGGTAACTGTCAAGTGTTTATTATGGGACAGATATGGATCAAATGGGAAATGAGTGAAGGAAGAATGGACTCAGGGTGATTAGATTCTCAAAGGTGGAGAAGGCGGTTTATCACAAGTAACACATGTTTACCAGGTTTTCATCACTTGCTTTTATTTGCACGAGAAGCTAGAAAGTAAACATGACGCCTGTTTGCCAGGTTTTCATCATGATACCTATCCAAGGCGCCTGTTGGCCAGGTTTTCACCAAAGGATGAATTTTTTGTATGCTTTCTATTTTTTCTAATTTTTTGGCATTTTCTCTTTTCAATTTTTTTTTGATTTTTTGATTTTTTTGATTTTATTGTGCCCCCTTGCATTGGGGTTCTCCTAGGTATAGAACTGGCGGAGGTGCATGCTATTGATTGGATCATCAAACAACTCACCCTTTGATGTGGCCAACTGATATGCCTCCGATCTATAAGCTGCTACAATCACATAGGGCCCAAGCCAGTTTGGTTCAAACTTGCCTTTTTTGTCTCTGTCTTGTTGATTACGAGGGTTTTCTTTGAGGACGAGGTCCCCAACCTTGAAGCATCGTGGGTGGACCTTGTGGTTGTAGCTTCTTGACATCATCTGTTGATAGGATTTGAGATGATCGAAGGCTTTCTGGCACCTTTCTTCCAGCAACTCTAGTTCTTGTAACCTGGAGACTCTGTATTCTTCGTCTGATATGAGACCTTTCAACGACACCCTGAGTGATGGTAGTTCGACCTTAATGGGAAGGATGGCTTTGGAACCATAGACAAGGGCGTAGGGTGTAGCACCTGTGGGAGTGCGTATACTGGTTCTGTAAGCCCATAGAGCGGGATTGAGTTGGACATGCCAATCGTGACCAGCATCGTTGACAGTTTTCTTCAGGATTTTCAGAATGGTTTTATTCAATGCCTCAGCTTGGCCGTTACCTTGGGGGTAGTATGGAGTGGAGAAACGATGTTGGATTTTGAAACGCTCACAGAGGTCCTGGACATCCTGATTTTTGAATGGTCTTCCATTATCCGTTATGATGGATGAAGGGATGCCATATCAGCAGATAATGTAATTCAAAATGAAAGAGGAAATTTGCTTTCCTGTGACGGTAGTCAGGGGAACGGCTTCAATCCACTTTGTGAAGTACTCAGTGGCGGTGATGATGAATTTATGGCCGTTGGAAGAAGGTGGATGAATTTTTCCCACAAGGTCAAGTCCCCATTGGCAAAAGGGCTAGGGTGTCGTTAAAGGTCTCAACTCTTGAGCAGGTGCATGGATCAGGTTCCCATGTATTTGGCACTGTTTGCACTTTTTGACGAACTGATATGAATCCATTTCCATGTTTGGCCAGTAATAATCCAAACGCATGAGTTTCTTGGCTAAGGAAGGACCACTGGAGTGTGTTCCACATATCCCTTTGTATACGTCTCGCAAGGCCGTTATGGATTCTTCTTGTTCTAAACAACGAAGCAAAGTACCATCCAGACCACATCGATAAAGGGTATCAGCTATGATGGTATAGTGGGAGGTTTGTCGGATGAAAGTTCATTTTTGATTGGAAGAGAGGTCTGGTGGGAGAATATTGTCCTTGAGGTAAGTGTAGGTCTTACCGTACCAAGGTGAATCAGATCTAACCAGGAGGCAAATGGAATGGGTTTCAAGGAGATCATAAGCCGGTTGCTGGATGGTTTCCACTAAGAACTCATATCGTGACTCATATTCAGGTATTTCAAGAAGAAAGGCTATGGTAGCCATTACATCTGCTGCTTTGTTCTCTATCCTGGGTATTTGCTCGAAGGAGATGGTCCCAAAGTGTTCTTTGAGGTCATTGACCATCCGTTTGTATGGGATGAGCTTCTCATCTTTGGTTTGATACTCATCGTTGACCTGATTTATGATAAGCTGAGAATCACCGTAGACATATAGTGCTTGGATTTTCTACTCAGTGGCCATCTTGAGGCCAATTACCAGTGCTTCATATTCCGTTATGTTGTTTGTGCATGGAAATAACAACTTGTAGGACTTCAGAATTGTGTCACCTTGGGGAGTGATAAACAGGATACAAGCCCCCGATCCATGGTTGGTGTAAGACCCGTCGAAGTAGAGTTTCCAAGGAGATGTTGATAGAGTGAATAAAGACTCATCAGGAAACTCAAACTGCATTGGTGAGGTGTCTTGTAATGGTGCCTCAGCTAGTTGGTCAGCGATGATTTGTCCCTTGATGGCTTTTCTATCCACATATTCTATATCATATTCGCTAAGGAACATAACCCACTTTGCTAGTCGACCTGTGAGAGCTACTTTGCTGAGAAGATATTTTAGTGGGTCGATTTTTGCAATGAGCTTAACTGGATGTGCGAGCATGTAATGACAGAGTTTTTGTGAAGCAAAAACCACTGCAAGGCATGATCTTTCTACTTGTGAGTATTGCAACTCGTATCCCACTAAGGTTCGGTTGATGTAGTATACAGCTCTCTCCTTGTTCTCATAGTCTTACTGTGCTAGAAGAGCCCTGAGAGCAGTAGGTGTAGCAGATATGTAGAGAATTAGAGGTTTTCCTTGGATCAGAGGCATGAGAATAGGTGGATTCACAAGGTATTCCTTTAGTTTGTTGAATGCCTCTTCGCACCGCTCATCCCATTTAAATGGAATGTTCTTATGCAAGAGGTGACTGAAAGGTTGGCACTTGTCTGCCAGCTGTGATATGAATCTACGGATGGCCTACAGCTTGCCCTATAGGGATCTCAACTGAGTTAGAGTCTTGGGCGGTGGCATGTCCATTATAGCTTTGACCTTGGCAGGGTCCACCTCTATTCCGTTTGCTGACACGATGAAGCCTAGCAGCTTGCCTGAAGTTACCCCAAACACACATTTCTTCAAGTTCAGTTTGACTTGGAATTGGTCCAATCGTTGAAAGACTTTTTCTAGGATATCCAGGTGTGAGTCCCTTGTGAGAGATTTTTCTAAGATATCGTCAACATAGTCCTCCATAGTCACATGCATCATGTCATGGAATATAGTTGTCATGGCCTGCTGATATGTAGCACCTGCATTTTTCAGCCCAAAAGGCATGACATTCCAGCAAAAGGTACCCCATGGGCAAGTGAAAGCTATTTTGTGTTGATCCTCTGGTGCTATTTTGATTTGGTTATACCCTGAGAATCCATCCATGAGTGATAGCATTGTATGTCCTGCAGTTAGGTCGACTATGATATCGATGTTTGGCAATGGAAAGTCATCCTTGCGGCATGCTTTGTTTAAGTCTCGAAAATCATTGCATAGTCGAACCCGGCCATCCGGTTTAGACACTGGCACAATGTTTGATATCCATTCGGGGTAATCTATGGCTCTGATGAACCCCACATCCAGCAATTTCTTGAGTTCTTCTTTGACCAAAAGTGCTATGTGAGGATGCATTTTTCTCAGCTTCTGCTTTACTGGCTTGACTCCTGGATCCAATGGCAAATGATGTAGAATTAGGTTTGGGTCTAAACCTGGCATGTCTGCGTATGACCAAGCAAAGCTGCCTCTCTTCTTTTTAAAGAATGGTACAAACCTAGTTTTCTCTGGTGGTGTGAGAGATTTTGCAAAGTGGATAATCTTGGGCTGCTCTTCAGTTCCAATATTCACTGGCTCTGTCGGCTCCACCACAATCTGTGACCTTTCCTGGTACATATCACTAGGGAGAGTGTCAAGCATTCCATCGCCAGGTGCCACAGTTGGGTTTTCACCTTCGGATACGTCCTTTCTTTTTACTTTTTTGTGATCTAACACTGCTACACGGCGGTTTTCACTGTCAAATCCATTTTTGATCTTGATATTTTTGCGACTGGAAGGCTTGGCACCCTCCCCAAAGTAAGCCATGATATTGAGTTCGATAGCAAAACCAGCTTTATGATCTCCCTTTGGTAAGTGATCCCTAAGTTCCATATAGTCAATGTAAGCATCATCGTTCTGGAACATATCTAATTGGGGGGTTCCTTGCAAATCCCAGTCAATAAGCTCAGGGTGTAAGAGGGGAAGGGAGTCAGATGTGAGGCCTGATTCATTGATGGTGTGAATGGAAATGTTAGGAGCATTGGTGGGGGTGGTGTTCTGGGTGGTACTTTCCTCCAAGTTGTTTATTGCAATGGAATCGAAACTTTCCTCAAAAGCCATAATCTCAGGGAGGGGCAAATCAGACTCCAGTGGTCTGTCCCGTTGCGTTTGTCCCTCATGGTAGGGGCTAAGAGTTTGGATGGTGTCAACCTCTTTGTCATCGTAGGAGTGCTTTGTTAGCTCATCCCACTCATACTCATTTGAATCATCTAAATCCGTGTCACTGTCCACTTGGAGTGTTTGGATCGTCTCCACAAGGCAGGCATTTTCCTTGGCTTTACCCTTGCCTTTGTATCCTAGGCCACTTGTGTTTCTGGCCGAAGAGGATGAAGAAGGTTGTATAGGTTCAATGATTCCTTCTTTTCTGAGGCCTATGGGGCCTTGTCCTTCATACCCCATCCTGTGTAAAATAGTCTCACCCCGCCCATAGAGTTCCGTAGGGAGTCTAGGCAGCTCTTGGGGTGTGTTTTCTTCTTCAGCGTAAAGCCATTGCAGGAGATCTCGCTCCTCTGTTTCGTCAGATAAGGTCCCCCATTTTACAAAGGGATTGGCGGGAGTTACAGGAGGAGTAGATGGCTTTGGAAAATTTTTGGGTGGCTGCTTGGGTTGGCCAAAGGAGTGAGGAGACAAAGGCATCGGGGCAAGGTTGAGGCTGTGCTCAATGGAGTATTCTCCCATGCCACTTTCTTTTATGGTAAGCTTCAGCGGTTTGGGTCTTGAGGAGGAAGCTTTAGCGGTATGGTCTTGTTGCTGGGTAGGGGAAATGTATGCTCTGTTGTTGGGTATGACACACTCAGGTTTTGCACGGAAAGAATTGCAGTGTTGGTAGGGGTCAGGGTCGCCTTGAACGGTGACCTGCTTGCCATTGTGTGGGAATTTAATGCATTGATGAAAGGTTGAGGGGACAGCCTTCATGGCGTGAATCCATGGTCTCCCGAGTAGGATATTATAAGCAAGCTCCCGATCAAGGACTTGACACACCACATCTTTGATTACTGGTCCCACTTGAATGGGTAGGATAACTGTTCCCTTTGTGGTCCTTTCTTCCTCGTCATATGCTTTGATGGTAATTTTCCTCCTTGGATCAACTGCCTGTTCGGAGAACCCCAGTGCAAGGACTAGCTTTAATGTGCAAATATTTAAACCAGCACCTCCATCAATGAGAACCCTCTTCATGCGGTGCTTGTGTATGAATGCGACAATGTGCAGAGGGGTATTATGAGGTTGGGATACAGATAGGTCATCTTGCTCAGTAAACGATATGGAGTTGGAGGATGTCAGATTGCCTACCATGGTCTGAAACTTTTCTTGGGCCAGGTTAGTGGGGACAGTGGTTTCCACTAAGGCTTTCTCAAGAATCTCCTTATGAGAAGGAGATAGACGCAATAGCTCTAATATAGAAATGTGAGCTGGAGTTTTTTGTAACTGGTCGATGACATTGTACTGACGGGAGTTGGATGGAGATGGCGACGACCTTGGAGGGGCGGTATTGAGTGTGACTTTACCACTGTGGGTAATTATACTACAACTAGTTCTGTTAGGTCCTAGTTGTTGGTTGGGGGAGATGACATTGACCTGTGGGATGTGCTCAGAAATGCAGTTTATGGTGTAATCGAAGGGCATGCTTGCATAGTTGGCATTACTAGTCCCGCTATTTTGATTTGGCCTGTTGCGATTGTTGTCGTTATTATTATTGCCATTGTAGGTGTTGCCATTGTGGTTGTTGTTGTTGTTGTGGCCGTTGTTGTTGTTGTTGTTGTATGGCCTGTTGTGATTCAGAAGTGGATCCCTGTAGGCCACATGAGATTCATTGGAGGTATGTTGTTGTGTCCCTCCCTGGTTCTGATCTAGCACATCTTGTATGATATTTTTGAGGTGAATGCAGTTGTTAGTTGTGTGCCCCCTTCCTCGATGATAATCACAATAGTCTGTGTCCTTCCAGTAGGGAGGTTTGACTATAGGCTCGTAATCACTAGTTGGCGGTAGAGAAATTTCGTTGTTAGCTAATAACTTCCGTAGTGCAGACTCTTGAGACTCACCCAATGGTGTGAATTTTCTCCTTGGATTTGAATTGAACCAAGGTCTAGGCTCCCGAGAGGGTGGTTTGTTGAGTGCACCATTGTTTGTTTCTCCCTTAAGAGTGAATATGGGTTGTTGCTTGGGAGCTGCCGCCTTGGCATCCACTACCCCATCATTGACCACATTCTTGTTCTTGGTCCAAAACTTTGATTTATCCATTGTGTAATTGGAAGTAGGTGTGTCCTTGTAGATCTTAATAGCTCCTTTAGCGATCATAGCCTTTTCGATGAATAAGCCCATTTCGATGACTTTTGAGAAAGATGTAGGGCATTGTATCTGTATCTGATAGCTAAGATTAGTGTTTAGGTTGTGGACAAACATTTCCAACAGTTGCTTCTTAGGTATATCATAAGAACACTTACTAGCTAGCTGTCTCCATCATTGTAAGAAGGTGGCGAATGACTCACCACTCTTTTGTTTGGTGTTGCATAGATCTAGCATAGATACCTCGTGTTCTATGTTGTAAGAGAAGTGCGTTATAAATTTATTGACAAGGTCATCAAAAGTTTTGATTCCTGGTGGGAGGTGCGAGAACCACTCCATAGCTTGACCACCTAAGGATCTTGGGAATAGTCTCATCAAGTAGGTCTCATTGTGAGCTACTTCTAAACATGCGGCATTGAATTCTCGGATATGGTCTCTAGGGTCCCCCTTCCCTTTGTATTTGTTGAACTTTGGGACTCCGAACTGAAAAGGGAAGGGTTTCATGACCAAACTTTTGTCAAAAGGATATAGAGCTATATCTTCCAAAGAGTAGTGCTTGGAACTTGTACCAGTCTTAAGGTTGGATATTTCTTGCTTTAGACTTTCGATTTGTTGTCTCACGTCCTCCATAGGAGCATTTTGATCTATGGGATTCTTTCCTCTATCGTTTGCATGGATTGTGTCATTCATGCCTCTCTCATGATCATCACACCTCCGCTCATGATCATTGTCTGCGTTTTCCATGATGGAGTTTATGTCAAAGTCTGTGGGGAGTTTGATTCCGAGACTAGCAAGATGATGGAAGTATTTATGGGGGTCTTCAAGGAGCACCCTCTCTACCAGGCGTTGGAATTTTCTATCTTGGATGTGTGCTACTAATTCTTCATGAGAAATTTCTTCGTCACCATCACGTGGTGGGAGAAGGTGATTGGATGAGTCGGCCATTTCAATTTGCTTGTTGTACTGGGATTGAGTAAGAACCATGCAAGGTGCGGTGGGATGAAGTGGACCAGGATTAGAAATTTTGGCGAGGTGTCAACTGAGACTGTTGTGAATGGGATACCTAGGACAAGATTTTAACAAAGGATTCTCTCACTCAATGACTTCAAGTAAGACGGTTGACACAAGACGTTAGCCACTAGTAAGGGTAGTCAATACCAGTCTTACTGTGTAGGGCCTAGTTGTTCAACAAGACTACTAGCAAAGGTACTGTGACCTACTAGGCTTACGTGAATACAGTAATGAAACGAAGAAAGGACCTATGTCAAATCGGTATGGGACAAACTGACTTTGGGACAAGAAGTGTTTGGACAGAAAGTGAATGGGATGATGGACGAAAGAGAGACTTGGGTGAAACAGACGAAGACTGACTGCAAGGTTGAATATGATCTCAGAAAGTGAAACTAGGCTGAAATGGGTGCTCCAATCAAGTAAAAATATTTTCTCAAAAATAGGGCAAGTGCTCACTATCATATATGCACCGAAATAAATGCACAGCAGGAATGAACAAATGCGCCGTAAGTCGCAGTATATGCGCAGCTCTGGTGAAATACAAATGCGCAACAACAGTATGTATATGCACAGCAATAGTGTATATGTGCAGCAATTTGTTACAAAGGCACAGCAAGTCGCTACAAATGCGCAGTAGAAAGAAGTATATGCGCAGCTCTAATATTTTTGGCAAAATTTTTGGATTTTTCTTCTGTTTTTGGTATTTTTTGGCTGGAAAAGGTCTTCCTGATCTGATATTATGAATTAACAGCAAGAAAACACAGCAAGCACAAAGAATATTTTGTAGTTTTTCATTGTTTTTGTAGTTTTTCAACTCTATTTTGGACTAAACTGAACAAAAGCAAGCACAAAAAATCCTAGGTGAGAAATGGATTATAAGGGATTTGGGCCACTAGAACAAGAGGTATTTAATGCGGGCAACCGTTCAAGTGGTTACACGTGCGGCGGCACTACTCTCCGTTATGGAGTCTCCCAGCCTCAAAGGGTTGCGCCTTAGAGGGTTTTGGGGGAGGTTGGCCGTCGGTGTAACATAACAGCACTTGTTGCAAGAAGTTTTCACCTTAAACACAATTTATTTTAAGTGGCTTGGTAGGGCTTGGCATTAGCCTGTTACCACTTAGGGTCGTTCCCACTTGGACAAGCGTGCATCCAAGGGCAGGCCCCTCCTAAAGGTTAAACAAATAGAATGACAAGTCTGGCACTCTGATCACCTAGAAAAGGGGAGAGCATAAGCCTATTGTCATTCGCAAGCACGGAATACACTGATTAATCCACCCTAGTTAAAAGTGAAAAACTAAATGGGCTAGTCTACTCAAACACAGAACTTTGAAGTGATTTTAGCAATATAGCAGTGGTTCAGTTTTAACCTCAGAAATCAAAGGTGAGTTCAGTTTTAATCCGCGTAGCATGAGATAGTTAACTTTGAAGTTTTGGTCTCACGATATAGCAATAGTTCATTTTAGCCTCAAGATCAATGGTGAGTTCAGTTTTAAATCCACGTAGCACGAGATAGTTAACTTTGAAGTTTTGGTCTCACGATATAGCAATAGTTCATTTTAACCTCAAGATTACTGATGAGTTCAATTTTAATCTTAGATAGCAATAACTTGGAAGGTGTTGCAATGCAAGCAAGAAATAATCCGGTTACTGCTTTCCTAGTTAGAGCTAGGTGAGGATTTGAATGCACATTAGTTTTACTATCCCTTGGAAAATGAAATGTGAACTATTTAAATGCAACTATATGGAACTAAACCCGAGCCTATCTTGCAAAATAGCTCCAGCAAACACCTGCGAAAAGGTTAGCATTAGCAAATTTCCCTAGAAAAGTACTAAAATCTCAGTCTATTACAGAAGCGCAGCTTCAGTGATTAGATGCGTAGAAGTAATCAACAGAAGCGCAGCAACTATGAATGCACCGTAATATTACACGTATGCGCTATGAAAAGGAATGAATGCACAGTAATAATGAATGCGTAGTAACAGTCTTCAAAAGCGCAGCACAAAAGAATACACAGAAGTGTATAAAGAATAAAAGCGCTGCAGAAAAGGATATATGCACTGTAGAAATGTTCAAATGCGCCGAAATAACCTGTGCATGTCTGTGCGTGACCAGTACGAAACCTGCCTTCAAAAAAGCTCAGATTTTGATGAGATAAAGGGGCAAAGGCCCCACGGTGGGCGCCAAAAATGTAAGGGTAAAATGGTGATCAATCAAATTGAATTATATAAGACCCAAATATCAACAGAATAGAAGATAACAAGAAAGATTGAAAGTAAATAGCAATGAATAACACAAAGAAAACCTTCCCTAAAATTGATGCTTCTGTTGTTTGCCTATTACAACTGTCCTTTTGCAGATGAAGTGAGCCCTCAGAGAGTACACTCTTTCAGCTGTTTGTGGGAAGTCGATGGTAAATGGCTATGGTGTGGTAAGCAATGAAGATGAGCTCCAAAGCAAGTATGTGATCTCAAGCTTGTGGATGGTAAAAGGGTGCCAAAGGCGCGCTGGTGATATTTCTGAAGAGTAACGATGTTAAAAGCCTGGATGATTAGAATGGAGGGATAAAGCTTCATTTATAGACTCAGAAGAATGAGAATCAACGGTTGAGAGGTGATATGAAGATCAATAGCTGAGGGTGGTTGAGGAATGTGCAACCAGTAAAAATATGACAAGTGTCCCACCTCCATCATGAAAGAGGGGATTTGACAAAATTGATTAGAGAGTTAACTCCATTGACTGATCAGTTAGAAGAGTGGATTATGGGATTGACTGAATTGATTGACCAGTTAACTAGGTTGATTGAGGAGTCAACATAATAGATTGACTAGTGAACTCAAATGACTAATTAGTTAACAGATTTGATTGATTAGTTAACTAACTTCTGATTTGAGAAGAAATAGGCCATGTGGGTGAGAGAAAAATAGGTAATTAAATATTAAATATATTTAATTACATGTGCAACCTGATGAGGTGGACAAGGTGAGGTGGATTTTTGAATTTAGAACTTAGGATAGAGGATTTTGGATTAATTAAATAATTTAGGATTATTTAATTGTGTAGGACATTAGAAGAATTTAGGGAACTTAATTAAATAAATTAGTTTTATTTAATTATCGGATAATGAACCGCTTAAATAAATTTGGAATGTTTATTTAATTGATAGAAGAATGGAATAAATATTTAGAATATTTATTCAGGATGATTTGATAGTGATTTGTGTCATTTTTAGGCATATACACTTTGTATTGTCTCCCTCTAGTTCTGCATCCAACTCTACTATCCAAAATGTCCTCAATCTTTTCCAGTGCTTGTTATGGTAATTGCTTCTTCAAGTCTTCTTCAATGTTGTCACTAAACACTACTTCATGATACTTTTATAGGTTTACAATGTTGAAAATAGGTGATATACCCAATGTCTCTGGTATCTCCACTTCATATGCATTTTCTTAATCAAATTTTTTGAGTATCCTACAAGGTCCAAACTTCTTCATCTTCAACTTGTTATATGTTCCTACTAGAAATCTTTATTTTCTCAAGTATACCATCACTTTATCTCCCACTACAAATTCCTTATGTCTCCTTTTCTCATATACCTTCTCCTTATAGTTGTTGTTCATCTCCTCCAAATGCTTTCTCGCCTGATTATGCATTGTTGCCATGAGTCCTACGAATTCTTCTGCTCCTACACTTCTCTTCTCTTCCATATAGATATCTCACAATTCTGGCACTCTAGGGTTTACTCTAGTAACAATCTCAAAAGGTGTTCTTCAAGTGCTCCTATTTACTGAATTATTGTATGGAAACTCTTCTTGTGAAAGAATCAAATCCCAACTTCTTTCCTTCTCTCCAACCAAACATCTCAACAAGTTTCCCAAACTCCTATTCACTACCTCTGTCTATCCATCAATTTGTGGATGAAATGCTGAACTAAACTTCAAATCTATCTTCATTTTCTTCCAAAAGTGTATTCCAAAAGTATCCAACAAACTTTACATCTTTGTCTAAAACTATTCTCTTAGGTAATCCATGCAATCTCATAATCTCTTTGAAAAATAGGTCAGCTACATGCACTGCATCAATTGTCTTCTTACAGGGTATGAAATGTGCCATATTTGAAAATATGTCTGGTACTACAACTATTGAATCATGTCCTCTCTATGTCTTAGGCAATCCCATTAGAAAATCCATACTTATGTCTTCCCAAGGTCTCTCCAGTCTTGTCAAAAGTTTATACAATCTAGTGTTCTGACTACTCCCTTTTGCAACTTGATAAACTCTACAACTCTACACAAATTTCCTAACATCCTTATGTAGTTGAGGCCAAAAGTAGTTTTCACTTACCAAAGCCACTATTTTGTCAATGCTAAAATGTCATGCCAATCCACCACTGTGTTTCTCTTTGATCAAATTGTCCCTCATTGAACTTCTAGGTATGCATAACTGATTTCCTCTGAACAACATATCTTTTTGAATGAAATAATCCAACCACTTACTCCTATCTATCACAACAATTTCCCTACATGCTTTCCAAGGTTCTACAAAATCAAGATCTTCCCCATACATGTTCCTCAACTCATCAAATCGTAACACCTCAACTCAAATCTTTGTCAACAAGTTTCTTCTCCTAATCAATGCATCTAGAACTTTGTTTGATTTTCCACTCCTATGCTTCAACACAAAGGTATAATTTTACATGAACTCTATCAATCTCATGTGTCTCTAATTTAACTTACCTTGAATGTTCAAATATCATAAAGCTTGATGATCTATATACAACACAAACTCCTTAGGCAACAAGTAATGTCTCCACTTCTTCAAGGCTTGAATTATGGCATAGAACTCCTGATCATAAACTGAATATCTTTTCCTTGATTCATTCAACTTCTCACTGAAATATGCTATAGGTCTACCTTCTTGACTTAACACTGCTCCTATTGCATTCCCACTTGCATCACAATCTACTTCAAATACCTTATTGAAATCTGGTAATGCCAAAACATGTTGCTTTGTCACTTTCTGCTGAACAACAATTCAAAACTTTTGTCTACTCTTGATGTCCACTTGAAATCTTTTATGTCTTCTCTCATTGTCTCTGCCATAGGGTTACAAACTAAACTAAAATTTCTGATGAATTTTTGGTAGAAACTAGCCAATCCATGAAATGATCTGACTTCTCCAATGCTCTCTGGTGTAGGCCATTCAACAATTGCTCACTTTCTCAGGGTCCATCTTCAATCCTTCTATAGAAATCACAAATCCCAAGTATACCAATTCTTCCTTCATGAAACTACAATTCTTGATGTCTATCAGCAATTTATCCTCTTTGTCTCTGCAATACTTGTCTCAGGTATTGCAAATGTTCTTCTTTTGTCTTACTGAAAATTAGAATATCATCCAAGTATACAATAACAAACTTACCCAAGAATTTCTTCAAAACTTCATTCATCAATCTCATGAAAGTACTAGGTGTATTAGTCAATCCAAAAGGCATCACTAACCACTCATACAATCCTTCCTTTGTCTTGAAAGTAGTCTTCCATTCATCTCCTTCTCTGATTTTGATATGATGGTATCCACTCTTCAAATCTATCTTTGTGAAATATTTTGCTCCACTCAAACAATCCATGATATCATCCATCCTAGGTAAAAGAAATCTATAATTAACTGTGATCTTTATTGATCTAGAGTGAGTACACATTCTCCCTTCTCCATCTTTCTTAGGTGCTAGCACTGCAAGTACTGCACAAGGACTCACATTTTCTCTGATCAAACCTTTCCTCAACAACTCTTGTATATGCCTATTTAATTCTTCATTCTCTACCGGTGTCATTCTGTGTGTTGCTTTGTTAGGAAAACTAGCTCCACATATAAGATCCATGTGATGACTGATACTTCTGATTGGTGGTAATCCTTTAGGTACATTGTCTAATATGATGTCTTCATACTCTATCAGCAATTTAGTTATCTCCTCTAGTTGTGATTCTTCAGTCTACTTCTTCAATGTTTCAAGCTTCTTAGGGATTAAAGCATAACACATGTTCTCATGTCTTAAGCCATCCAAAAAATTTCTTCCATCTACCAAACAGATTCTGGCATTTCCACATACTTCACTCTTAGGATCATCTTCCAAAGGGATCAAAGTAATTCTCTTCCCATTTGATATTATAATTTATGTATTCTTTCTCCCATCATGTATAGCTTTCCTATCATACTGCCAAGGTCTACCCAAAAAAATATGGCATACATCCATAGGCATGATATCACACAATACTTCATCATGATAAGATCCAATATGAAATTTCACCAAACATTATTCACTCACTAGTAGCTTATTATCATCCAGAATCCATGCTATTTGATAGGGCTTAGGGTGTTTCAATATTTCCAACTTCAGCTTAGTCACCATCTCCTCTGAAACTATGTTATCTGAACTACCACTATAAATAACAACTTTACAACATTTACCTTTTGATTTGCATCTGGTTCTAAACAAGCTTTTCCTTTGCGGTGGTTCTTCATTTCTTTTTGATTGAAATAGTGCTCTCCTCATGACAAGTGATTCTCCTTTCTCAGTTTTACCAACTAAACTAGGTGATCCAATAGGTTCTTCTTCCACATAGGCTGCTCTTCCACTGTTCTCTGTTCTCTTGCTTGTACTACCCCGATTACATTTAAATTCTCTGTGTCCTTCACCTCCACACTTGAAATAGGTTCCTCTGAATGTTCTATCAGTTCCTCTTCCTTCTCTTCTATATCCTTCACTCCAGTATGGACTAGGGTTTCCTCTATGGTAGAAATTTTTGTCACCTCTCTGGTATGCATTATTATCTCTATTTTCTTTCTTGAATGTGTTCTCTTTTCTGTTCTACTCCCAAAATGATCTTTCTCCTCTAGAAAATATTCTACTCTTTGAAATTTACCTCCTCTACCTCGCTATCTTTGATCATGCCTCGTGTTCATCTTTTCTTCAACCTTCAGGGCAAACTAGTATGCTTCTTCCAATGTTGTCATCCTTACCAAACTCAGTTCTTCTTGAATGTTCAATCTCAGTCCATTGATGTATCTAGCCACTTTCTCTTTGCTTGCTTCACTATGTCCTATCCTTATGATCATCTTATGAAATTCCTCAGTATACTCCTTCACAGATTTCTCCTTTTGTCTTATGTTTTGTAACCTCTTCAACAGTTCCAACTCATAGTCAATAGGGACAAATTGATTCTTCAATTTTGTTACCATCCTGTCCTATTTTGTAATCTTTTCTTTTCCTCTTCTATTTCTATCCAACTAAACTTCTTTCCACCATATAGCAGCATGTCCTTTCAACTTTCTCTTTGCAAATTTCACCTTCTCTGAGTCTTCAACTTCTTCATATTCTAAGTATTCTTCCATGTCATTTATCCAATCAATCAACTCTTCAGGGTTCAAATTGCCAGTGTAATTTGGTACATCAACTCTAGGTCTCTTTCTAATCTTTGAAATAGCTCACAACATCTTAACTTGATCTAATTCTTCTTCTTCATCACCTCCTAGGGTTTCGCCAATTTGATCAACATATTGAAATTCTTTTTCATCATCACTTTCAACATTAGGTCTAGGTGTCAATCCTTTTTGCCTATCTTCCTTGACAACATCCAATTGAATTCTCATTGTTTTCATCATTTCCATCATCTCATCCATCCTACCAGCCATTGTTCCAATAGCAGGGATTCTCCTCGGTGGCATCTTCCTAGGATCAAGTGCAAACTGCCTCAAGTTTGGTGATCGGGCTACAAGGTGACAACTGCCTCACAATCGGTGATCGATTGCAACATAAGTAACTTGCCTCAGATTCGATGATCTATTCACAACAAGATCTTATAGAATTCCTTCACCTACTTGTCTCAATTTGTTCCCAAAGATTCAAACTTTCACTCTGTTACCACTTGGTGCAATCACGGTTAGGATGGTCCTCAAAGAGAACTATCCAGGCCGTGTAGCTAGAGTAATCAAAATAGAAACAACTTAATGATATGAAACAAATGTAGATTCAATTATTCAGTATATCATAGAATTCAAATACAAATCAGTCGGCAACATGCAGGCTTACAATTAGGGCTCACAAGCCTGATTACAGAATATCATAATATGCAGAAGATATAGCTTTGAAGCTCCTTCCTCACAAAATCTAAACTATCAAAATTCTAAATTATCAATCACTACTTTCCTAGGGATCTATTACATCATTATATATCATATGCAGTACAAAAGATTCCTCTATGTTGGCTAAGGAAGATCACAAATTCCAATGAAGAGCTGTAACGTGTGTACATAGATAGGTCGGACCTAAATGAATAAAACTCCTCCGCAAATGAATAAAATGATGTGCAGATCTTGGAGAAGGTTGGCCATGAACCAAACAATATTGAATGATGTGCAATTAAGCCTTGAAGGTTGTGAAATGTTCCATAGGTCTTCTCCTTTAGCTGATTATCTGAGACTGCCAGGATGCTCTGTCTGAAAAAATAGTTGATCTTCTGCTAGTGATAACTTTTTGGGACTTGATCCAAATGCTCTGAGAATTGGATATGATGTAGATGAATGAATCTAGATGCTAAATCCATCTCTGTAAGATCTGACATGCAACTGTGGTAGAATGTGAACCAAAATACAGAAACTACCTGAACTAAACTGGAAAATGAAAAGAAACAAACTGAAATGCAAATGTTTTTGGTTGATGCAAGATTTCTCTTGAACTAGGGATGCTCCTGCATCAGTCTGATTATACCTGCATGCTTACAAAACTCATCAAATTCCTTAGAGCAATATTCCCCTCTATTGTCAAATCTTAATATTTTTATCTTTAATCCCGATTAGTTTTCAACAAAGACTTTAAAACCCTTAGACTTAGTGAAAACTTCATATTTGTGTTTCATAAAATAAATCCATGTAAATATGGATACATCATCAATGAAGGTGACAAAATAATGAGATTTTCTAATAGAGTCATTATCCACAGGTCCAAACACATCTAAATGAATAATCTCTAACTTCTCTTTTGTTCTATTACTTCCTAAAGCAAATGATGTTCTGTTTTGTTTTCTAAACACACAATGCTCATAGAAATCAACGTGTTCATTGGAATAAGAGAAACCATCCAACAAACCTTTATTATTAATTGATTTTAAAACAATATTACTTGTGTGACCCAATCTATGGTGCCACAACATACAACTATTTTCAAAAGCCTCAGAAATATAAGAGGAATTACAAACTATAGTGGCATCTAGCCTAAAGAAGGTTCCCAATCTTTTCCCCTTCTCTACCACCAAGTTTCCTCTCATCAATCTGCAACCATTCTTATCAAATGTTACATGCATTCCCAAATCATTCAACTTTGAAACTGAAAACATATTTCTAGCCAGTCCAAGAACATGGAAAACACCAGGGAGAGTTTTAATTCTTCCGTCACTGAAACACAACATTACCTTTCCTTTTCCAACTATTAGATATGTAGAGTTGTCCCCAAGGTACACTTTACCCCCACATACTCTTAGGATGTGGAAAACCATTCTATATGTGGGGTCATATGATACAAGCATCCTGAGTCAACCTTGACCAATGATCATTTGAAACAACATTGCATATAGAAAGTAAAACATCTTCATCTACATTCAAGGACTTATCAATAGTGTAATCCCACTATTTCTTTGGGTTTTTATATTCCTTTTTCACATGCCCTCTTTTTCTGCAATTCCAACACTTAAGTCTATTCTTATTTCTAGGAGTCTTAGAATAAACATTAGACTTGTCTTTAGACCCCTTCTGATCTCCTTTTGTTCCTCTTTCCTTTGACCTTCCCCTCACATTGAGAGCATCAGTGGTACCCTCAGAAGTCTTCTTCCTCATCTCCTATGCCAACAAAGTTGCAACAAGGAGATCCAACTTCGGATCTTCAAGGTTAGTAGTAATAGCAAGGATAACATTCTCCCAAGAATTAGGTAAAGAACAAAGTAGAAGTATACATTTATCTTCCTCTTCAACTGTACCATCTACGAAATCAAGTTGACTCAAAAGTAAATTAAAATTATTCAAATACTCTGCAATGGAATCACCCTCTTTCATTTTAATAGAAAATAATTTCCACTATACATAAAGCTTGTTTACCATGCTCTTGGCTTTATAGATCTCACACAATCTCTTCTAGAGTTTTAATGCAGTCTCTTCGTTCGAGACATTCAATAGAATGGAATCTTCAAGAAACAGTCAGATAGTTCTCCATGCCTTCTTGTATAACCTTTCCCATTCTTTCACACTCGCATAATCGAGCTTCTTCTCTTTCATAACAACCAACCACTAGTTTCTTTCCTCAAGCAAATCCTCCATCTTCAGCTTTCACAATTCATACCCTATACCATTCTTATCAATGCCTAAATGAGAGGTTGAAGTAGTAGATTGAGACATGAATACTACACAAGATGTTCAAAACAAAACAACCAAATCTCCCACCGCAGCTAAACAACCTTCACACTACCACCCAAGAATCAAAACTGGCCAAGCTCTGATACCAAATGTTAGAAATGAAGGTAACAACTACCCAAATGGAAATCTGATTACAATATGTTTATGATCTTAAAGTAGTGTAATATGAATAGAGATTGCATATGGAAATGAAATTACAACACAAGAATCAACACCATAGAAGAATAAACTATATCAACACTAGATATAACGTGGAGAAAACCCTTTCAAGTAAAAAAATTCACCAAGAAAAAGGCTCAAATTGTATTATCTTCAAAATCTGAAATACATAATACATGCACTTCCTCTGTCTCTCCAACCTTCAATCCAGAAGAACCTATGTACAAGAAAACTATGATTTGATCCATAACACATACAAGGCACTATATTTATAGAGGTATTTCACTCCCCAAACTAGGCATCTACTTCCTCTCAACTTGGATACTCCAACATGAAACATTAAATGATCTCTTACAAGCTCATGACACTTGTCAATAGTCAGGCATGCAAATTTGGGCACCCATGGACAAGAATAGGCACTTATGGGGTAATAAATGATATCATTACCATCATAGATTCTATCATAACACCCCTAAAATACCATCTTCCCAATATGGGTGCCTAGAGCCAAGAATAGAAACTTACAACTCATCAATATCCATCATAAGTTATCATATTCTCATAGAATCTTATGACAACTTACAGTTGTCATTAATTCTCTTACAACCACTTACCAACTTAATGACGTGTGTCATACAAGCCAAATATAGATGATTCCTCCAAGGTGGTGCCTACTCTCAATTACTCTTGATATTTACAATTATTATTAGTAAATGTTACTCCATAACTACTGTCGGTAACTCCAGAACTTACCGATGTAGTAACTCTGTAATTATTGTCCTCGGTAATTAATTTTTACCACTGATGGTGAAACTTATACATTGCTTATGGGTGATTTACAAATAATATTAGGAATAATAATTATAAGGATTTACAAGGTTAATGGTACCTAAATCCTAACACTTATTCACATCCTCTTTATACCTCTACTTTTTTTACACTTAACCTTTACATTTGATTCCCACTTGGGTTGGACCCTTTTACCTTTGTTGTTCCCATTTTCCTATTATCTTTTATCCTTATTCATGCATAATTTTATGGTTCTTTCCCCTTTTTCATTTCGTTTCTCATATTTACTTCTTGCTTCATATTCCATGCTTATGTATGCATGCTTGCTCATTAGTCTATGACCACTACCTATTCATTTTTATCTCGTATTATTATATATTACTTACACATTAAACTTACACTAATACATCATACCTTTTAGAGTTACTTATTGAGCCTATGTTAATATATCACACTTCTAGAGATTACATTTTGATCCTACATTACAACATCATACTTTTAGATTTACCCTTACTTTGGGGTATCATGCTTTCCATTATTGTATATTGAGCTTCCATTTCCATATCTTTACATTGAAGGCTAATATGTTTTCCCCTTACATTTAGGGGCATCATACCTTCTTCCACCTTGAGCACTCATCTTTCCACATCTTTAGCACCTATACCTACATTGAGGACATCGTGAATTCGCCCTTATATATTGTTCTTTCATTTCTATACCTTTATATTGGGCACATCATGTGTTCCCCTCTGTGAGACTACACTCCTCCATTACCTCACCATCCATGTAGCCAAGGGCATCTTACCTTTCCCCATGCATTCCCCTCTCCTACCCACATCCACTAGGGATTATCAAATTGCCTACACCATTTTGTGCTCATGCTCTAAGATATCACAATGGGGGTATATGCAACTCTATTGTCAAATGTACTTACATGGGTGGTTTTGATCATTGAGTTCCACATCAAAATTTCAATTTCCCATGCTAGGGGAAACTTCCTACTAGAATATTCATCTCTAGACCACGTGTGCTTACCATGCTATTATCATTTTCAATGCTTACATGCTTATTAAATGATATATTCATTAGTGATATCACTTAACATGATTACATGCTTAAGTGATGGGAGATATTTATAGATACAAACCAAAAACCTGTTACATAAACTAAAATCAAGGCAATATGCTAAAATTGACATGAACTGCCATATCCAGAGTGACAGGAGATATCTCAATCATAGATGCATTAACAAAGGAATACTAATGACAAGATGAAAAATGATTTGAACAGAGACTCAAACCACCACTCCCCACTATAATGCTATTGATGAGAGGAATGACAAAGTAGTTAGATTTTGAGACATCACCATGTATTCATACTGAAATCGTTATAGAAAACAAATAAAATGGTCATTAAAACCCATATCTTATTTATATTGCTGAACTCATACAAAATTATAGAAATTGCTGATCCAAATTAGGATTGTTCTCTTCCTTCTCGCAGCTCACATGGACTCTACCATATCCTATTATTTCCCACTATCCACTCTATACATTCTCTCTCTACTCTAGTTTCAAATCTCATAGTTATTACCAATTTCTACGGCCATATGAAGGCCTCTACTTCCTCCCTTCCAATGTCAATCAAACTTCCTTTTTCTATATATCGACCTGCACCTTCCTCTATTAAGAATCAACTTGCTGCTACACACAAAAATGTCTCATCCCATATAGCCGTCAATCATTATCTTCATGCGAATGGAGTCATCCAAACTTAGTAAAGGTTCAGCAGAAAGAACTTTTCCCCATGTCACTGCTAGAGAAATAATTATCCCATGATGTAGAGATGGAACGATATGCCAAGTATGCCATGCACAAATTGATTGCAGATAGAAATGTTTATGCTAAGGGAAACATTGGTCATTAAGAGGCTTTATTGTTGTTTCTATGTATAGTCGACCACCGCAAAGGGAATAAAGCATTCGCTAGCTGGGTCCCTTCTTCCCTATGCACATTTGGAGTTTTTTAATTTCTAAAATCTGACTACCACGACCTCAAGATAATAATAGACATTTAATTTCTTAGCAATGGTTGATAGAAATGGCCAAACAAGTAACTGTCATAAGGGTGATAGGAGCTACACAATAAAGCCCAAAAACTAAAAATAGATAAAAATATGCAATCTAAAATTGATGAACAGGATACCACTACATCATTAAGTCTAGATTAAATTTAGTTTCATGTATGATTTTCCCTCTCCAATTCCCTACATCTTATGGATATGACCAATTTAAGGAGGAAAGTTTTGTAACTAACATTCCTATGTTGATATTTTAGGTGGTTACAAGTGCTATAGAGGCTCATCATTATGACTAGATAGATCAATACTACATGATATGAGATGCACTCCATGCACCTTGTTATCCCATGATCACTAAGCCAAACACACCTTTATCACATTTTGAAAAAGTGCAACTTTCCTCTCTACTCATTTCCTACTTGTTCCTATTTCTTGAATAGTTAAGCAAACTCTTATTTTCTATCTAATTTTAATTTGTGAGACAAAAGATATTCATTGCATATTTTTGTTTTGTTTTTCAAGTTTCTATGGAGACGGCATTTCCAAAAGGAAAAAATACACAATGACATCATGTGGGGTCCATTTTTTTTATATGAACTAGTCCATGACAATTTCCCTTTATGTTTGAATATTTATTTTTCATTCAAGTTTATGAGTACTACATACTTTGAGGTGCATGATCATTTTATGATTTACATGCACCTCAATGTGGTGGTAAAATGAAATGGTGATATTTGCATACCCATGCCATTACTCATTTAGTTTTGTGTTGAGTTTGAGGAAATGTATTGGTACATGTACATTTATTTCCAAATGGTACAGTTCTATATAAATTTGGGCTCATTGCTCTAGAATTTTCCCATCCCTATACACATATCCCCACATATTTTACCCCTACCTTATCTATATACACACATACTTCATTATATTCATCTTATTCAAGCATTTATTGCATATATTTGTACACCTACCTAGATATAGT